>CM060955.1:67368147-68009144 GCA_030765055.1 Mantis religiosa | reverse complement strand
ATATCAAAAGGTGCTCAGCTAGTGGGTTAATCTACTTGAATGTTAAATATCCTAAATAGAGTGAATTTGTCGCATCATGTATTGTTTTAGTTCTTCCAACGTATTTTTTAAATTTTTTGTCTATCCTATTGATCATATACATGATACAGAACACATCAGAAACATAAACTGTACATCATATTTACAAGTTTCATTTCAATATGGAATAAGTACTGGACATGTGACCCAAGAAACAATATCATCCCCAAGTCATCTCTAAAAATTATTTAAAAGCTATTTTAAATAAACAAAATTACAATAATCAATCCTGTGCACTGGATATTATAAAGCATCTTGTGTATGCAAAATATTTTATTTTCATTATGAGTGAAATATTCTGATAACAATCAATCATTTTTCTAAAGTACAAGAGGTGTTGATAAAAAATATTTAATGTACGTACTGTAATTTTCCTTTTCCATTTCATAATATAACTTTTACAGGTTTGTGAATGTATTATATCCCCAGAACACATTTTGCATGGTTGAAATTCTAAAAATGCATCATCCGTGTAAAAGCAATATGCATGCAAAAACTTTTTTACCTTGTTTTAATAATCTGACATGTTTAAATGAATTTGGGAGTTTGTTATACAGCATTATTCTATTGTAATTAAAGCTTCCTTCACAAAGAGTTCTCTGGTGAGCTTGAATTGTCAGTCTATCCTTGTTACAAGTGTGGTGGTAATGTACATCAGCATTTATTTGTAAATAATTTATACTTATATGGACATATAATAATATTATATATATATATATATATATATATATATATATATATATATATATATCGAGGGCAAAGGTAATATAAGCAGATCTTTAAATTACTAAAATTAAACAAGTGAGTCAACCTTGTATATACTTCTCTCCACTTACAAGTTTTTTATGAAGACTAGTTTCTGGGGACTTCTCCCCTATCGTCAGTTCTGTGGTAGACTGATGATGCATCCGGTGTCTGTGTCAACTGTGTCATCAGTCAACCACAGAACTGACGATAGGGGAGAAGTCCCCAGAAACTAGTCTTCATAAAAAACTTGTAAGTGGAGAAAAGTATATACAAGGTTGACTCACTTGCCTAATTTTAGTAACAATGGCACTCCACTTTCTGAAATACTTCTTTTTATTCTATATAGATCTTTAAATATTGGTCTACAGCTGCTTGTTAAGCCTATTTTCGGATTTTTAAAATGTCCATGCTGTTCGTTGACTTACCCCAAAACATGGCCTTGTAAGATAGAAATGAGTGAACATTAGCATAATAAAATGCCTTCAAAGAGTGAATACTAACTTTCTCCACTATTGTTCTTACTGCAAAACATGTTTTGCTCAGCTTTTGCATCAAGAAATCAGTGTGTGAATCCCATTTCAAATGTTCATCTACATGAATTCCCAGGAATTTTGTGGAATTTTTTGAATAAGTTGTAACTATATTCCCGAGTTGTACTGCATGGCTGTCCAAGTTTATATTTTTTGCATGATGAAACACTGTTTTGTCCCCATTCACTGTGTTTGTTTTTTTCAAGCCACCCCAGAAGTTGGTTGAAAGTGCTAGTTATATATTTTTGTAAGTTAGATGTGTGCCTGATTGGAGGAGTGACATTAAACTTAATTGAAAAAGCTATTTGTAGTCGATTTTTTCCATTAAGTTAGATGTAGTTTTTTTGTTTGAACAACAAGCTTGTGTCATTAGCATATATAATTGTTCTTGCTTCATTGAGTTCATGTGGTAAATCTTGAATATGAATGGAAGACACGATTGGCCCCAGAATGGATCCTTATGGTACCTTGCAGTACCCCCAATTTAACTTTCTTTAGAATAGCTACTTTTGATTGAGTTAGTATGTTAGTTTTTATTCATCCTTTTGATCATATTACATGATATAGGACACGTCAAGTTATGACAATTGTTGTGTCTTATTTACGACTGATTGAAGTTTATTCAAGAGTATATTATCATCTACCAGGTTAAATGCTTCGGAAAAATCTATAAAAGTCCCTATAGCTAGCTGTTATCAACCGCTTCATAGACATCGTAAGAAAGTCTGTTATCATAGTTACAGTTGATTTGCGTTGTTGAAGTCCATGCTGTTTGGTTGTATTTATGATTGTATTTATGGAAAAAACTAAGTATGGAAGTTTGTTGCATATTCTTTATTTTTCAAGTTTCTCCATAGATAAAAACTGCACACGTTGAAATCATATTGTGAGCAGATTGTAAGGATCATAAATCTAATTATCTTATCATTTATGTAATTAAATTTAATGAATCATCAACTCTGTGAATGGCAACAGAATCTAGTTTAAAACAGGTTTTTCTAAAAATGTAATTTTGCTGTACCACTTTGCATTTAATGTTAAAAAATATAGTTTCTTTTCTTCTCTATCGTTTACTGTAAGCTATACTCTGCAATTTCTGCAGCATGCAACAGAGTCTATATGTAAAATTTGGTTTCTCTAGACTTAAGTATTTGTTAACTTTAAAGAGAGTCGATTAAAGACACTAGACAACACTTACTTTTAAATTTTTCCGGAACATGTTTCAGAGGCTTTGCCTCTATCATCGAGAGCCGGCCGATGATAGAGGCAAAGCCTCTGAAACATGTTCCGGAAAAATTTAAAAGTAAGTGTTGTCTAGTGTCTTTAATCGACTCTCTTTAAAGTTAATTTATCATAACAACACTGTTTTCAACACTTCCAAGAAAGGAATTAAGTATTTGTTATTTTGTGGAAAAACTAACCATGTAAGTGGAATCTGCTTTGTCAGAGAAGAATTTAAAGCATGGTTCAATCACTTTGCCACCGAGCTTTTGCAAAATCTAATTACAGAAATTTCTTCATCTGATGATGATATGAAAAGTAAAATGTATGCAAGAAAATATCATATATTAGAAGAACTAAAAGAATACTTAACAGGAGATTTCTCAGTTTTAGATATTGAACTCTAGGTATTATTGAACATGTCTTAAAATATCTGAAATGTTTGCATAAGGACATTTCCAACATCTCTTATTATAAGGTACGTGCTTATTAGTGTAATTTAACTGTAAATGTGAGAATGTGAGACAATTGTGGAGATATTATAACTGTTTTAGCAGGAGTCCCAAGCTGCTTTGGCCATTCTCCACAGGGTTTGAACTCGAAACCTTGGGCAAAGCACTATATAAAACTGAATAGCTGTTATAAGAAGCTTCTGTTAAGAAGTTTTACTTTGGGGTAAATATAAAGTTGATAATATTTATTATGGTTTTCAAAGCAGCAACAGTTTTCTTTTTTAATTTATCGTACAGTTTAGAGATACATAATTTAGAGATTCCTTCTTCCTCTCTTTGCTCCACTAAGAACTGACTATTCCAATACAAATTTGCTCTCAAGGGTATATCAAAAGTCCTATTCCACGAATGTTAAGTTTGCTAAATTACTCTTATTTCTGCAATTATTTATATTGAAAGCTTAGCAGAATGTAGATATATGTCCTTTTAATTTCACTAATGCAATAGGTTTGTTAATTAAAGAGGATGAAATTTTTCATCAAATAATAAACCATCTTTTGATTAAAATATATAAGCAATTTTTTTTTTTTTTTTTTAATGTCCCTAACAAGCAATTAACATAAAAGTAGATCCACAAGAGCATCCAGAGGCAGTTCTTATCCTAAAATTTCATTTAGCTACCTTTGATAGTTTTTTGAGAAACACGGATCATTTATGTAAAGATAGAAACAGCTTGAATACATAGAAACTTTCGTTCTTAAAAACATACCTTTCTCTAAAATATGGGTTAAAGCTTACCTTTTGACACTCTGAAGATGTAAGGAGTTATAATTTTTTTTTTCCTGTGAAGTGGTGCAGAACCCACATTACCAAATGACAATTGTAGTATTATTTCTAAAAAAAATGTATAAACATAAGTAATATAATTAAAATGTTACTTATGGATGCCCTTTAATTGCTTTGGTTTTCAGCATCCCATGTTATTATCCTGTTATGCATGTTATCAAAATGTTCTTTTCAACAGGTTTTACATACGTAAAGATGGGACAGCAATTGTTAAAATGGTAGATGCAGAATTTCAGTACACATATGAGTATCAAGGCAATGCAGCAAAACTGGTGCACACTCCTCTCACAGACAAGTGCTACCTTACTTTAACACAGGTAAGCTATGTAGATGTACTCCTTAATAATAATTTGGAAAATGAACTGAAACATGCCTGGTTCTTAAAATCAGTTTGAAATTAAACATGTAATAGTATACATTTCAAGAATATTTGTTGTTTGTTTTATACGCTAAGGTACTCTATAATTCTAGACATTTGGTTAGGTGGTGCTGCATAGGATGAAAAGGGATATTACTGGGGAGCAGCCAGTTAAAGTAGAATAATGATTGAATTTCAAAAGTCACAAATTCCTGCATTGTGAATAGAAGTATAACAGCAATACTGTTGCAAAGATCTAATGAATAATCTCAATACTGCATTATTTCTGCTTGAGTCAGACTGTTTAAGGATGTCATTCATAGATCTGAAAGAAACTCCTATCTCAAACATCCCTTTACATTTTCTCTTTTTAATATTTTCTCAAAAGCAGCTTTAACAGTTTTGATTAAAATAATTTGTTTTTATGTTTATATCCTTTCTTAAAAAATCATTATTTTCAATTTCTGTTTCTTTATTTTCAAATCCTACAGTTGAAAGAAATGTGTCACTAGATGAACTGCAAACAGTAACCCTGGTTATTTTAGTTAATTGATGGAAATTAATCATTTCTTCACACTAGCCGTATATAGGCTAAGGTTTTTGATAGAGTCAATATGAAAAATTCAATGCCATGGCCGGGATTTGAACCACAGATTTGCTGGGTTCCGTCCAGTCACTCTTACACATTGAGCTACCATGGCCAACTTGTCGTCATTTCATTTCATTTCATGTCACGACATTAAATTCTCGAGGGACTCAAGTACTTAAGATAGTCAGTTGCCACAAACGGTGTATCTTGGATACGAGAGCTCCTAGTTGTTTACCGGGAAAATATACGAGTCAAATGGAGAATTTAATGTCCTGACGGCAAATTGGCCATGGCAGCTCAATGGGTAAAAGCAACTGGATGGAAACCAGGAGATCCGTGGTTTAAATCCCGGCCATGGAATTGAATTTTTCATGTTACCTCTGTCTATCAAAAACCTTAGCCTGTATATAGCTAGTGTAAAGAAGTGATAAATTTCCATCAATTAACTAAAATAATAAGAGTTAAATGATGAAGCTTGGATCTCAAGTACTTACAATAGTAAGTCACCACAAATGGTGTATCTCGAATGCAAGAACCCCTAGTGGTTTACTGGGGAAATATACGAGTCAAATGGAGAATTTAATGTCATGACGGCAAGTTGGCCCTGATAACTCAATGGGTAAAAGCGACTGGATGGAAACCAGGAGATCCGTGTTTCAAATCCCGGCCATGGCATTGAATTTTTCATGTTGACTCTATCAGTAACCGTGGTACTTCCTTATTATTAATGATTGCTGAGTACTTATTGAAATTCCCTATATGTTTTGTAATATCATATATGAATAAATTAAAAAGCAGTGGACAAAGTTTAGATCCCTATGTAAGCCTTGAATTATTCTGTTTACTTCAGTAATTTTTCCCTTAGCTATTTTCATAGAGCATATAAGTCCTTTATTCCTTAAAAATGATTCACTCATCCCTTTGCTAATTACTTCCAACCACACTGCTTCCCTATTCAAAGTATCAAATGTTTTTTGTAGAGCAATGAAAATCATATACACCTTACTCTATTTAATGCTTAAATAGATATCTACCATTGTCTTTGTGATTAATATCTTAATTTACTAAGATGATTTGGCACTAGCAACACTAACATCACTTATTTTACTCACTGTTAACATGTTTTGGGAACATGTGTTCCCATCTTCAGAATGCATCTGACTGTCCTGCGTTGGTGTTTCTATTGTTGTGGTCGTCTATCATGACGCATCTTGTGGCAGTGAAATGTACTTTCAGAGGGGGCTTGGTGGGGGAAAGTCAAAATTCATTAACTTTCGTAGGTTTCAAAATAAAAATCTTCTCCTGTGTGTCCAGATTGCTCTGTGACTGGTCGGTCTGATCAGTGTAATGTTCATTTGATGTTGTGGTTGATCATCCAGAAATGGTGTGAAACTGCAAATTGGTCCATGTGTTTGTATTTTAAGCTCTCATATGTTCCTTTAGTCTGGTTTCTAATTTTAGTTTTGCCTTGCCTATATGAAATTTATTACAATCTGATCACTTGATTTTGTAAATTTCAGCTTTTTTTGTCTTGTGGTATAGGATCTTTTAATTTAATACAAATTAATCTCTTTATGCTAAATTTGTTTTGTAGGGTTAGGCTGATGTGCTTCCTGAAAATTTTAAATTTCTAAATTTTTTTTCAATGATATTGTGAATTTCTTAAATTTCAATTGTTTTTCTTCTTGGACGAGGTTTGTGCTATCTTTTATGTTTCTGTTATTTAAATTTAATTCATTTTGTTACCTGTGTATATTCTCCTATTTGTTCTGTAAGGAATTTTGTTGATTGTAGTCAATTCTTGAAAAGAGGGAGGCATTTGTTGGTTGTAATGTTCTAAAAAGGCAGAGACATCAAAAGATGTATCCATTGGGCCCACTGAGGTTTCTTTCAGATGATGTATGAGATCATATCCATATTTGGAGAAGCAAAGACAGTTTTCAATTTTGAAATTTTATTGAAAGGCCTATTCAGTGAGTCTTTTGAACCAACACAGGAGACCTACAAATAATCAACTATTACAACAAACCAACAGTCAAACTTAGATTGAAAATAGTCAACTGATCTCCAAAACATGTTTTTAGTTATTAGCATAAGTGGTGTCTTAAGTTCACTAATCAGTTCAAATTCTTCCCCAAATATTAAATACACTATTATTCATAATTTCCTAATACGTTAAAAATAATCCATACTTACTATTTATTTGCTTAAAAGTCATGATTTTGTGTAAGTTAAATTTAAGGATGAGTCAATTAATGACACTAAACAACACTTTTGTGTGTGACACAACACAACACTGTTTAGTGTCATTTATTGACTCGCCCTTAAATTTAATTTATTGCTACAACACTATTTTTAACACTTCCATGAAAGGAAATTTGTGTAAGTTGTTTATTAAATTTTTTTTTTAGGGAATGCACATGGGCCTTGGAGGTAATCCTTATGGACCAGCAGGAACTGGCAAAACAGAATCTGTGAAGTCTTTGGGCAGCTTGATGGGGCGACAAGTACTTGTTTTCAACTGTGATGAGGTATTAATATCCACAAATATTATTCTTAGTTTGTACATTTAGCTTACTAATATTAATATTTTTGGGTGGTTTGTTCCAAATTCTCCAGAAACCAGTAATTTTTAAAAACTTCTTGTCATTTAAAATTTATTGGTAGATACATAGGATAAAAATGTTTTTAATAATACAAAGAAAAAAATATAAAGAAATGTTTCTTGCATTATACATCTCATATCTCAATCACCTGCCCGCCTCGGTAGCGTAGATGGTAGTGTGTCTGCCTCACATTCAAGATGTTCCAAGTTTGAATCTCGGTCAGGGTGAGTTACCTGGATAAGGTTTTTTTCTGGGATTTTCCCTTATCCTGAGAAACGAATGTCAGATAACTCTAAGCTCCATGGACCCCGTGCTCATTTGAGCATCATTTCACACATTTCATTCATCGTCCAATATGAATTAAAGTTGGAGGATGTAAATTACAGGGGAAAAAAATCAATTACCTAATGTTAATTTATCTTTGAATTACCACAGCATAACTGGAACTGGTCATAGGGAAAGAGAACAGAATTTCATTTAGTGACACAAGGATATATAAACTGTCTTGATTATATAAATAAATTTCATGCATAAATCAGATTAAAACCAAGTCTTTAAAATCAAGGGTACTTATTTTCAGTGTAATAACATTCTTTATTTTCTTCTTAGGGTATCGATGTGAAATCTATGGCTCGTATCTTTATTGGCTTGGTAAAATGTGGAGCCTGGGGTTGTTTTGATGAATTCAACCGATTAGAAGAAGCAACATTATCAGCAATTTCAATGCAGATTCAACCTATTCAGACTGCTCTTAAAAATGGCTATGCAACTGTTAAATTGCTGGATGAAGAAGTAAGTGGCATATAACTAACAAATTTTCAAATCTAGTTTTCACCAATTTTTTAGGAGGCGAAGGAAAGATAAAAGGGTGAGTATATTTACTTTTAGTGTTTATATTTAATGATTATTTGCTTTTTTTCTACTTCTTACTCAGTTAAATTATAATCGCTGATGTCTGATTCAAAATTGTGATTTACATGTAGTAAGAACAAATATGGACCCAATTTTGAATCTTGTGGAACTCAAGAAATTTTAATAAGAAATAGATGGTACCAAAATAATACATCAAAATTAATATCATATGTTCATCATCACTACTTGCTTTCTTGCTACTTTTTTATGATTTTTCATTCTGTGCACTTCACCTTCTAACCACATTCGTGCATTTTATATCCTCTTCTTCCCTAATTTATTTCAGCAAAATAGCCAAACTAAATACTTATCTTCCCACTCATATTACTGCACCTAAGTTATTCAATTGGATCACTGGATATTTGTGTAACAATGGACTTGTGTTACACAGTCAACTGCTAGAATGTTTAAATGTAATCTGGTGTTGCTTGAATTGATTGAGAGCCTGCTGTTTTTTAATAAGAGCTCATGGCTGCACAGTAACAGCCGTTGTCATACCATAGGTGTTTGTTGTTATTCAACAGTTGTTTTGACAATTTTTTAATATATTCAGTTAAATAGAACAAAAATGGTATTAATTTCCAACTAACAATATTATGTGTGATTGGAGGAATTTAGTAAAAGTGACATCAAAATTAATTGAAAAAACTATTTGTAGTCGGTTTTTAACACTTTGTCATTTACATTTTTATATTATTGAGTACTAATTTCGGAAGTCGTTGCATCTGTTATCACCCTTGAAGATCTGACTATCGCTTGTTGTCGTCTACTCTCTTCTCATAGTTCCATCTCCAGAGAGAAGAGGGCAAGAATTGCTTTGCTAAATGTGGCAGCTACATTATATACCAGTATACTGTCTGAGATACTCAGGAGGTGTAGGTTCCAATTAAAGTGAAGAATGCACCAAAATTACAGGTGCTGTCAGTTTTGACACTGTTTGGCTGCAAGTGAGGATATCGTCACATATGAAATTCAAAGTGTAGATAAAGTAAGTGACAAGATGAGCATATATTTGTGATCAAGGATAAGAGGAATGAGGAAGAGCGAAAAGATGTTGCAACAAGCCAAAGCAGTGCAAGCTTTTACTGAAACTTTGAGTGCATATGAAACTGCACAGGTGTTTATCTGTGCTCATGATAGTGGTGGAAGCAAGCAATAGATTATGCTGAACTTGGAAAGTTTGTTGTTTCTGGTAAATGGAAAAGTAGCAAAGGAGCAATGTCAATTAAAAAGATTTTTAAAAGAAAGTGACAGAAATAAAGATGTAATGTGAATAATTTATGCAGATACAGTATTCACTTATATTTTGACATTAATTTTTATACATGATTCATACAAAATCATATGTGCAGTTCTATCCAGCTCTTCCTTGGAAAACAATAGAGTGTATTCAACTGTGTTGTTTTACATTTCAATGACTTTATTATTGGGTGATAGTTGAGTTTTGTTGTCAGTTCAGTATTTCACTATTCTCCTTACAAATTTCAGTGAAAGTTTATGAGATATACACACACTTAAATTCAAGAATTGTGTGGTCTTAACCCTTTCACTGATATGGACGGCATATGACGTCCAAGTTAAAAAGCCCCAAACCGATATGGACGTGTATAAACGTCATGTGCATACATGCATTTAATGCTTATTTAATGCTAATTATTTTAAACTTTATGTTTTACAGTACATTTAAATAAATTCTATAAGAAGTAAAAGCTTTCCTTTAAAAGTTTCTTCTTGAAGGGTACACCTCAAAACAGGGATAAACACACAAGGACACATCCCCACATTCACAGCTAATTATACTGATTTCCTTTCGGACACCTTCTTGCGCACACCAGACATTTTCTAAAGGGATGTGACTTTTTTGCTGTGGGTGGTATCCTTTTAGGAAAATGTTTTTCTTCAAGTCTGAGGGATTCTTGGGTAGAATTTCGTACCCCAAGTATGGAGAAGTCTCTGAATTTCATAGTGCTCAATTAGGCTGCAAGCAATTGATATGAGAAAGTCCATGTAGGTCACTGTCTTATCGGGCTTGACATTTTGTAACAAGCATCAATTTTACCAGTATCAATCATCAAAATCTTAGAGCTGCAATTGGATAATGCTGTAACTACCCTCCTGTCCTGCCAAGCAAAATAGGTAAGGGTGGGAGCTGACATACCTGCATTTCTCCTCTCCGTAGAGTCTTTGTATTCACATCTTTTGGCAAACCAATACGATTTGAGCGTACTGTTCCAATTGCATTTGTTTTTCTTTTGTGTAAGGGCATGAATAATTTAGAGGAACTGTACTAAATATAGAGTCCTACCCTGATCAAGTACAGGTTCCATCAGGTGCATTACTATGGAACCAGATAACCCCAAATCTTTGTCTCCAGTGTTATCAGTCGCTTGGCCAGTGTGTATGCTGCTATTGTAAAGATATACCGTTTTACTTTCCAAAGCATCAGGCTTTCATTAACAGTGATCTTTTCACTAGGCGCATAATTTTCTTATAATTTTGAAATAGTGTAATCAAAAACTGATCTGATTTTGTGTAGTTTATCATTTACATTTTCTGTGCAGGTGAAATGAAGGAAGCGGAAAATGGAAGTAAACCTGTTATTTGACATGCATTTCCCAAAAAATGGGGTGGCTAGCATGTCATCTGTAGACCAGTACATGTCTAGCATAGGTTTACAAATAACACCCATGAGCATAATTAGACCAAGTAGTCTGTAAATCTCATTCATTGTTACTTCTGCCCACTTCTGAATTCTACTCTTAGGTTTTAAATTGCCTTTAGAGATCAGGTCTTCCTTCACCCTACTTGCATATACATTTGTTTCCAAAACAATGAGGGCCAGTAAGTAGTAAAAAATTTTGTGAAAATGTCAATTGGTTGGCTGTCAGAAGTTAGCTGAGTCTGCGGTTGTACACCAGAGGTTGTGCTCGTGAAGGTATATCTATTTGTATTACAGTTATTTTGACAACTCCAAATGTTGATTCTTCATGAACACCTGTCAGAAATGGGTCTTCCCCCCCCCCCTCTGCTACCTATATCCTCAATATCTCCCTCAAAATCTGAAAACTTGTCATCAATATCCAAATCACTGTCAAACAGCAAAAAAGTCCTCCACATTTTCTGAAGCCTGTACACTTCCTACGCAAGCTAATTTATTTACTACATTACTAGTTGAAGCCATGATTAGCACTGAGATAACAATTTCAAATGTGTTTTAGCTAATCAAATTGCTCGGAACTATGACACAGTCAAAATTACTATGTGAACTGAGCGAAGAAAACAGCTACTAAGCCTACCATGAACTTCGGTTGTGAAATACTGTAATAAGAGAGATGCTGACAGAGAGGTTTGTTTCTTTCCAGCATATGTGTGTAACGCAACATATACAATTATTATTGCGTGGTAGCATAAACTGAAACCTATAAACCTTGAACCCAACACTTAGCTTATGCAGCTGATATATACCATAGTTTGTATGCACAATAAAACAAAATTACTCACCATTAGATGCGTTTGACACAAAGAATGGCTTTCTCTATAGTGATAAAAAATAATGAAATTTCATCGATTTATTAATATAGTCCCTATTTTAATGATACCATGGATGTATACTGCCTTTAATGGGCTTTAAACCAGTTTTTGTTTTGCTAAAATAACTTAATGAATACAGAAGATATGAATATGTATTTATGAAGCATTTTTACATCATTTAACAATTTAAATGTCTTGTTCTGTTTATTGGGTATCTGTGCCCGGCCTGTGTAGGGTTTAAATGGCCATCGGCAAAGCGGTTAATAGGTGTTTCTTTTTCTTCTTTGTTCTAATTTCATAAATTGTTTAACATCTTTCTCTGCTACATAAAAATTTAAGTTATATATTTCCACTGTTTTCTTCATGCCTTCCATAGGTACTATTATGAAGTTTTACGTGCTGATCCACATCAGAAAAAATATGTACTATTTTGCAATTTCCTGATGATATTGGTTATAAAAATATGGTTGTTGCTTAGTTCCCCATATGATCTCTGAGAAACCTCATTCCCTCATTCTACCAACTTATTTATGGACTTTATTAACTGGAGTTGCTATAGATAAAAGGATGATGATAAATGACAATGAAACATGGGGACCTACAGCTTTTATCATGAACTCCAAACCAAATTGGGCCTTTGGTATACTTCACATAAGCTAGTCAGAAACAAAGGATTGGATGGGGTCAACTTAAAATGTCATTCCAAATCCAGCAGATCCTCAGCACAAGAGGCATGGACGAAAGCACTGAGATACTCTGGCACCCTTTCTCAGGAAAATCTTTAGTTCCTAACATTTATGTAAATGGACCAACATCTTGATTATTACAATTTATACATGTGAACAAATATGGTTTATGGAGAGCATTTACATTCATCTTAAATGTGAAATTATATGAGAACACATAGATAAGTAACTTTAGAATTTAGGTGTGTTTGGAGGAATTGAATCCAAATTAATTGATAAAACTATTTTTAGTTGGTTTTTTCTGCCACATCTCTTACATTTTTAGTTTTTGAGGGACTAGTTTCTTGAACTATAGCTTCTATTTTCGTCCTTGAGTGTCAGACCTTTGAGGTTGAAAATGGAAGCAACAGCTCCTGAAACTGGTCCTCAGAAACTCAAAATGTAAGTAATGTGATATCAAAAACAGACTAAAAATAGTTTTATCAGCTTTAGGACTGTTTTGCTGCTGTGGAACAGATACTGCCAAAACCAGTAACACTATTAGCATGGTGCATTTATAGTCTGCAATGTTACTGCATAAAATCTGGTAACAGTTCAACTTCATTTTCATTCATTCTGGCTTTAATGCTTAGAAATGCTTATGACTAATCATAACCATTACATGTATGCACTTTATGTTTTAATATTTTCTATAAAATTTACCAGTATGTTTCAGATGTATTAAAATTGTTGCAAAATTAAAGGTAACTTATTTACAGAACTTTACAATAACATGTTTAAATTAAATGTCATTTGGATGAAGCTTGAATAATATATACCTATTAGAATTCAAAGAATAGTCAAAGTATTTTAAATTTGGTTAATTATAATACAACATAAGGAGTCAAAGTATAAACTTGAAAGAAGCGTAGGGACAGTGAAGCACAAATTAGTACATAAGTGAATCGAGAATATATTGACACATTGCTTCACTCACACTGTTTATTCACAGGACATGTTTCAAGAGCTCTTGCTCCTATCCTCAGCTGATACTATGAGATCAAATGTGAAACTTGCCCTAAAATTTATATAGGAAAAAAAAAAAAAAAAAAAAAAATTAACATCAGAACTAAAGAACATATAAGAAACATTAAAAATGGTGAAACAGAAAAATCAGCAGTGGCTTTTCATTTTTTGAATACTAGACATGACATCAATTTGGAAACATCTCTAATAAAATACGTTAATCACCCCATAGACCTTTCCGAATGGGAAAAAATCTTCCTTAACAAAATTCGTCATAGAGTCATGAATTTTGAAACTCCACCACCGGACATCTTTGACAAGTACATCACGCCATCTGTTGACAATACGGAGAAAGAAGAAACCACTACAACTTACACTAATCGAGTATCAGCTGAGGATAGGAGCAAGAGCTCATGAAACATGTCCTGTGAATAAACAGTGTGAGTGAAGCAATGTGTCAATATATTCTCGATTCACTTATGTACTAACATAAGGAGTGTGTGTGAGTGTGTGGTGTTTTAGGGCCCATCGACGAGGTCATTTAGGCCTAGAAAACAAGGATAATTTTTATCAAGAGATACATTAAAGTTAACAAATTTTAGGATTAGTTTCTGCAATTTTACTACCTTAGCTACATTATTTCTACAAAGTATATATTCACTGAAATTTAAAGTTGTGCATAAATTTATGTGTTAAGTTATTAAAGTTCCTCTTCCTGAATTTCTAAAAATTATCAGCTTGAGCTACGATATATTGTATTTCAAAGCTAAGACACATATTTTCTTGCAGGTACCTTTAGATGCAAATTCTGGCATTTTTGTTACTCTAAACCCTGCTGGAAAGGGATATGGAGGGAGACAGAAACTACCAGATAACCTGAAGCAATTGTTCCGTCCTGTTGTGATGTCTTCTCCTGACAATGAACTTATAGCAGAAGTTATTTTGTATTGTGAGGGCTTCAAATATGCAAAAATAATTGGAAAGAAGCTAGTGGAAATATTTACTCTTTCAAGGTAAGTTGAATTTAAGCTTTTTGGTTTCATAATTGGTTACATAAATTTTATTAGTATTATTAGTGACGATTCATTCAGAGATAGTGAAAATGTTTCTCTGTCAGATAAATATCTCAGCTGCTGGCCCTGTTCCTCCTCTCTCTTATACTGTAGCAATGCTGCCTTTCAACTTTTATATGCTCTGCACATTTTGTTTAACAGTGTATTTGAAGCATGGAAATAGGAAGAGGTGAAAGTGCAACAAAAATGCAAATGTTTACAGTTCATCCTTTAGATAACCTATCATCACTATGTATCATCAGTCTATACAGCTGTTAGTTCTCAGGTGCTTTTTAGGTCCAGTGCCAATCAGTGTTTAAAACCATAGAGGCAAAATTAAATAAGGATGAAAGTGCCAGAATCAAAATTCTTAATGAATAAGGAAGAGATAATGAGGAATAATTATATTCATAAAATTATTTTTAGGCAGTTTTTCACAGTGTCACTTACCTCCTAGCGGAAGTTCTGTTGTTTTTCCAGTTCCCGATGCCATAGACAGGATCATATTAAGAACAAATAATATTACTACAAATCCTGAAGATCTTTTTCATATTTTAGAAAAAGTTTTTATTAGAAGAGGCAATGTTTTGGATTTAGAGGAAATATATTTAAATTTTGTACAATGTTATGGACGTATTGCCTTTGATTATAGTCAAAAATGGCCCAATTGTTGTATACACATAAGACACAATAATGCTATTTATCCTAGACTTAATATTCCCAAATCAGCTATATCCATCTTCCCAAATAATACCGATCAATCTCCAAATTCTGTCTTCCAAAATAAAGCCTATTCCCTAAAAACAAATTCTTATAAATCCCATACCACCATAAAAATGATAATTTTATTAGTTAAGTAGTTAAAAAGTTTGCAGATTTTAAGAAAGCTCATATTAATACAGTGCATCTTAATAAAAATATACATTTAAAATCAAAATCCTCATCTATAGAAAGATCTGGAGAGGAAAGAATATTACTTGTCCATAAGTTAAGAAGAAGAGTGATAGAACAGCAGCCTCTGAATGACCCCAAATAACATGATTACGCTAATGTTGGTTATGTCCTATTAAAAATCATAAATGGCAGACTCAGGAGAATATAATCAACAAATTTTAAGAATTGCACAGTTAAATGCCCAAAGGAGCAAACTTTTCATGTCTGAATTGAAAAAAGTAATAGAGGAATTAAATCTAAATATATTAACAATTCAAGAGCCTTATTCATTCAAAGGAAATTTTATTCCTGTACCTGTCATGGCTGGGGTTATAAATACTGGCGAAAATCCAATGGCAGCTATCCTAATTTTGAATAAAAATTTGCAAGTTGTTAATGTTGTCCAATTCAGTGATTCACATACAAATTGTATAGAAGTAACATCAGAATCAGGCACCTTTATCCTAGCAAATCACTATTTCCAATTTAGTGATGATATAGATCTGTGTTTAAATAAAATAAGAAATATAAATAATATTTTTAAAAATTATGAGATTATTCATACATTTGATACAAATGCAAAATCAGCATGGTGGTTTAATGGTTCTTCCGATACAAGAGGTAAATTATTGAAGAATTCATTTCTGAGCAAAATATGTATATTTTAAATAAACCACATAATCCGTATACTTTTGATAATAACCAAGGAGCAACTTCAAATATTGATTTAACATTAGTTAATATTAAAGCTTTGAATAAAATTTCTCATTGGAAGGTAGGTCAGGATTTTACTTCCAGTGATCATCCATTAATTTA
Source organism: Mantis religiosa (assembly GCA_030765055.1). Lineage (NCBI taxonomy): Eukaryota > Metazoa > Arthropoda > Insecta > Mantodea > Mantidae > Mantis > Mantis religiosa. The sequence continues at coordinate 67,992,782 of CM060955.1, read as the reverse complement.
TTTTAATAATGAATTACAAAATTTAAATTGCTATTGAATAAAGGAAAATAGAAATTTTAAGAATGCCAACTGGGAAAAGTTAAAATTAATATTTAATGAAAAATCTCGTATATACCTAATGGTTTATCCATAGATGAAGATGTTAATGTCCTAACAGCAACTATAAATAGTGCAATTAAACAATCTGTCCTAAAAAGAAGAGATAAAGTTTATGCTGATATCTGTTGGTCAAAAGAATTACAAACAGCGAGAAGAAAAATGAAAAGACTTCGTAAAATTTATCAAAGTTCTATAATTCCAGAAGACAGAAATTATAAATTAAATTTATATAGAAAAGCCAAAGAAAATTTTTAAAATCTTTATAATACACGTAATAAATCAGGCAAAAATTTGTGGAAGTTAATTTAGCCAATAATATATGGAGTATGCCATATAAAATTGCAATGGATAAAATTAAAAGACCTGAACTTTTAAATACGTTAAATAAACCAGATGGTACCTTTACGACTAATTGAGAAGATGCAACTAAATTGTTATTAGATACCTTGCTTCCTGAAGACCTATAGTTAGCAGTATAAATTCACCAACATACAAACTTGCAAAGTGGCTAATAAACAAATTCAACTCATTTCCAAAATTTGATATCTAAGCATCAAAAACGCCTATGAACTTATAGAACACATTAAGGATACTGAACTAAAAGAAGAGGATACACTAGTCTCATTTGATGTTAAATCACTGTTTCCTAGCATACCAGTAAAACAGCTCCCACCGTTGATAGAAAAATGGCTTAAATCACTTGGAATGTCATCACCTGAAATTTCAGATTACATCGAACTAACCAAATTATGCATAGAACAAAGTTTCTTCTAGTTTCAAACAAAATACTTCCACCAAACTTCAGTTTTAGCAATGAGCAACACCCTACCACCCTTCATGGCCAATCTGTACATGAGTGCATTAGAAATTAGGATCACCAAAGGTTTCCCTTGGATGTTCAAACTCTGGCAATGATATGCAGATGACATCTTTGCAATAGTACCAAAAAAACATCAGTGATGCACTAAAACTTTTAAATATCCAAGAAAAAAGCATCAAGTTCACTGTAGAAATAGAAAAAGATGAGTATTTACCACTTTTTGATCTAAAAATAATGAGAAATAAAAAGAGAATAAACTTTGGCATTTACAGAAAACCAACACAGACAGACAACTACATAAAAGCTAATGGATACAACCCAAGATCCCACAAACAGACAATCTTCAATAGTTTAACACACAGACTGGTCAACATCCCTCTCATAGCAGAAGAATACAAAACAGAATACAGCAAAATTATTGAAATAGCACAAAAAATTACTTTCCCAAATCATTAGTAGACAAAAAGGTGAACTCAGCAAAAAAGAAGAAGCTAATAAAGGAAACCACAACCCTCTCAGCTACAGAAACTAATATGATTTTCAAAAAATTCACTTACCATCCATGGGCCTTTGATAAATTCAAAAAAGTCTTCAAAAAACAAAACATTCAACTAGCACCAGTCAAACATCACTCCTTAAAAAACCTAATTTGCTCAAACATCAAAGATGCCATTCCATCTAACAAAAAATATGGTATATATCAAATTAAATGTTGTGACTGTAGTCAAATTTATATTGGAAAAACCAAAAGAAATTTAGAAACAAGAGCAAAGGAACACTTTAGGAGCATAAAATATAAACAATTAGAAAAATCAGCAGTTGCCACACATTTTGGGGAAAAATACCACAACATAAATCCAGAACTAAAACTACTAAAACATACATCAGGAAAAAAAGAACTGTTCACATGGGAACAAATCTTCATTTCGAAAAATAGGAACAAAGTATTCAATTTTGACATCCCTCAGAAAGATTTGTTCAGCAAGTTACTCGAACCGCCACCATAGGAGACCTATGACAAAATATTGCCAGCTACACCACTGAGAACCAGTCAATATCCAGTTGATGATGGAGGCAAAGTCTCTGAAACATGTTCCGGGAAAATTTAAAAGTTAAGTGTTGTTTAGTGTCATTAATCGACTCCCTTTAAATTTAATTTATTACAACAACACTGTTTTCAACACTTTCAAGAAAGGAATTGTAAAATTATTAATCTTATAAGTCCATAATTCCAATATAAAAATTTAGGTTCTCATAGAAGTAAGAAGGATAGGAATATAAATAGGATAATAAAACCCAAATTTTGTTAAATGTAAAATAGAGGTAAAAAGGAATTTTTTCAATGTTACTAAAATATATACTTTTATTACAATAAAATATAATAATTTTTTTCAAATTTCACATTTCTTTTTAAGAAATTGGTAAATTCTTGAGTTAAGTGAACAATTTACTAATTTCTTAAAAACATAAGCAAAGTTTGTAACTTATTATTATATTTTATTTTAATATTTTATTGCTTCACCGTTATTAGCTTCAGCTTTTTACGTGTTAAATACACTTTTATACTTGTTATTTATTTTTTAAAACGTTTTAATTTTTTAATTAACCAACTTTAATTTCTAGTATATAAAGCAATTTTAATATAATCTGACAGGAAACTATTGACAAAGCAGCAGCATTATGATTGGGGACTACGTGCTCTGAAGACAGTTTTAGGAGGTTGTGGCAATGCATTGAAGATGAAACGGAAGAGTCTGCTCAAAGCTGAAAATAGTGTAAATAAATCTCTGGATGAAGCAGAAGAAATGAAGCTGGTTGTCCAGGCCCTGCGACTTAACACTCTCTCAAAACTCACCTTTTCTGATTCTTCACGTTTTGATGCTGTGGTACGAGATGTGTTCCCTGGTGTTACTTTCACAAGCTCTGGATATGAGAAACTGAAAGCAACCCTCAAGGAGAGCTATGATCAATTGGGGTTACTCTATAATGAAAATCAGGTAAGCCCGAAAGCAATATTAATGCTCATTTTAATTCCTGAAAAAATAATTTCCATGACCATTTTTATGTTCTCTACTACAATTGTCTTTAATCCACAAGCACATTTTTATTAAAAGATCCATATACCTGGTATCTGCATGTGATGCATTGTGCATGAGAGAGAGAGAGTGAGAAATACTTAGGAGTTAGGTTTAGCATCTTTCAAGCGTGCAACACAAAGATTTTTTAAAGAAAATCCCCCATGCTAAACTATCCTTATATGGATATTTTTCTTTCTATTTCTGTCTAAAAAAATTTGCTTCAGAGAATAAAATTTGAAATACAAATTTTGAGACTACTTGAATTAAAAAAAAAAAAAAAAAAAAAAAAAAGTAGGAAAAAATCTAAGACTACTTGTGTGGCTAACTCCAAAATTAAATGTGCATTAAATCCCAAAATGAGGCATGAAGATTATTTTATAAAAAACTCCCCCCATGCCTAGCTCCATTTGCCTGGAAAATTTTTTCAGAAATTTTGATTTTCTTGACAATGTCTATTTATTCTGATTATATTGTCATATGTTTAACAAATTTTTATGAAAGAAAAAATGTATGTCTTTGATTTTTGCCTAACTGGTAAACCATAAGGAATAGACAATATCTTAGTATATAAAAATATAGATATGTTGATCCCCAATTTATGTGCTTTTTTTTTAAGTTAACTATTTCTGATACATTCCTTCTTATTGATTTGAATTTCCGAGTACTTATATTTTTTTAAAATGAGAAGCCATTATTGTGTGTTTTTTTTTCTCTTCTAGTCATGCAGAAGAAATGACATTTCAAAGCCAATACTATTTTTTAAATGAAGGGAATATCTGACAAAACCATTTCTACAAAGTAATAGTTTACATGAAAAGGAATTATAACCCACAAACTAAAATTATTGGGAAACTGAAAAGTAAAATTTTTTTTATTGGGGCTGATGACACATATAGAAACACAGGCTTCCATTCAGTTACGTTTATTTTCTGCCTACAGCTTTTGTTTGTTCTTCATCACTGCTACTGATCAGTTGCTTCATTACCTTCGTCATTGTTTTGCAGATAGATCATTATTTGTAAGAATAAGAACATTAAAAAATAAATACATCAAATCTGAAAGGAATATATATTATTTCACATCCTTCAGAGCATGACATCCACTGAATAGATCGCTATTTCACTCTAAGTAATAATAATAATAATAATAATAATAATAATAATAATAATAATAATAATAATAATAATAATAATAATAATAATAATAATAATAATAATAATAATAATAATAATAATAATAATAATAATAATAATAATAATAATAATAATAATAATAATAATAATAATAATAATAATAATAATAATAATAATAATAATAATAATAATAATAATAATAATAATAATAATAATAATAATAATAATAATAATAATAATAATAATAATAATAATAATAATAATAATAATAATAATAATAATAATAATAATAATAATAATATTAATAATAATAATAATAATAATAATAATAATAATAATAATAATAATAATAATAATAATAATAATAATAATATAATATTATTATATTAAATTATTATTATTATTATTATTATTATTATTATTATTATTATTATTATTATTATTATTATTATTATTATTATTATTATTATTATTATTATTATTATTATTATTATTATTATTATTATTATTATTATTATTATTATTATTATTATTATTATTATTATTATTATTATTATTATTATTATTATTATTATTATTATTATTATTATTATTATTATTATTATTATTATTATTATTATTATTATTATTATTATTATTTTCATTTTTATTTTTATTATTTTTATTTTTATTACTATTATTATTACAACAATGATGATGGTGATTTTGTGAATAACCTGTGAAGTCTTCATTCTGATTGAATTTTATGCAAAATGTAAACCTTAAGAGGTAGACAAAATTTTACTAAACCCCTTTAAAAATGTAGATTTAAGTTCTTGTTAAAGCACATAATTACACAATTTATGAAAAATGAATTTTTGATGGATTACCCATTTTGGAGATGTTTTTTGTTATGGTTTTTATTTTCAAATATTTAATACTTTTTTAAGTGCTTAATCACAAATCATTTCTTCTTGTGCCCATGCAAAGAGCATGGGATTTCAAAACTGTCAACACTAATGTGCACTCCTTTACTGCAATGAGAAAGTAAATGCTAATGAAAGTTTATGTTGAAGAAATAAGCAGAAGAATAAACTTTAATAAGATTAGTTTATAGAAGAGTGAGAAGAGAGCATCATGAGAATGTCATGCATCAGATTTTTCTTCATAAACACTTCAGGTGCACTAAAATAATTTAGATTTTAATGCTGGTACTGAATATATAGAACTGAAAACAATTAAAGAGTAGGATAGTTTTGGGCTTTGTCATGTCTATAATTGGAAGGTATTGTTTCTGAAGCATAGTATCAGAGCACAAATGAACAATGTCAGAATCATATAATTTTGAGTCGAACTAGTACTTCATGCTCCATATATTGTCCTGAATACATGGAGCAATATATGCAGCATGGAGTACCAGTTCAACTCAAAATTATATTAATTTTGTGCTTCATTGTACATTAAGTACATTATTTAAACTTTCTCACATGTATTAATCTTGATTAATCAAATTTATAAATTTATCCTTAAATTCAGGCATTAATAAAATTAATATTTATTAGTCTCTCTTTCAGTCTGTTTTAGCATTGGTCAATTTTAATGCAATAAGCAAATATTTTTCACCATTTTTTGGAAGAAACACTTTCACAGAGAGCGTTATATGGAGTGCGCAATGGCCAAAAACTTGTCTTTTATAAATTTGATGCAGCTATCATCCATGAAGCCTTAATTAATCAGCATTAAGCTATTTTTCAGATTCATCTTGTAGCATCTTATTCATATCCCAAAGAAACATTAAACCTCAACCTCTTGCTTCAATTTTCTCAGTTTTGTTAGGAAGACACTTTCCTATTTCTCCTGATATATCTTGGGTGACAGCTGTTTCGTATATCTGTAGAGCAGAAGATAAAAGCATTCCTTTTTCTTCAAAACATGTGACTGCAGCTGTGATTTCACTAAAGTGGGTCTTAATAAACACTCATTTACTCTGGAGGTTCTTCTCATTGCAAGCACTAACTTCAGCAGGGATACTTGCTGCTTCAGTTTTGCCCGTCACATTGAGCTTCTTTTTCATTGTAATATAAAACTTTTTAAATCCTTGTTCCCCATCTTGTAAGGGTTGGCTCTAGGGATAGACGAGTATCTTGCATCATAGTACAAAATTGAATCGAGAATATATTGACACATTGCTTCACTCACACTGTTTATTCACAGGACATGTTTCAAGAGCTCTTGCTCCTATCCTCAGCTGATACTCGACTAGTGCAAGTTGTAGTGGTTTCTTCTTTCTCCGTATTGTCAATAGATGGCGTGATGTACTTGTCAAAGATGTCCGGTGGTGGAGTTTCAAAATTCATGACTCTATGACGATTTTTGTTAATGAAGATTTTTTCCCATACGGAAAGGTCTATGGGGTGATTAACATATTTTATTAGAGATGTTTCCAAGTTGAGGTCATGTCTAGTATTCAAAAAATGAAAAGTCACTGCTGATTTTTCTGATCAACTCTACAGATGCTTTAGTTTCCTTTGACGTCATTTCTTTATATCCAAGTATACCGACCTATGAGCTTATTCCACTTCTCAAAAAATGGCTGGAATCAATACAAATAACACCTGAAGAAATAGAAGAACTTTCACAACTTACAGAAATTTGTATCAATCAAAATTTTTTCAGCTTTAATGGACAGATCTATAAACAAAAAACGGGCCTAGCTATGGGCAACCCATTGTCTCCCTTCTTGGCAGATTTATTCATGAGTGCTTTTGAAACACATATCACAAAAGCTTTTCCAAATTATTTCAAAGTGTGGTATCGCTATGTTGACAACATTTTTGCAATAGTACCTAAAAAACTCATACAAGATGGTCTTAAACTTTTGAATATACAAAATCCAGCTATAAAATTTACATTGGAAACAGAAGAGGATGGTGTGCTCCCCTTTTTGGACATCAAGTTCAAAAAAATGAACAACAAACTCACTTTTGGTATCTACAGGAAACCGACACACACAGATAATTACATTAAGAACAACAGTTTCAACCCAAAACAACACCAACATGCCATTTTCAACAGTTTAATCTTTCGGATGATCAACTTTCCACTAAACAGAGAAGATTATCAAGAAGAATACCTACACATAAAAACAGTAGCTATATCCAACGGTTTCAACCCAAATTTAATAGACAAAACTGTTAACAGACTCAACAAAGCTAAGAAAATAAAAGAAACCACCACCCTAGAACCTACAGGAGAAAAAGAGAAAAAACTTTTTAAAAAATTCACCTTCCACCCATCAGCCTATAACAAATTCCAAAAAATCTTCTCAAAACACAACATAACTCTTGCACCTCAAAACAGGTTTAATATCAGAAATTTGTTAAAAGGCCCTCCCAAAAATTCAATCACTACCAAAGAAAAACCAGGAATCTATGAGATCAAATGTGAAACTTGCCCTAAAATTTATATAGGAAAAACAAAAAGAAATATTAACATCAGAACTAAAGAACATATAAGAAACATTAAAAATGGTGAAACAGAAAAATCAGCAGTGGCTTTTCATTTTTTGAATACTAGACATGACCTCAACTTGGAAACATCTCTAATAAAATATGTTAATCACCCCATAGACCTTTCCGTATGGGAAAAAATCTTCATTAACAAAAATCGTCATAGAGTCATGAATTTTGAAACTCCACCACCGGACATCTTTGACAAGTACATCACGCCATCTATTGACAATACGGAGAAAGAAGAAACCACTACAACTTGCACTAGTCGAGTATCAGCTGAGGATAGGAGCAAGAGCTCTTGAAACATGTCCTGTGAATAAACAGTGTGAGTGAAGCAATGTGTCAATATATTCTCGATTCAATTTTGTACTAGTTTGTGCTTCACTGTCCCTACGCTTCTTTCAAGTTTATACTTTGATCTTGCATCATGTTAGTAAATAATTTCACTCTTGATGGCATCTTCTTGAACACTGTTTTCATAGAGGAAATTAAGGCATTTACTTCTAAAGAATTTGCTTGAATTTCCTCTATCAACCAGTGGAGAATATGTGCTAAAGAAGTCATATGAACTGCCTTAAAATAAAATTTGTGGAATGCTTTAACAGCTTAAGAATGTATGCTGCTGTATCTGTAATATCACCAAGAGTTCTTCATTTTCGCTGATATTGTCTCATTTCTTATATTACCTGAAAAGAAATAATTTATTGAAAATTAATAGAGAGCAGGGGTGTAATTTGGGGTCACAGTTTTGATGGGGAACCAGTATAAAAAAATTGTTGATCATAAGCTATAAACATCAAACTTCTTGGCACTACAGTTCATTCACAGTTTTGCTTCCATTTGAAAATATTTTTGTATAATACGTTTAAAAGTTTTAAATAATTTACAAGGTTTCACAAAGCTATAAAATATCGGGGAGGGGACTGGGGTATTGATAAACTAATTTTATTAAATTGCTTCTTCATAAGCTTTGTCAAGGCAGTTTTCCTTTATTGTTGATTCATCAGAAACTTTTCATTCAGAATACTTTTCCTGTAAATTTAGAAATTCTACATTCTTTAGCTTATTCAAAGGGATGCTAGCTGAAACTAATGCTTTGCAAATACCTTTCAAAAGTTTGCCATTGCTATATTTTCCACTTCTACTTGCAGTAAATGCTGTGGTAAGGTTATTTGGATCTTGAAGACTAGCATTTCTATGGGATGGTGTTTGGAAATGTGCAATCTGTAATATTTTGTTGCAGGGCACCTATCAAATGGTATAAAAATAATGAAAATGAAACTGCTGACTTATCTTCTTGTTTCATTTTGATGTTTCTAAAGTGCTCTTTGACTCTGGTTTTTAGGTTTCTTTTAGTTTGACCTATGTAGCATCTTTCACAATTCTTACAACTTTCTAGTAATCTTTATTGCCATGATTTATTTTTAAAGGGTGCTGATGACTATGTAGTTGAGCACCCTTAAATATACATCTATCCATCCTTAGTCTGTGTGTAAGACTATTATTGTGTGTCATATGTAAATTTAAGATAACGTTTTTCCCCATGAAACATAATTTTTGTAGTTTTATAGCAAATAACATTAATAGATTCATAAGACTGCACTGTTTTTAAAAAATATCTCATACATTTAAGAAGTAAATGATAAAAGATTCTACTAGTTTTTCAGATACGTGACCAATCTAATCAGTCATAAATCAGTCATTTCTAAGAAAATTTAATGAACACTTATTTTCTGTTGTTTGATTGTTTTCACTTAGATGAAGAAATGCCTTGAGTTACATGAGCAGTTACAGCAGAGAATGGGTGTTGTATTAGTCGGGCCTTCAGGATCTGGAAAGAGTACCTTACTTCGCCTTTTAAAGCATGTAAGTACATAATTAAAATATAACAAAACCAGCAGGAGTGAAGCACAATGTGCAGATCCAAACTATTAATTCAGTAATTATATTTTATTTTATTTAGTTTCTTTTTGGAGAATAACAGAACCTGTCATTGCATTTATGAGTTTTTAGGAAGAAATTACTTTTGTCATATTTTACTCATTTGGTAATTAACATACATCTATTTAATTTAGTGCTTAGGAAAGCTGGGAAAACCAATAAAACAACATATTATTAACCCAAAAGCAATGCCTAGGACACAGCTTCTGGGACAAATAGATTTAGATACAAGGCAATGGACTGATGGTGTCCTTACACTGAGTGCATTACAAGTTTATTCAGAGCCACCAGGTAAGTAAGTACCAATTTATCATTGACATGTAAATATTCATGGTAGAAATGAATCAAAATCAGCATTTGGGTGTACTGTAAGCTAACATTAAATAAATCTCATTTATTACTTGCTATTGGAGTATGTACTTTAAATATCTTATTTTTTGGTCAATACAGAACAACATTCTTGGATAATTTGTGATGGAGATGTTGACCCAGAATGGATTGAATCCTTGAACTCAGTCTTGGATGATAACAGGTTACTGACACTACCCTCTGGATGGAGAATACAGTTTGGACCGAATATAAATTTTGTGTTTGAGACTCATGATTTGACATATGCTTCTCCAGCTACCATTTCTCGTATGGGAATGATTTTCCTTAGGTAAAAAAATGTTTATTGTTAAATAACACAAATTAAGTTGTACTACTTCAGAATACTCATGAATTGCAGATTTTGTGCACTGAAACTGTTGTTTTATTTCTAAAATATGTTTAAAATGATTTGAAATTATACACTGAAATGTGGACTTGCAAACTTCTCACTCTTCCTGAGTTTTGTCAAATTAAGTATACTTTCCCAATGATTTTTAATGTCTTTGCTTTTAGCTATTAGTTGTTTGTCATTAGCATTAATAGCCATTCTAATCAGATATGAAAAGAAATCCAAGAAGTTAATAAAATGAATAATTTTGCAAATAAGCTTACACAATATATCTTTCTTGATGAATGTTTATTTGTCTGTTTTTAGTGATGAAGATGTCAACATAAAAGGTTTGGTAACAGCTTGGTTAAAGCAGCAAGATGAAAAAATTACAAGATTTCTTTCCCAGTATATTGAAGACTATTTTTATAAAGGTAACTAGCATCTTCCTTTGTAACCAAAGTAGATACCTCAGAAACTATTTGTAGTTGGTTTATTAATACTCGTCACTTACTTGTTTATACTAATGAGAGACTAGTTTCAAAGGCATTCGCCTCCATTTTAAATCTCTTTCCAACTAGCATCTGTTGTTGTCTGCTCTCTCTCTCTGGTGGTGGAACTATGAACTTCAGAGAGAGAGCAGACAACAACAGATGCCAGTTGGAAAGAGATTCAAAATGGAGGTGAATGCCTTTGAAACTAGTCTCTCATTAGTATAAACAAGTAAGTGACGAGTATTAATAAACCAACTACAAATAGTTTCTGAGATTAATTTTGACGTCACTGTTACTAAATTCCTCCAAACACATATAAGAAAGTAGACATGTTTTCTAAACAGCATGTATAAGAAAGAGTGTGTGGAAAAATTGAGTTTTAATTATTTGTGCAATTTACTAGTGGTAGTGGTAGTCAGCATCCCATTCTATTTTGGACATGTAAGATCATTTAATTTTGCTCAGAGGCTTTGTTTATCAGACTACTCTTCATATAAAGAGTAAGAATGGAGGAATGCTGATTGCTGTGGAATTTACCATGTAGAATAATCTCATTTATTGAGGAGTTTGGTCAAGGTGACATGCTACAAGGGTCATCCAGAAAGTAAAGAACAATTGCACATGGTCCTTTGCGTAGATATTCCACTACTGTAGTTGCATTAGCAGCAGGTAGCTTTGTCCTTGGCTTCATTGTGAGCCGAGTCATGTTCCTGTGCAGTCATGCAAATGATTTGTGCAACAATTTGACATGGCGTCGCCAATCAAAAATCCTACCAAATGTGAAGTATCAAGCATCATTAATTTTTTTGAACGCTCAAAATGTTAAGCCTATTGACATTTATGGTCATGAATGCTTAATGTGAAGGTACAATTAACGAGTCATCAATGGGAAAATGGTGCATTATGCTCAATGATATATTTGATATGATATTTATTTGTACAGTTTCCATACATTTTCAGTACAATGACTAACGTCTAACAAGCTCAATTATACATCCTGTACAAATACATGAAATTGCTGACCCAAGATTTACCCGCTGTCTCAGTTCCCCTGGCCATAAGCCTTTGGTTTTCCTGAGTAGCTTGTGTCATTTCTTCCTGACCTATGCCTCTTTTACCCTAATCACTTTTCTCTTAACCTATATAAGAATTCTCCTGTACATCTATTTTTATTTTCACTCATCCCTGTTAACATGCATAATGCCACTACGTCTTTGCTCACGCTGTCCCATTTCTTATCCCATATTTTTCTCCTGCAATTTGCTAACTCCTTTCATTCTATCAGATACTGAACAGTGCTCTCTTCATCTCCACAAAATTCACATATCCCTACGTCATTACTTCTTATCCCTTTTAGATATATTATTCCTACTCTCATCCATGCTATGCCTTCTCTTCCAATTTTGTCACATTGATCTATATATCTTTCCGTACCCCATTCTGTCTTTAATTGCTTATAAAATTTCAAAGATTTCTTTTCTTCTAAACTTTCCCAAATCTCCTGCCTATTTATATCTTGTACTCTGGTTCTCACTTCCTTCCAAAAGCCGCTAGGATTTGATTCCTCTGCTCTCCATAAATCTCCCATGCCTATCTTCGATATCATTCTTTCCAATTCCGTCCACCAACTATTTGTGTTCTTAATGCTTTTCTGTTGCTTCATGCACATATTCAATAATTCCCCTTTCTACCCTTTAATGCACTTATACCAGAATTTTAGTGTTCTTTCTATTATTATTCCCCTCCTTTTTGTATTACCCAACTCTAGTAATGCCACTTCTCTAGGTGCCGATTTTGGCATTCCTAGTAGTTCTTTGCAAAACAGTCCATACATCTGGTCTAATTGTGTTCCTGATGTGCTCCATACCTCACTGCATACATTGTTCTGGATTCAATGACTGCTTCATACATTCTTCTAACCATCAAACTGACATCTCCAGTTTATGTTTACATATTCTTACCCTTGATGTGTGTTTGGAGGAATTTAGTAACAGTGACGTCAAAATTAATATAAAAATTATTTGTGGTTGGTTTATTGACACTCGTCACTTACTTTTTCATATATTTATGAGACACCTTAATTTGGCTTGCACTGAGACATGCATGGCTTAATCTTTGAGACAAGCATATGACTACTGGCAGGATCAACCAGGTTTCCGCCATCTCAAGATACGAGCAGTTTACCAGCGATTCATTCCCTGGCAAGGCGGCTGCTCCGCGCCCATCGTAAGGTGGTCTGGGAGAACATGTTCAGAAACGTCGATCTCCAGGAGAAACATCCCTGGTGGATCATAAAGTCTCTCAGACAAAACCCAATACCAGCATCCGCTGCATGGCACTCGCGGGAGACTCGCATTCGACCCTCAAGAGAAAGCCACTGCTTTTGCGGATCATTTGGAAAGCCAATTCGAGCCGAGGGAGGACCCCCAGGATGAAGACTTCACTGACCTCGCGGAAGCCGCTGTGAAAGACCTCTATGAGGGGTCGCAGCAGCACCACGAGGTGATCCATCTCCCAATAGTCACCCCAAGAGTGGTGACCACTGAATCCGGAAACTTAAACCTAATAACGCCGCTGGACATGATGGCATTAGTGTTCTTGTGCTCCAGCACCTTCCCAAGAGGGCCATCATCCACTTGACGTGGATTTTCAATGCGTACCTCCACCTCCGCCATTTTCCAGCTTGCTGGAGGGAGGCAAGAGTGGTGTGCATCCTGAAGCCCAGCAAGGATCCGGTCTTTCCTTCCAGCTATCGATCCATAAGCATTCTCCCAGCCGTCTCAAAGCTGTTTGTGTGGTTGCTCCTATCCTGCCTGACCCCTCTCTTCGAGGAAAGGCAGCTCCTACCCGATCACCAGTTTGGTTTTCGTCATGGACACTCTACGACCCTGCAGCTATTGCGACTGGCCGAGAGGACAGCCTTGGGATTCCAGGAAAACCTCAAGATAGTCGTGGTACTGCTGGAGAAAAAGCCTTTGCCACAACCTCGCACCAAGGCCTACTGTACAAGCTCAGGGAGACCAATATACCTCCTCCCTATCTCGCACTTTCAGGGGGAGAGTGGAAGGACGGCTGTCATCAGTCAGACCCATAGCCGCGGGAATCCCGGAAGGCAATGTTCTGTCCCCGCTACTCTTTGTGACCTACATGTCTGATTTCCCTCTAGAACCACAGACGTGCCAATATGCCGACGATGTCCTCACAATGGCACGTAATAAAAACCTGCGTTATTGCTATCCTCCGCTGCAGCGCCAGCTCCGAACCATTGGCCGCTGGAGTGAGAGGTGGAGGATGGCCATTGGCCCCGGGAAGAGCTCCGCACTTCTCCTGGCTAAGGTCTGAGCTAGTTTGTTTGTTTGTTTGTTTGTAATTTGCGTCCTCCAACGTTAAGTCATATTGGACGATGAATGAAATGGATGAAATGATGCTCAAATGAGCCCAGAGTCCATAGAGCTTAGAGTTACCTTACATTCGTTTTTCAGGATAAGGGAAAACTCCGGATAAAACCTTATCCAGGAAACTCACCCTGACCAAGATTCGAACTCGGGACCTCTTGAACGTGAGGCAGACACGCTACCATTTACGCTACCGAGGCGGGCAAGGTCCGAGCTAGGCAACCGAATTGAGACATAGGCAAATCCCCTGAGTTCCCTCTGCCAAATACCTCGGCGTCCTCGATCGCAGCCTCACTACGCCCCTCACGTCCAGGTCAAAGCCGGACAAGGGCATGCAGCATTTAGGCAGTTGTACCTTATTTTGAAATCCCCTATGTCAACACACTTAAAACTACACCTGAATCAGGCGATTATCCTGCCCCTGATTCTGTACGGCTGTGCAGTCTGGGGATCAGCGACTCCGACCACCATTTGCAGACTGCAGTGCATTCAGAACAGAGCGCTACGAATTATTTACAATACTGGGCTTAGATTCCCGTCCCATATCCTTCACACCTGCCCTGGAGTCCCATATATTGTAGACATGGTGTGTGAGAGATCCCGTACCATCTACAGTAAGCTAGATTCCCATCCCAATAACCTGGTGAACACCCTTGGCCGTTAGGACCATAGGGTTCCTCACCGAAGACCTGTTTACCGGCTGCCCAAAGATGCTTTGGGCAACCTAATCTGAGCAGGGCCACTTTCCCCTGATACCTGCACCCCCAGGCCCAGAAATGGTCTTGGTATAAACTATACCTTGCCCTTGTTCCTTTCCCTCTAGCCTGTCAAGCGGGCTGTGCTCTGATGCCTCACAGGCAGGCGGAAGAGCGCAGTCAGCACGGTGCGCACACACCATCCAGGGGCATTTGCACCCACACATGGCTAGATATACTACTGCCCAAAACAACCACCTGATAACATAGACAATTCTTTTGTACTGCCCAGATAAAGTTGCACTAAGCGGCTAGGTGCTGGGCAGCAAACACTCCGCCCAGGTAAACCTGGGCGACTCGCATCTTCTGCTGGTCTGATGAACACTCTTCGCCATTGGCCCATGATGACATTATAGAAATATGATGATAAACAACCATGAAAACGTGTTAATAAAAATAACCTATGTTTATACATGTAATGCAAAATGATCCCCTTTAACAATACAACCATAGAGGACAAAACAATTATGGAAACTAACAGGTACTTTCAGTTGTTTTTACCTTTATAACAAAATCGCTGGAAATGATGAACACAACTTAAGAGATAGAAAGCTTTGTACAAAATGGCTAATTTTGTTGCAGGAAGTTCCCAAGAACATTGCAAGATTGCAGCACTAGCCAACAAAGTATAAACTTGAAAGAAGCATAGGGACAGTGAAGCACAAATTAGTACAAAAGTGAATCGAGAAGATATTGACACATTGCTTCACTCACACTGTTTATTCACAGGACATGTTTCAAGAGCTCTTGAAACATGTCCTGTGAATAAACAGTGTGAGTGAAGCAATGTGTCAATTACTTCTCGATTCACTTTTGTACTAGCCAACAAACCTGTAGCTCTAATGGAACTTTTTGAAAACAGTGTTCGGCATTGGCTACCCATTCGTCATTACCTCTCTCTCTCCTAATATTATATTTGTAATGGGGCATGCAGTATTAAAGCAGTTCTTAAAAAAATACACACATGCACGCACACCAGCACACATGCAGATGCACTTTCTTAAATGCTTTTTTTGTATTCAGTGAGCCTCAAAATGTGTAGTTTAGGAAATGCAAATGCAAATCTGTAATCTGTAATCTCTGTGTATTATAAACAGTTAAGAAAGTAAAAGAGTACTGTTGGCTTTTTTATCTTTCTGCAGTGTTTCTTGAATACATTTTATGGAGGGTCTTAGAAGTATAGTTCAGATAATGAAACTAATTTGTAGCTGTAATAGATAATAAATTATCATGGGCACCACATATTAATTACCTAACATCTGAAGTGCCAGAGTTATTCATTTGATTAGAAACTTGAAAGTCCACATACCAGAAGCGTATTTTAGACCAGCTTACTTCGCTTTTTTCCAAAGCACAATAACATATGGAATTTTACTCTGGGGAAATAGTATACATATGACAGATATGCTTGTGTTGCAAAAGAAGATTATTCAAATCATTTCACATACATCAAAATTTGCACACTGCAAACCATTACTTATCAATATGAAAGTCATGAATATAATAAATTTATATATTTACACTGTGTTATTTCACATAAAAAATTGCAAAATATCTGAATTGCAAAATAGACATATACATTCATATAACATTAGAGTGGGTTAATTATATCATAGGTTGGCCATATCTCAGAAGAGTTTTGATATGTTAGGCATAAAACTTTATGAAAAATTAACTTTAGATATAAGACAATTTGCATTATCAACATATAAGAATAAGCTGTATGAGTGGTTAGTTTCCACGCTTATTATTTGATCCAGGAATATTTTTGAAAAGTAAGAAAGAGGTAATTTTATTTATAAATAATGTGTTTATAATAATGCTATACTACATTATTTAATTGTAATCAGTAAGTTACTCATTTTATGTTGTTTTGGGATGTATACAACAATTTTTCACATGCTGTATAAGCATAGGTGTGTAATACATTTGTAAATACTGTAATTGCTATTATAGGAAAACATTTGATAGATAATGTGGTGTTGGAGATTGATGTTGTCTATTACTGTTTAGCTCAGTGACACTCAACTTAGTATTTAGTTACTTATTATTCATTTCTTTATTATGTAGAGTAAATATTGACCTTTCAAAAGCAAAAGAAAATCTGCAGAATTGAAAAATGAACCTTCCTTAACTATTACAAAATTAATTTACATTAGTTCAATTTTAAAAATTATTTTTTATCAAATGTCAGAATTACTGCCCTCTCTTAATGATTTTGTTGTGTAGTCTCTCTTGCCTAACTTTACCTTGAAGGTTGTAGTAATAGAGTTATGCTGTATGTTTAGGGAATATAAACCACTAAAAAGATCAGAAATAAATACATTTTCTTGCAGCTGTGAATTGGATAATGCAACAAGGAGAATTGGTGGTGAACTTATCTTTGGTTGGAGTGGTGCAAAATGGACTATCACATTTGCATGGAGTTACAAGTCGAAGTCACTTCACTGTTTCTCTTATAAGAGGACTCGGAGGACTTCTTACACCTCAGAGCAGGGAGGCATTTGCTAAAAGGGTTTGTATTTATCTCATAATCTCTTTAATGAAGAAAATAAGCCCTTAAATTAATTTTAGTCTTCTCAAAATGGGAACTACTAAGTAAAGGCTTTGAGTTTGTAATAAAAGGATGATTTGAACTTTGGTATTGTTTACATAAGCAGCCTACAATGAAATTCCTGCTATTAATGTTTTTGTACTTCAAGGAAACATGTAAATTGGAAATACATGTTTAAAATATACAAGCACTTTGTCAGAAATTACATCAACAGTGTTGACTAGTGAATTTAAATAATTTTTCAACTGAAATTAAATTTTGATGGATCTAGAAATTGAAGTATTTCAATAGCACTATATGCATAATGAATGTTCCTAGAACACCCATTGTAGCAAAGTGCACTATTGTTTCTCAGTGTTACTACCATGAAGCATATGTAAATAATGCTGGAAACAGATAAAGAGGATGAGTTACATTAACATAGACTACATATTTACATATTAGCTAAAGGATAATTATTGATGCCTACATTTTTAAATCATTGCAGGTATTTGAATGGACTGGAGAGTATGCTCCAGATCCCTCTCGTCTTTTACACTGCTACTATAATCCTCAACGTGATGGTCTGGATATCTATACAGTGGAGAAGGAAGACTCTTCGGTTTATTTCGGTAACAACTTCACCTCTGTGCCACTTGTTATGACAGCTGACGTGAAATGCACTTTGAATGCACTCAGTCCATGGTTACATGCAGAGAGAAGACAACCTTTCATTCTTGTTGGTCCTCAGGGATGTGGTAAAAGGTAGGCCAGTAATGTTCATCATAATTTCAAAAGCTTCTTAGCTGCAGAAGACATTTTTAAAGGGGAGAACAAAAGTTGCTTATTCTGAAAAAAATAATATCTAGTTTATTCAGAATCAAATTCACTTTTTCACCTGCATTTTTCAGGTAGAAGTATTCCATTCAAAAAGATTATGTTAAGATTTGATGAAAAGTACATGTTTGGAGATCTAAATCTGGGGGGAAAAAGAATAATAATAAATAAATTAAAAAAAAAATAAAAGGCTTGTGCATATATGTGTGCACTTGTCTATATACATATGTATAACTCAAAGCAAAAATTTGTATTAGATTCCAAACCTTATTCCCAAATTATATTTGCCTCACTGTCAATAGCTTCAGTTTTTCAATGTTACTAAACTTTTTGTTCAAATTCAGCATCATCCAAGTATATGCACCTCAGACTACATTTTGCATTAAAAGATTGTCAGTTATATTAATTTTCTCAAAAATGGTTGTAATGATTTTGATTAAAATGCAATATGTTTAAGATATTTGTGCAACAAATAAAATGTTTATTAAAACTTTTCTTGGAATAGCCTGTGAGGTCTTGTTTCTATGTGAGTGTTGTATAACTGGTAAGCCATAATAGTTAGATAAAAACTTTTAGTAGCAGATAGTCATTGTTTATTTGAATTACACTGGTGTCAACAGAAATGAAGCTATTGTAACCATCAGAGATGAAACTAGATTTTTCTAGACCAACTTGACATTTTTTAAATTACAGCTTACTTATTTCTGAAGTGTTGCTTCTGGAACTAGTCCCTCAATAATATAAAAATATAAGTGATGGAGTGTTACAAACCAACAATGACAAACAATGTTTCAATGACAAACTCGAAGGTGTTTTTTTTTTAATTGAAGTCTATTCATATTCACACTAGTTATATTTCAGTTTTTCATACCCTCTCCTATTGTACACTATTATTACACCACTAATAAAGGCTCCAATCATTGAGAATGTTGTAACTGAAGACAATGGAATGTACTATGTGTACACATTTTCTTGAGCAGCATATTTCATTTTGAGCAATATTGAGGTTAACCTGTTTACAACAAACCTAAGAGCAAGACACATGTTGTGGATGTTATGGCTCTCAAAAGGGGACATACTCTTAACAGTCCACCTGCATATAACTATGATCTGAATGCAATTGAGCTGGCATGGGCAAAAATAAAGAATGTTTTTAGAGGATGCAACATTACTGGTGATATGTCAGCCACATATCTGCGGAAACTTGCTATAGAAGCATTCTCTACTGTAACTGTGATGGACTGCACAAAGGTCCAAGAGCTGGAAACACAATATTGAAGAAATTATGGTGTAATAGAAAATTCATTTGATGAAATTATCAACACATTAGAGAATACCAGCGATGAAAGTGATGCATCTGAATCAGAAATCAAAGAATCACAGAGTGAGTATTTATAGCTGTCATATATTTCTTTTCTACTTTTATGTGTTTCATATATAATAAGTATATAAACATACACTTATCGGATCGAGTTCAATTTACTCTTTGTCCACATATCTCACAATTGTGGCATGTACCTTTGCTTACCTTACACGTGACTTTGTTGAATTGTGTTTTTCTTGTTTGACCACACTGCAGAAACAAGAGCGTGTTAGCTCTCTCTTCTCCCCCCCCTTCCCCCCGCCCCTGCTGCACTACAGTGTAAACCCAGCGCTCAAGAAAATGTGTGCATATAGTACTTGCTGTCTGCGACATATTGCTTGTCTAACTTATAAGAAACACAAATACGAGGGCTATCCAGAAAGTAGATTACGTTTTGGAATAAAAAGTAAACAAAGTATAGGAAACAAATTTTATTATATACAGATGAAAGCCACACTCAAATACTACTTTTCGACATAGTCACCATTCAAATTAAGGCATTTATCGTAGCGATGTACGAGCTTGGAAATTCCTTCGTCGAAAAATTCGGCCGCCTGCGCCTTCAACCACTTCGTTATCTCTTCTTGCAGCTGTGCGTCGTCATCAAAACGCTGCATAGCCAGCCACTTCTTCATTGCTGGGAATAGGTGGAAGTCGCTCGGTGCCAGGTCGGGACTGTACGGCGGATGAGGAAACAACTCCCACTTAAAAGATTCAAGAACTTCACGAGTGACATTTGCCGTGTGGGGCCGGGCGTTGTCGTGAATCAACAAGATCTTAGAGCTCAACATTCCTCTGCGCTTGTTTTGAATGGCTCTTCTGAGTTTTTGGAGAGTTTGCCAATACCTTTGAGAGTTTATTGTAGTGCCTCTTTCCAGGAAGTCCACCAAAATCACACCTTTTCTGTCCCAAAAAACAGTCGCCATCATCTTCCTTGCCGACATTGTTTGCATGCATTTCTTGGGTTTTTGGGGAGAACTTGTGTGCCCCCACTGCATTGATTGCAATTTCGTTTCACAGTTCACGTGTTTCACCCATGTTTCGTCACCAGTAACGATGCGATCGAGTAAAGAGTCACCATCCTTATGGTAAACGTCCAAAAAGTTCAACGCTGCAGCCATTCGCTGATTTTTGTGGTCCTCTGTCAAGATTTTTGGAATCCATCTTGCACAAAACTTGTGGTAACCAAGCTTTTCGCTGATGATTTCGTGCAACAAACTTCGCGAAATTTGTGGAAAACTCAAAGAAAGTTCCGTTATTGTGAACCTTCGATTTTCACGGACTTTAGCATCGACTTTTTCGACAAGTTCGGCAGTCACTATGCTGGGTCTCCCACTTCGATCTTCGTCGTGAACATTGGTTCGGCCATTTTTAAATCTGATGACCCACTGACGCACTCCACCTTCAGTGATAATGTTGTCCCCATACACTTCACAAAGCTGCCGATAGATTTCTATCGGTTTACAGTTTTTTGCAGTCAGAAACCTTATTACTGCACGCACCTCGCAGCTCGCGGGATTTTCAATTAACGCAGACATTTCAAACCGTCACAGTATCTGAACGGAGCACAGCACGAACCTCTCACTAGCACGGCTAGATGCCGACTGAGCTGCGCAACGCTCTGACCCCAAGATGGCCACGCTAGCCCCGCCCCTAGCGGAAACAGACGAAAACATAATCTACTTTCTGGATAGCCCTTGTATATTGCTTAGTGGATGATCACTTATCTACATAAATAGAATTGGAATAGAATTTATTCATCATTCAGAAATTACAATAATTACAGTAGACCTTGTCACATGTAATAGCTACTTTAAAATCTAGTAAAAACATTATATATATATATATATATATATATATATATATATAGCAATTTTTCCAAAAACAAAGTTGATTTCAACATCAAAAAACATGGAAATTAATTGTTCTTTCACACTGGCTGTGTGTAGACTAAAGTTTGGAAAGATAGAGTCAGACTGAAAAACTCAATGCCATAGCCAGGATGCGAACCTCCGGCTATGGCATTGAGTTTTTCAGTCTGACAATCTCTCCATCAAAATACATGTTTTATATATAAGTGAAGAGTATTAATAAACCAACTACAAATATCGAGATTTAACTGTATTGGAACACCACCATGAAGCGAAATAATTATTAATTTTTAGATGAGTCGTATTTATTACACATCTGCTTCACTTTCATACCTATTTTGAGGACATGTTTCACAAATCATCGTTTGCATCTTCTGCTCTTATGCGACTAAAGCTTGATCCAGTGGTGTGGTGGGTGTGGATAATTCTGCAGTTGCTGCTGCCATCTGCTGATTTAGTGAACTTAAATGTGGGATTCTCTTCTGGCGGGATTTCAAAGTTCATTAGTTGGTTTTTATGCTTTTCTATGTATATTCTCTCCCATATGACGAGTTCACTATGTTTTTGTACGTATTTTAGTAATTCTGTGCTATCTTCAATTTCATGATTTTCAGACCACAAATGAGCTGCTATTGCGGACTTATCAATATTTTTGTATCTTAAGTGCCTGAATACGACTCATCTAAAAATTAACAACTACAAATAGTTTCTGAGATGTTTTATATGTTTTGCTTACTTATCTCTATAAACTCTTGTAGGTTATAAAAAGGGTTTGCAGTTAACTATTTGTATAGTCTCTCCTTAAACATTTGATAGTTAATGTATGTGTGTTAATACAGGAAGTGCATTGAAGAGTTTTATGCCACTTATTTTATAATAATGAGAAGTCTTCTTAATCCTATGGAAAGGACATATCCAATTTTTTTTTTTATGTTGTGTATTTCATTTCTTATGTTATAAATTACATAAACAAGTAAATTTTATTCACCATAGGAATATACAGTATTCATGGTTTCATCAAAGTTGTACCCATAAGAATAATACAATTATGAATAATACAATAGTTATTAAAAATAATACAATAGTAATTAAAAATAATATAGCAGTATTTAATGTACAAGTATGTAAAGAAAACTTGGGGTGAAATAATTTTTAATGTGTTACTTTTTTAACAACTAGATTCTAAGAGATATTATAACTTTTACAAAAAAGAAAGAAAGAAAACAAAAAAGAAAGTCATTGCCTACTTTAAATTAATATAATTCTTAAAAACGCATCGTTGTCTGTGGCATTATTTTTAGTAGGATACAGTGTGACAGAACACTTAAGAGATAGAAAATCACTTCTACTTTCCCTTGTGTGCAAATAGATTCTACAGTCTTTAATTAAAGAGAAAATTACAGATAAACAGAAAACTATACTTGATATGAAAAAAAAAAAAAGAACCAATTCTGAAATTGGTGAATGAATTTCATGTCTTACACCAATTAGATTTTTGCAGAAATCTTTATTGGCCTATGTTACTTAATATTTCATTTTTTGAACTGCAGTAACCATGCAGTTGTTTTTCATGAAACCAAGAAAAAAGTATGAAACTCCAAAGGCAGCAAACAGCAATGCCTTTTTTTCAAAATTTCATTACCACTTCAGTATGCTATATCCAACTAGGATGAATGATATAATGAAACTATTTCTAAAATATTTATTCTAATCAACATGAAGTAAGTAGGAAAACAAGCTTTTGCTTAAATAGTTTTTAGAAGGTATATTAAAATTAATTACCTACATGCCTAGAGAAAGTTATGTGAATGTAACACAACAGCTTCTTAGAACTATGTCATTGTTCAAAGTAATCTTTGTATTTCTTTGCTGTGTTTAGTAGGCTTTGATCAATTACGGGATTTTGCAGCTAGTTTTTGAAGATAAACTACTTAACTAGTGAAATATGATTTTAACTAGTGGTTTTCTATATTAGGTCATTCAGCATTATTGAGTATATTTACTTAGTAGATGATTGTTTTAGCTTTAATATAGTACAAATGCCTTTATTAATTCCACTAGCTTGTCATTGTAAAGTAAATATAATTGCAAAAGAAAAGCTAACATTTAATTTGGTTTAATTTTCCAGCATGATTTTGAATCATTGCTTCCAACAGCAAAGAGCAACAGAGGTAGCTGTCATCCATTGCAGTGCACAGATTACTCCACAACATGTATTGCAGAAGCTAAATCAGGTATAAATAGCATAGTTGCCACAAGCAATGTTTTAGAGGAAATTTTTTATCAATAATTCAGTCATCAATGGCCATACAATACATGCATAGAAACTAAATAATGTAGCCACAGTTTCAGCAGAAATTTCCTGGTTATCCAGTTCCAGGTTGAGTGAGTGAGTGAGTGAGTGTGTAGTGTTTTAGGGCCCGTCGACAACAAGGTCATTTGGGCCCAGTTTCCAGGTTGAGACATTATGAAATGTCTGTTTAATAAACTTAGACAATGAGATTGCTAAATATTAAAAAGAGAAGCAAAGCTGGTAGGTGGTGTTAAGAAGCAAAAATGACGTTACAATGGAGCAAACAATTGACAAAATGGGTGCTTCGTTTGAATACTCGCTCAGAATTTTGTAAACTTTGTTTATAGCAAGAGGATGTTTCAAAAATTCTGTTTGTAGATCTTTTAAAGATATAAAATTGAAACCTGCAGGGTAACTATTATTCATAGAATATAACCTTGTGGTAATGAAAAGCGAACCAATATCAGTAACTAGATTTTACAAAATTCTTTGATGGTACTGTTGACTTATAATTAATATTTTTTTTTTTTTTCAGATCAGGCTCAGTTTCATTTAAATGTTCATGTTACCTCACAGAATAATAGGTACCAAAACACATAGAATTCTCATTTAAATCAAGAAGTTCTGTTGGATGATGTAAAAATTGGTGTATGGTGGGGCAAATGAATAATATGGACCACATTTTTTTACTGATATAAATTCTCATAGGTACTGCAGAGATATTCTTGCATGTTTTTTTGGCAAATGTCAGATAGTGAGAGGGAGTACATATATTTTCTACAAGATTTCTGTTGTAGACCATAATACTCGAAACTCCATGGAAAACATAAATGCGGTGTTTGATGACCGGTAATACCTAAAGGATTATGAGCCATGTTCCCAAGAACTTAGAGTGTTTAACTTCTATTTGTGGGGAAACCTAAAAACAAAGTATATAGGAACAATTCCCATATCGTAGATGAAATTAAGGATAATACAAAAACAGGAATTATGAACATTACACAAGTAAAATTTATGTGTGTGAATGGAAATTTCATCTGCAGAGGTCAGGAATGCTTTATGCAAATGGACCCCACTTCAACAGCCCTTATAACGAGGTTAGTATTTACTTTAGTGCATGTTACCATCACTTGTAAATAATGTGAGAGATACAGAACAGAAAACTCCCAAAGCACAGATATGCTTGATCTGCAGCCTTACCTTGAAGAGATGGCACTGTCCTTCTTCACTAATGTTTTTATAACAAATTTGCTGTCAATAGTTTATCTTTCTTTCCGTGAGTAGTGTACATACATCAAAGTGTTCTCCAAGGTAGAAATTTGTAAGAATGTCACAGTGAATTGGTGGAAGCCCTAGGAATAATGTTCTCCCATATCATAAAGTAACATGGTAGATAGGATTATTAAATTTTAGATGAGTCGTAGATAGGAAATTTTCAGAAAGGATTTATGGCAACCAGTGACCTGAACTGTCAAGCAGCTTTTTGAGAGATGAGTAATACTGGAATTAGAGATGGCAAGTGGCATCAAGAAATGAACCATTCTCAGAATATTGCAAACAGAGCTGTAACAGCTAAAATTGTAATGGGTTCTGCATGCATTGACAGAAGTTCATCAGTGGATGCGATATGCAACATACTCCAACTATCTAAGATGCTGGCAACAGGATGTGATTGCTTCTTGTCACAAATAATCGCCATATATGAATTTTGAACCAGAGCATACAAACCAGAACTCATCATTCTGAATCAGCGACAGAAGTTCAGATAGAATCCTTTCCCCTAGAAATTGGTGATCTCACATATAATGTCAGGATTGTCATTGTGTGCCATTTCATTCGTTATAGCAAAACAATGAACACAGAGTACTACAGGGGATTCCTTGTGAGACAGGTACAACGTGGCATTCAGGAGAACATTCAGATCCCGTGGACAGTGTAGTCCACACAACAAGGCAACACTGCATAAAGCAGAGTATGTATGATGACAGTTGCAATGCTGGAGATGGAAAGAATTGGAGCACCTGCTGTACTCTTTTGATATTTCATCCCTTGACTTTCATATCATACAAAAGGTAAAGGAACCATCATAAGCACTACAGTGTCATGAATAGACATTGTCAATCCTATGCAACAATAACTTTTAGTGTGCAAAAGTGGTAAGTGAAGTGAGTAAGCATGCCAAATGTGTCAATGTTGCAAGCGAGACAAGCAAAATTATGCAGAATAGCAAACTGGTGAGTACAGACAACTCAGTCATTGTAGGAGATGTGGCAGAAACAATGCTTCTGAATTCAAAAAACTAGAAATTACAGTTAGGTGTCATATAAATTCTGTAGTTCTAAAGCCTGGGAATCACAAAATAAAAGTTACTGCAGATAATTATTGTAAACTGGGATGTAAAAATCTAGATACTAGGTACTGTAAATAGTAATAATGCAACATTTGTAAAGACACTACAACATTCTCGATCCAATAGATTACTACACTTAAACATGCATGAGGCTCAGTCTAAAATTGATAACTTTAAGATATATCTGGAAGCAATTAAAGAGCAAAACATAGCTGTTATATGTCTAAATGAGCATTGCCTAAAAAGTAATCAAATACACATATTAAATAAATTAACTACAAATTAGTAGACTTTTATTCCCCATAAACTTCAAATCATGGTGGCATTTGTATCCTCCTAAAAAATGGACAAATAAAAACATTAGAATTCATCAATGTGTATTCCTAATATCTTTCTATAACCTTTTATAGTATTATTCTCTAAGCTATCCTGTTTCAAAATAGCATTCATAGCAGTTTTAAATTGTATAACACTATTAAATTATAGATGAGTCGTATTTTTTACATATCTGCTTCACTTTCGTACCTATTTTGAGGACATGTTTCGCAAATCATCACTTGCATCTACGGCTCTTGTGCGACTGAAGTTAGATCCAGCGGTGTGGGTAATTCTGGGGTTGTTGCTGCCATCTGTGGATTTAGTGATGAACTTGAATGTGGGATTCTCTTCTAGCGGGATTTCAAAGTTCATTAGTTGGTTTTTATGTTTTTCTATGTATATCCTCTCCCATATGACGAGTTCACTATGTTTTTGTACGTATTTTAGTAATTCTGTGTTATCTTCAATTTCATGATTTTCAGACCAGAAATGAGCTGCTATTGCGGACTTATCAATATTTTTGTATCTTAAGTGCCTGAAGTGTTCTTTCTTTCTAGTGCCTATGTTTCTTTTTGTCCTCCATATGTAAATTTTTTCACAGTCTTTACACTTAATCTTGTAAATGCCTGACTTTTACTCTTGTTTTATCTTATCAGTATTATTACTGTGAAGTAGGTTTTTAATGTTGTAATTATTTTTTGGTGCCAATGTTATATTGTATTTCTTGAATATTTTTTGGAACTTTTTTGTGGCCCAGGGGTGGTAAGTAAATTTAGCAAATCTAATTTCTTGTTTTATTGGTGTGAGAGCTGTGATCTGTTTTAATCTCTTTTGAAGTTTGAATAATTTTAGTTTTTTATCTACAAGGTTTTTTCCATATCCATTTTTAATTGCAGTTTTTAAGATTTGATGGTATTCGTTTTGATATTCTTGCTGGCTGAGAGGTAGATTTACTAATCTGTGTGTCAGACTGTTGATGGTTGCATGTTTGTGTGGAATTGGGTTGAAACTATTTGCTTTGATGTAATTATCTGTGTGTGTTGCTTTTCTATGAATGCCAAATTCTAGTTTTTCATTGCTTTTTTTGATTTTAAGATCTAAAAAAGGTAGAGTACAGTCGTCTTCAGTTTCCACTGTGAATTGTATGCTGGGTTCTTGCAGGTTGAGTAGTTTCAAAGCATCATCTATTAGTTTGTACGGCACTATTGCAACGATGTCGTCTACGTATCTGTACCATGTTTTAAACATATGAGGGAAGGCTTTAGTAATATGTGTTTCGAAAAAGCTCATGTATAGATTGGCCAAAAATGGTGATAGCGGGCTTCCCATAGCTAGTCCTGAAATTTGTTTATAATATTTTCCATCGAAGACAAAATAATTTTGATGTATACATAATTCAGTCATTGCCAAATATTCTTCTATTGCATTGGCATTCAGGTTTATAGAATTTAGCCATTTTTTCAGTTGAATCAAAAGTTTGTCTAATGGAATGCTAGGGAAGAGGGAGCGGACATCAAAGGATACTAAAGTGTCATGAGGTTTTAGTTTAAGATTTTGAATTTTTTCTACCAGGTCTAAAGAGTTTTTTATACTCAGAGTATGGAATTGTGGAAAGGACTGAAATTTTTTGGATAGCCATTTTGCCAGAAGGTAAGTAGGAGTGTTTATATTATTTACAATGGGTCTCATGGGTATGTTGGGTTTGTGTATTTTAGGTAAACCATATAGTCTTGCAAGGGTAGGGTTGTCCGGTTTGATAGTTTTTTGTTCTGTAGTTGTTAAGATTTTACTATTAATGATGGTTTTTTGTACATCTTTTATGCATCGGTTGAGTGGATTAGAATCTATTTCCTGGAATTCTTTTTGTTGTAGTAACTCTAACATTTTTTCTTTGTATGTAGCTGTATCTAAGATTACTATTTTGTTCCCTTTATCAAATTATGTATACATCAAAATTATTTTGTCTTCGATGGAAAATATTATAAACAAATTTCAGGACTAGCTATGGGAAGCCCGCTATCACCATTTTTGGCCAATCTATACATGAGCTTTTTCGAAACACATATTACTAAAGCCTTCCCTCATATGTTTAAAACATGGTACAGATACGTAGACGACATCGTTGCAATAGTGCCGTACAAACTAATAGATGATGCTTTGAAACTACTCAACCTGCAAGAACCCAGCATACAATTCACAGTGGAAACTGAAGACGACTGTACTCTACCTTTTTTAGATCTTAAAATCAAAAAAAGCAATGAAAAACTAGAATTTGGCAATCATAGAAAAGCAACACACACAGATAATTACATCAAAGCAAATAGTTTCAACCCAATTCCACACAAACATGCAACCATCAACAGTCTGACACACAGATTAGTAAATCTACCTCTCAGCCAGCAAGAATATCAAAACGAATACCATCAAATCTTAAAGACTGCAATTAAAAATGGATATGGAAAAAACCTTGTAGATAAAAAACTAAAATTATTCAAACTTCAAAAGAGATTAAAACAGATCACAGCTCTCACACCAATAAAACAAGAAATTAGATTTGCTAAATTTACTTACCACCCCTGGGCCACAAAAAAGTTCCAAAAAATATTCAAGAAATACAATATAACATTGGCACCAAAAAACAATTACAACATTAAAAACCTACTTCACAGTAATAATACTGATAAGATAAAACAAGAGTAAAAGTCAGGCATTTACAAGATTAAGTGTAAAGACTGTGAAAAAATTTACATAGGGAGGACAAAAAGAAACATAGGCACTAGAAAGAAAGAACACTTCAGGCACTTAAGATACAAAAATATTGATAAGTCCGCAATAGCAGCTCATTTCTGGTCTGAAAATCATGAAATTGAAGATAACACAGAATTACTAAAATACATACAAAAACATAGTGAACTCGTCATATGGGAGAGGATATACATAGAAAAACAAAAACCAACTAATGAACTTTGAAATCCCGCTAGAAGAGAATCCCACATTCAAGTTCATCACTAAATCCACAGATGGCAGCAACAACCCCAGAATTACCCACACCGCTGGATCTAACTTCAGTCGCACAAGAGCCGTAGATGCAAGCGATGATTTGCGAAACATGTCCTCAAAATAGGTACGAAAGTGAAGCAGATGTGTAAAAAATACGACTCATCTATAATTTAATAATTTTTCGCTTCACTGTGGTGTTCCAATACAGTTAAATCTCGATGTATAACACTAGTTTTTGTTTTATTTAAGCTCATACCATTATCAGTGAACCATTTATCTAAGTTATTTAATTTGTTACTTATATCACCATGAAGGAGAACTCTAATACTGCATTGCAGCTCTCAAATATATTAAAGATGTATGGTATGACCTATCATATCAAAGAACCCACTAAAATAACTAAACCTACTTCCACATTTATAGATCACATAATCACAAATAATTTCAGTCTCGGCGAGTGTACTACAGGTGGGACTGGGCTATCAGACCATCTGGCCTTGCTGATCAATCTCCCCCACAGTAAAACATCAAAAACTGATAAAAAGTATTCAACAACTAGAATATATAGTGAGGAAAATATCAGTGAGTTCCAAAAGGAACTAAGTAATATAGACTGGCCTTTTGATCCACTAAATTCTCTAGATCCACTAAATTCTCTTTTTACAAAAATTTCTTCTCACTTTCAATTATTTTCCCACAGTTACATATACACATATATTAAAAAAAATTCCATTGCACTGGATTACCCGAGGTATAAAGGTATCCACTCAGAGAAGGTGAGAGCTATATAATCAGTTGAAAACTAATGCAACTCCAGCTAATGCTCAGCATTATAAAACATGCAATAATATAAATAAAAAGACTATTAAAAAACCATCGCCATTGATAAGTGTTTAAGAAAACTCAAATAATAAAAGTTGGGCTGCTTGGAAGATAATACATAAAGAACTTGGACTTAAGGATAAACCTGAAAATAATGCACAAATGAAGAATCTAACAAACGAATATAACTTAAGTAGGATAGAATCCCTAAATAATTACTTTATTAATACATCTAAGCAGTTACAAGAAATTCTGCCCTCTGTACAATTCTCCATGCACAAAACCTTCCATCTTAATTTATCTCAACTTCCCCCATTTAATCTAGGTATAGCTACTACAAAAGACATTAAAAATACATTAATGTCCTTAAACCAAAGACATCTGCTGGATGGGATGAAATACCTCCCCTTATAATAAAGAAAGTAAAAAATCAAATTTCTTACCCATTAGCAAGAATTTTCAATCAATCATTTGGAACTAGCAATTTCCCAGAAAGAATGAAATATGCTGATACACAAAGGGAGGGGGGGGGGGTGCTGATGAATTTAAAAATTATAGAGCAATATCCATTGTGACCAGTTTTTCCATGATATTTGAAAAACTGGTATATTCCCGATTAATAGTCTATCTAGAGAATCACAAATTATTAAACAAATGTCAACACAGCTTTAGGAAAAATTATTCAACAACCTCTGCCCTGATAGATCTTGTAAATGAAGTATCTAAAAGTCTAGATGAAGATATCTTTACTGTTGCTGTAATATGTGATATATCTAAAGCTTTTGATTGTGTGAATCTTGAAATTCTGCTCCAAAAGTTGGAATACTGTGGAATAAGAGGTGATAATCTGAAATGGTTTGAATCTTATCTTGACAATAGAAAACAAAAGATTATTGCTGAAGGGAAATCAGGATATATCCACTCACACTGGAGGCCGATCATATCGGGTGTCCCTCAAGGAACAGTGATAGGGCCATTATTATACAAATGAAATATTATCAACCATTTATATAAAAGGAACCACTAAAGAGGAACTAGAAAAAATAATAAATGAACTAAATAACAACACATCGACGGGGTGGGATGAAATATCTACAAAAACACTGAAACATTGTAAATATGCCCTACTAGATATACTTGAGCACCTGATAAATGCATCAATAATGGAGGATTCTTTTCCCGATTGTTTAAAAATAAGCATAGTTCGACCAATATTTAAAAAAGGCAATAAAACAAAAGCAGAAAACTATAGACCTATTACCTTAACTTCTGTTTTTGCTAAGGTATTTGAAAAAGTGTTAAATAATAGATTAATAAGCTTTCTAAATAAATTCAATATACTAAGTAAATCTCAACATGGATTCAGGAAAAATCACTCCACAACCACAGCGATAGCAGAGCTATACCACAATATACTCCAAGGGCTTGAAAATGAAGAAAAGATCACAGGGATATTCCTTGACCTATCTAAAGCATTTGACAGTGTATCACATGAAATGCTGCTGAACAAATTGCAGAAGTATGGCATAAGGGGGAAATTTCACACAATATTAAAATCCTATTTAGTAAACAGAAAACAATGTACAGTAGTTAGAACCAAGAGTAGAAATACAATAGAATCAATCACATCCAATTATGAAAACATCATAGCAGGAGTTCCTCAAGGATCTGTCCTGGGACCAATACTTTTTTTGATCTATGTGAATGATCTTCCTATAACTACACACTCAAAAACAGTGACGTATGCCGATGACACCTCATTGATATTTGGTACTAAGGAAGTAAATGGAATGGAGAAAATAATAACTACAGAAACGCAAATTATCTATAATTATCTTACAAACAATAGCTTGAAAGTAAATCTTCAAAAAACAAAAACAGTCATGTTCCAACACCGCAATAACAGGTATAGTAGTAATCCTATTAATATAAATATAAATGGTGAAAAAATCGAGCAATTACATAAGATAAAATTCTTAGGAGTGATTATTGATGAAAACCTAACATTCAGACACCATATCGACTATATATGTAAAAAGATAAGTACAAATCTATATTTATTAAGGAACCTAGCTAAATACCTAAATTCTGAATATCTGAAACTAACTTATTATGGAATAATACATTCACATCTACAATATGCAGTTGAGATATGGGGAAGCACTTGTATGACTAACATGAACAGATTGCTAGTTTTGCAGAAAAAATGTGTAAGATGTATATATAAGGTAAATAGAAGAGAATCATGTAGAAATGTTTTTGTAGAAAACAAAATCCTAACAGTAGTATCTCTATACGTTTTTAAAGTAATAATGTTTGTAATTAGCAAGGATGAAATGGGTAACTTAAATAAACATTGTCATAAACATGAAACAAGGACACAAAATAATTACCACAGAATAACTTTAAATAAGAAGTCAACAGATAAAGATCCCTTAATAATGGGAAAATTATTATTTAATAAACTACCAAATTCACTAAAAACAAAAAAAGGTAAATTATTTAAAAATGAACTAAACAAGTTTCTAATACAAAAATGCTTGTATAGACTGGACGAATTGTAATTAAATGTATATAACTGTTTATTTTGACGTATCCGACAACATGTAAGTGTTATTATGGATGAAAATAAATTATTATTATTATTATTATTATTATTATTATTATTATTATTATTATTATTATTATTATTATTATTATTATTATTATTATTATTATTATTATTATTATTATTATTATTATTATTATTATTATTATTATTATTATTATTATTATTATTATTATTATTATTATTATTATTATTATTATTATTATTATT
The DNA here is from genome assembly GCA_030765055.1 of Mantis religiosa. NCBI lineage: Eukaryota > Metazoa > Arthropoda > Insecta > Mantodea > Mantidae > Mantis > Mantis religiosa. The sequence goes on along the minus strand of CM060955.1, from coordinate 67,959,674 downwards.
ATTATTATTATTATTATTATTATTATTATTATTATTATTATTATTATTATTATTATTATTATTATTATACATACTTTACACAAATGATCTAGCCATGAACATAAATGGTAATCCAATCTTATATGCAGATTACACAACTGTAACTATAAAACACAAAACTATTCAAAACCTGAAAATCAACATAAACCGTGCCATAGAATCTTTGGAAAAATGGTTTACCTACAATGGTCTGAAATGAAATAAAACAAAAACCAACATAATCCAATTTATCACCTCTGGCAATACGCAAAACATCTCAAATGTTAGTGCAAATAATGTAAATAAAGTTTAAGGGATAATTCTAGATGAACGACTAAGATGGACCAACCACATTGATTATATTGTAAAAATCTAAATATGGCATATTTTAATATGTATTGCCTTGCACAGATAATTAGTCTAGAAATAAAAAAGATATTATATTTTAGTTATTTTCAATCAGTACTTGCATATGGCATAATTCTATGGGGTAATGGTTCTGTGTGGAAAACATATTTAAAATTCAGAAAGAGATAAAAGGGTAATGATGCATGTAGGATATAGAGAGTCATGTAGACCATTATTTAAAAAATTAGGAATACTTACACAGCCATCATTATATTTATACAACTTAATTATGTACATACCAACCAGGATAATTTTTTGATCAGTCAAAACCAGCATAACTATGATACATGACATAAGAACAGTATAAAATTTCCAGCCCATAGACTGGCCTTGCTTAAAAAAGCCCCTACTATATGGAAATTAAGGTATTCAACAAACTACCACTATCAATTCGAAAATAAAAAAGCAAAACACTGTTCAACAACATGTTAAAAACCTACTGATTAGGAAAGCCTATTACTCAGTTAAAGAATATATGCAAGATGACATAAACTAATTATTGAATTTTGTTATCTGTATAGTTTTAAGCTCCAGCAAACATATTTATACAATTGAAAGTAATGAGTTGGTATTCAAACACAAACATCACTTACTTTCAAATGTTAATACACCACTGTTTCTAACCTTTTGCTTCAAATAATATTTATACAATTGTATTGCTTTTACCTACATTTTCTTTTGTACTAATCATTAATTTTATATGTAGTTTTACATTGTAATATGTATACTGACGAGACACCAGTTTACGAGCTTTGCTCAAACATGTCAATGTTATTGTGTCAATAAACTTTGATTTGATTTGACAGATGACCCAATTCACACATTGTATGGTAAATGCTGAGGCAAATGTTATTCAGTGCCTCCCACATTGTTGACAATTTATAGTGAATATTGCAGGGAACTACTTTGAGAGCCTTCAGACTCAGTTTGGTCATGTCAGTTGTGTGTGTACTATGCTATAATTATTTTGCACCATGAAACCATTCTGTTCCTGTTTGCTTCTGTAATAAATATGTGAGGCACAATGTTCACATCTCCTTTAATGTCCACACATGTAGTTCCAACCTATTCTTTCATCTCCATTTTTCAACCAGGCTGGCATCTGCTAGAGCAACAACAAAAAGAAAGTTGCAATGACTCTTGCCTCAACCCTCTTCTAAAGGTACTTTTACCTTCTAATAATGCATTATAGAGATGTACTTTTTATTTCTTCTATTTCATCAGCTTTGCCGTTCTACCTTTTTGTATACTTTATATTACCATCAAACCAATCATTGTTCTTAATATTTCTCAGAGGTTGTATTTTCATCTCCTCACTTAGTCAACACAATGAAATGTAAAATTTTAATTAAATTTTGAATTTCATAATACTTTGGGTTGTTTGTTATTCCATACCGAGAAATGTTTGCTATTTTGGACTCTAGACATATTCAGAATGGTCTTATATTCTTCCTTCCATTTGAATCTAACTTATTCCATTTTATATGTTCATTTTCCATACTTGGTTAATTATTCAATTCTCTAATTTAATTGTAATATCTGTTATTCAAAATGGGCACATACTGGTATTTATAATTTAAGCTTAAAAATTATTAGCAATGTAACTAATATTAGTTGACTACTGGCTATTTTTCTGAGTAAATATTCTCTCCATGTTTCCCATTTACAACATTATGATAATAGACAAAAATGTTCATTTTAAAACTTCTTTATTTTCACCAAATCGTTATCTCAATGCTAACTTACAATTAGCCTTTCTTTTGCACAAATGCAACACTTTAAAACATCCCTATAATGTTCCTTTAAATTTCTGCAGTGCACAGCCTTTGTGCTACACCCTCTCTGATCTACACACAGGTCCACCTCTAACATGGAGCTACATAACAATTCTGAACACAACTCTGATATTTGCACGTAAACTGCTTTGCTGCCGGTTCCACAGCTCAGCAATTCCTCACCAGAGTTGCACTTACTGACACATGAACTGCTTCCTGCATCATCCCATGGCATACTGACTCCTTTCTTTGGAGCCTGGAATGTACTGCACTAAGCTTGAAATGCCACACTATTGTACATCAGCATACTATACTGTACAGCACTGTACATCTCACTGGTTTTGACTGTCAACTCACTACTGACGACTACTGTCGGCTTGCATTGGCTGTTATGTATTTCCAGACATGGTACATCTTTCTGGAATTGGAAGCCTATGGAAGTACAGTTGTGAAAGGTCTTTTTGCATAAATAATACGTCAGTTGTCCTTAGCATGTGTTTATTTCTCATGTTTCCTCCTTCTTGAGTCAGCCAGTAGCTGACCTTGAGTGCATGTTAATTTCTCTTGGCAGAGATTGTTCATTCTCATTGTTCAGTCGCTGAAGTGACAATGTAAGTAAATTTTAAGTTAACCAATTTTTCACTTTCAGTATCTGTCAGTATATTTACTAAAAGTTTTAGCACCTCTGATGATTACACTTTCTTATTATATAGTTAAAGTCCCTTTATACAACATCTCCTCTTCTAAACATGTTTCTGCGACTGCCAAATACCTAGTCTGTCATCTCCAGTAAATGATGTAAACTTCCTATAAATAAATTATATTTTTTTAAATCTTCACAGTTGCAAAATCCTCTTCTCCTTACTGTCTACTACAGCGATTCCTTCTGTCTCTAAAAGATCCTCTGTTACGCTTTGTCTGTTGTTTGAAATACCAAAATTCTTTGGTTTGGAGGTGACACAATACTTTCTTCCCCCTCTTTTTCCATAGCCACCGCACTTCTATGTTCGCACTGCCCATTTCTTTCCCCTCTCCTATTTCTTCCTTACTGTTTCTTACTGTTTCTATTCATATCCTAAATCTTTATGCACTAAGTTCCATCCCCCTTGCTGCTTTTTCATTTGTGTCCCACTACCAGAACTTCTTTTAGACATAAATTTCTTCCTTCACTGCTTTCTGTAACTGTCATATGTTTTATTAATATTAACGGAAATAAAAAGCAACATTATTAAACTTTGGTAGTTAGTTTTACACACATTGTTACAAGTTTTGTATGAAGCTAGAAAATTTGTGCAAAGAAAATGTACAAAGCAAAACCACCCAAAGTACCAAAAGATAACCTCTCTCACAGGAAAATAAATTAACAGCCTATGTATCACATCAGACTTTCACTATGTCAGAGTTGAAATTAACTTAACCAAAGGTTAAAAATATTGTCACCCGAACGTTGGAACACCCTATAGAACCGGCTGGAAGCAGCAGCAGGAGACGGAGGCATTCGGACACGCCCCCTCGTTAAAGCTGGGGTTACTGGGAAAAAAAAAAAAAACATTAGCGTGCCGTCTCTTTCCGCTGCCCTTGATTTCTCGAACTTACGGGATATTTCATCTAATCCAGAACATTCTCGATCCCCCAGCTGACCCTATATAAGCAACACGCTGGGCAGTAAGTGAGTCAGTCAGTTAGTCGGTTCTTGGCGTAAGAATGCAGTGCTAGTGTACGACGAGAAGACTGTGTGAGTGCATCGGAGGATTGTACGTAATTACGAGTGAAAGTGAGATTGTAACGGACGAACTGGTGAATCGTAATTGTGTGCATTACGTAATTCTGTGTAATTGGCAAGTGTTAAACTGTAAGTCAGTGGAAATAAAGAACATTTTTGAGTGGTGCAATTGGACTTTTCATTTCACGAACCCACAAAGTCACAATATGTATGGGTACTTCAGACAAGTAGCACACACAGCAGACATTCAAATTACTACACAAACCTCAAATGAAGAAGACAAAAACATAGGAAAAAATAAATGCTCTAAAATAGTAGACTAGATAAAAGGGGTTGGGAACTTACTTCAATAACCACATCAAAAGAGCATTAAAAGCAAACCAGTCATATACACCGAAGCTGATAAGGGGAATAAGCTAGTAATTTTGAAAAAATCAGAATATACAAAGAGGAGGAAGACATTACAGGATGATAATTACTTACATATGGAAACCCACCCACTAAATTCCTCTGTGAATATACAAACAAAACTCTAAACAGGAAGTTAATTAATAAATAAAAAGGAATGGCACAAAATTAAAGTAGATAATCCAACGTTGCCTAGAGTTTATGATTTACCAAAAATACATAAAACATGAAAAGCCATAAGACCTATCAGTAGTAGCATAAATGCCCCCACATATTATTTTACCAAGTGATTGTTACACAAATTTAATTGCCTTCCGAAGTTTGAAAGTGCAAATTTGAAATTTTTAGACTTAGCAACAACAATAAAAAAAATAAAGACCTACAATTAGACAAAAATGACAAGTTGGATTCATTCATATCACATTCTTATTCCTAAAATACTAGCAGAAAAACTACAGTCAGTGTTAGAAAATGTATCTATAATAGACACGGAACCATTAAAAGCACAAGAATACATTATATTAACAAATGTATATATTGAATATAATCTCCTCAACTTTACTGGAAAATACTACAGGCAGAAATCAGGCTTAACTACAATCCCTGATAATGAGGAGAATGACTTCAAACCCCAGAGCATTAGCTACACACGTACACACTTTTACTTTCACTTTTTGGCAAATTTAATGTAACCGAGTTACACAAAGCACACAATACTAAACAATCTTATACATAGACTAGTCAATGCACTTGTGAATAAATGAAAATAGTATAAGTAATCAAAACCTTTACTTCACAAAGCAGAACAAAATGGATACAACTGAAGTCTAGTATTTGAGAAGATTAAGAAAAAGCTAAGCTGAAGAAAACTTTTAAGGAAGCAAGCACATTTACTGCAGATAAAGAAAGCAACAGCACACTCAGGGATTCACCTACCACCCAAAAACATTTACCAAATTAAAGAGCTTTGGAGAACAAAATATCCTGGCACCAATAAATATTCATTATCCCATTAGAAAAATAAATTCAAAAATAAATTATGAAATTCCTAAAATCAATAGATCTGGAATGTACCAAATAAATTATAAAGTAATGTAATGTAATGTATTTTATTTCCATAATAATACTGTACAAAAATCTTACAATTTTCATATACGTAACTTTGAGTTACTATTTTTCTCCCCTCTATTCCACCACACATTTTAACACCGTGGTTTTTTTATGCATGATGGAACTTAACATAATTCATATTACCTTGATGTTAATATTTTAACAAACACTATTTACATAGCACAAAAGTGAATCAAGAAGATATTGACACACTGCTTCACTCACACTGTTTTTTCACAGGACAGTTTCAAGAGCTTTTGCTCTTATCATCATCAGGTATTCAACTATTTACATACACATACACATATTTACATGGACCCTAATATAATTCATATTACCTTGGTATTAAAATTTAAGAAAAACTATTTACATACACATGCACATATTTACAAAGTCTTTGCCCTGTACCATCTGATTTAAATAATATGCATGATGAAGGATAGAGTCAACATGAAAACTTCAATGCCATGGCCGGGATTTGAACCACGGATCTCCTGGTTTCTGTCCAGTCACTCTTAACCTTTGAGCTACCATGGCCAACGTGTTGTCCTGACATTAAATTCTCCATTTGACTCATATATTTCCCCGGTAGACCACTAGGGGCTCTCGCATCCGAGATACACAGTTTGTGGCGATTTACTATTGTAAGTACTTGAGTCCCAGGCTTCATCATTTAACTCTTATTATATTAGTTAATTGATGGAAATATATGAGTCAAATGGAGAATTTAATGTATGGACGGCACGTTGGCCATGGTAGCTCAAAGGTTAAGAGCGACTGGTCGGAAACCAGGAGATCCATGGTTCAAATCATTGAATTTTTCATGTTGGCTCTATCCATCAAAAACCTTAGACTATAAATGGCTAGTGTGGAGAAATGATTAATTTCCATCAATTAACTAATATAATAAGAGTTAAATGATGAAGCCTGGGACTTAAGTACTTTCAATAGTAAGTCGCCACAAACGGTGTATCTTGGATGCGAGAGCCCCTAGTGGTCTACTGGGGAAATATATGAGTCAAATGCAGAATTTAATGTTAGGGCGGCACGTTGGCCATGGTAGCTCAAAGGTTAAGAGCGACTGAATGGAAACCAGGAGATCCGTGGTTCAAATCCTGGCCATGGCATTGAATTTTTCATGTTGACTCTATCCATCAAAAACCTTAGCCTATAAACGACTAGTGTGGAGAAAAGATTAATTTCCATCAATTAACTAATATGCATGATGAACTTTACCATGGTTTATATTGCTTTATTTTCCTAAACCATTTGCCTCTTATTCTCCCCATAAATTCTCCTATCCTTTTTATATCCCTCTCCTTTTGTACTCATTATCTTGACTTTCAGCACTTCTTTGTTAACACTCTCCCATAAATAAATTATAAGGATTGTAAACAGTTCTGTTTAGAGCAAACCAAAAGAAACCTAAATGTTGAAATCGTGTCAGTTGGCAATTTAGTAAAATAGTTTATTCTTCCTTCACCAAAGAAAAGACTTCAAGCAACTACAATCATTTAATAACTATACAGACATCAACAATTTTTGCACCTTTTAGCTTTAAAATGGAAGCAACTGCTCCTGAAACTAGTCTCTCAAAAATGAAAACGTGACATAGTGTGGAAAAAACAAACTACTAAAGTATATTAATTAATTTGGAATCACCATTACTAAATTCTTCTAAACATCAGTTAATTTAAAAAGGAATGTATTTCTTTTCACTGTTCAAACATATAAAGTGTGATTATATATATATATATATATATATATATATATATATATATATATAAAATGTTGCATACTTGATGACAGTACATTATTATAATAAAATTTTATTCTATTCTCAAAACATATCTAAAGAAATTGCTTTAAAATTGTCTTGGTCTGTTTCAGGTGTGCATGGTGATATCAAGCAATACAGGGCGTGTATACAGGCCAAAAAACAATGATAACCTTGTCCTGTACTTCAAAGATTTAAACCTTGCAAGGCCAGATAAATGGGGAACAAATATGCTTATTGCATTTTTGCAACAGGTAAGACTCGTACATTTTCAATAGTTGAAAACTATTGGGTAGGAACTTTTCACAAAAATCTGCCTTTAGCCACAATAATTATATTGGAAACCTTTTACCTTTGGAGTCTAGTGCCTATCAGTAATGGTGATAATTCTTACACAGTGTTGCTTCTTTGGGTTTACTATATTAGATGTGTCACACACTCTCCCTCTCCCTCTCTCTCTCTCTCTCTCTCTCTCTCTCTCTCTCTCTCTCTCTCTCTCTCTCACACACACACACACACACACATTACCAAGATGGCTGAAAGTGGTGAAAGCACAGTGCAAAATGCTCTAAATAAATTGGTTGGTTTTACTGAGGAAAGTACCAGTACAAAAAGCCATAAAGAATGATATTCTTCAGGTGGTAAGTGATCTGAGGAATTTTTTTGCTGAATTAATGAAAACTGTGGAAAACAAGAACAAGGTGCTTTCTGACCTTCAAGCAAACTGTATAGAAATGGAATCCATTTTGCTAGCCATGCAAGCAGTATCAGCATAATCCAGCATCAGACAGCCTCGGATATCTAGCAGAGGCCATGGGAATTTGGAGGATGATGAGATCGGCATTTGGCAGGTTGTGTGCTTTACATGCAGAGGAAGAAAACTCTGTGCAGAAGTAGTCAGCAACCAGTATGTAACTAGACCAAAACAATATAAGCTATAGATAACATTTAAAAATAATGAATCAGCTGAGAATATGAGGGAAATAATAAGAGAAAAAGCAAATTCGGTTTCTTTAAAAGTAGGAATTAGCAGCTTTAAAACTTTGAGGAATGGTAGACTGCTGATTGAAGGTGAAAGAATTTATTATTATTGAAATAATAAGAGCCAAAGTTAAGAACAGTAGGCTAACTCATAGAAACTAAATTCCACCAGTGTGGTAATCGTGCATGCTAATCTACAACATCCCTATGGAGTAATTGTTGAGAGTGGGAAGGTATTATATAATCACAGAACTCTGCGCTAGATCTTAAAAGAGGAGATATGAAAGCAAAATTTATATTCAAAACAAAAAAGGGAATATGCAACCTAGTTATGGAGAGAAAATCTCAATTGTGAAAACAGCTGAAAGAAAGAAAACTAAAAATAGGGTGTCATATGTGCAGTACTGCAGACTCTCTAGTTGCAATACATTGTTTTAACTGTTCAAAAATTGTCAAAGCTAGCGTATATCATGAGGAAGAAACATGTGCATTGTGTACAGGGAGTCACAAATTGAGTGACTGAGAAGCTACACTTATGATTACAAACACACAAACTGCATAACATACCAAAAGTAGAATTGAGAAGCGAAAACAAATATAAATCATACATCATAAGATAAGAAGTACCCAAGCCTGCAAAATACATTTAAAAAATTCAAACAGCGTATTGACTTGTTGAAGTTTTGTTGAGTCACACTTGTTTACACTCACCTTCACTTATTATTTTTAAAAATGCTGGAACGTTTTCCAGGACATTTGCCCTCTTCCTCAGCAGTTTAGTGACTCTATTTGTAATATTTAGCCTATTGACTACTAAGCATCTCAGTCTCATCTCAACATAAAGCAAAGAATGTGAATAATCTTATTAATTGTACCACATAAACCTACAGTACTCCATTGCAGCAACAAGCAATCTAATGCAAACTGTACAACAACAAGCAGATATTATCTGTGTGCAGGACCTATATATAATAGGAAATAAACTAGTGAGTATATCATGAAAATATTGAACATTCAGCACTGGAAATGGGGAAAAAACATGCGGCCACTATAATCATGAACAATAATATTGACACGGTACTTATCAAACAACTATCTGATGATATTATAGTAATGTAGCTATCTTAATGGCAACCTTAAGTGCTTGATATCTTGTGATGCCACAAGAACATCAACAGAAATTTTAACAGTGCAGTAAAGGAAGAAACATATTAGCTCTGGATAGCAACATCATACAAATGAAAGAGGCAACAAAGTTGAGGCTTTTATCATGGTTAAACAACTGCACTTAATTAATGAAGTGAGGTATCAAATGAAGTTCCAGAGCTCAGCATTGACCTGACAATCACTGAAGAGTTTCTCATGACACAAATAGAGGAATGGAGAATTAGGAGTAGAGCTGCTCAGACCATAACTACCTAACCTTTAAATTAGTAAAGAACACCAACAACCATCTATACAAGTTCCAATCACTATGGTACATAGCATACAGAGAGAGTTACAAAATCTGTAAGAGGATAATATCATCTATATGTGCTGTATTTACACACTATGGAAATGTTCATTTGTAATAAATGTTTGTGTTTTAGGTGATAACATACAGTGGTTTTTATGACAACAACTTAGAATGGGTTGGTCTGGAGAAAGTGCAGGTTGTGGCAAGTATCATTGGTGGAAATGCAATGGGAAGACATGAACTTACTCCTCGATTTACTTCTATTACAAGAGTTTATTCAATAAGGTAAACTGAGTGCATTATAAAATAATGTTATCTATAAACTTTAAATTGATTTTATTCCCAAAAATAATAAATTAGTTACCTATCTATGTACATAAATTCAACAACTGTTGAGGTCATAAATACTAAATCTATGATTTGGTGTTAAAATAGACTTCAAATGCACCTGCTTTAAGAATGACTTACAAGTAAATAAGGGCAGTGAACCCCAATTTAACTTCAACAAATCTAGAGTACTTAAAAATTATGTATTTAAATTTTGCCACAAGTTTACTTCATTTTCTCTGTAATTTAACAGGATATATTTTGGAACCTTTTGCTTCCATCATCAGCTAAAGGTTAATTGCCTGCATTGGCATCTTTTTTCCTGCTAGTCTTTGGTAGATGGTAGGTATGATGAATTTTGTATAGATGTCTCAGGCAGGATTTCAAAGTTCATAATTTGTGCTTTTGGATGAAAATGCTCTCTCATATGGCAAGTTCTAGCAGGTGTTTTACTTTTAGTTCTTTGAAATTTGTATTTATAATCTGTTTGGTTTCCCAAAAGTCTTTTACAGTGCCTGATTTGTCTGTCTATAGTTTGTTCTAGATGTGCTCTTTGTTATGGATGTTTATGCTTTGCTTGGTTTCACCAGCGTATACTTTATTAGATTTTTGGCAATATGGCTAAAACTAGTTAAGTCTATTTTTTTCCCACATTACATTTAACCTTAGCAAAAAAAAGCCAATTTAACATCTGAACAGGAGTCTCCACTTCTGTTCCAGCAAATAATGATTTAATTATCTGGATTCTTTCTGAACTGCCTCTTTCCATCACTGGAAGTAATGATGAAGTAAGCCCAATATCATGAAAATTGTGTGCAACCTACAGGAAAAAATGAAATATTAATCTTATGGTACAAGCCTATCATAAACATATACATTAAATAGCACAGGAGAATGTTATTATAGTTTTGTGTAACACAGTTGTCTACAGTAAGGAAGAAGTTTATTTCATCAAATCCTAATTTTTCAAGCAGTGGTGAAGCATACTTGTAAGAGAATTTGTTTTTTTCTTTATTACAAGAGTAGTTAAAACAATATGGTTATGTTGAAGTAATGAATCATACATGATCCCAACTGTACAGATTTATTATAATGTAACAAATGAAAACACTGGTTACTGTTGCGCATACTCAGAACAAACACAACTGATTTGTTGAATCACATCAGTACCCAGATGGTATCTGCTGGCACTGCACTGGACTAGACACCATTCACTGTCACTGTCCATTCGAGACTTCATAACCTTCTAACTCGCAGCAGCCACTGGACTCGCCCATCTCAACTCACTGACTAACTGCTGAATGTTCGCTGCTTACATAGGGCTCAAACTGGACAGATCCTTCTTGAAGGTAGTTTCCAGATACAGTCAAAAGTAATCCTCCAGAAGCTGTATTACCAAGCTCAATGACTGTTGTATTTTCCACTATTGTTAAACAACAGGTCAGGTCATTAGCACAGTTAGTGCCAGTAGTGGTAGTTAGCCACAGCTGTGGTGACAAAAAGGTTATCAAAATAAATTAGTCCTGACTACAGAAGTGTTGTTTCATTTGTTGAGCTATATGAGAACTTCTTTGTTTTCTTTTATTCTCCCCCCATAAAATGACTTTTACCATTACCTTTCTTAAATGCTCTCATATACTTTCTATAACAATATAAAATATCAGTGCAATCGGAATGGAATTTTATAATTTAAAAAGCACTGGTGTGCACCGAGGTCAAATGATTAGGCCATTCGACTCCCACAAAGGTGATCCGGGTTTAATCCCAGGTGACCACTAAATGAGATTTGTGGTGGACAACATGTCACTCAGGCAGGTTTCGTCCAGATTCCCCTGCCATCCTTCCACCAATTGCTCCACCATCACCTGTCCTATCACTCATTTCACCCTCAAACTATAATGCACCTCTCTTACCCTCACACCAGGTATCAGGCTGATCACCCATCCTGGTTCTCTATCAGATCCAAAGCTTTGGTTCCTCAGACCCGATCTTAAGGGATAGAGGAACAAGCAGCCCCTAACACTGTGGTAAGTGGTTTACTAGGAATGAGCTAAAGAAGAAGAAAAAAAGCACTGTGTTTAACACAGTTTGAAAAGGATTTAAACCATTGATACGAGGGGGGACCCAAAAGAAACTGGACTCCAAGGGCGCTGCCACTCATAGACATAGTGCAGGGTTCTCACACTAGATGGTGTTAGTAGAGACCTTTATGAAACAGCTGTGCAGACGGCATCAGTGTAGAGCTGAATGTGCAAGTGTGGTATTGTGTTTCTCTGACTGTTTGGCGGGTTACCTCTGTGAAGTCGTTATGGCAACTTTAAAAGAAGAAAGAGTGTGTGTGTGTGAAATTTTGTTTCCTGCTTAAAAAAACTGCAACAGACACACACCAAATGCTTCTGGAAGCTTTCCAGGAGGACACTATGAGCTGCACACAGGTTTTCGAGTGGTTTGGGCGCTTTAAACGTGGTGAGATGTGTGTTGAAGACCAAGCTCGTTTTAGACGCCCTTCAACAGCGCGAAATGAGGAGAACATTGAAAAGGTCCGCCAAAGGATCAACGAGAATCATCGGCAAACGATCGACCAAATTTCAGCAGCGACAGGAATCGGTTGGAGCTCGTGCCAGCAGATTTTGAGGGAGGATTTACACATGAGACGTGTTGCTGCTAAATTTGTTCCACGCCTTCTCACACAGGAGCACAAAACAATCCGCATGAATGTGTGTCAGGACTTGAAAACACGTGATCCAAACTTCTCGAACAAAGTCATTACAGGGGATGAGAGTTGGTGTTATGGGTATGACCCAGAAACCAAGCAAGCGTCAAGCCAGTGAAGGACTTCCAACTCTCCCAGACCAAAAAAAGCAAGGCAAGTGAGGTCAAATGTGAAGACGATGATCATTGTCTTTCTTGATGTTCATGGAATTGTGCATCAGGAATTCGTACCTCCTGGCCAGACTGTTAACCAGCACTTTTACTTGGATGTTTCAAGGCGTCTGCGAGAGGATGTGAGGAGGAAACGCCCGGAACTTTGGCGATCAGGTGACTGGTTTCTGCATTACGGCAATGCTCCAGCACACACGGCCTTACGAGTGACCCACTATTTGTCATCTCAGAGGTGGTCTGTTTTTCCCCCGCTCCATATTCGCCGGACCTAGCCCTGTGCGACTTTTCCTATTTCCACGAATGAAAAAAAACGTTAAAAGGGGAGCATTATGACGATGCGGAGGCAGTAAAAACAGCTTCGCAAAGGGCACTGGACTATATCAAACTTGACGAGTTCCAAACATGCTTCCAACAGTGGGAAACTTGACAAGTGCATTGCATGTAATGGAGAGTATTTTGAAGGTGACTGAAGTAATTTTGTAAAAAGGTTCATCAATAAAGTTTTTATGACAACAATCGGGTTTCTTTTGGGTACCCCCTCATATTTGTATTTTGAAAGCCATCCACCTGATATATACAACAGTATGTCTAATCTCATGTTTCACTCACATCCAGCCCTGTTTTGAAATTAGAAACCAGTTCTATGAACAATATTTGCAACATAAAGCACCACTTATTTACTCTCCTATAAAATATGTGTGAAATTGAAATTTATTTTTTATTATGAATGCTCCTTAAATTCTGTGGTTCTCAGCACTCCATTCTATATTGAGCATGAAAGATTGCTTAATTTTGCTCAGAGACCTATTTGTCAGGCTTGAGTTTCTTTTTACATGCCATAAATCTGTGACTCAGAACCACCGACCTTATTTCCCTTCCAAAGGAACCATGCTAAGAATTTTTATGCCTAAACTATTCCATTGCCCTCCTTGGGTTCAACATGTGACTTCAGAATTCAGATGCTAGCAAGTTACCCTTAGACCACGGAGGATGACATTTTATTTATGACTTAACCAATGGTTTTCTTGGCAGGGTCACATATAAATTAGCTATAAATAAATAAATTATTGAATGTAATTTCTATATCTGTTAAATCATAGGACTAATTTCAACTAAACTTGAAAAAATATTGGGAGTTACACATCCCAGAGCTTCACTCGAAGATGTAAGGACTCAAAATCTTAAAAGTGAAAAAGCAATACATATAATGTGGGCCACTTTCCTTGCAAACCGTTGAATCCTTTTAAATTAAACTTAACTCAGTTATTATATAAAAACCAAAGAAAAATACTGTGTATGTTCAACATCTCATCCTGTGGTGAGGGATCAGAATCTTATAAATGAAGAAGAGAGTAAACATTGTTAAGTATCAAACCCGTGGATTTTATGGATGCTGATTATAATTGTTACAGCAGGGTTAAGTCCTTTGTCAATACACGTGAAGAACATCCTAGAACATTCTGAAATTTTGAATAAATGTACAAGAAATATATAAAGAAAGAATATCAGTGTATAAAGAATGTATAAAAGAAATGTGACTGGCATCATATCAGAAACTGCTCAACTTATATTTACAATTAATAATGGAAAAATATTTCTCTTGTTGTTAGAGACTCTATACCATGTCCCAAAATTTTAAAGTGGTTTGGGGATGAGGAATATAGATGTAAGGAATATTTATACTTGCTAGTTTCTTACTTATAAATTCGTAGTTATATATATATATATATATATATATATATATATATTAAATTTCAATGAAATGTAACTGAGTTTTATGTAATTAAATGAGCATATGATATATGTTATCTTAAAAGAAACTCAAAATGCAATTTTGTTATCGCTGCTGAGTGGGCCTTTTTTGGCCCTGGAAACAAAAGACAAAGAAGTTAAGTTAATTGGGAGTCGATTAATAATACATGTGTTATTAATCGACTCCCAATTAACTTAATTTATACAACAACACTGTTTTCAACACTTCCATGAAAGGATTTACAAAGAAGTTAACTCGTATTCATCCTTTGGCACTACAGTGATGTATCAACAAATGAGAAGTAAAGTTAATTTTCCATATCTGTTGTTTACTGTTGAGCAGCAGCTTTGTTTTTCAGTTCTCAATTTCTTCTACTCAGTCTGGAGAAAAGAAAAAAGAAATGCTATGCACTACATCAGAAAGATGGCACTTAATAGACAAAAACCCCAAATCAAAATTGTGTCTGATTTAGTAATTGCTTATACACACTATGTACAATCATCAGTGACAGAAAACCGCAAGAAAAGCTTACAGGTAACTCACCCAGACCTAGAATCGAACTAGGGACCTCTTGAATGCAGGCTATCTACTATATGTGCATGATTTCTTGAGCATTTGGGCCCCAAGGCGTCATTAGGTATGTTTCACCTAATTCTGTAAATACAGATGACAACCTCAAAACATATACTTTGACATCTAGTGGCTAATATGCTAATATGCTAAGCTTTCACATGTGTGTCGTTTCATTTTCAGCAATTTTGAGGTTATGGAAACGTAGAGTCAGACTGAAAAATTCAATGCCATAGCCGGGATTTGATTGGTTAACTCTAAAGCCCGTATCTTAAAGTACTTACAATATAGTAAGTCGCCATTAAGGTAGTTGTCTCATGTGTTTATGAGAACTCCTAAGTGGTTTACCGGGAAAATACGAGTCAGTTGGAGAATTTAATGTCATATCGGCACGTTGGCCATAGTAGCACAATGGTAGTGCAGCTGGACGGAAACCAGAAGATCCGTGGTTCAAATCCCGGCTATGGCATTGAATTTTTCAGTCTGACTCTACGTTTCCACAATTTAGCCTACACACGGCCAGTGTGAAATAACAATTAATTTCCAATTTTGAGGTTAATTATTAGCTAACCAGTTTACAACAAATCTAAGTTGGTGGATGTTATGGCTCTCAAAAGGGGACACACTATTATTTGTCTACCTCCGTATAGCTGTGATCTTAAAGCAATTTAGCTGGAGTGGACAAAAATAAACAATGTTTCCATAGGATGCAATATTAACTGGAGAATCACAAATCTGCGGCAACTTGCTATAGAAGCGACAGATTGGAAAGGATACTACAAGAAGGTCCAAGAGCTGGAAATGCAATATTGGAGAAATGACGGAGTAATAGAAAATGCAATTGATGAAGTTATCAACACTTCAGAGGATACCAGCAATGAAATGACGCAACAGACTCACAAATCAAAAAATCACAAAGCGAGTGAGTGTTATAGCTGTCACAATACTTATCTACTTTTATGCATTTCATAACATAATAAATATATAAGCATACAGCATATTGGATGGAGTTCAATTTATTGTTTGTCCACACATCTCACACCTTTGGCACATTTCTTCACTTATGTTACCCCAATTTGTCTGAATTGTATTTTTCTAGGTTGACCACACTGCAGAAACAAAAACATGTTAGCTCTATCTTCTTCCCCTCTGCCCACACCACACCATAAATCCAGCACTCAAGAAAACATGTGTATATAGTGGACACTGCATTAGTGCAAAAAGTTGTAGTGAAAAAGCTCTAAGTTCATTAAAATATTTAGTAAAATAAGTTGAATTTCATGTAAATGAGCCAAATTAGATGAATGCTTTAAAGCAGGACCAACTTTTTTTTTTATTATTATTTATTATTTTTTATTATTGACCTTTAACTACAATGGTCATATCGGCGGCTGTTCTCCTTTGGAACACGTTGAAGATGTTGACTCGTAAACGTTAGGTTTTTAATCATTAGACCACGCACACATTCACTCTCTCATTCATCCTTCCAGACTCTGGGGAAGATGAGGAATTATCTTGGTTGGAGAAAAATCCCCACCCCCACTGCCAGGAATTGAACCCGGGACCCCTAGCACGGCAGGCAGGTGCTCTACCATCTGAGCTACGGGGCCAGCCGGGACCAACTTCTATATGTTTGCTTTGTACATATTTTTATTGTCTTAAAGTTTTATACATACAGGCCTACTGCATTACTTTTAAAAACATGATCATTATCAAAATCTCATTTGTACGTAATTCTGAGTTACAAGTAATCTTTCCTTTTCCCCTCTTGATATTCATATTAATTAGGTTCAACTGTATTTAACATATACTAAATAAAAAAACAAGTTCATTTATTCATTTAGAGAGTGTTTAATACCTTGACACTTATATTTGAGTAAAAACAAACCCATACTTGCTTAATTTACACTAGGTCAAAATACTCGACAGTCAAAGTTACATAAATACTCAATGCTACTTATGTATCTTACTGCCATATGAATACTCAAGGGTTAAAGGAACTGTTAAAATTGAAGATCTCACTTACCTGTGGAGTTGTTGCTCATTAAATTGTCATTTCACAACATGACAGACTTCCTGCTTACCTGGCTTGTTGCGCTTTCACCATATTCTTGCGAACTCGATCGCGATAACGTTGCTTGTGCACACAAAGGAACTGATAGGCAGCACAGTGTGGAAATAAAGAGGCTGCAAAAACAGATAAAGATAGCCCAGAGATAAAAGACTTGCCGACACAGATAAAGTTACATTCTAGAATATTCATGTTTTATCTGGTGACATGTTAGAGAACATTCTATAACAGTCTGGAATTCATGAATGGGTGTATAAAAAGAAGCCATGGCTAGTGACCAGAGAGTTGTAAACAGATGTTGTAACAGGAGTGTTGTAAACAGTGGAAGTTGAGTAAGCTCTTTGTTGTGATCGTCGACCTTGGTAGATTGTGATGTCCAGTTGATGTTAGGTTGACGATGGAGTCTCTGAAACTTGTTCTGGGAAAATGTAAAAGTGTTGTGTAGTGTCATTAATCGACTCCCTTTAAATTTAATATAAATGTTATTGCATCAGTAAAATTTGATTTGATTACTCCTTTGTTTATTGTTGCCATTAGATCTGTCTTCATTCCAGTTTCTATCATGATCTGCCTTACTTAAAAATGCAATTTGTAAAACTTGTAATACTTAACATGGTTTTCCAAATTTTTTTTACTATATACTCTAAGAAAATTCTCTACAGATACCACAAAACATGTTGGCCATTTTTTTTATTATTTTTTTTTTATACTTTACGTCCTCCAACGTTAAGTCATATCGGACAGTGAATGAATTGGATGAAATGATGCTCAGATGAGTCCAGGTTCCATGGAGCTTAGAGTTACCCGACATTTGTCTTGAAGGATAAGGGAAAACCCTGGAAAAACCTTTTCCAGGTAACTCACCCTGACCGAGATTCGAACTCGGGACCTCTTGAACGTGAGGCAGACATGCTACCATCTATGCTACCGAGGCGGGCATGTTGGCCATGGTAGCTCAATGGTTAAGAGCAACCGGATGGAGACCGTGGGATCCATGTTTCAAATCTCAGCTATAGCATTGAATTTTTCAGCCTGAACTTCCTGAACTTCCAAAATTCTATCCAAATCTTAGCCTACACAAGGCTAATGTGGAAGAACGATTAATTTTCATCAACTAACTACAAAACAAATTTGAAGAGCATTTTACCATGTATAAGTATCTCTCATAGTTATACTGGGTAAAGCATACTTTTTCCAAAAGTTTTATTACTAGTAACAGGCCTAAGAATTACTGCCACTTTAAAATATGACCTTAGTTAACCTTGGGAATAAGATATCTTAAATTAAAATAAATATTTTGTAAGAAACTTCTCTTATCTTGTTTAATTACATATTTATAAGGATTAGTTTCAAATGAATTCAATTACCCTCTCAGCTTTGCTGACTCCCAATTGAATGAATTTTGATACTAGTCATGAGAAATTTATAATTAAACAGCAAGATAAATGTATTTAAGTTAATTGATGGTAATTACTCATTTCTTCACACTAGCCGTATACAGGCTAAGTTATTGGATTGATAGAGTCGACATGAAAAATTCAATGCCACAGTCGGGATTTGAATCACGGATCTACCAGTCAATCCAGTCCCAGCTGTGGCATTGAATTTTTCATGTCGACTCTTATCAATCCAAGATAAATGTAGTTTGTTACAAAATACTTATAATAATTGTAATATTTGCATTGTTTTACTGTTTATAAGTTCAGGTTTTACGCCTTAATGGGATAACTCTTTTGAGCTCACATTTCATTCATCATATTTTCTCTCTTAAATAGAACACAGGACAGAAGCAAGAAAATAAAAGCAAAGTAGTATTTTAGACATTTGTTTAAAAACATTTGCACAGGCTCTTTTATGTACTATTTTAACTTCTGCAGTAGCAACTTTAAAAATATCCTTTGTTTTAATTTTCTCTATTTTCTCTTTATTTAGTTATCCTGAGAGGGATGAACTGAAGGCTATTTACAGCTTGTACATGAATCAGATTCTTAATTATTCTGTGCCAAAACATATGACATGGAAGTCTACCACCAAAGTAACTGCTTTGGCTGGAACTATGATCAAGGTTTATGATGAGGTACAATATTTTCTTGCATCCTACACACTGTTTGAATAACATATTCATGTCATAAAGGCACACAGTGTGATTGCTATGTCACATTTTTTAATTTAAGTTTTTGGCTCATTAGTTGCTTCAAGTTTTGTTTTGCATTGAAAGCTGAGCATTCTGTATTGCACCATAATGAATATATAATAAATGTTCTCTAGAACAGTAAGAGCTGGAATACACTTATGTTTGACATTTCTCCAAAAGATCAATATAGTATGTTGCAATACTATGTGATAATCACTTTATATGGAATGAGGAAAGGTTTGAAAAGCTGAGGCACTTGCGCCAAGTTTTTTCAGTTTCTGAGATTTCGTTATGTAGTTACCGCATGTGTTTGCATACTATTTTTTGCACTATGTGTATTTATATAATTGTAACATTTGTAATATTGTAATAAAATTTCAAAATAAATGTTTTTACTTACCACATTAGTGGTTTTTGCATCGTCTATATGTGTAGCTATGGAGAAATTACTTACCGCACTAGTGTAGGAATGTCAACTTAAGATGCATAGCAACAATAATGGTCAGTATGGAATATTGGTTACATAGTGCAAAAATTAGTTTTAAGAAAACTCCTAAACTCCTTTTAAGAAAACATGTATGTGAATCAGTCAAAATATCACATGTACTTATAATTGAAACTGCAGGCACCTATGCAAAACTTTGCAGGCATGGTACAAGTATATTTAAAATACAACTTTACAAATGAGCTTCAGAAATTTTTAAGATATGAAACTTACTCTCCTATATAAGATAGATAAGGACCTTAAACTCAATTTTTCTTAAATTTAGCATGTTCATATTTCAGAAAGTATTTGAGGTAACTGAAATTTCTTGTGGGCTTTCAAAACAATCAACACTTAATTCTAGATTACTATATTGCAAGTAAAAGTCCTATATGGAGTGACATAAAAGTGACTACACACACATATAGAATATATGTATCTGAGTTGGTAGAGTATGTACTATGGTAATATGGTTGGCAAGAAACAGAAAATGACTAGTGTTAACAAATGAATCTTAACCTTAAAATAGTCTTGACAAAACAAATAACAGGTTTTACAAAATGTTAAGAAGAAAGAATATTTGCTGTAAAGACTGCTTATCAAAGCAGTATAAGAGCTGCACTGAACGAATGCAGAGAACATTTTGAGTCAAATCCACCAACACATAGGCTGTTTACAGTTTACTCATAAATTTGAAACTGAAAATGAAACTTTGCTTTTGGATAGAACTCTTTTATGTGTTTCAAATGGGAAGAGTCCTGGAGTCCAGCTAATCAGATGCTGTATCACTCAGCATTGCCAACTTGTTACCCCACTCTTTTTATATTTCTCTCTCTCTCTTGCACTCATACAACATGCAGGTCTGCTTGGCACTAGACGTAAGGGTAAGCAAATTATATTTTACAAACTTTTACAATGATGCAGTTGCCAAAATCAAAATTGGAAAAAATATTTTCACAAATTATGTATATATTTAAATACTATAACAATAATATATAGTAATATAATAATTACAGTTTATGAATTACTTGTTTTTCTAATCCAAAGGAACTCATCCATGTCACTGTCAATGTCACTTATGGCAAGAGACAATTCGTCATTGTCACTATCTTCATCGTCTGAGTCTTGCAATTTATGATCATAGGTTCCAAAATCTTGTCACATGCTATTTCTTTATTAAAATCATCTTCTTGAAGGTTTTCTGCATGCCTTACGCAGTTTTCCCAGTCCTGTTGTTTTACCTTGTCAATTTCTTCATGAACAAGTCATTCAACGTGCATCAGTTTAAAAGTATTATTTCTGTTTGCCACCCACCTTTTTATTTGAGCCCACACCAACTCAATTGGATTATATTGGCAATGCTAAGGTGGGAGGCATATTACCTCGTGTCCCATTTCAGTTGCAAGTTTATCCAGCTGATACACTTTTCCTGTGTTTCTAAACAGAATTACTCTTTGCAATAACTCAAATTTAGTTTCTGTTTCCGAAAATTCAACCCCCCCCCCCTTTTTTGTAACCATTCAACAAGTTAATTCTTTCTGCTCTCCAAATTTGGTATTTTATTTGCAATAACCAAATGATACAATGCATTATCCATTGTAATAACGCTTCCCTCTTCTAAATAATTTAAGAATCTGTTAAGAAACCATTCTTTAAATGTATCAGCTGTCATCTCTTCGTGATAGTCTGAGGTACTTTTGGAGAGAAAAATCCATTTGCTTTGTGGCAGGAACCCTGTCTTAGCAGATCCAGCATGACAAATGATGAGCCGACTGCCTTTTCCAAGCGGTACCTTTAGGCCACCCTTTTTTGAGGAGTCTTGCCAGATTGATTTTTGAGTGTGGTTTTTATTTACCCATGTCTCGTCTATTAAAAAATAGGTCTCGCATAACCAGAATGTCCAATTTCGTGCATTTTGCATAAGAATTTTAATCTTGCTGCAACAGTTTCACTCCTCTCCATTAAAAATTGATGCCCATCATTTGTCTTTCTCTACCTGAACCCTAATCCCCTCAAAATTCTGAAAGTCAATGATTTTGACCCAGTGTATGAAATTTTAGTTCTAAGAGTGCAAGTTATTTTCTGTATAGTTGGAAATTCACTTTGGTCATAAAACTCGAACACAGTTCTACATTCAATGTCCTTGTCAAAGACTCTTAAATTTGTAACCCTCTTTGGAGGACCAACATATTTCCTGGGCAACACAAACACCTGGGCACCGCTGGGATCAAATTCTTTTACCTCTCCACAAATGTGGGACACATTTATTTTACCTACACCACACGCCTCAGCAGTAAGCCGTTGAGCATTTTTGAAATCGAGCTGATTTCTATATTCCTCATTGCCCAATTCTTTTGAAGAACATGTGCACCTTAAAAATAATACTTTGAGCCTAACTTCGCAATACCTGCCTTTTTGAGTCGCCATTAAATTCACTGCAAGAAGCCATTGCACTATTTAACTCTTACTCTACTGTTGTGTAAAGAACAACTGAATAATGTTGACCTGAACTCTCCAGAGTAAATAAACACTTCTTATCCAGCATTCATTCATAAACATAAGCATACAGCATTTCACAGCCTAACAGGAAATGAAGTGTTTGCTCTTTCTCGAATTTAACACCTTGACTTATTCAAACTAATTCCTTTACCACATCATGTCAGTAGTTTAAATTTCAGTTCTGAGTAATTAAAAGTATATGTACATACATACACACCAATAACTTTGAACTCTATAGAGTAAATAGAGATTACGAACCATTCATAAACAAAGATATGATGTAACCAAACCAGAAGTTTACTGTTTCTTGTCGCTCGAATTTAACACCTTGACTTATTCAAAGTAATTCTTTTATCATGTCATATCAAACATTTACGTTTTAGTTCTGAGTAATTACAAATATACGTCCACGCATACATGCCAACCAATAATGCTCTTCATTAGAGTGCTTACGTCATGATGCATTGTTATAATACAGGTAATTGTGCTTTATTTATTTGTATTAGAAAAACTGTTTGAGCTAAAGATATGGGGGTTTTCATGGTTATGTTAGATACATTACTCTCTACCTTCCACATGGATAAAAAAATCTGATTTTTTTGTTCCAAATAGTATTTCATACAGATTGATTAGGTTGGCACACCTCACACACCATTTAGCGGGAATGCAATACGACAACACTGCAGGTCTCCAATTGGTTGCTCGTCTAGTAGCGTTCAATGACAAACACCTTCCCATTTGAAACACATAATAGTCGGTAACCAAGTACAGCATGAACTAAAAAAATGAATTCAGTATCTGTTTGACTATTGTGATTAGTCCAACGAAGTCCTCAAGATGATTCATGACAAAGTTACCAGAAGTATCACTTCAGTCAATCTAAAGGATATTACATCAACAGAACTTCAGAGTAGACATTTCATGCTTGATGCATGGGTTGCTAGAAGATGATCCAAAGAGTTGCCTCAATTTTGTGAAATTATGTTTCATCAGTACTGAGTTGATCAGAATTTCTTTCTTAACTTATTGTGGTCTGATGAGGTCATATTTAAGTTGTTGTGACATGTAAACTGATATATTTATTGTTTAATGACAAACAATTATTTTGGAGCAGCTACTAAATCAACCCTGTATAAATTTTTGTTATTATCAGCACCTGGCATAATTGGACTTTGTTGATGGAAATCTCACTGGAGGCAAGCACTTCACTCTATTTCAAGAGGCTACACCAGGAATCATGCATATGGATAATTATGAGTTAGTTAGTTACTAACACTCCCCACATGGCAACCTTGGCCTTCGGGGTAACCTCACCCCACCAAGTGATGACCGGACCCATTTCTCAGGTGGAGGCACCCAGAGGGTGGTGTCCATTACCTCCGATGATAGGGTGATAGTGAAGATGGCAGTGAGGTGAGAGGACCTACAGTTTTTACCGTGGACTCCGAACCACGTTGGGCATAGGGGATACTTCACGTGTGCTAGACAGAGGTGAAGGCGTGGATAGGGCCGACTTAAAATCGCCAACCCCAGAGCCGGGAATCGAACTCGGGACCCTTAGAACGGGAGCCGCAAACGAAACCACCGCGCTACCCCGGCGCCCTGGATAATTATGATAACATCTATCTCCAGCATGAGCATTATGCACTAGCTTGTAGGACATATCTTGATAATGTTTTCACTGGAAGAGTGATTAGATGTACTACTGCATTTGAATTCCTACCACGATCCCCTGATACTACTCCAGTGAATAGTATAAGGGTATGGTTAAATGTAAACCTTACTAAAGAAAAATACAAACCCTTGAAGAGCTGACTGCTTACATTGAGAATTCCTTCTACAATCTGGACAACAACATTCAGTTATTTTTTGTGTGTGTCATTGTTTCAAGTGGACTTCAATTATATGTTGAGTTTTTATTTATGGTTACTCTTTAACTGCTGTGATTCTCAGCATCCCATTCTATATTGGGTGGGAAAGACTGCTTAATTTTAATCAGAGACCTCTTTGTCATGGTTGAGGTTCTTTTTGTGCCATAAATCTGCGATCTGGGACCACCAGTCTACTCCAGTCGCATCCAAAGGAGGTCATGCTAATGATTTTCATGTGCAAATTGATGAAGAAGGTAGATAATTTAAACATAAAAGGAAGTGACATGCACTGCAATTTTTTGAAAGAGCTGTATCATGTCAAATTATTAAAATTAACATAAGTGAAATAAGTGTGTAGTTACTTTTGTGCATATGCAATTACTTAAGTGATAAAGAAGTTGTGAATATCACATGAATTTTTGTTAGTAAAAGCAGAAATTTTATTTACAAAGACAACTGCAGGAGCACAGTGATGATGATAACAATAATAATAATAATAATAATAATAATAATAATAATAATAATAATAATAATAATAATGATGATAATAATAATAACAATAATAATAGTTAATTAATAATATGATGATTATATTTGCATTAATTATTTTTAAGTTTGGAATCAAAAAAGTTTTTTAAGCTATAAATCAGGTAATATTTCCACTGACTCGCATACAAGTCTACTTAAATTATATTTTAGAAAGCGAAGTTCTTTACCTATGTATGTAATTTTTTTAAGTGTTATTGCATGTCTAACAATCCAGAGTGACAAAAATGTGTGTGTGTGGAGCACTGACTAACACTTTTCTTTGTTTTTGATGTGTGTTTGGAGGAATTTAGTAACAGTGACGTCAAAATTAATATAAAATTATTTGTGGTTGGTTTATTGATACTCGTCACTTACTTTTTCATATATTTATGAGAGACTAGTTTCAAAGGCCCTGGCCTCCATTTTCAATCTCTTTCCAACGTGGAAAGAGATTGAAAATGGAGGCCAGGGCCTTTGAAACTAGTCTCTCATAAATATATGAAAAAGTAAGTGACGAGTATCAATAAACCAACCACAAATAATTTTTATATTACTTTTCTTTGTACTTTATTTTTCACTACATTCTTTCTCATCTATAGCTAACTGTATTTTTATTTTAGTAGGATGAATATATGATAAAAATCAATTTTGTAGGTGAAAAATACATTCACTCCCGTCGTTCAGCATCATTATCTGTTTACACCTCGTGACCTCACTCGCTGGTGCCTAGGGCTCCTTCGCTATGATCTGAAAGAAGATGACCCCACTGCTGATCCAGTATTGGAGGTTGGTGTCTATAAAGTACTCTTAATGAGGCATTACATTCATAGCAGAATATCATAATAATTCATATTTTACTAAGTCAACAATTTTTTAATTTTCCCCCCTTTTGCACCTGGTGAGGCACTTGTCCAATTTATAAATGAAGGGCTCTTTATTTGGTAAAAATTTCCTTACTTTGGCTACATGCAATATTGTTGTTTCAGGCATTAACTTATGAGGCCCTGAGACTGTTCAGAGACAAACTGAGTTGTGTAGAAGATATGGCTGAATTTGATGTCATATACAGCAGAAATTTAGAAGCTGATTGGAGTAAAGATTCTATACTTGAGAGATTAAAAGGTGAGTTTTAGAAAAAGTAAGTTCTTGATATTTTGTTTTATTGTTTTAAAAACAATTAAACCTAATATTTGCTTTGAATAATAAATTCTAAAAAATCCATTTTACATCACTTACACGGTACATAAAAACTACAGCACTGTATCATATACCTACCAAAATTAGGTAAATGAGTCAACCTTGTCTATACTTTTCTCCACTTACAAGTTTTTTAATGAAGACTCGTTTCTGGGGACTTCTTCCCTATCCTCAGTTTTCAGAAACTAATCTTCATTAAAAATGTAACTGGAGAAAAGTAGATAGATAATTTATTCATCTTGTAAATCATAAATTGTACATGAGTACTATGATATAAGACACATCAAATTGTGAATTTACAGTGCAATTAATTATACTTGTAAATTAACAAGTCTCATCCAATAAGGACAAGTCAGTGTTTGTACAAAATAATGTTTTATAAAGATATCTCAAGAATTTTATAATATACACAATTAATTCAGAAATGTAACAATATTATAAACTTTCCATAAATTCACTAACAATAAAAACAGTGGTGTAGCAAGTATGCCAAAACTGACTTTTTAAATGCTGGAAAATTGTAAGTGGTTTTATTGGCTATAGGCAGTTTATTAAAAAAAGTGATTCCTAGGTTTATTACACTGTTTTGATGAGCTCTTGTGTTACTTCTATTCACATGAATATCCATTCTCTGTCTAGTATTATGATTATGAACTGTGTCATTAAAGGTACAGTGGCCATTTCCGTTCATTAAATTTGTCTTTGTAAATTTTAAAATTTCAAAAATGAAAATACATGGGAGAGGTAAGATTTTAAATTTTTTAAATAATGGTCTGCACGTAGATGTTGATTTAACTCCTCCAAGTATTCTTAGAATGCGTTTTTGCATTATGAATAATGATTTACAATGTGGTGAGTTACCCCATAATGTTATGCCATATTTTAAAATGGAGTGAGTACACGCAAAATACACGCTTCTGAGAGTTTTTATGTTAACTATGTGTACCAGTTGTCTGAAATTATAACAAATTGTACTCAGTTTTTTAATTAGATGATCAACATGTGTCTCCCACTTTAGGTTACTCTGTATCCAAAGACCAAGAAATTTAGTTGTATTTACATACTTAATTACTTTATTATTACATATTAATTGTGATTGTACAGGAGACTTATTCTGAGAAAACTGAAAATGAATTACATGTGTCTTATCCAAGTTTACAATTAAATTATTATTGCTGAACCATTTAAAAATATTACTGAACATTCTGCTCGATAAGATTTGTAGCTCTTCAAGTGCATTACTTTCAATTAATATATTTATTGGATAGCATCAACATGAAAAATTCAATGCCATGGCCGGGATTTGAACCACGGATCTCCTGGATATGGTGGATACAAGCTGTGTATCTCGGATGCGAGAGCCCCTAGTGGTTTACCGGGGAAATATACGAGTCAAATGGAGGTTTTAATGTCAGGATGGCGCGTTGACCATGGTAGCTCAGTGGGTTAGAGCGACTGGACGGAAAGGAGATCCGTGGTTAAAATCCCAGCCATGGCATTGAATTTTTCATGTTGACTCTATCCATCAAAAACCTTAGCCTATCTACGGCAAGTTGGAGAAATGATTAATTTCCATCAATTAAGTAAAATAATTTAATATATTTGTGTCGTCAGCATATTGAACTATTGTTTTAGCTGTAATATTTGACTGTAAATCATTTTCAAACAATAAGAAAAGAATAGGACCCAAAATAGAACCTTGTGGTACACCAAACTTAATATATTTTGTGTCTGATCGGTATTCTTTAATTCAATCTTTTTCTGTATATGAAATTTCTACTATTTGCTTCCTGTCCTTTAGATAGGATTTGATCCATTCCAATGCATGCCCTCTAATACCCATATGTTCTAATTTTTCGAATAGTAAATTGTGGTTTAGTACATCGAATGCTTTAGTTAGGTCGAAAAATGCACCTAGTATTTTGTCTTTGTTATCCAAAGTATTTATTACACTGTTGATTTTTGTTTACAAAACCCATGCTTAGTTTTAGATATTAAATCATTCATCTCTATAAATGCTATAAGTATTTTATAGAATATCTTTTCCAGTACTTTAGAGAAGCTGGATAAGAGTGAAATTGGCCTTAACTTAATAAATTGGTTTTATCTCCTTTTTTGTATAGTGGCTTTACTTAAGCAGTTTTTAGAGTATATACAAGGTTGACTCATTTACCTAATTTTAGTAACAATGGCACTCCACTTTCTGAAGTACTTATTTTTATTCTATGTATCATATACCTTTTTATATATTTACCCCAGCTGCTGCATAGCTTCATTGTCATTGCAAAAGAGAAGTGTTATGTTAGCAAAACTTGCTTACATACACTGTGACACTGCTATTACTTTGGTTAGTTAGAAATACTTCAATATTTAAATTGCTTTACTCTTTCAGTCTACTTTCTCACATTGTTCTGAAAGCAGTGGTCAATGCAGGTTGAACTCTTTTAAGTTTCCATTAAATGTACATTGAATTCTTAATTTATGTTAGATTTGTGATATGTGTATTACTTGCATAATTTATCTTGAGCCCTGAAATCTAGTGGTACAAACATTCCAAGGCTGGCCCCGTAGTTCAGTCGGTAGAGCACCTGCCTGCTGTACTAGGGGTGCCGGGTTCGATTTCCGGTGGTGGGGGTGGGGATTTTTCTCCAACCAAGATAATTCCTCATCTTCCTCAGAGTCTGTAAGTATGAATGAGGGTGTGAATATGAGCGTGATCTAATGATTAAAACCCAACGAATATGAGTTAAAACCTTCGAAATGTTCCAAAGGGAAAGGCCGCCGATATGACCATTAGAGTTAAAGGCGGGATATAAATGGGGGGGGGGGGGGGAAGTTCCAAGTCAAGAACTGTGCTTTGTCAAAGGAGCCACTGAACATGGTTGTCCATACCCCAGTGGTACCACCCGTGCATTTCATAGCATGTTACCTTTGTTGCTGTTCTAGTGCAATATCATACTGGTTTGCTTTTGTGTTTAGTTTTAACTAACTCATGTTCTAAATTCCTGAAACAGATCTAGCATCAACACTACAAACACCTGTAAATATTAAAAGAAAGAGCCATATGTTGAGCCCTTTACTTTAGCTGTTGGCTAACCTAGAATATGTTGTTGTTTTCAAATGCTAGGCTTTGGCATTGAAGCCATTAGCTCTCTTGTTCTCCAATATTTCTGTGTAGTGGGTCCGGCAGAGTAAATAATAAATAAATAATTGTGGAAACTCCAACTTACAGTCTTTTATATTGTTTAAAGCACAGTGCATGCAAATAGACGAGAGCAGTCAGATGTGCAGTACAAGGAGTGGGGGAAAAGAGTTGGAGCCTTGCAAAACTGTGCATGCACATGAATGTAGTGCAAGAGAACCGAGATAGCACAACACGCAGTTATCTGCATCCTGGCAAATATATTGCGCTGCACACAGAAATGCTCGTGTTGTCATGATGCTAGACAGTTACAGATTGGTGCTTGCTTGCTACTCGCAGACTGACTGGCCAACTGCTTCTTGCCACTGCACAGCATGTTTACACTATTCACATATTATCTTCATGCACTTGTATGACTGTAAATGACATGTAAAGCTTGTTGAAATCTTCGACAACAAAGCAATTTGGTGCAAATAGTGTGCTTTCTGTAAGCATTATGATGCAAATTTATTTTGCATTTTGTTTTATGAGAATGTCTCAAGTGAGATGGCTGAAACATTTAAGGGTTTTGGGTATCATTCTCATTAAACTAGCCATCCTAATCTTGGATTTTGTCATGATTTTGCATGATGTGGCTGCTATATTGCTTCCTCCTTCCAATTCTGTGTTCATTGATGCAAGTGCCATGGCCGTTTATTGCCTCTGTTTATGTATTGTGAAAAAGTCAAAAATTGGTCTCAATCTGCTTTATTTGTCAGCAGAATCATTGGCCCAGTGCTAACATACAGTCAGCCTCTTTTTTACACTAGTACACCTTTGCAACTCATCTCTACAATGTTTCTTATGTCTCTTTAGGATGCACACTTTGTGCTGCTAGTAATCTCTCTGACGTACACATAGGTCCACCTGTTATATGGAGCTACATGCAGATTCTGAACATGACTCCAATATTCATACATAAACTGCTTCGCTGTCTGTTACTTAGCCAGTCGATTCCTTACCATGGAGCCGCACTCACTGACCTGTGAACTGCTTTCTTCGCTGTTTTGTGGTCTGCTGACTACTTGTCTTGGAGATTTTTATGTACCGCTTTTATGCACTGCTCACTAACCAACTGAGTTGTGAACTGCTTTACAGTGCCAATTCTTCCCCCACAGAGCCGCATTTGTCAACTCAACTGGAAGCTTGAAACACACACAAAATCTGAAATTTTCACTACTGCTCAGTTTCCCAGGCTTCGCATTGGGTGTACATAACTGCTGGGCATAGTCAGAAACTTCTGGAACTGGAAACCTCTTCAATTACAGTCTCAAAATTTCTTTTGCATAGTACTAATATGACTTGCTTCTGGCTTCGTGACGTCAGCTACGGATCATACTTGAAGGTGTGCCTTTCCCATTCCACCAGCCAATAAACAACAAGCAAAGTGATTGCCTTACTCTTGCTCCCTTACTGG
Organism: Mantis religiosa; assembly: GCA_030765055.1. Taxonomy (NCBI): domain Eukaryota; kingdom Metazoa; phylum Arthropoda; class Insecta; order Mantodea; family Mantidae; genus Mantis; species Mantis religiosa. Next base: position 67,929,103 of record CM060955.1, on the reverse strand, counting down.
TAGAACTGCAATTGTGACATAACTTCTCCACAACAAACCCTATGATCGTCGATGTGACAATATTTATTGACCATTGAGGTTAAGCATACCTCCTGACAATAGCTGAACTATTAAATTTTAGATGAGTCGTATTTCTTACACATCTGCTTCACTTTCGACTCATCTAAAATTTAATAATTTTTCGCTTCACTGTGGTGTTCCAATACATTTAAATCTCGAAATAGCTGAACTAGTCAGATATTGTTCTGTAGCTTGTGTTTGTTTCTCTAATAACAGTTTGTTTGTATGAGAATGCATGGGTATAGCTGGGTGTAACTAGGAGTACTTGAGCAGATGGGTAGTAACCTTGAGTTTTCCAATTGAGTGCCCTTTGCCAAGGACCTCAAGGATGTTTATGTCCTCGCTTACATGAAAATATCTTGTACAATTCTGTTTCCTAATGGGGGGGGGGGGGGGGAAGGGTGGCATCACACTTCTAACATAACATATGCATTTGTAGTAAACTTTTGTTATATAAAGGAACTGCATGCCTTATTTCTTATCAGGACACAAAAGGTGCAAGATCAATAATACTAGTAAGTCTAGACATAACAGTAAAACACAATTAACATTTTAAAGTCTATTAACTGAATCACAGGGATCGAACAGGATATGCATTTCCACAATAAATGCTAAAGGTAGCGTAGTTCTAACAACAATACATGTGCAGTTTTAATACAGTCTGCAAGAACATATATTTCTTGGGCATTGGTGCTGAGGTTGGCAGTGAATGGCTCTGCAACTATCATGGTTACCTGCATTGTTATTCAAGGTAATTTTGGCAAGTTTTGTGAGCATTTGTTTCAGATCGTCTGATGTTGGACTTAGAAATTTTTTTCTTATGGTCATATTTGTGCCATTTGACAAATGTTTCCTATTAATGCTCCTTTCAAAATTCTATGTTAATTGTATTGTACATAAGTGTCACCGATTAAAGATTTTCCTTATTTAAATGCCTTTCATAATTAAAAATACATTGTAACCTAGGACCATATACCCATATTACTGAAAGAATTCACACAGAACCACTTACGCGCTTAAGGCCCACATGCAGGTTACTCTGTTGAGATTAGAAAAATAAATGCAGCACAGTTATATTTGATTCAGCAATTTGCACTGGCTTCAACCTCATGCAGAATGTAAATTACCAATAATCCCTCACAGTAGAATGATGAACTGAATAATCATTGTCTGGACTTATATTTTCTTTCAAATAAGAAAATGCTTGGGAAAAAATCAAAGCTCTACTGACATAAATAGCTAAAATCCATTTGTGTTTTAAATCTTTTGTATGAAAATAACTTATTGAACTTTAAATTCAGTTGGTTACAAATTATATACCAAGTAGTCTAAGCATACTGCTCATTATGAACAAATTATCCTATTATTGCATTTATGTGAACATTACCTTTTCATTGCAAATGGAACCTAATAACCCAAGCAGAAACTGATATGGTGTAATGTTTTCTTTTAATTTTAAATAGCATTTTTTTATATTGATGACAAACATACTAGAGTATTATGACCCACCAAATATAATGCAGTAAATGGAATTGGCCCTGGGGAAATATAGGGAAAACGGATTCAGACACTCAGTAGGCACCCTGAAAGGAATGAATGGGCAAGAAATGTTTTTTAGGATTAAAGAACATGCATTGAGAAAGAGTTATGAAGATCATTTAAGCTATTCAAAATAGGACATTTTTATTAAAGATTAAATGAAGATTACAAGATTGAAGAATGAAAAGATTAAATTAAACAATTAAAATAATTTTAAAATGTTTATTAAAATTATAGGCATGATGTTATGTTTGTAATTATGATTAACTCAAATTAGAACAAATTTGAAGTTAATATATTTCAGCACCGTCCTTTAATCATAGTCACTTATCCTCTGACGTTGTACCACTTTTTGCTCATCAGCTTTGATAGTGCAACATATTTTATTAAGTGTTAAATTTTAGTTCAGGTATGTGTGTTCTGGGGATTGTCAGCAACCATGTCCCAGGTGCTGGTGGTACATTAAGTGCCGTAGATCATATAATAATTTTTATTCCTTGCAGTGGTCATGTGTAATCTGCATAATTCTACCTTTTGAAATATTATTAGCATAGCATCTCTTTATTTGTGCTTTTCAACTCTCTGTATGGTTCTAAGTATTGATAATGCGCCTGACTTCCAGTTAAACCTCTCACACACTTTATCTTGAGCCCTGGAATCTAGTTATATTAATGGTATGAGTCAAGAAGGCCTTTGGTTTGCTAAAGTAACAACTGAACATTGTGGTCCATACTTCATGTACTACTTGTACTTTTCAGTGTATTGTGTTATGTTTTTTGCTGTTCTCTTGGGTTATCATACATGTTTACCTTTGTGTTTTACTTGTGTTTAATAACACAAGTAGTAGCTTTAAGCTTCAAATGTCTGAAGCAGATCCAGAACTGCCATCATTAGACTTGCAATGTTCATACAGCAAATAGGTATATTAAAAATTTATGTGAATCAACTGAAGGTTTAGGTAAAGAGATGGAGAAAATAGGATGAAGGGATGTTTGATGTCTGGGAACTAGAGATAAAAAATGATAACAGATTTTAGAAAATAGTGAGACATAGGATAGAAGGAATAGAGAAGCAAGGAATCGGGGGAAACTTAAAAAATGAAAAGTCTAAAACTAAATAGAGAGACATTAGGGGGAGAAGCTTATGTTAACATATCTAGCAGAAAAGAACGGGAAGGTTTAACATGGATGAGAACAGGGACAATATTCTTAGGGGGCTTAAGAGGAAAACATTCAGGATCATGTGTCATGTCTGTAAAAAGGGAAAATAAAATGCATTACTTGGTAGAGAAAAGTTAGAAAAATGGAGCCAGAAGGTATAGGATTCAAAATGGGACAAAATGAGCATGGAAATAGGATTACACAGAAAATGAAGCTAATTACAGTTGAGTAATAAATCTCAGAAACTATTTGTAGTTGGTTTATTAATAATTTGGAATGAAAACCATGACATTGATACAAATCCAAAATTATTAAAAGGAGTGATAAACCAAAATAAATTTGACAACATGGGAGAACATATTCATATGGAAAAATAAAGATCGCGTAATGAACTTTGAATTCCCACCAGTAGATAATTTGACAAAGAATTTCATAGTTCCACCACCAGAGAGAGATCAGACAACAACAGATGCCAGTTGGAAAGAGATTGAAAATGGAGGCAAATGCCTTTGAAACTAGTCTCTCATCAATATAAACAAGTAAGTGACGAGTATTAATAAACCAACTACAAATAGTTTCTGAGATTAATTTTGATGTCACTGTTACTAAATTCCTCCAAACACATATATATGAGTAATAAGTATTACACAAATAAAAGTATTTGTTAATTAATATCCACTTATCTTAAGAAGTTGATGTTAATACTTCTTTCTTCTTTTTAAAGAATCGATTTCACGAACATTTGCTCGCATCTTCAGTTAACACACTTTGTCGTCTTGTTTACTTCGTTGTCAAGGATACTATGTTTTTTTGTATTACCAAAATCTGAAGACGAAACAAACCTAAAAACAGAATCAATTGCCAGTATGTCAAAATTCATTACGCGATTTTTATTTTTTTAAATAAATATTTTTTCCCACACTAATAAATCTATGGGAACATTTAATTGTTTTAATAATTTAACTTCAGGATTTATTTCATGGTTAAATGACCAAACATGATCTGCTATGGCCGATTTATCAATTTGTTTATATTTAATGTTACGAAAATGTTTTTTCTTTCTGGTTCCCAAACTACGTTTCATCTTTCCAATATAAACCTGATCACAATCTAAACAATTAAATTGATAAAAAGAAGAAAGAAGTATTAACATCAACTTCTTAAAGTTAAGTGGACATTAATTAACAAATATTTTTATTTGTGTAATGGAAATAGGATATAGGAATATTAACAGTTAAGGCAGAAAAAAGGATCAAGGTTAAGGGTGAGTTCTGAAGGAAAGTTAATGAGAAGTGGTTAGAGAAAATAAAAAACAAAGAGGTAAGGAACAGTAAGGACAAGTTGAAAGGAGAATAAGGCAAATTAAGCATCACTTAAGTGGAAAGGAAAAGAAAATAAGGACTAATTGAAAACCAACTGCGAGTTTGATCCATCTAAGATAGCACATAAAAAAAGTTGACTCCAATTATTCTGGAATAAATAGCTATAAATTTAACACAAATGTGATTAAAATCATTGTGTGATATTGGTACCAATGATTAAATTTATTCTACTAATGTAGAGCTTGTTTGCTGGTAGTTAACATTTGAAGCACTTTTATAATAACTGAGAAGTGAAGCTATAAATTTATGCATTCAGTTTAAGTACCAAACAGAAAAATTGACAAAATTTACCTTTTATTAAGGCAAACAGGTAATGACCACATGAAGCTAAGAGTGTCAGATGTCATGCATCAAATTTATCAGTTCTGCCTAAAATCCATATTTTGTCATCCATGTTTTAGCCTGACCTCATAATTTTACTAAGTTAAACAATATTAATCATACAAAGATATACATAATTATTGCTGTGGTGTTTATAGCATAATGTACACACTCAATGCTTATTTCAAATTTGTTAGGTGTATACTATGTAACTGCTGGATCAACAGCCTCTACTGTGCAAGGAGCTCCATTACCTGCATTTGGTAAACCACTTGGCAAGTTGACTGCAGCTGATTGGAGTACTATGGTTAAACGAGGCATGGTGCAGTACAGTAAGTTTCCTTTAAGCTTTATGCTCGTAATATAAAATCTGATGTATTGCAAACATATGACTAGTAAAATCATGTGTGCATGGGAAAAAATTTAAAAAATAGAAAAGTTTGTATCTATTTCTTATTGTTTACTAGTTACACAAAGGTAATTTGAAGCAAAGAGATCTTCATAGGCTGTTCCCAGTAAATCCAAGATATAAAAATGACAGTTTTTCTCTGGGTTAGTTTATTTTCTTAAAATCTTGGCATCTCTGAATAAACTGAACTTAAATACCAAGTTTGATATTTAGACAATAATTTGTAGTTTGTTTTTGAGTTATGTTGTTGATAAGCATGTTTACTTCCCTTACAGTTGTAAAAATATAGAATAACTGTGTATAACATGAAAATTAGACATATAATACTGCATTTTACCCCATATTATTGGCAATAATGGTATAATGTGATGCTATCTGCATAACATGTGTGCATCATTGCTACTTTTGAAACTCTAGCATTAAAATATTGGGAAGCAAGAACGAGAATGATTCCATTATTACTCCTGAGTAACACTTGCACATACATGCATGCACATGCACATACACATTTTAGAAACATAAAATTGAAACAGGAAGACCAGTCAGCAGTAGCATTTCACTTTTGGAACGAAAACCATAACTTGACTCAAGTCCAAAATTATTAAAAGGTGTGATAAACCATAACAAATTGACAATATTGGAAAACTTCTTAATATGGAATTATAAAGACCAAGTAATAAACTTTGAAATCCTGCCAGTTGATAATTTGATAAATAAAGCTTGTAGTTCCACCAACAGAGAGAAGACCACAGCCAACAACACCACCAACAGTCAGGCTTTTGAGGTGAAAAATGGAAGCAACAACTCCCAAAACTAATCCCTTAAAAAATCAAAATGTACGAGGCATGTTTTTTAAGTCAGTACCGTTTTGGAATTAAAAAAAGACATGCATAGATATCGCAATAATTTTATTTTTACATGAAAGCCTGTACCTTAATCTACTTTTCTACATAATATCCGTGAATATTGAGGCACTTGTCATAACATGGTACCAGTTTTTTAATACCCTCGTCATAAAATTCTGCCACCTGACGTGTTAACCACTGTATCACAACTGTTTTGACTTCGTTATCATCTTGAAGAAGCTGACCGCCCAAATGTTTCTTCAAGTGCAGGAACAAATGGTAGTCGCTGGGTGCCAGATCAGGGCTGTATGGAGGATGATCTAGAGTTTCCCATTGAAAAGATTTGTTGAGATCTTTGGTCCGATTAGTCACATGTGGATGGGCATTGTCATGCAGCAAAACGATACCCTTACTCAACTTGCCACATCTTTTGTTCTGGATTGCACAGTGCAGATTGTTCAATGTCTCACAATAAGACGCTGCATTGATCGTCTCATTACGAGGCAGAAACTGCACTAGCAATACTCCTTTTCTGTCCCAAAAAACTGTGCACTGATTTTCCGGGCAGAAATTGTTTGCTTAAACTTCACTTTTGTGGGTGATGATGAATGTCGCCATTCCATGGATTGTTGTTTCGATTCTGGTGGGACATAGGCCACCCATGTTTCGTCACCAGTAACAATTTGGTCTAAAAAATCTTCACCTTCATTGTGGTAACGCTCAAGGAAAGTCAATGCACTGCCTAAACGTTGGGTTTTGTGCAAATCCGTCAACATTTTCAGAACCCAACGTGAACACAATTTCCGGTACTTCAAGTTCTCGGTCACAATGTGATACAAAACACTACGAGAATATTGAAGAAAATAATTGCACAATGATGAAATTGTAAAGCATCTGTTTTCTCTCACCTTTTCATCCACTTTCTGCACCAAATCTTCAGTAACGATCGAAGGACGCCCACTCCGTTCTTCATCATGCACTTTTGTGTGGCCATCTTTAAATGCTCTCACCTATTTCCTTCCCATGCCATCACTCATAATGTGTTGTCCGTAAACTTCACAGATCTCATGATGAATATCGATCGGTTTTACGCCTTTAGCTCTAAGAAGTTGTATAACAGCCCGTACTTCACAATCAGCGAGACTCACGATTGTCGGAGGCATCTTAAACACTCAGTAACCAACGTATTCAATGAAGAATCAGACTGTAATGGCGTCAGTGCGTAGACAAGAGATGTAGGTAACCAGCGCGCATGCGCGGAACGCCGACCGTAGCGCTGTGGCGGCAGAATCGCAAAATGGTACTGACTTAAAAAACATGCCTCGTAAGTGACATAGTGTGAAAAACAGACTACAAATACTTTTATCAATTTATTTACAAGCTATTCATGCAGCTACACATTTGCTGAATCCATAAATCAGAGGCATGGGCCTCAATGGTGAAGATGAGATCCACGGACTGGGCCACATAATTGAAATGTGCAACATGTCAGGATTGATCAGTGGAAAAATGGTGGCTAATGTGGCCAAATTCAGAGCATGCCGCAGTCTCTTTTTCTTGATAGTTTATGGGAAACTACTCATGTGTCGTCTTTATCTGGGAGCATGGATTGTGCAGGAATCAACCTAAATGTACTGGCATCCAAATGCACAATGCAACACCATCACCAACTGGAAAATCCATACGAAAGCCACGAATAGGTTTTCTCCTGAAATGACAGAAAAAGTGGTTTTGATACAGTGGAATCTCCAATATAGGGATGATCCAGTAAATATTCAAGGGTTAGCTATGGATTTGTAGCAGTAGGTATCTCTCAGAAACAGATAAGGTGCTGTCACTGATTAAATACTGTTGTGTATATAAAGTGTGATATAAAGTAATTATTATACTTTATTTATTCATTGTATTATAATGTTTCAAATTAACAAACTCATGTTTTGTTAATTATTCAGAGTATTTGAGAATGAGTATATGACTCATTTGTAAACACAACATACCTTTGCCGAAAGCTTGACATTTTTAACATTGACATGGCTGATCACCTCTGAAGCTATGATTCATAACATACCTTTATTTTCATTTCACTTTGTTGATATAAAGTACATTATAGACAGAAATGTGCCATAAGAGAAAATTGAAAGTATAGTATCCTTTGAAAAAACTATTTGTAGACAATTTTTAACACTCTTGTCACTTAATTTTTTTGAGGTTAAAAACTGGCTGCAAATAGTTTTTTCAATTAATTTAAACTTTGCTGTTACCAAATTCCTTTAAACATGCACTATATAGTATTCTTTACTTGCATTGAAATCACCATTCCTACCATCTATACAATCTTACCAAGTATTATTCCATTTAAAACTCTGATTTGGTGTTATATGCATTATACTTCTTGGTTCATTAACCTCCTCTTTCACCTCTCCTTCTTTCTCTCGCCATCTGCACAATAGTAAAGTTATTCTTAAAAGGGTCAAGGCACATTGACGATAAGGAGACGGGTGATAAATTATTTAAAGAAGCAGCTGAATAAACATGAAATAAACATGTACAACATAATGCTTATTACAACTTTCTTTAGTAAACAGCATAACAGAAATCTTTGAAATGGAAGAATGGGTGGAAGAACACCAACAAGAGATCATATGCCAAACATTCTGGAAAGGTAGAGCCAGACTGAGAAATCGGTTATGACATTGAATTTTTCAGTCTGACTCTACCTTTCCAATACTTGGCCTTTACACAGGTTGTGTGAAAGCACAATTAATTTATACTACTAAATGTTTTAATTTAAACTTTTATTTATTTATTTTATATATTTATTTTTGTTTTGTTTGTTTACATCAAAAGTCACAATGAATAATTGATCTAGGTAGAGACTGCCTTTTATTTGGCTATGAAAAGATAACAAAACTTAAGTATATCCAGGTAAATTTAAAGAATAAAGTTCATCTGTACAGTAAACCTATAGTTGAACAAAAAAGCAAGCAACATGGATTTCCATTTATACCATTTATAAGGGCAGTCACTGATAATAATTGATTATTATAACACACACAAATAGTGTGTAGAAAAACTTTAAAAATAATTCTACTGCATTGCTTTGATACTTCATAAACCTATATTAAATATATGTCACTTATTTTATATCATTGTGCAAAGTAATCCAAAATGTCATGGTAAGATTCACTATTTAATTAAAGAAGATAATTTGCTTGTTTTGTCTACAAAGTGCATTTACTGGTGATTTTTTGAACATTTCTGGACTGTTTCATCCTGTATATCTATTTGATTTAATGAATACCTACAAAAATTGTGGAAATTACATTATTTAAACAATGGCTCTAGATTTAATTCTATTTTATTGCAATTAAATATGGTGCTATACATGATTGTATCCAATAAAACATAAGCATTTACATATAAATATAAATACACAAATAATAGAGGCAGTATATCCAATGACTTAATAAGTATAACAATTTGTTTTATATGCAATTTACACAATACAAAATACCTTATAAAACAAGTTTTCTATATTTTTTATTATCCATGGCTTATCTATGTGCCATATTCTATAAACTTTTGGAAAACAATAATTAGTTAGTCTCTTATTTTGATTTGTAATTAGTTTTTTAAATGTATCGTATCCAAGAAAAACAATAATCTAAAACAAGCATCTAAGTAAATTTCAACTTTACTTTTGAGAGAAGCCCTCTTCTGTTAATGTATTATACATAGCTACTGATCTAACAGTTGTCTGTAATTGTTTGTTGAACTCCAAATGTTATGTATATATATACTGCTGTACTAGCTGTACTAAGGTACTACCTAACACATTTTAAAGGTCGAGAGGGGCAGTCCATGGATCTTCTGGTGTTTTCGGAAGTGCTTGATATGGTGGCTCGTGTGGACCGAGTTCTATCCTCTCCTCGAGGATCCCTTCTTTTAGCAGGCCGAGCTGGTGTAGGCAGAAAATCAGCAGTTAGAATTGCCTCAGCCCTCAATGGTGCAAAGCTAACAACTCTTAATATGGGAAAAACATACAGCTTAAAAAACTTCAAGAATGACTTAAAAAATGTAAGTCACTTTTGTTATATTAAACAATGTGGGGGGGGGGGGGGAAATTGCAAGGAAAACTATTATTCTATAATCAATTAGAAATTCTCCTGAAATACAAGTTTTATATTTTTTGAACGAGTCTTACCCTGTTCCATTCTTTCCCAGCTGATTTTTACAAATTAAAACAAAAATAAAGTTTTCTGAAAACATTAAGTTACTTTACCTTAATTTTGTTCAGTCTTTATCAGACCTGAGAATTTTCCTCATGTCATAAATCTATAGCATGGGACCACCAGCTTTACTTTCCTTCCAAAGGTAGCCATGCTAAAGATTTTTACAACCAAAAATGTCTGTCGTTCTCTACTGGTTTTGAACATTATCCTTATAATCATATTATCAAACTTATACTACTTTATGTTTGAAAATATAGAAGTGTGCTAATTTTTCTTTGCTACTTGTAATCAGTATTCCTTTATTCCTGAGATCATATACTTCTAGATACTTTAATAAAAAGTTTATATGTAATTCCATATATGGTATATATAATTTAACATTGTGTAACACCAGTTCCAATTGTAGAATTCAGAGTGCTGTCATTTGAAGAGATATTTTGTCTTTACTATGGCACTAAAGTTTCGCTTGGAGAGAATTCAATATATGTTAGTATTCCTTTTGCTTTTAAACAAAAATATTCTCCATATTGTATAGTACTATTCAAAATAACCCTTGAACTGGCAGATTGAATTTCATGTCCTTTTCTCCAAAAATAATGGCTTAAACTATTTTATCTTTTATTGGAGGAGGGTTAACTTACTGGTACCTATTGGTGTCACATAATTTTCTGCTTATAGATCAGTTATCATATAGATATAAAACTTGAAATCTTGAGTTTATTATTAAATAATCCAAAGCACACACAAACACATTCACATACTATACTTTAGGGACATCAAGAAACTTTGTTTAAAGAAAAATTTCCCAAACCTAGCCATTAATTGAATACCTGGGTGCAACAAGAGCGTTAAATGGCTAATGCTGTTATTGCACAAATGTATGCATTGTATTCTTCAGACATTCAACTATCATCTGTATAAAGATTATTTTGATATGACTTCTCTAGATAGCAGGAAGTGATTGAAAAAAATATTGTGTGCCATGCTGTTCTTACATACATATCCATGCCATTCCCAATATTCTGTGTTTACTGCTACTTCTAGTACGATGCAAGTCACAATGGTCAGCAGTGATGAATATGTTACTGGAAGAAGACAATGAAGATATTCAGGAGGGGTAAAGAGACAAAAAAATTCTGAATTATATTAAAATTTAACATATTTTCCCTGATAAGGATCACTCTTACAGTCAGTGTGATCAAAATTCTGGGAAATATGATGTGTTAGTAAAGAGGGTTGAAAATATATAACTTCCTGTTAAATATGTGAAAATTATGGAAAATTGTAATGTGTCTCCTGAACCATTCAATGCTGTTAATGCTGCTTTGTTAGTAAACGATTGGTCAAAGGGTCTGGCTTCAATGTTTCAAGACACCATGTACTAAAGGTTACACATTTTGCATATCGCAGTATCCACTTCTCTCCAGAAGGCATGATATCAGGTTCAAATACCTGCACTGCAGTATATCAACCAGTTATTTTTCTCATAGTTCCCCTTTTCTAAGTTACAGGGCTCTTAGTGTGGCTGATGAGCTAAAACCAGAAGTAAAACTTGCTATAAAGAAACAGATGTATTTGTACTGTGTAAAATTTTTAATTCACAAAATGCCCATTGGCTTACTCCTGCCCTAAACATGGATGTGTGAAAAATGTTTTCCCAAATAATGTCAGATGTAGATTCAGAATCTGAGACCTAAAGATTGTTCAATAATCTAAAAAGTATTAAAAATATATAATTATAAAATTGAAAGGCTGAACTAATTGTTTTCTATAGATGTCAATATTTGTCATTGAGTCATCAACTTTGATGTGTTATGTTAAAGTATTGTACATTTGTACATTCTAGGTAATAAATTTGTCTCTCAGGATATTAGCGTATTATTAAATGATTCCTACACTTTCAAAACTTCAAGACCATTTATCTTAATATAACATTTTCCCACTAATGCTCTTTTTGTTCCCAGGTGCTCAATTAAACCCAGAATCCCTCACATGTCCAACAGGCAGTCAGTTGTTCTTTTGATTTTGTTTTCACTTTCTTTTTAGTTGTTCTTTAGCATACATTAAATTTTGCTTTGGTTGCTACACAAATATAATTATTAGTAACAAAAACTTCACTTATCTTTAAAGAAATTGATGGAAATTTCAAAAAATTCTGAGATTGCTATTTCGTAAACATTTGTTTACATTACCAATCAAAAGCGAGGTTATACTTACAGCAAGTCAAAGCAAACTAGCACAATTACTTTCTTGGAAGTGTTGAAAACAGTGTTGTTATGATAAATTAACTTTAAAGAGAGTCGATTAAAGACACTAGACAACACTTACTTTTAAATTTTTCCGGAACTAGTTTCAGAGGCTTTGCCTCTATCATCGGCCGGCTCTCGACTGGTTCTCATTGGTGTAGCTGACGATACCTTGTCACAGGTCTCCTCTGGTGGCGGCTCAAGGAACTTGCTGAACAAATCCTTCTGGGGGATGTCGAAATTGAATACTTTGTTCCTATTTTTTGAAATGAAGATTTGTTCCCATGTGGATAGTTCTTGTTTTCCTGATGTATGTTTCAGTAGTTTTGGTTCTGGATTTATGTTGTGGTTTTTTTCCCAAAAATGTGTGGCAACTGCTGATTTTTCTAATTGTTTATATTTTATGTTTCTAAAGTGTTCCTTTGCTCTTGTTTCTAAATTTCTTTTTGTTTTTCCAATATAAATTTGACTACAGTCATTGCATTCAATTTGATATATACCAGATTTTTTGTTTGATGGAATGGCATCTTTGATGTTTGAGCAAATTAGGTTTTTTAAGGAGAAATGGTTGACTGGTGCTAGTTGAATATTTTGTTTTTTGAAGACTTTTTTGAATTTATCATAGGCCCATGGATGGTAAGTGAATTTTTTGAAAATCATATTAGTTTCTGTAGATGAGAGAGTTGTGGTTTCCTTTAGTAGCTTCTTCTTTTTTGCTAAGCTCACTTTTTTGTCCACTAATGATTTGGGAAAGTTATTTTTTTGTGCTATTTCAATTATTTTGTTGTATTCTGTTTTGTATTCTTCTGCTGTGAGAGGGATGTTTACCAGTCTGTGTGCTAAACTATTGAAGATTGCCTGTTTGTGGGATCTTGGGTTGTAGCCATTAGCTTTTATGTAGTTGTCTGTCTGTGTTGGTTTTCTGTAAATGCCAAAGTTTAGTCTGTTTTTATTCCTCATTATTTTTAGATCCAAAAATGGTAAATGCTCGTCTTTTTCTATTTCTACAGTGAATTTGATGCTTTTTTCTTGGATATTTAAAAGTTTTAGTGCATCACTGATGTGTTTTTTTGGTACTATGGCAAAGATGTCATCTACATATCGTTGCCAGAGTTTGAACATCCAAGGGAAACCTTTGTTGATCCTTATTTCTAATGCACTCATGTACAGATCGGCCAGGAAGGGTGATAGTGGGTTGCCCATTGCTAACCCTGAAGTTTGGTGATAATATTTTGTTTGAAACTGGAAGAAATTTTGTTCTATGCATAATTTGGTTAGTTCAATGTAGTCTGAAATTTCAGATGATGCCATTCCAAGTGATTTGAGCCATTTTTCTATCAACGGTGGGAGTTGATCAACTGGTATGCTGGGAAACAGTGATTTAACATCAAATGAGACTAGTGTGTCCTCTTCTTTTAGTTCAGTATCCTTAATGTGTTCTATAAGTTCATAGGTGTTTTTGATGCTTAGGCTGTCGAATTTTGGAAATGAATTGAATTTGTTTGTTAGCCACTTTGCAAGTTTGTATGTTGGTGAATTTATACTGCTAACTATAGGTCTCATTGTTATGGATGGTTTGTGTATTTTGGGTAAGCCATAAAGTCTAGGTAAGGTTGGGTTATCCGGTTTAACTGCATATTTGTTTGGTATTATGCTTGATTTTGCTATTGTTTTTTCATATGACTGTATGCAAGTTTTTAGAGGATTTTTGTTAATGGTTTCATATTCATTGTCAGATAGCATTTTTTCCATTTTTTCAATATAATCTGATTTTTCCATTATGACAATCTTGTTGCCTTTGTCTGCCTTTGTGTAAATAACGTTTTTCTGTTTCAAAGAATGGATAGTATTATGTTTTCTCTTCTGAAAGGATCTGTTCTCTATTTCCTCCAAAAGCCATTGTGGAAATATTTTGGAGGAAATAGAGAACAGATCCTTTCAGAAGAGAAAACATAATACTATCCATTCTTTGAAACAGAAAAACGTTATTTACACAAAGGCAGACAAAGGCAACAAGATTGTCATAATGGAAAAATCAGATTATATTGAAAAAATGGAAAAAATGCTATCTGACAATGAATATGAAACCATTAACAAAAATCCTCTAAAAACTGGCATACAGTCATATGAAAAAACAATAGCAAAATCAAGCATAATACCAAACAAATATGCAGTTAAACCGGATAACCCAACCTTACCTAGACTTTATGGCTTACCCAAAATACACAAACCATCCATAACAATGAGACCTATAGTTAGCAGTATAAATTCACCAACATACAAACTTGCAAAGTGGCTAACAAACAAATTCAATTCATTTCCAAAATTCGACAGCCTAAGCATCAAAAACACCTATGAACTTATAGAACACATTAAGGATACTGAACTAAAAGAAGAGGACACACTAGTCTCATTTGATGTTAAATCACTGTTTCCCAGCATACCAGTTGATCAACTCCCACCGTTGATAGAAAAATGGCTCAAATCACTTGGAATGGCATCATCTGAAATTTCAGACTACATTGAACTAACCAAATTATGCATAGAACAAAATTTCTTCCAGTTTCAAACAAAATATTATCACCAAACTTCAGGGTTAGCAATGGGCAACCCACTATCACCCTTCCTGGCCGATCTGTACATGAGTGCATTAGAAATAAGGATCAACAAAGGTTTCCCTTGGATGTTCAAACTCTGGCAACGATATGTAGATGACATCTTTGCAATAGTACCAAAAAAACACATCAGTGATGCACTAAAACTTTTAAATATCCAAGAAAAAAGCATCAAATTCACTGTAGAAATAGAAAAAGACGAGCATTAACCATTTTTGGATCTAAAAATAATGAGGAATAAAAACAGACTAAACTTTGGCATTTACAGAAAACCAACACAGACAGACAACTACATAAAAGCTAATGGCTACAACCCAAGATCCCACAAACAGGCAATCTTCAATAGTTTAGCACACAGACTGGTAAACATCCCTCTCACAGCAGAAGAATACAAAACAGAATACAACAAAATAATTGAAATAGCACAAAAAAATAACTTTCCCAAATCATTAGTGGACAAAAAAGTGAGCTTAGCAAAAAAGAAGAAGCTACTAAAGGAAACCACAACTCTCTCATCTACAGAAACTAATATGATTTTCAAAAAATTCACTTACCATCCATGGGCCTATGATAAATTCAAAAAAGTCTTCAAAAAACAAAATATTCAACTAGCACCAGTCAACCATTTCTCCTTAAAAAACCTAATTTGCTCAAACATCAAAGATGCCATTCCATCAAACAAAAAATCTGGTATATATCAAATTGAATGCAATGACTGTAGTCAAATTTATATTGGAAAAACAAAAAGAAATTTAGAAACAAGAGCAAAGGAACACTTTAGAAACATAAAATATAAACAATTAGAAAAATCAGCAGTTGCCACACATTTTTGGGAAAAAAACCACAACATAAATCCAGAACCAAAACTACTGAAACATACATCAGGAAAACAAGAACTATCCACATGGGAACAAATCTTCATTTCAAAAAATAGGAACAAAGTATTCAATTTCGACATCCCCCAGAAGGATTTGTTCAGCAAGTTCCTTGAGCCGCCACCAGAGGAGACCTGTGACAAGGTATCGTCAGCTACACCAATGAGAACCAGTCGAGAGCCGGCCGATGATAGAGGCAAAGCCTCTGAAACTAGTTCCGGAAAAATTTAAAAGTAAGTGTTGTCTAGTGTCTTTAATCGACTCTCTTTAAAGTTAATTAATTAATAAACTAGCACAACTTGAAACATTACAGAACCAAGCACTCAGACTAATAATGGGAGCAGTCAAATCAACACCAATTACTGCAATGCAAATTGCTACAAATAACTTGCCAATTAAATATGAATTGGAAAAACAGAATCTCCTCCTAAATGAAAAACTACAAAGGCTCCCCTTTAATACTCACTGGAAGAACTACAAAAGCAGAGAAATGACCTTAAAGACACAAGAAGGATTTATGCAGAATATATACAACCTTGAAGACACAAACAAAATTGAACGTCTCCCACTTCCAATCTGCCCTCTATCACAACCTAAACTAAATAGCAGAGTAAACCCTCTGCAAAACATAGAGTCAAAAAGGGATGTAAGTGCAGAAACACTTAAAATGCTAGCTCTAGAAACAATTGAAACTTATTATCCACAAGACTCATGGCTACACATATACACAGACGGCTCTCTATTTGACAAAGAAAGTAATGCTGGAGCAGGAATACATAGTAAAATATTCAATTTTTACATCTGTTTGGGCACACTAGCAAACCACTATGATGGAGAATTAGAAGCAATCAACATCTCGCTGAAACAACTCTTCAACCATGTGAACTCTTTCTCTAAAGCAGTGATTCTAAGCGATTCTAAATCAGCACTTCAAGCCCTATCCTCACTGTACCCTAACAACAATAGAATACTTGAAATTTACAGTTCATTACGAATACTACAAGGACTAAAAAAATACACTTCCAGTTCTACAAGGAAGTAAAAATCCCATCCCAGACTACCCAAAAAGCAGTACTGTTGCCATCTTCCGACTGTTTGGCCGCTCATCTACACAGGATTAATATTTTTGAATCCCCGACCTGCACACCTGTGTAGGGACCCGAACTCATTGATGGATGGAGATCATCTGCTCCAGTGTAGTGCCCTGACAAAATCAGATGGAGAACTGACAGCACAACTAGTCACATGTTATTGGGAGGCCAGAAGGAAAATGGAAATTCTCCAACTCCATGAGCATTAGCAACCAACCAACCAACATTACCAATCACATTCAATTTTGTTGTTATCATTAGAGGTCACTACATTCCTGTCAGTACCATCAAACTCTGAAAATGAAATAAATTTAAAGACAGAAGCAATTGTCACTATTTCAAAATTCATTAGGCAATTTCTATTTTTTAAAATAATTATTTTTTCCTAAACCATTAAATCTGTCGAACCATTTAATTGTTTTAGTAATGAAACTTCTGGATTTATTTCATGGTTAAATGACAAAAACTGATCTGCTATGTCCAATTTATCAGTCTTTTTGTATCTAATATTTCAAAAATGTTCTTTCATTCTGGTTTCTAAATTACGTTTGGTGTTTCCAATATAAACCTCATTGCATCTAAACAATTAAATTGATAAATGCCAGATTTTTTATTATCAGGAATTTTATCTTTTTTAGAGAAGTGTAATAAATTGTTAATATTATATTTATTTTGAGGAATCAAAGGTATACCAATTCTTTAAAAACTATTTTGAAAGTGTTCATTACCCAAGGGTGGTAAGTAAATTTTTTAAAATTGTAATCATCTTTTTGTTAAGGGTAGAAATATCATTTACAGTTTTTTGATATTTAAATTGTTCAATCTTTTTGTGTATAAAGGCTTTGTTAAAACCATTAATTAAAGTAGTATTAATAAAGTGTTTATATTCCCTATTAAATTCCTCTTTATTTAGGGTTGTATTTATTAACCTATAAATCAAACTATTAAAAATAGGAAATTTGTGTGAAAAAATTAGCTTCACTGTTACTAGCTTCATTTTTACAACATAATTCCATCATTATTAGTAATAACTAAACACTAGTAACACAACTTCACTTATCTTATTTAAATCCTGGGACCGGTTTCAAAGCAGATGTTTGCTTTGAAACCGGTCCCAGGATTTAAATAAGATAAGTGAAGTTGTGTTACTAGTGTTTAGTTATTACTAATAACCTAGTTTACTTCACTGTCAGCAGCTTCAGTTTTTTACATAATTCCATCCGTTTTTGTTGGTTTAATGAAATCTTTGGAGTTTAGCAACATGCTGATCCATAATTTGTGAAGGATACCAGTAATTAAATTATTTCATTAAATTATACATAGTACACAATATTTGAGAATTTACAAATTAAATTACCTTGATTGCCATAATAATTATGCATTTCAAAAGTAAGAAAGAAATTTAAAAATGAAAGCAAAATATCTCTCAGGAACATGAAATACAAACGGTATGCAGTTCAACTGTAGCTAAACATTTATGTAGGGAACTACAAAAAATTGATTCTAATTTAACCCCTAAAAGACATCTTGGAAAACAGCATATTTCAACTTTAGCAATCTTTATTTTGGAAAAAAAAATGAATGATCTATTTTATACTCTTGTCAGGAAGCACACCTATACACTGAAATATGTTACAGTTCTAATTTTCTATTCTATCAGCATTCAGTAAGGCAGTCAAAACGTATCTGCTAATCAAAATGAAGTGTAGAAATTTGATACAGTTAAGTATATTATGTCTGCTAAATTTAAACACAAGTTTAAATTAGCAGCTTAGTTGCTTTTTTTAAATTTATTTGCAATTTTTCTTTGTTGTATAAATATATGTCAATGAATCTAAAAGCTAATGTAGTCTAAAATACATGCTTTTACTACTTCGGACTATACATTAAAAGAACTGTATATCTCTATTAAGAGCTATGAATATTTTCAAATAATCATGTATAGAGAGTTATTTTTCAAATAATGTTGTGTTCATGAAGATGATGCAGTTGGCAGCAGTAGAAGGAGAACAAATTTACTTGATGCTTGAAGATCATCACATCACTGGTGCAGGCTTCTTAGACATGGTGAACAGTCTCTTATCATCAGGAGAGGTAAGTTCAGCAATACTTTCATTAATTAACTTTTACTTCAACTTGAATAGCATTTCATACTGTTCTATCTCTTTAGGTTCCAGGTCTATATAGCAGTGAGGAGCTAGATTCCATAGCTGCATCTCTGAAAGATATAGCAGCCCAGGAGGGATTTGTGGGTAGTCCATCATCTTTTTTTTATGACAGTAAGTTATATGCTGCTCCTAATATTAAGCAGGTGTGAAATTTTTGATTTAGAGATTAGTTTAACTGGTAAATTTAAGCTGTAAATTAAAGTATTAAAGGCACCAAATTTATGTGAAAAAGGGTTGAAACTTTTATTTTTTATGTAATTATTAGTATAACCTGAATTCCTATAAATAAGAAAATTTAATGTCTTATTTTTTATTAACTTTAGATTCAGAAAAGGAAGGCAACCATTTTTTCAATTTCTAATGTTAACTTTATAACTTTATCTAGCAAATTTATAAATTTTAAAGCATAATTTCGCTGTAAGTAGTGCTAAGCTCACTCTACTGCAGGTAGAAGGCCCTTGCCCTGCAGAAAGAAACAATGGGCTGTCTTTATCTTTATATTTAAACTTACGAAAGTTTAAATTTTGCGTATCATTAGACACATTGAGAAATGTATACTTGCACTGTTTCAAAGTCATATCATATATGGTATCTATTTATGGGGTAATAGCTCATGTTAAAGAAATATTGCTGTGCCAAAAAAGAGTCAACAGGATAATGTTATGAAAGAAACCAGATAAACATTGTAAGCCACTGTTTTACCAATTGAAAATACTTAATATTTTTATTGTTAGTTAAGATTTAAGACTAGACAGTTATAATGTTGATACTAGAAATAAATATAAGTTAAATATGCCTAATTATAATAATAAAATTGAAATTGTCACCGTACAAAAGAAACGTAAGAACATTACTTATCTTTGCTATATGCTGCGGTGGATTTCTGTCTATTCCTACACTTGGTGATATGGTATTTATCACAAAATTCCAGGCGCAACACGCACACACACTTGTCATTTGGCTTGTGGAAAAACTTGTTGCAACACACCTAGTAATAAAGACCATGGATTGCCAGTCTCATTATGTGCCACATTTCATGGTTAGCTTCTGTCCAAATCTTATCTTGCATTGCACACATTGCATATAAATCCTCCGGTATGTTATGTTTATGATGTGTATTGATGTTATGTGTAGTCTGAAGCTTTTCCCCGTTGTCTTGATTATGATGCCTAAATATTTGAAACTGTTTGCCCTCTTGAGTAAGTTGCCCTTACATTCAATGTTTGCTTTGGTGAGTCTTCCTCCTTTCCTGAACACTACCAGTTGTGTCTTTTCCTAGTTTATCTTGATATCATTTCGCTCCACCCATTTACTTAGTGTGACTATCGCTGACTGTAGTTTGTCTACATCTATTGCTGTGATGGCCATGTCATCCACGTATATGTATATGCTTGTTCCTGCCATTCCTTTTGTGACATTGTGCCTAATTATTGTCTTGCCTTCACTAAGGAGACTTACTATTTTGAAGCTGTGGAATGTTATAACAAATTAGACATGAAATTCAGAACATTAAGCATGAGTGCTTTTAGAAGAAAGATTTTTAATTGGTTGGTTGAAAGACCATTTTATTCAACCAATTGTTTTAAGCATTACAATACTAGTGATTATTAATTATGATATGCACATATTTTTATTCTGACAATGTTCTACTCATGTAAGTATATGATCTTGGAAAAATAAAATTGATCGATTGATCAGCTATAACAAAAATGTCATCTGTGTATGTAAACCAACTTTTAAAAATTAGAAGGAATGATTTAGTGACTTGTATTTCAAAAAGGCTCATAAAAAGATCAGCAAGAAAAGGTGAAAGAGGAATACTCATTGCTAAACAAGAAATTTATTGAAAATATTTACCATTGACATTGAAGAAAATGTTGATCCAAACAAATATTAGTAAGTTTTACAAATTCATCTCTTAATTCCATATTTAAATCTATAGAAAACTATTTTTTCATAAAATTTTAAATTTTCAGGTTAATAAATGTACCTATAAATAAAGAGGAATTTAATAGAGAATATAAACACATTATTAATACTACTTTAATGGTTTTAATAAAGATTTTATACATAAACTTATTGACAAATTTAATTATAAAAAAAAAAATGTAAATGATGTTTCTACCCTTAAGAAATAAAAGATGATTATAATTTTTAAGTAAAAGTTACTTGGGTTTAGAAAAGCTACTTATTTGGCTAATAAAAATTTCAAATTTTGTTTTAAATATTATGAAATGTTGGTTTCTCAAAATAAATATAAAAAAATTATATATAAATAAAAAATATAAAAATTACAATTATATAAAATTTAGTATATTTTTCTAAAAATAAAAAATAATATTTCAGCTAATAAGACATCTGGCGACCGGGTTTACATTAGAAGGACTAAACGTAATTTGGAAACCAGAGTGAAGGAATATTTTATAAATTTTAAATATAAACAGATTGATAAGTCAGCTGTGGCAGATCATGTTTGGTCATTTAACCATGAAATAATTCCAGAAGTTAAATTATTAAAGCAGTTAAATGGACCAATAGGCTTAATAGTTTGAGCGAGAATATTTCTCTTGAAAAATAAATCATGTGATGAATATTAAAGTACTGCTGATTGATTCAATACATAAATTTGTGTCACTCTGAATAGATGGCAGGATTATGACAAAGAATCAATCACAGAGTGACAGTAATGTCACTTATTGCACTGTTGTGTTAGAGCCACCGCAAAACCAGAGCTGTGCATGTGGGCAGGAAAGAAAGAGACAGATAGTGGTGCGCAGAGTTGGATGGTTGCCAAGAGAGAGAGAGATAGAAACGGAGATAGAAAGAGACAGAGAGAAGTCTGGAATTTTCCACTTTTCTGATGCCGTTGTGATTGTTATTGAATTATCTACTGCATTTTAGAAACAATTTCTGGCAAGTATAAATAGCAGCAAAGTGTGAGTAGTAGTTGTATAGTGGAGTTGAGTTGTATGATGGTTATTGCGACAGTGGACATTTGAAACTGTATTGCAGCAATTACTTTTGTTTGTTTACATGCAGTGGATCATTAAGTCGACCTTGAAGACAGCTGTTTGTCAATGCCATGTCTTTTTGCTACTGGAAGGGTTGTACAGAGCTTTTGTTTACTGCGATAAAGAGTGTTTTAAATTTCTGCAAACAAGACTTTTGATTCTACCAACCCACAAAGTCACAATAACCACAGAAAAACAAAAAGTAAGAAAACTGATGATGTAATGGAAGCATTGCTAAACTAGTCTTGAAGGATTTATAATTTTTCAAACTGATAAGTGAAGTTTGTCACAATTATTATAATTTATTGTAATATCTGTATTGCTTCACTGTTGTAGCTTCAGTTTTTACAAAATTCTCTGCATATTCTTAAATGACAGAATTCCTCACAGAGAGATCACTTATTTATGAGATAAATTGTGCAGACTTTGAATATTCATAGCCAAAACAAAAAGAAACTTGAAATGCAGACTAAAAGAACACTTCCTATGCACAAAATTACAAACTGATGGAAAAATCAGCCACAGCAGCACACTTTTGGAACTACCACCATGATGTTATCCTGTAAGTCAACCTCTTTAAGACAGTAAGGCTCCCATCTGAATTCTCAGTATGGAAAAACATCCACAATACTAGTAGCTAAATATAGTAGTGTAAACATAACTGATTTTCTATTGTGATTAAACCTCACTGTTCAAAAACTTCCAATTATTATTAAATGTTTAAATAAGTTTAAAACTACTGTTTCTAGTCTTCTGCTGTGTTACATAAAGATTCATAGTTTCAGTCCTAATTTTGACCTAAAGCTTACATGTCTGATTAGTTTTCCAACCATCCCTATTAAAGGAACAGGACCAAATGCTCTAGTTGTCAATGGGCCCTTAAACCTCACTCACTCACTCACTCACTCACTCACTCACTCACTCACTCACTCACTCACTCACTCACTCACTCACTCACTCACTCACTCACTCACTCACTCACTCACTCACTCACTCACTCACTCACTCACTCACTCACTCACTCACTCACTCACCCACCCATCCCCAGGGGCCTACTGCGGTAGGTACGGGATTGGCGATCCCGAGGTCCCAAGGCAGGTCTCTCGTTTGGGTGCCTCTGAGGGGTGAGCTAATGCCAAACACCCAAACAAGATCCACATCCATGTTTGATCCTTATCTAAATAAAGTAAATTAAAGTCAAAGCAAAGCCAGAACGAGACCAGAGCAGAGCCTGAGTGGGGCCAGAGTGGAGTCACAGCAGAGCCAGAACAAAGCTAGAGCAAAGCCAGAGCCAGAGCAGAGCCAGGGCAAAGCCAGAGCAAAGCGAGAGGAAATCCAGAGCAAAGTGAGATCAAAGCCAAAGCAAAGACAAAACAAAGTGAGATCAAAGCTAGAGCAAAGCCAAAGTAAAGACAGAGCAAAGTCAAAGCAAAGCCAAAGCGGAGCCAGAGCAAAGCCAAAGTAAAGCCAGACAAAGCTAAAGCAAAGCCAAAGCAAAGCCAAAAATGGAGTGGAGCAGGACCGGAGCTTAGCCAGAGCCAAGCCAGAGACAGCTTAGAGTGAATTCAGAGTGAAGTTAGAGTGAGGTTAGAGTGAAGCTGGAGCAAAGCCAGAATGGAGCCAGAGCCAAGCCAGAGCGGGACCCGGGTGGTGGCTGGAGCCTAGCCAGAGCGAATCCAGAGCAAAGCCAGAGCAAAGCCAGAGCCAAGCCAGAGATAAGTTACAGAATGAAGTTAGTGTGAGGCCAGAGCAGAGCCAGATTGGACCCGGAGGAGGGCCAGAACCTAGCCAGAGTTAAGTTAAAGAATGAAGTTAGAGTGAGGCCAGAGCAAAGCCAGTTCAGGACCGAAGATAGGCCAGAGCCTAGCCAGAGCGAAGCCAGAGTTAAGTTACAGCATGTAGTTAGAATGAGCCCGAGCGAAGCCAGAGCCAAACCAGAGCCAAGTTAGAGTGAAGTTAGAGTGAAGCTGGAGCGAAGCCAGAGCCAAGCCAGAGCCAAACCAGAGTTGGGTTGGAGAATGAAGTTAGAGTAAGACCAAATCGAAGCCAAAGCAAAGCCAGAGCGGGACCGGAGCAGGGGCCAGAGCCTAGCCAGAGCGAAGCTAGAGCTAAGCCAGAGTTAAGTTAAAGAATGAGCTTAGAGTGAGGCCCAAGCGAAGCTAGAGCAGGACCAGAACGGGGACCAGAGCCTAGCCAGAGCCAAGCTAAAGCAGAGCCAGAGCAAAGCCAGAGTAATACCAAAGCAAAGCCAAAGCAGAGCTAGAGCAAAGCCAGAGCAAAGTTAAGATAAAGTGAAATGAAAGTTAAGTTAATTAGGAGTCGATTAATAACACAAAACAACACTCACTTTTAAATTTTCCCGGAACCGGTTTCTGAGGTCTTCCCTCTATCTTCAGCCGGACATCGACTAGTTCTCATTGGTGTAGCTGGCAATATTTTGTCTTCGGTCTCCTCTGGTGGCGGTTCGAGGAACTTGCTGAACAAATCTTTCTGGGGGATGTCGAAATTGAATACTTTGTTCCTATTTTTTGAAATAAAGATTTGTTCCCATGTGGACAGTTCTTCTTTTCCTGTTGTATGTTTTAGTAATTTTGGTTCTGGATTTATGTTGTGGTTTTTTTCCCCAAAATGCGTGGCAACTGCTGATTTTTCTAATTGTTTGTATTTTATGTTCCTAAAGTGTTCCTTTGCTCTTGTTTCTAAATTTCTTTTCGTTTTTCCAATATAAATTTGACTACAGTCACAGCATTCAATTTGATATATACCAGATTTTTTGTTAGATGGAATGGCATCTTTGATGTTTGAGCAAATTAGGTTTTTTAAGGAGTAATGGTTCACTGGAGCTAGTTGAATGTTTTGTTTTTTGAAGACTTTTTTGAATTTATCAAAGGCCCATGGATGGTAAGTGAATTTTTTGAAGATCATTTTAGTTTCTGTAGCTGAGAGGGTTGTGGTTTCCTTTAGTAGTTTCTTCTTTTTTGCTAAGTTCACTTTTTTGTCTACTAGTGATTTGGGAAAGTCATTTTTCTGTGCTATTTCAATAATTTTGTTGTATTCTATTTTGTATTCTTCTGCTGTGAGAGGGATGTTGACCAGTCTGTGTGCTAAATGAAATGAAATGAAATGAAAGTTATAGTAAAGTAAAATATAGTTTTTGAAAGGGCGCTGATGGCCATGGAATATAAATCATCACTCACTCATTCACTGACTCATTCACTCACTCACTCACTCACTCACTCACTCACTCACTCACTCACTCACTCACTCACTCACTCACTCACTCACTCACTCATATTGTGTTGAATGCAAAAGTACAATTGCAGTTTTAAAGTCAGTACCTAAATAGCTACTGAAGTAGAAAGATATTTTGTATTCATTGTCTTTAATGTTGTATCTTAAAGTACAAATATCTTGTTACTGGATAAACAAAATCAGTTGAAAAACATTCTGGCTAAGTGAAATAAGGAAGCCATAGCAGCTCACATAATAGAGGCCTTGTCAAAGAAGGGTGTGGATCTACAATTCACATACCTTTAAGGATACACAATTTTCAGATATAATTCCTCTTTTTAATGTTTTCATTTGCTTTATATTTTATTCAATTTGTATAAAAATAAACTAACATTTATTGTGCTTTAGGGATACAGAAGAACCTGCATCTCATTTTGATTATGGATTTCACGAACCCAAACTTCATATTAACATGTGAAAGTAATCCTGCACTATATAAACAGTGTATTGTGATATGGCAATCATCTTGGAGTAAAGAAAGCATGAAAATTGTGCCACAGATGTTGCTTGCCAGGTAAATTAATTATAGTTTACTCTTTGCAAATAATTTGCCATTACTTGTACTTATGGCTTTAAAGAAATAAGAAGCTATACGTAACAAAACTTATTTCAGAGATGAAGAAGCTGAAACTTCATACAGTGGAGGTAGAATGAGGAGTCGCCGTTCATCAATGAATGAAATTGTTGTGGATGGCTTCCTGAGCATACATGGCAGTGTATCTAGTAGGTTAGCTACCCCAAGAAGATACATTGCTTTCATTCACACCTACATGAGGATCTACAACAGCAAGAAGGCTAATATAGAACACAGACAGCAACGTCTACAGGTAAATTACTCAGGTCTAGGCATCAAGATGTCCCGAGTTCGAATCTCGGTTAGGGTGAGTTACCTGGATAAGTTTTTTCCGGGGTTTTCCCTTATCCTGTTAGACGAATGTCGGGTAACTCTAAGCTCCATCGACCCCGGACTCATTTGATCATCATTTTACCCATTTCATTCATCGTCCGATATGACTAAACGTTGGAGGACGTAAATTGAAAAAAGAAGAAAAAAAAAGGGTCTAGGCATTATAAGATTGTAAACACAAGAAACATACAAGGGTGATTTGAAAAGTTCTCAGTCTGATAATGAAAAATGACAAATTGATGTTTTCAAAGGAGCTTTATTTTCAACATAATCTCCTCTAATATCAATACATTATGTCCAGTTGTGTTGCATTGTCATTATTCCCTCTCTGTAGTGTTCCTCTAGAAGTGTTGCGAAGTATCCATTTACATGAAAGGGTAGAGCCAGACTGAAAAATTCAATGCCATAGCCGGGATTTGAACCACGGATCTTCTGGTTTCCGTCCAGCCGATCTAACCATTTGAGCTACTATGGCCAACATGCCGACATGACATTAAATTCTCCAACTGACTCGTGTTTTTCACTAACTAAAGGTGAGGAGTCATCATACACATTTACAATCTGCAAATGAATTTCTTTAGGTGTTAAACCTTCTTTTATGAAGAGTTTTATCACAGCACAATATTTGAATATCTCCATTTTCAAAGCAGTGCGCACTTCCACAGCTTAAAACAACTGCCTATAGTCAACTATTGCCTGGAATGACTTGTAATTTTACATAGTCTATTAACATGTGTACCAACAAAAGAAAAGAAACTCGTGCAAGTAATGCTGCAATCTCTGGGTGAGGCCAAGAACTTTTCAGCCACCCTCGTAATGCCATCTTCATTGTCATTCAGTTTACATTCATTTACAGTTGACTACTTGCAATGCCTTTACAACTATTTTAAAATTACCTTCATTAATTTCTGTTGCTTTCTGAACAAAATCTAATATATAGTAGATAACTCTGGTAATTGAGGTGATCTTATACGTAATTGGAGGAATTTAATAACAGTGACCTCAAAATTAATTGAGAAAACTATTTGTAGTCGGTTTTTAACACTTTGTCACCTACATTTTTATGTTATTCAAGGACTAGTTTCAGAAGCCGTTGCCTTCATTTTCAACCTCTATTCAACTAGTCCCTTTATCATATAAAAATGTAAGTGATGAAGTGTCAAAAAACCAACTACAAATAGTTTTTTCAATTAACTGTGTTATATTAAATTATAGATGAATCATATTTTTTTAAATTTCAATAACTGTGTTATGTTTAGCTGTAGACCATCCATTGTCTATCTCAACTTGCTTATATTAGTCACATCTACAATTGCTGAAATTATTTTGGTGTAGTTCATTAAGACTCTGTATATATAATTAAGTCATGTGAGTAAACCGAGCGGGATGGCTCAGGTGGTTTTGTCTGTGGCCCACATTTGGGAGATCCAGGTTTGATTTCTGTGGCCGACCTACCTGAACCATAGGTTTTTTTGGGAACTTTGCCCAGTTCGCCAGGCAAATGATGGGTAGGTTAATTACATCCCCCGATTTTCTGTCCCTCCATTTCATCTCCATTATTTCATGTCATCTATCATCTGGTAGTCTCTTTCAGGGTAGAAGTGTCAGCAGGTTTCTTGGCGCTGTCATTACTCCTTGCATCAGTGCCTTCTGTCTTCTCTCTTGCCTCATCCTCCCTCCCGGGAGTGGCTTAGGTACAATAAACCACAGGTTTCGCTGCTGAATCCACTCCATAATAATCCTAATCCTAATGTAAGTAATGTGGCACTACCATGCATTCACGCTTCAGCTGCCACTGTGTAGATGTATGTAATAGGCCAGGGAGAGAAGGTAGGGTATGGACGAAATTGAGGCTACATAACATAAGCAGAGAATGAATCTCCGCAAAGGAATGAATCTAGATAAATGTCCTTTCTGAGGGAGGGAACATAATGAATTACATTATATAATAGAATGTGAATAAACAAGATTGTGGAAGGAGCAGTATATATTGAAAAAATATAACAGAAATATGCATTTAGAAAAATAAAAATAATGGAATTAAAGAAAGAGATATAAATTTATTAGGCATAGAAATATAAATAAAAAGGATTATAATTTAAGATTTACCAAGATTTACAGTTGAGTTAAAATGTATGGTGGATTAAGGAATAAAATAGCAACTCTAAAGAAATGTATAAGCATATTGTAAGAATATAAAAATAATATAGAAAAATAAACTCACATACACGCATGCATATATGTGCGCGCACACACACACTCACACAGATATATTTACTAAGTCTATGTACTTTAATCCCAACTGCCTTATAAGGGAACCATATATAATCAGAAAAGCATGTAAAATACTGGTCTGGAAATTTATTGCTATGTGATGGGCGGAGTTTATGCACTATCTGAAAACATCTGCTTTGATCTGTATCACTTGACAAGCATAATTCAAATCAGTGCTGTTTATTTATGAACTCACGTACTCAAACCAATTTTCTTCTATAATACTTAAAACTTGTTCTAAATTCAGGTAAGATTTTATAACTATTAACAACCATTTCATGCTAAGCAGTTTTTTTGCATTTCCATTTCTTTGAAGATTATAAGAGATTTACAGTTTTGTTTATTTTTCAATGCAAATGGCATTGATAATTTTTACAGAAACACCCGAAACTTGGACATTAAATTAATGCTGCTAATGGCTAAATCCAGAAACTTTTCACAAAACTTTTTTTTATTTGTTTTGTAATGTATGTCGCATTTATGTATGAAACAGGTGCAATGATACTCAACTAAGCCCAGGGTCCATCAAGCTTAGAGTTACCCAACATACATCTTTCAGGATGACTGAAAACCCCCAAAAAAGCCTTTTGTGGTTAAGTTGCTCTGATCAAGATTCAAACTTGGGACCTTTAGAATGTGAAACCAGACATGCTACCACCCTACAGAGACAGAGGTGGTTCCCACAAAGCTTTATGAGCACATTTGATACAAAACTTTTTTCAGTACCTTTAAAAATTCTCCACTTAGGATGTTTCACATATACATTTTCATTACTCATAATAATTATATTGGGCAACAAAAAAATAATTTTTGAATGTTTCGAGCACTTCATGAGGCAATTCCTACTAATTTTGGGTTGAGAAAAACAAATATTACAATAAAAAAATTTTATTAGCTCTAGTTTCTATGATATACACAAGGTGGAAGTATTACATATTAACGGATTGAGAGAAAAGGATATGCTTTAATTACATACATGCTAACAACAATGATTTTGTAACTGGTAATTACATGCTAAGAGTTCTAAATTGCTGGAAAAATACTTCGCAGATAGTCGTGTCTGAAGAGAATCATGTGGTGGCCTAGTGACTTCGTCGTCTTTTAGCTTGCCTCTTGTGATGGAGTACCGCAGAATCCCTATACAAAGACCAACAGTAATCTGCAAGCATTACTTCATTCCAACAGCCCTGATATCTTTGTTCCATAACAGAAATGTCCTGATGGAATCTCTCCCCATGTTCATCACTAGGAGGGAAAAAGTCCAGGTGGGAGTGGAGAAAATGGATGTTAAGGGACATGTTACATCCATTTTTGCAGGAGCACTGTCACCAAATGCTTGTAGTTGTCATCTCTTTTGTTACCTAAAACTCCATGAACAACACCCTTGAATGCTTCCCAAGCTTCCTTTTCTTTCCCCTCCAAAACTTGGTCAAATGCAGGATCCTTTACAAGTTCTCTTATTGTTGGTCCTACAAAAATGACTTCCTTAACTTTTGCATCACTTAATTTCCAAAATTTCTCTCTGATTGTGTTTTGTTATTTGACAGGTGTGCCAACTCCCAAAAAAAATTCCCCCAAATTTAAAATCTTCACTCTAAAAAATGAAATGTCACTTTATCTTCAACACAAGAGCTAATCTATCATTTTTATGGTGATTTTTGAATTCAGCAGATGGAAATACATGTAAATTCACTATTTTTAAGCCCGAAACATTTTCATTGTTGCCCAATAACTACCATTAACCACACACTCTAAGTTTTCGTAGTATGATGTGCAATTGTGTGTGCCCATGCAGGTCTTGACACAGCACCAAGAACTGCATAGCAGCGGAACCATCCACCAGAAAATCAAATCTGGTTAGAACAGTGTATTACATGTATAATATTAATGTCAAAATATTTTAGTAAGCCTCATTAAACAAGTTCTGTTTTCTTTTAATGTTTGAGTTTTTAAGCAGGACAAATAATAATTGAATAAACAATCAGTACAAGGTTGTAACTCTCATTTTCTCTCAAGTTTACTTTAAGATGGAGGAAGGTTTTCTAATGGAGCTTGGGACAAGGCTATATCTCTCTCCTCTGGAATTTCCCATGTCTCTAATATGTTCCTTAAAAAAAATTTACATCCTCTACATTGTCTTATCGGACAATGAATGGAATGAGTGAAATAATGCTCAAATGAATCTAGTGTCCATAGAGCTTAGAGTTACCTGACATTCGTCTACCTTGTTCCAAGCATCATTAACATCTCCTGTGTAAAAGTTAAGTTTGGAAAAAATGAGGTTACAGTCTTGTTCTAGATATCTATTCAGATGTATAAACAGATAATATTGTTTTAGTTAATTGATGCAAATTAATCATTTCTTCACACTAGCTGTATATAGGCTAAGATTTTTTATAGATAGAGTCAACATGAAAACTTCAATGCCATGGCCGGGATTTGAACCATGTATCTCCTGGTTTCCATCCAGTCACTCTAATCCATTGAGCTACCATGGCCAATTTGCTGTAGTGACATTAAATTCTCCATTTGACTCGTATATTTCCCCGGTAGACCACTAGGGGCTCTCGCATTCGAGATACACCATTTGTGGTGACTTACTATCATAAGTACTTGAGTTCCAGGCTTCATCATTTAACTAATATTGAATAGAGAATATTATTAATATAATTTTGGGTTGAACTAATACTCAATGCTCCACTTATTGCTAGTATTTACCTAGAACACGTTTCGTCAGGATCTTCCTAACATCATCAGCTGTTGTCGACTCAACAGCTGATGATGTTAGGAAGATCCTGATAAAACATGTTGTAGGTAAATACTAGCAATAAGTTGAGCATTAAGTATTAGTTTGACTCAAAATTATATTAATTTTGTGCTTCATTGTATCATAGTTCTTACACATTGGAAAGAGAATATTATGTTCAGTTAACTTTAAAAAATACTTAAATTATATTTTAAAATTAGCAATTCAAACATTAGTTTTCTGGACGGTAAATTAAGTGTTTTTCGAAATCACTTGTTTAACTTGGTGATCTGGAAGTGGAAAATATTTCTATTTACTAGCTTCACCTCCATTTTGTTATTATACCTATGGCTGTTCTAAAGATGGCTACAATTTTTTCCTGTAATAACATCTTTGACATATACATTGCCTTCTTCGTCGATTGTATGGTCACATTTAATTGCTAAGAACAGAAATCATGAACTTGGAGAGGGTAGAAAGATTTCAAAATCCTGGGTAGTTTAATTACATAATCATTTCATAAAGGTTGATAAATTGATTCTTTTAATTTATTTATTAAAATAAATTAAAAGCATTAACAAATTACTATGTTTACTTTTAATTTATTGTTAAAACATACTAATACTCATACATATAAAAAATAATCTCAAGTTTACAGAATTTTAAGTAAATAAAAATGTAATGAAGAACTCAAATATAATAGCAAACAAACTTAATAAAAGATTTAAAAGAAGTGTTAATGAAATTGCTTTTCTGGTGTAACTGAAAGTTTTCTTTTCTTACTCTGCTTTATTCCAGGCAGGTGTTTCAAAACTCACTGAGGCACGCACTGTTGTTGATAGACTGAAATCAGAAGCAGCTGAACAAGAACAGAAATTAGCAGAGAAACAAGCCAAAGCCAATGCTGCATTGCAAATGATAACAGAAACAATGCGCAATGCAAACACACACAAAGTAGAAATGGAGTCCCTTAAAGAAAAGACAGAACAAGAAAATCTGCAGCTCATGGAAAGGCAAGTGAATTTTTTAAAACTCTGAATTATGTGTCAATAGTTTTCTTATACAGAGCCTTTGTTTAGATATATGGCCATCCTAACAGGAATTTGTTGACACTGGGAAGCATTATATTTGCCAGTAGAGTTGGATGTTGAAATTCAAGCTATACACGGCCGCGCCGTGGCTCAGTGTTTAGACCGCTTGGCTCTCACCAAGGCAGCCCGGGTTCGATCCCAGGCGACCGCAAAGTGAGATTTGTGGTGGACAACACGGCGCTGGGGTGGGTTTTCTCCGGGATCTCCGGTTTCCCCCGCCATCTCATTCCACTGGTGCTCCATCTTCATCTCATGTATCATCAGTGTCATCGCCTGCGTTGCCGTATGTAGTAAAAGGGGGCGTTAAACACTACACATTTCAAGCTATACACAGATCTCTTATCCAAATTATAACTACAGTAGTCACATGCTTTCATGATAAAAGATGTTAAAAATAATATCCTTTTGCACCATGTATCTCTCACATTACATAAGAAAATTTTCTTCAGCACTCTTCAATTCTTCTTGCTTTGTCTGTAAACACACCCGGGTCAGTAAAAGGAATGAGTATCATCCAACACCCAAAACCAGTAATTAACTCTACTCACATTATTGTGTTTGTTGCATTTCCTAACAGTTATTTTGTGGGGTTTTAATTTTAAAAGTTTAGTGACATTCCAAGCCAGTTCCCAAAGTTCCATAAAGATTTCTGTGCGAGCTTTCTCAGAGTTTATTTTCACTTCACTCTAGCTTTTCTCCAATGTCACCAGGCTTTTATTCTGTAAGAATATGGCAGTTTAATTTTAAAGCATTTCCCCTAAATTTATCCATAAAGTTCTAAACCATTTCTTTTTTAATGAATGTGTAGTGTTTAATGCCTGCTTTTACTACATATGGGGCATCACAAGCGATGGCACTGATGATACATGAAATGAAGTTGGAGCACCGTTGGAATGAGATGGCGGGTGAAACTGGAGATCCCAGAGGAAGTCTTCTGTCCACCACAAATCTCACATGCTATTGCGTGGAATCGAACCTGGGTTGCCTCATTGAGAGCCAAGTGGTCTAACCACTTTGGCCATGGCACAGCCGTTTCTTTTTGAAGCACATGAACAGCAGAGAATCTCAGTTCTATTTCAGTTCTTTACAGGAGCTTGTTGTCAATTAGGAATCATGCATAAGGTTGTGTTTGCTAAAGTATATGGATTTTTTGGTATTATCACAGCCTTAGCACACTATAATGTTGGAAATACAAATGTGTTTTCACAATACATCAACCTTTGTACAAAGACTTCATAGCAACTGATTAGCTATCTTTCAGAGAATAGGAAAAGTGGAAAGGTACCAGGAACCATTATACAGTGTAAGCAAGACAATTTCCTGTAATGTGGCCATGCATACAAATAAAGCTGCTGTAGTTGAGCTTAATTAAATTCAGATTAAACAACTGCATGAATATGAATATTTTTATAAATATTAAAAGCAGAAGCATTATTAACAGTGAAGTATTCTTCAGTCACCAAATCTGAGGTTGAGATCGAATGATCTTGAAAACATTTCAATTATACAACAAGTAAGTGAAGTTTGAGTGTAAACATAGTGACTCATAAATCAAACTCAAAAATGAATACTGTTGTTATAGGAAGAAGGAAATAGATTTAGAACTGGCAGAAATAGAACCCTTGATACAAGAAGCTAGTGCTGCTGTGGGGAATATAAAATCAGAGGCACTTTCTGAAATTCGATCCATGCGTGCCCCACCAGATATAATCAGAGATATTCTTGAGGGTGTTCTGAGACTAATGGGTATCCTGGACACTTCATGGAACAGCATGAAGACATTCCTGGCAAAAAGAGGTGTTAAGGAAGATATAAGGTAAGTTTTTGTGAATCTCTAATTGTTTTCATATAATTTAATGCATATAATAATATAATTTAATTTAATTTTTTTTATATAAGATAATTTAATAATGAATGTGATGAGCTAGAAAAAAATTGCCACTAATCTTCACTGAAGTCAGAATTTAAGTATATGAAGAAGGTTGAATGATTTTAAAATAACTAAAAATGTGGTTATTGCCATCTGGAACCGAAGACTAAATGTGTTTTAAAGAAAGATAATATAAGTTATAATCCTTTTCTATGCATGTCCAAAGGTACACAAAATGTGCTTTTAATGTTGTAGTAATACAGAGAAAGAAGTTACCTAACTTATAGCAATGATCTAAACTGGCACTTTTGATCTTAATATTGTAAATGACTCTCCTAAGAGTTATGTTTTCTGAAGATAACTCCTTTTTCCTGTACATATTTCCATGGTCCTAGATGGAATAGTGCTGTAATTAATTTATTTCATGCAAAGTCTTATTTTGGTACTTTAAGCAGTGGCAAAATAGGATATCACTTTCACAACATTGAATATTCCATGGGAATCTTAATAATTTTACAAATAAAGAAACGTTGGCAACAATAGAAATTATCTTCTTCCTTCCAAGGTTTAGGCCAGTGACGTTCTCCAAGGCTGATTCCATATCAGATGTGTTGTTTACTCCATTGTCTTCTTGGTCGTCCTATGTCTCTTGTTTCCTTAGGTTTATAATACAGTAAAACCTCTCTAAAATGGAACAAGATTGTTCCAGCATTTATTTTTCATTTAAACAGGTGTTACAGAGGGTTGTGTTTGAAGACAAAGGAATTATGAAATAGTCCATAGGTTTACTGTGAAGGAATAATATAGAATGAAGTGTAAATAATAATAGGCTTTTTTTTTTCTTTCTTTTGTAATTTACGTCCTCCAACGTTAAGTCATATTGGACGATGAATGGAATGGGTGAAATGATGCTCAAATGAGCCCGGGGTCCATAGAGCTTAGAGTTACCCGACATTTATCTTTTAGGATAAGGGAAAACCCCGGAAGAAACCTTATCCAGGTAACTCACCCTGACCGAGATTCGAACTCGGGACCTCTTGAATGTGAGGCAGACATGCTACCACCACGATACCAAGGCGGGCTAAATAATAATAGGCTGTTACATGTTATGTACTATATTTTCAACTTACATACAATAATTGTGTTCCCTGCCTAATTTTTCTGCTTTCAATTTTCCCTTTCTAATCTGCAAATGTCTGCATATCAACATCATTTGCTTCACCAAACACTGCATTCAAAACAATGTTTATGGCGATGTTTGAAACTCTCGAGCCATCCTATTATTATTATTATTATTATTATTATTATTATTATTATTATTATTATTATTATTATTATTATTATTATTATTATTATTATTATTATCATTATCATTATCATTATCATTATCATTATCATTATCATTATCATTATCATTATCATTATCATTATCATTATCATTATCATTATCATTATCATTATCATTATCATTATCATTATCATTATCATTATCATTATCATTATCATTATCATTATCATTATCATTATCATTATCATTATCATTATCATTATCATTATCCTTATCATTATCATTATCATTATCATCATCATCATCATTAATTATTATTATTATTATTATTATTATTATTATTATTATTATTATTATTATTATTATTATTATTATTATTATTATTATTATTATTATCATCATCATTATCATTATTGTTGTTGTTGTCATCGTTGTTATTGTTGTTCTTATTCATATTGTTGTTATTAATTATTATTCGGCCAATAAAGTGCTCAGAGGCTGAAGTGCAACACTTTTTAAGGAGTACATTAAACAATGGTGTTTGAAGATCTGTATTACAATATGAAAGATGTATATCTTATACCTCTTTTTGGAATGAATCTTGCATCTAAATATTAAATGTTAAACACATTTACAGAGGTATTAGGAGAGTCTATATGGAATCTTCGAAAGCAAGTTTTAAATTTCCCATGTCCGGTACCAAACTGGGCCAGAATAAAATTGGGTGAAAAGTACTTGCAGTATACATAATCATTGACAGTAGGAAAAAATAAATTTCGAGTGATTTGTCCTTTATCACTATCCAAGTGCTGTTACAAATGTGATTGTAGACTCTTAAAAACTGAATTCCTTTTGGGATAATGTGTAACACTTAGCAATTTCATCTGCCCTCTCATTTCCATGACCTCTAACCCATGTGATACACACGTGATTGGTATTTGTTATAATACTGTTCCTTATTTTGGTAGCAAGTAAATATGTAGTATATTTATCTCCGATAACACTGACAGATGTCTGGGAATCACTGTATATATATGCACTATAGTTATTGCTGTAGCACCACTCCACTGCTTGATTCAGTGCAAAAATTTTGCCTTGGAATATAAGCTATTAGGTGCAAGTCTATATCCTCTATGAAGCAACTCCACATTGTTTTTATTGAATGCCACAAAAGTGCATCCCACAACAGCTGGATTCTCTGGATGATCAGAATATCTCGAGCCATCTGTGTAGATGTTATAGTTATAGTCATGTATTTGTTTGCAGTTATTCTCGCTGACAGTGTTGTGAAATACAGCAGGATGTCCAGCTTCCAAGAAATGAAGTCTCAGATGAAAGTCGAATTCAGGAACTTGTAGGGAACCTTAATAACCTTTCTTTATGTTATATATCTTTGCACTGAAGATTGCCAATAAATATAAAGGTTCAATGTCTGCAATTAGAAGTGCAGTATCTGTGGAAATCATTCTATATCCCTTGATGATTTCTGAGTACAAATCCCCTTTGTATCTGGTTGAGTTTACATTGCACCCAGCATTTATTTAGTACATCTTGTAATACTGTTGAGCAATATACTACAAGAGTTTTGATAGCTCCAACGTATAACACCTTCATTGCCGAAGAGTTGAGACCCCATGTGGGACGTGATGCAATTAACAAACCATTGAGAAGTCTACTGGATTTTATTTGCACATAGTTGAAGTGTTCTCTAAATGTTAGTTTGAGATCTAAAATTACTCTAAGGTAAGACAATTTCTTCACTAAATTAATTCTCTGTCTGTTAAGATGATTTACTGGTTTCCTCTTTCTTCTACTGACTACCGTTGCATTTGTCTTTGTTGGATTAAAAGAGAGTTTGTTATCTACTCCCCACTGGAAAAGTTGTTTCCATGCTCTGTTTGCCATTATAGATAAACCATTGATAGGTTTATCCTTCACCAACAGAAGCGCATCATCTGCATACACTGTAATATCGCAGTTTGGCGGTAAATTTATGTTTAAAAGATCATCATATAATATGTTCCAAAGACCCAGGCTGCAGGAAAATCCTTGAGGACAGCCTTTGGTAATAGATTTTTCTATTGTAGATCCAAAGAAGGACAGTTGTGCTCTTCTGTGATGGAAATAATCCTGCATAATTTTAAATCAATTCCTTGGGCAGCATTTCTTCTTTAATTGCAAAAAGCTCTGAAATAGTCTTTGTCTAATTTTCTTGCTGTCTCTAAAGCTTGACTGAAACAATGTTCCAAAAATGGGAATTCCTTTAGCACACGCACTAACAAACCACTCGAACACAGCATCATTTAGCTTGTTATACTTTGTAGATTTTGTGATGTGTTTCACATGTCTTATGTTCCCTTAAACCACTCTTCTTTATTTCTTATTTTTTTTCAAAATCTTATAAATCTGAGTTTTTCTCACTTTAAACAACACAGTTAATTCTTTAGCTGGACATGGTTCTTTTCAGGTACTTCAATAGCCTTAACTTTTTCCTCCAGTGATAATATCTTATGTTTAGAACTCATTTTATAGAATTTGTGCACAAAAAGTATGATTTTAAAAATCACCAAAGTTCAGTTTTCTTCCACTTATACTTGATCATTTGTAACAATGAAACTGAGAATGAACACACTGCAAAACAGTTGTACCCTTACCCTTAAGAGTTGAGAGAGCTAATGGTTTACTTTCCCTTTTCCTCTAAGGATTACAGTTATGACTATATGGTTCATGGAACTTTGGTTTAAGTACAAAAATTGCACTTTTTAAAATATGTATGTTATAACCCATTTTGATCAGGTTATTTGCGCAAAAAGCTCCTAAAAATGTTTCTGCATTAGGCACTTTTCCGGCTTAGAGTATAATTTTACATGCGAAATAGCTCCGTTCGAAAATTTATTTTCTGTTTTCCCAGGTTTCTGGCATATAAGAAGTCTGTTTTAGGCAGGTTTTGCTGTGCATTGCTAGCCGAGGTAATCTACTGGGTGGTGTTCTCATTACATATTCTTTCCATTGTTTCTGGTAGTTAAATATTTCATCAACTGTATTTTCAACTCCCAAATGCATTCTTATATTTGGTTTCTAATTTTATCTCTTTTAGTCTTCCCCAACAAATGGTGCATACTTCTCAACATCCAGGTTTCACTCCGATATTTTTAGACTGGCTTAGTTACTACATTATACGGTCTCTGTTTTATCTCCATTCTCATATTTCTTCCAAAATATTTCTTGCATTTTGTATTGATTTACTTTTTGTAATAATTCTGCTCTAGTTTCAGAAGGATGCAATGGTATTTTATTATGTTTCAGCCAGTCTTCTACTATTTTGGAGCATTTGTTTGTGTTTTTTTTTTTTTTTTTAGTAGAACAGTTGTATTTTTCAGATGTACTTAATGTTTTTGTAATTGATAAAGCTTTATTAACAGAAGTGATACTTGGGGTTAATGTATTTTTTGGAATTATTTCATATTCTAGACTGTCTAACATAAGGTTTACTCTCTGAATATAGTCTTCTGTCTCCATAATTACTAGAGAATTACCTTTGTCGGCTTTTAGGTATACCACAGGCTTCCTATTTAAATTTCTTATTGTTTTGTTGTAAGTTTTATTGTATATTGGGGATAACTGCTTTATTATATCCAGCCATTCAATTTTGGCTTTGCCCACACACATAGATAATTAAATAAAGAAAAATGAATACAACCCAGTTTCACATCAACTAGCTGCCTTTAGAAGTCTAATTCACCGGCTATACAACATCCCACTGAGTAAGGATGAATTTTTGAAAGAATAACAACACGTAAAGGACATAGCGGTATTAAATGGATTCAACCCAGCCATCATAAGGAACATGATGAAGAGAAAAGAAAAACTGAAGATAATATCAAAAAATACCACTCTCACACCACTTAAAAACACAAATTGGCAATATAGAAAATTCACCTACCATCCATGGGCTTTTAGAAAATTTGAACAAATCTTCAAAAGACTAAACTTAAAACTAGCACCCCAAAACAAATTCAGTCTGAGGAACCTGCTAAATAAACCACTGAAAAATACAATCCCCAACAATTTGAAATCAGGAATTTATCAGATTAATTGTGAAACCTGTGAAAAACGCTACATAGGAAAAACTAAGAGAAACTTGTTAACCAGGCAAAAAGAACACCAGAGGAACATTAAGTTGAAACAAACAGAAAAATCTGTAGTTTCACACCATTTTTGGACAGAAAACCACAACATTGGCCACAACATTAAACTGTTAAAATCTTTTAGTACACCCATAGAATTGGATATTTGGAAAAAAATATTCATAAACAAAAACCGTGATAAAGTTATAAATTTCGAAATCCCGGCATTAAATGAAGTATTAAAACTTAGTGCCTCTAACACCAGATGGCAGAGTGATCGGAGCTCCGTAGTAGTGGAAGAAGAGGAAGGTTCATTTAGTCACCAAACAGCTGAGGATGAGATTGAATGATCTTGAAAACGTTTCAATTATACAACAAGAAGTAAGTGAAGTTTGAGTGTAAACATAGTGACTCATAAATCAAACTCAAACATTTAATAAATTTAAAAAGATCTTCAAGGAACAAAATATCACCTTGGCACCTTCTAATAGACACTCAATTTTAAAATTGCTAAATTCAAAAACAAAAGATGAAATACCATCAGTTAACAGATCCGGAATAAACCAGATAAGTTGTAAGAATTGTGAAAAATGCTACATAGGTCAAACTAAAAGAAATCTAAAAACCAGAGTCAAAGAGCACTTTAGAAACATCAGATTGAAACAAGAAGATAAGTCAGCAGTAGCATTTCACTTTTGGAATGAAAACCATGACATTGATCCAAATCCAAAATTATTAAAAGGAGTGATAAACCAAAATAAATTGACAACATGGGAGAACATACTCATATGGAAAAATAAGGATCGCATAATGAACTTTGAAATCCCACCAGTAGATAATTTGACAAAGAAGTTCATAGTTCCACCACCAGAGAGAGAGAGCAGACAACAACAGATGCCAGTTGGAAAGAGATTGAAAATGGAGGTGAATGCCTTTGAAACTAGTATCTCATAAATATAAACAAGTAAGTGACGAGTATTAATAAATCAACTACAAATAGTTTCTGGGATTAATATTTGATTAACTTTCTATTTACTGTCTTTGCAGCTACATGTTGTCTTTGGCTTCTATGCAAGCTAACATTTATATTACTGATGTAACAATTTAACCATTTATAGATAATAAATAATGCAATCAATCATTTACATAAAAGTTATTTTTAATGAATTCTAAGATTTTCTTTAGTACTGTTTGTCATATCCATTCCTTTTCTTAATTTCAAACTATTTCACTTATACTTTTACTGAATATTTACTGTCATTTACAAACTCTTTTGTATTATAATGAAAATGTTTTTGGCAATTCCTCTTTCTCCAAACTATAACATTTTTAAATTTTAATTCCTTAATCCCAAGTTTTCTTGCACTTTAAAATAAAATGAAGTTTTGCGTGGATTTCCACATAAGATGCATTCATTTTGTCAAAACTTACTCTTAGCTCCCTTAACTTTATAACACCATTCTTGCCCAGGCAAATCCTTTTCCTTATTTTATATTTTATGTACATATATAATATCGAACCTGCTTTATATGTATCCCAGTTATACATAATTGTATTCATATGTAAATTTTCGCAGGTCTTGCAAATTATGTAATTTAAAAGCATGTTAGTGGAACCTTATTTATACATAACTCGCAGTTATATGTATTAAATTTCAGTGAAATAGAACTTAGTTTTATATTCCTATGAGTAAGGACTATGATACAACAAAGCCAAAATTAATATAATTTTGAGTCAAACTAGTACTCAACGCTCCTAGGTATATTGCTAGTGTTTACCTATAATACATTTCGTTAGGACCTTCCTAACATCCTCAGCTAATGTTGACTGTTGAATGTTGGTTTGGTGAACTCCTTGGAGTCGATAGGGGTGTCTCTCTGTGTTGGTATCTTGATGAACTTGAAGTTTGGGTTCTGTTCAAAGGTGGTGTCAAAATTGAACAGTTTTCCTTCATATTTATTTATGAATATTTTTTCCCACGTGGTTAATGCAGTTGGACCCTGAACACCTTTTAATAAGTGGATTTCTCATTCTATATTGTGATTAGCACTCCAAAAATGGTATACTACCACCGATTTATCTACTTCTTTGTTCCTAAATTGCTCTTTGAGTCTAATGTTCAAATTCCTTTTAGTTTTTCCAATGAAAATGGCTAAACAAACAAAATTAAGGAGCTTCCAAAATTTGAAAGCCACAGTATTAAAAATTTGTTGAAATTCATCAACAGAATTAAAGACCTAGAATTTTCTCCCACCAACCATATGATATCTTTTGATGTAATCTGTTTGTTCCCAAGTGTGCCAAGAGACAAATTCGTGGTGTACATTCAAATATGGCTTCAGTCCCTACAGTTCAGAATAGCATAGAAGAATACCTTCACTTAAACATGTGCATTGAACAGTCCTTATTTACATTCAGTGACAAAATTTTCAAACAAAAATCAGGGCTGTCCATTGTTCCCATTTCTGGCAGACCTCTTTATGAGCTATTTGGAAACCCATATCACAAAAGCATTACCGCTAATTTTCAAACATTGGTGATATTTGGATGACATTGGGCAATAGAAAATGAGAAACAGGTGGATGATGTGTTAAAACTACTTAA
Source organism: Mantis religiosa (assembly GCA_030765055.1). Taxonomy (NCBI): domain Eukaryota; kingdom Metazoa; phylum Arthropoda; class Insecta; order Mantodea; family Mantidae; genus Mantis; species Mantis religiosa. The sequence goes on along the minus strand of CM060955.1, from coordinate 67,886,951 downwards.
TTTATAAAATCCTGCAATAAAGTTCTGTATCCTGCATCACCCCCAGGTATTTGAAACTGAGGATGATTTCTAAGGCTGACTCACTGCACATGAAGCAGTCATATTTTTATATTCTTCCTCCTTTCCTGAACTTCATTGCTTTTTTCTTGGAGCTATTTATTTCAATGAAGTTCTCTAATGTTCAGTTTCTGATGTTCTCAAGAGCTTCCTAGATCTTTAAGGTTGTTTGGGAGAATGACTATGTCATTTGCATACCGAGCAGCTTTACGTTTCTTAAGCTTATAGTTGACCATTGTCATCATTACATTAAATAGGAATGGGCTCATAAAGAGTGATATGTTATAATAATAATAATAATAATAATAATAATAATAATATTTATTTTTTGCCATTAAGCTTAAATACAGCAATAGGCAACATCAATACAATACAATTTAACAAAATAATATAAGTAGTAGAGAAAGTACAATCTTGCATTCACATAGTCATTTTACAAAATTATTACAAATTATTACAAAATATATTGTAAATATTCCTCCAATCAGCTGTAAAACATATCACAAAATACTAAAAGTATTCCCATTACCATGTGTATACATCTAAAGTACTAGTTCGGACAAGAACTGTGCTTTCACAGTCTGAAAAAAAAAATTCACAGGTACCTAATCATAATACAAGAAGTAAACAGATCTCTACCTCATAAACCATGATAGAACTTTATTCACACACAGCTTTGAGCATAATTCAGTTTTACTGTATAACAAGCTGCCAAAAAGTATTAGAAGTAAATCGGAATAAAAGTACAAACTGGCTCTGAAAACATCTTCAATAGAAGACTTTTATTATTTGGTAGAAGAACGTTTAAAACCTAATTCACTTATCATTACTTCCAAAAGTGTTGACGTTTGTAAATGTCCATGCAACAAATACTTTTTAAATATTTTAATTTACCTTAGCTTTGTAATGTAAATACCTATTTGATTTCTACATAATCTGTATTTTTATGTAATCTTGTTTGTTTTACCTAGATTGTAAGTTGATGAAACCTATATTTTAATAATAAAATAATTATATTTTTATATTAGTGATTTATTCTATTGTTGACTTATCCCTTCTTGCACAATGATCAAAGGATGAATAAATAAATAAACAATGATATCACTTGTGCATTGCCACACAGTTGACACTGATATTGATTTTATTGTTTTCAGTGTATGACTTGACCTGCCAGTATCTACATATATGTTTAGATATAGTATTTTAATAAATCCTGTCTCTTAACCTGTTAAGGTAGTCTTGCTTCTAAATTTCACCATACTTGTTCATACCCTCTGCAAAAACTTTTCACATGTCCATATCTGTATTCCTACTAAGTTCCAATAGTTTGCAATGTATAGATTTCATTTTGTAGAAATTATTTGCAGTAGACCGTTTTAACATGTGTTACTGGCATAGTCATGTATGAGGAGTGTTTCAGAACCAAGTGCATTTCAATAAACATTGAATTTATGGAAATAAAAGTAATTATAGAAAGGAGAAACACAGTAAAATGATAATCGTTAACACAGTGTAAATGTAAATGCAATTTCTCTTAAAGGTCATTTGATGCAAGAAGAATAAGTGCTGAGAGTCGTCAAGCAGTTGAAAGGCTGCTGATAGAGAGAAAGGAATCCTTTGATTCAAAAAATGCAAGTCGAGCATCTAAAGCAGCAGCTCCACTTGCTGCATGGGTAACAGCAAATGTAAGATACTCTTATGTGTTGGAGAAAATAAGACCACTAGAAAGGGAGCAGTCAAAGCTACACCACAACTTAAAAATGGCGGAGGAGCAAATTGGAAAATTAAGTTTGGGTCTAACTGATGTTGACAAAACTGTAGCTGAACTCAAAGACCAGCTTAACACCTATACCAAGGAGGCTGCAGAGATTGAAATTCATCTAAACAAGGCACAGGAAACAATAAGTGCTGCTGAAGGCTTGGTTGGCAAACTGAATGATGAATATGAAAGATGGAAAAATCAGGTAATAAGAGTATTAGAATATCATAAAATTATTTCTAAGGCTTCTACAGCTAATAACCAGGTTACTAAAGCCTTATGGATGCTCAAGTTAAAATATTACAACGTGAAAATAAAATTAAAGTTTAACATGTTGCACTCACATACTTTCTCTACTCTGTTCTTACAAAGTTTATTCCTGTATCTCCTTCATGTTAATAGAGATAAACAACTTATTTTAGTTAATTGATGGAAATTAATTATTTCTTCATAGTAGCCATATATAGGCTAAGGTTTTTGATAGAGTTTGACTCTATCAAACAATTTATTGCCAATTTTCATGCTTTTGCAAGGGAATATAGGAATACAGTGGACTTTAAGCCTTAGTCAGATATCTTAAGAGCTGGTCATTTTCTAATGGCTTTGAAATTCTTTTGTCTTAGCAAGACAAAGAAATTAAAAGACAAACAAAGACTTCTCATTTGAGAAATGAAAATGTTCAAAAAATGTTTCATGTAAAGGGTAGTTGGGTTGGAGACATTTTCTTGAAAATCTTCATGCCATATTCTTAGAAGATCCTGAACTTATCTACCAGGTTTGGTGTTTAATAAGGTTTTTGTTTTTTGGGTTATATTGTTCACACACTGACATACACACATACCTTTTTCTAAAAGTGCTATTTATGGATTTAGGGAGTCTCAAAACATGTATATCTGATGAAATCTGATATCAAAGTTTTGGAGGGTTACAGTGTGTACTTCCCCTGTTTATTCTACATAGTAGAGAAAGTAAAAACTGCGAACCAAAATACGAGGGCTGTTCAATAAAGAATGATCATAATTTTTTTACGGTCATAATTTTTCACACTAAAATTCAATCGTATTATATTCTGTTAGCTTAATGTGAAACTAAAATGCCATAGTAGTTTCATTGTTGATACTCCTGGTTCCCGTCTGTGAGAACCAGGCAAATTCAGACATGTTCAGTATCACCTACTGCTGCAATGGAGGTAACACGCAAGGAACAATATGCGGCTTTGAAATTCTGCTTTCATCTCAACAAATCTTCAGTTGAGGCCTATACAATGTTACAGGAGGCCTATGGAGAGTCTGTTCTTCCCTACAGCACAGCTAGAAGGTGGTTTAAAATGTTTAAAGAGGGGATACAGTCAATTTCAAAGGAAGGTGGACTGGTGCTCCAGTTACTGCTCTTAGGGAAGAAAACTTCAACACTGCTGCTGTATTGTGAGACAGGATCGACAAATTACCTTAAGATCACTTTCTGAAATACTGAACATTTCATTGGGTGTCACCCACACGTTGGTGACAGAAACATTACACATGAGAAGTGTTTGTGCGCGATGGGTTCGTTGATTTCCGAACAGAAGGACATTCGCATGCAGGTCTGCATGCAGTTAAAGTTGATGTTAGAGGAAGATCCAGAGTATCTTTCAAACGTAACCACTGCTGTTGAAACTTGGCTACATCATTTTGATCCTGAGAGCAAACAGCAAAGTTCAGTGTGGAAATCTCCTTCATCACTAACCCCCAAAAAAGCAAAAGTGGTTGCTTCTGCTGGGAGAGTTATGGTCATCTCATTCTTTGATATTCATGGAATGGTTTATCAACATGTTATACCTGCACACACATCAGTAACTGGATAATACTACAGGGATGTCCTGAAAACATTGTAAGTCTGTATCAGGCGCAAAAGACCACATTTCTGTGAAGCAGGCTGGATGCTGCACCACGATAATGCACGGCCGCATATTGCCAATGTTGCTGAATATCTTGCAAAAATCAACTTGAAGTGCATTCCCCACCCTTCCTATAGTCTGGATTTAGTCCCATGTGACATTTTTCTATTCTGTAACTTGAAGAAATGCCTTCGTGGGAGGCATTATCCATCATCAGAAGCAGTGGTGAAGGCTGCAGAGGCGATCTTGAAGGATCTCTCAAAAAATTGTTTCCAGCATGTCTTTGAAGACTGGCAGAAATGCTGGAACAAGTGCATCACATTCAGGCGAGACTATTTTGAGAGGGACTATCAAAATTGTGAGGATGAGTAAAGTTATGTTGTTAAAAAAAAAAAAAAAATTGTGATCATTCTTTATTGAACAGCAATCGTATTTTAACATTTTATGTGACAGCATCCAGAAGCTTTTAGTAACAAAATTGTTGTGACTTAGTTGGTTTTCATTGTCATTTCACTTTTATTTGGTAGTAGTGTAAAGGATCATGTGCAAAACAGTCTTTTCTTCCTTCTGTTTCACCCCCTGGAGTGTCTCCCCTTCTGAATGTTCACTAGTTGTAGAAAACATAACTTTCCTTCTCTCTTCTGGCTACTTGCTATCAAATAAATGTTTCCTTTCAATTGATCACAGAGCACTAGTTGCTGTATGCCTCAAAAACAGCTTTACTAACTGTCCTGAGCATGTTTACCTATGTATACAATACAGGAGCTTAAGAAATGTTATGAGAGAGGAGAAGAAATATCCAGAAATATCTTTTTGCATCTTAAAAGCATTCCAGAAGTTTATGTCAGACAGAGCACTCCCTCTCTCACTCCAACTAATCACCTGGCCAGCAATTAGGGCATGTCCCTACCTACCAGGTGGTCAAGTTGATAGTAAACTGCCTTATGGAAGAACTAGCCTGCAGCTTTAGAATGCTTTTGAAGCTACACAGCGAGCAAGCCACCAACTTTGAGTCATACCTGATGAGGGAAGCACTGGAGCATCTTGGAGAGCACTAGATGCACACTATACTTCTCTACTCACAGTCATTGCAGCATTGTTGAGCAGTGCATAAGATTCTAGAAGATACCTGCACATTGTGGAATTGCTGGAAATGAATCAGCTGATTTTCCTGCCAAAAAAGGTGCAAATTTAATTCAGAACCAAAGTATTAACTTTCCCTTTACATCCATGAAAAGATTAATCAAAAACAAATATAAAAACAAACAAAACCAATCAATATCTAACAAAGCCAAAGATAAAAAATGGAACATTTTAATTAAAAATCCCGAAATTATTCCAGAAATCCCACATAAAGCTGCAGTAGCAAATTTTAAATTAAATATTAAAAGCAGAAGCATTATTAACAGTGAAGTATTCTCCATATTTAAGTTTGATTTATGAGTCACTATGTTTACACTCAAACTTCACTTACTTGTTGTTGTATAATTGAAACGTTTTCAAGATCATTCGATCTCATCCTCAGCTGTTTGGTAATACTACATTTAATGCCGGGATTTCAAAATTTATAACTTTATCACGGTTTTTGTTTATGAATATTTTTTCCCAAATATCCAATTCTATGGGTGTACTTAGTCACTCATTCAAAGTTTGGGAATAAAAAACTCCTTAGAATTGATAAATCACCTACAGAAGTACAACATACCGGAAAATCACATACTAGTTTCTTGTGACGTTAAGGCACTTTTTACAAGCATTCCAGTAGAAAAAATACCTACATTCCTCAAAAAATGGCTAACCCAGACTACAACGGACCCCAGAGAAATAGATGACATTATCAATCTTACAGATTTATGCATAAGGAATAATTACTTCATGTTTAACCAAAAATTCTACAGACAATCAAAAGGATTAGCTATGGGGAGCCCACTTTCGCCTATTTTAGCAGACCTATACATGAGCTATTTTGAAACATACATAGTAAAGGCCTTCCCACAGATTTATAAATTTTGGCAGAGATATATTGATGATGTTTTTGCTATCATTCCGGAAAAACTTAGAGAAGATTCTCTAAAATTACTAAACCTGCAAGATAATCACATCCAATTTACTATGGAAGTAGAAAGAGACAACACCCTACCCTTTTTGGACCTCAAGATAACTAGAAATCGTCATGGTGTAGATTTTGGAATATACAGGAAGCCCACACACATAGATATTTACATAAAGAAAAATGAATACAACCCAGTTTCACATCAACTAGCTGCCTTTAGGAGTCTAATTCACCGGCTATAAAACATCCCACTGAGTAAGGAGGAATTTTTGAAAGAACAACAACACATAAAAGACATAGCGGTATTAAATGGATTCAACCCAGCCATCATAAGGAACATGATGAAGAGAAAAGAAAAACTGAAGATAATATCAAAAAATACCACTCTCACACCACTTAAAAACACAAATTGGCAATATAGAAAATTCAACTACCATCCATGGGCTTTTAGAAAATTTGAACAAATCTTCAAAAGACTAAACTTAAAACTAGCACCCCAAAACAAATTCAGTCTGCGGAACCTGCTAAATAAACCACTGAAAAATACAATCCCCAACAATTTGAAATCAGGAATTTATCAGATTAATTGTGAAACCTGTGAAATATGCTACATTGGAAAAACTAAGAGAAACTTGTTAACTAGGCAAAAAGAACACCAGAGGAACATTAAGTTGAAACAAACAGAAAAATCTGCAGTTTCACACCATTTTTGGACAGAAAACCACAACATTGGCCACAACATTAAACTGTTAAAATCTTTAAGTACACCCATAGAATTGGATATTTGGGAAAAAATATTCATAAAAAAAAAACGTGATAAAGTTATAAATTTCGAAATCCCGGCATTAAATGAAGTATTAAAACTTAGTGCCCCTAACACCAGATGGCAGAGTGATCGGAGCTCCGTAGTAGTGGAAGAAGAGGAAGGTTCATTTAGTCACCAAACAGCTGAGGATGAGATCGAATGATCTTGAAAACGTTTCAATTATACAACAAGAAGTAAGTGAAGTTTGAGTGTAAACATAGTGACTCATAAATCAAACTTAAATTTTAAATTACTTACGGAACATGATTATTTGGCCAAACACTTACACAGGATAGGAATTTATACAAATCCCAATTGTCCTCTGTGCAACAAAGAAGAGGAAATGACTGAAGAACATCTTTTAACCTGTGAAGCCCTACTGCCGGACCCACTACACAGAAATATTGGAGAGCAAGAGAGCTAATGGCTTCATTGCCAAAGCCTAGCATTTGAAAACAACAACAACAACAATAACAACCGATTCTAGAAGAGCACTTAAGGAAAGTTATGCTACTTTTGCTGGCATACTGTTCTTCAGCTTATGATATCACCAGATTGACACCAGCCAGTATGGTTTTCAGTAAAGAGCTGCATCTATCATATAACCTGATGTTTCATATTATTCCCTGGTGCAGAATCAGCAGTTATGTACAAGGAGAACCAGGGGATTTTCTATACTATGTGAAAAGATGGCCCATCAACACATTAAGGTAATGAGTAACTGGATGAAGAGCCTTTAAAACCTGCAAGCCAACAGACAAGGTTTACAGCGGGGTAATTTGGTGTGGTTGTATTGTGGTAGCTTACCAAGGAACATTACTTCAAGCTTCAATAACTATGCAAGAATCATACCATGTGGTGAAGAGGATTAATGGGATAGTGCACCAAACCTAAAGGCTGCCCCAAGGGAAGATACTGGTGGTACTTATTGCCCACTATGCAAAAACTGTTTTGGACAACCAGCCCTAAGGAGGGAGCAGTGTGATCAAGTGTGTGAATTGGCATCTGACCACACCCGTGGACCCGTTAAGCACATGCTGGTCCCTTTGCCCAGTCACCTGAATTATTGAAATGTGACACATGAGCAAGCTGTCAATAGCCTTGCTATAGTGAAAGCACGCTGACCTCTTTATATATAGCCTCCTGGATTGTTGCAGCTCTCTATCAGTGCATTTAGAATAAATGGTGTACACAATAATGGCATTCAGATCAAATGGAATGCACAATATTTGTGCAAAAGATCCTACATGTTCACTCCCCACAGATATGGAAATTTCTTTGATAACATATATTACAGAAGTACCTTCTTTTCAGAACTTCCCGCCTTTGTTGCAGGGATGTAAGGGTGGCTATTGACACTCATCTGGGATTCAGTTCAGTCCAGAGACAGCCAGGTAAAGTTGGCAGCTGAAAAGTTGAGCATTACTAAGAGTCAAATCAATGAGAAATGTATGGCAGCAAGTGGAATAATCATTGGTTATGATACTGTAACAAATGAAAACAGCAGTTACTGTTTAACAGCCCTTTATTTGTGTTTTAAGAGCATAGTGAAGTGCTAACATTGTAGTTAAATCACTGTTTCATACATTCTAAACAAATATAATTGATCCATTGAATTATATGAATACCTCATAGTCAGTGCTGTATAACAACTTGTACTGCACTGCACTCAGTGCTATTCACTCTCACTGTCCACTAAAGACTTAGCAATTTACTAATCTCCACCTAATTGGCCACCTGTTTGCTCACCCACCCCTTATGTAGAGCTTAAACTCCACCAGATCATCTCAAACCTTCTCGATACAGTCCAAAGGAATCCTCCAGAGGCAGCAATGCTAAGCATAATGGCGTTTGATTTCCTGATTATTGTTGAACAGCAGGGAGGTCATTAGCACAGAGAGGCATGTTGCCAATACTTAGACTTAAAAGTCCTCTTAATTCCATATTTTTTAAAATTACAGTGGTTGAGTGAAAGACCTAAAGAAAAAAAAACATAATAATTAGAAAGTAAAGCTATAAAACTGAAACAAATGCTCAATTATATACATTTCTTATATATTACTAATGCTTCACTTTTGAGGGGGAAGGGCCTTGAAGTTTAATGTTCTTTAACCTGATAGGACATATTAAATGATAAGGAATGAAATGGTTCAAATGATACTCAGATCAGCCCAAGGTATAAAGCTTATAGTTACCTGCATTCTTCTTCTCTGAATAAGGGCAAACTCTTATCAGAAATTCACTCTGGAAAAAATTTTCTTTGAATAACTCAACATTATCAAGGCTTTAACTTAGACCTTTAGAATGTAAAGCAGACATATATGATTTTTAATTAAATTTAAAGGCAGATAATGATTCATAAACAATGTTTGATAATTAATTTCTCACCTTTGGTGACGATCTTGAAGAAATCTAGAAGTTTCTCCTGCAACTCTGGATAATTAGGCACATCTGTAATTCTTGAGCAATGAGTTCTTTTTCTTTTCCAGGGTCACGGTAACAGGGCTGATAAATTTATTTTTACTGTGAAGCTCAGGAATGGAGCATCCTGATTTTCAGATTTGACTAATCATAAAGGACTTCATTTATCTAGCAGTGATCAAATCAGAATTGTTTTTTTTTTATAACTAATGGTGATATTCCAACCCTTAAGTGCCAACTAGATCCAGTTACATAGATATCATTTAAATTAATCATCCAGGAATTCTGTGTTCAAAATACATTACTGTGAAGCCCTCAATGCAAATGTTCAAACACATGCAATTGAAACTCAGCACTCCAACACTTATTGTACTTTAAATAAAACTCCTTCGGTTTCTTTTAATAGTATGAGAGGTACTGGAGCTAACTGAAAATAATTATTGTAAATACACTTATTTGTCTATTACTGTATTTTTATTTTTTACAGCCCTTGCATATAACATTTTAGAAAATATGATTAATCATTTTATATAAAAACTAAAGAAGACATTTAATTTAAGTTTTTAACATCACATTATTAGATACAACAAAGTTGTATATCATAGTTCTTTTGAAAAGATAATGTTTATTGCTTTGATGTTTTATAATATTTATTGCTTTGATTTCAGCTGACAGAATTATCACAAGATGTAAAGCAGTTACCTTTAAACTCACTTCTAGCTGCAGCATTTATCATATATCTCTCACCAGCTCCAGAAGATGTCCGCCGCAATTCTCTTAAACAATGGCAGGAAATGCTGGGTGTCTCATACTTTACACTTACATCATTCCTTGGCTCAGAAAAAGAACAGCTTCAGTGGCTTGCTGAAGGTCTCCCATCTGATGAACTTTCCATACAAAATGCTCTCATTATTCTTCAGGTGAGAAACACATTTGATACATGTATTTAATGACATATAATCCTAAATACACATTAATATTTTTGGAGAACAGACATAATCTTCTAATACATATTAACAGAAAGAGTGAAATACAGTTGAAGCTCATTTATGCATTATTCGCTTCTTTTTTTTTTTTTTCTTCTTCTTTTTTTCTTCAGATATATACAAACTTTCTGTTAATATTTAGCTCAGTTATATGATTTTTGATTATGTATTTTCTCACCAAGACATATTTTTCTGATCTCCATGTATGAAATATATTAAATTATTTAATCATCTATAAGCTATGCTTATGATACATTATGATATTGTGACTTTGTGGGTTTGTAGAATAAAAGGTCTAGTTTGCAGCAGTTCAAAATGCCCTTTATTTCCAGTAGAAACACACTTTGTACAGCCATGACAGCAGTAGGATGATGTAACATACACCAACACAGTCTCTCGTTGCTTCACCACACGTAAACAAACACAAGAAATTTCTGCGGTACATTTCAAATGAAACACATGCAATTAACAGCTTCGTTCAGAACAGACTGCATTCACGACTGACTCCCGCTCTGACAGCCACGGCGCTTATATACCTCCAATCATTGTTCTAGAACTCTCTGCATCACTCGGAAGCTGCCGAATTTTCACGGCCTTTCACGAACCAGCGCGAAATTCGAGACTATCGCCGTCACTTTCCCTCTCTGCAAGAGTACAGCGCTAGCGCGCGTGTGGATGTGGCTTGAGGCACTTTCTGTCTCTTTCTTTACCCGCCTCTCTCTCTCTCTCTCTCTCTCTCTCTCTCTCTCTCTCTCTCTCTCTCTCTCTCTCTCTCTCTCTCTCTCTCTCTCTCTCTCTCTCTCTCTCTCTCTCTCTCTCTCTCTCTTTCTCTTGGCGTTCGCCTACGCAGCAGCAAAACAATGCCTGGCGACACTGCTCCATTTTCAAGGCTGGTCGTCCCAAACAGCACCATCGTAGTGGGCCAGGCGATCCAGGTGTACCACCAACATCTTTCCTCGGGGCACTTTCTGGATGCGGTAGAACACGTCGTTAATTCTCTTTACCACCCGGTACGGTTGTTGAAGTTTCGGGCAGCGTCCCTTGGTCTGGGTAGGGCTGTACAGCCAGACCAGCTCACCTTGCTCGAATCCTTGGTCGTTAGCTTGCATGTCGTGGAGATGGCCCACGAGGTTCTTCACATACTCGGTTGCTCGCTGGCACCGAGGGGGGCCTCCCAAAAGCCAGGTCACAAGGGAGCCGTAGCTCTCGGCCGAACATTAAGCTTGCTGGCGTCATCCCAGTGGTGTCATGTGTTGACGAGCGGTAGGCCAGTAGGATCAGTGGCACCTTGACGTCCCAGTCTCGCTGATGGCTAGCCACGAACTTCCTCAGATGTTTTTCCAGGATCTTGATGTACATCTCGAACATGCCGTCCGATGCGGATGTAGAGGTGTTCTGCGGGTCTTGTTCACTCCAAGTCTTTTCAGTGCCTCCTTTATCAGGTTAGACTCAAAATTGGGGCCCTGATCATTGTGGAGCTCTTACGGGACACCAAAACGGCAGAACAGTTGCTCCACCAGTCAGTCGCTGATCGTCTTCGCCTCCTGGTTCGGGATTTTTTTATTTTTTATTTTTTTTATTTTGCGTCCTCCAACGTTAAGTGATATCGGACGGTGAAGGAAATAGGTGAAACGATGCTCAAATGTGCCCAGGGTCCATGGAGCTTAGATCTACCCAACATTCGTCTTTATGTATAAGGGAAACCCCCGGAAAAAACCTTATCCAGGTAACTCACCCTGACCGAGATTCAAACTCGGAACCTCTTGAACGTGAGGCGGACATGCTACCATCTACGCTACCGAGGCGTGCTGGTTCGGAATGGCGTACACCTCCGGCCACTTGGTAAAATAGTCCACGGCCACCATCAGGTACTTGTTGCCTCGGTCGGACACTGGGAATTGTCCAGCTATGTCGACAGCGATCCGTTCGAAAGGCGCTCCAACGTTGTACTGCTGCATGTGACCCCGGCTCCTAGTTTGGCGGCCGTGACTCCGCGTACACGTGACACTGACGGCACCATCTCTCAGCGTTCTGCTGGGAGCCTAAGTCAACAGTAGCGCTGTCGGAGTTTGTCGATCGTTTGGTTTGCTCTCAGGTGTCCTCCTGAAGTACCGGCGTGCACTTCCTCCAAGACTTCCGGGACCTTACTCCGGGGAAGTATCAACTGCTCCCTCTGTGTCTTCCCATCGGGTGATTACCATACGCGGAACAGCACGCCCTCTTTGATCTTCAATGAGTCCCTATGGGCCCAGCACGACTTATACGCAACGCTTCTGGGTACGATGTCCTCCCAGGTCGGTCTTGTCCCTGCCTCCACTTCCCTCAAGAGTGGCCCCAAGTCGGCGTCCTCCAGCTGCTCCCTCCTCAGGCCTGAGCTATCCCTGAGCAGGCACTGCCGTGACCACTCTGACAGCTGCGGCACGCTCCTTCTCTTCCACTTTTGTGCATTGGCCGCACTCTTCTGGGCAGGGTCTTCGGGACATGGCGTCTGCGTTGGCGTGGCTCTTCCCTCTACGATGTTCGGAGGTGAAGTCGTACTCCTGCAACCTCTGGACCCAACGGGCTGTCTGGCCTTCCAGGTTCCTAAAGCTGAATATCCAAGTTAGGACGGAGTGATCAGTCCTCGGGTGGAATGGCTGACCGCATAGGTACTTGTGAAAGTGCTCCAAGATCGCCAGCAGCTCTCGCCGGATGACGCAGTAGTTCTTCTCTGCCTTGGACTGCATCTTGCTCCGTCCACACATACGGCTTCTGTTCCTTTGTCAGGTGGGTGAGGGGTTTGGCGATGTTGGAGAACCCCTTTATGAAGCGTCGTTAATAACTGCACAGCCCCAGGAAACTGCGCAACTCTCGCTTATCCTTTGGGCGAGGCCAATCTCTCACGGCCTGTGCCTTCTCCGGGTCTGTAGCCACTCCAGTTGGTGAGACTATGTGGCCCCAGTAGTTGACTTCCTTGCGGAAGAGCTGGCACTTCTTCGCGTTCCTCTTCAGGTTGGTCGCTTGCAGTCTTTGTAACACCTTGCCCAGGTTGTCGAGATGGTCCTCGAATGTCTTGCCGACGATGATGATGTCGTCTAGGTATAGTAAGCAGGCGTCATGTCAGTCCTCTAATCACTGACTCCATGAGGCGTTGGAAGGTAGCTGGTGTGTTGCAGAGACCAAAGGGCATAACTGTGAACTGCCAAAGCCCTTGGCCTGTCGAAAATGCGGTCTTCTCCTTGTCTCTCGGGTCTAGAGCTACCTGCCAGTAATCCGACTTCAGGTGGTCCAGGGTGGAGAACCACTGCGCACCAGCAAGCGTGTCCAGGGTGTTGTCAATCCGGGGTAAGAGGAAGCAGTCCTTCCTAGTGAGAGCGTTCAGCTTCCTGTAGTCCACGCAGAAGCGCAGCTCGTCGTTCTTCTTTTTGACCAAGACTACAGAGGAACACCAAGGACTGTCAGACTCTTCAATCACTCTCATGTCCTCCAGCATATCCCGTACCGCCGCTTGTTATGCCAGCGGAACGCGTCTGGGTGGATGCCGAATAGACCGGGCGTCTCCAGTGTCGGCGGTGAAGCACTCGATCCGTGTGGCGGAAGTCGCTGTTGCCTTGGCTGAAGACGCGTTGGTATCGTCTCAGCAGCTGTCAAACCTTCTCGAGCTGTTCTGTGATCAGGTGGTCGGCCACCCTTTGCAGTAAGCCTTCCAGCCGGGTTCTTCTGCAGCGTCTCCCCTGGCTGCTGCGTCCTTTACTTTAGTTGGCTGTGGTAGGCTGCGACTAAGCGGTGGTTTCCGAAGCGGTTTTCCAGGGCCTCCCACATGTCCTTGAGCGCCGCCGCTGTCTGGATCGCGTTCAGCACCTCTGCAGCCCGCCCCTGGAGGCTGGCTTTTAGCTGTGCGGTCTATTCTTCTGGTGACCACTTGTTGTGCTTGGCCACTGTGTCGAAAGGGCGACGGAAGACTTCGAAAGTTGACGTGCCGTCGTACTTAGGTGGTTTGACGCGTGCAGAGGTGTCGCGTCCCATTGCATTGGCCTTCAAATCCTTTAATCTTTTGCCGACGATGTCCTCCACCATTGCCTTCAGGGACTTGGTGTTGCTGTCTGCCTTTCCCTCTAGTTCGTTAACGCGGTTCTTCGACGCGCTCGTCCACTTGACCCATCCGCTTGCCCAGCTCCGTGACATCATCCCTCACGCCGGCCAACTGCTCCTCAAATTTGGCGGCGAGGGCCTCGTTCGCAGCCTTTATTTCTGTGACCAGGCTGTCGTTCGCCGTGTTCATTTCCATGGTTAATTCGGCCTTCATTTCAGTCATCGTCGCGGCCAGGTTGTTATCTGCCGTTTTCTGTTTTCGCAGCGAGGGTGTCATTCGTTGTTCTCATTTCTTTCAGCTCTTCTAAAATCTTTGCCAATGTAGCTTTAATCGTCGTATCCCACTGATACCAAATGTGACTTTGTGGGTTCGTAGAATAAAATGTATAGTTTGTGGCAGTTCAAAATGCTCTTTATTTTCAGTAGAAACACCCTTTGTGCAGCCTTGACAGCAGCAGGATGACGTAACATACACCAACACAGTCTCTCGTTGCTTCACCACACGTAAACAAAAGAAATTATTGCGATACACTTCTAATGGCTACACACAGCTCACTAGAGACTCCATACACGACTGACAGCCACGGCGCTTATGTACCTCCACTCATTGTTCTAGAACTCACTGGATCGCTCGGAATCGGCCGAAGTTTCATGGCCTTTCACGAAGCAGCGCGAAATTCCAAACTATCTCCATCTCTTTCCCTCTCGGCAAGCATACAGCGCGCGTGGGCGTGGCTTGGGGCACTTTCTGTATCTTTCCCCACTTCTCTCTCTCTGTGTTTGCCTACACAGCTGCAAAACAGTGCCTGGCGAAATATGTTATCATATCACACAGAAAATGAAGCTAGTCACAGTGAAGCAACAAATATTACACAAATAAAAATATTTGTAACAAAATCTCCACTTAATTTAAGAAGTTGATGTTAATAATTCCTTCTTCTTTATAAAAGATTGATTTCGAAGGCACATCGCCTTCATCTTCAGTTTATTAAATTACTACATTAATAAACTGAAGACGAAGGCGATATGCCTTTGAAATCGATCTTTTATAAAGAAGAAGGAATTATTAACATCAACTTCTTAAGTTAAGTGGAGATTCTGTTACAAATATTTTTATTTGTGTAATGTTATCATATGTTATACATGTTTTCCATATCTTGTATCCTTGAAATTACAGCACAAAGCAGTATGTTGACCTAGCCATCATAGTTTTGGAAGGTGCTGTTGCTAAATGTATGTTAACAATAAGGTAGAGCAAGGTCATTCTTTCCACATATCTGATATTGATGATAAAGAAATAGGCCTAATTAATAAAAAGAGGTTTCAATACATATGAAGCAGTTCAAGTTCTAAAAATTACACAATGATATCTGTCATATTAAAACGTAAATAATGAAAGATTTCTGTAATATATGCATATAATCACTATGACTATGGAAAAATCAAATCAAAGGAAAAATTACTTTTTTTTTTTAAATCAGTATAAAGCACCAGCATTGTGAATTTTTTAAGTTTGAATTATGAATAGAACTCTAGCCACATGAAAGTACTCTAAATGTTTATTATGTTTATTATTTATCTTTTATTTTTATTTGTTTTCTTATACTGAATAATACATATTTGCATATAATTATTCACTTTTACATTTTCTCATTAATACATTACTTTAACCATCTCTCTTTGAAAATATGTAACTTGAGTTATACGATTAATAGCAGATTAACTCAATGTTGGGTGTGGGTGCTGTATAAGATTTTTTTTTTTTTTTCCTAATGCTTCAGGTGTCATCAAAACTGCCGCTGTGGTTGGTAATGCATATGACTGCATTATGAGTCATATGCCTACTGCATGCTTTTGAAATTGTGTGTATTCACTACTGTTAAATTTATTATAACAACACTGTTTTCAACACTCCCAAGAAAGGAATTGATTCACTACTGTGTTATACACCAAATAAAATATGAGTTCAAGGTATAACTGTTTTATTGATACCAGCATTTGTAAATATATAAAATTATTTGTGGTTGGTTTATTGACACTCGTCACTTACTTTTTCATATATTTATGAGAGACTAGTTTCAAAGGCCCTGGCCTCCATTTTCAATCTCTTCCCAACTCAACTGGGAAGAGATTGAAAATGGAGGCCAGGGCCTTTGAAACTAGTCTCTCATAAATATATGAAAAAGTAAGTGACGAGTGTCAATAAACCAACCACAAATAATTTTATATTAATTTTGACGTCACTGTTACTAAATTCCTCCAAACACACATTTGTAAATATGTTTGTAACTGTCGCAATTGTATATATTAATTGCCATGCAGTGCTGCCGTCACGTTGTGGCGGTATCAGTGCATAGTACAGGCTCCCACCACAAAATGTACAGAAGGAAACTGAAAGGAGTGCAAATTTTAAATAAAATCACCACTATTTGTTGGTCTTCTAAACTGGACAGAAAAATGACTTTATTTAGAACCTGCACTCCTTTCTGTTTTTCCTTATGCTAGAATAATGACATTATTAGTTTTCATTCTCTTAAATTGACAATGATTTTATTCATTTCTAGTAAGGTGAAAAAGTAGGAATAGTGGTGATTTGGTATTGTGTAATGTTACTCTTTGTACACTGTGGTTTACTCTTTATTAATTTAAAGACTTTAATGAATATT
The DNA here is from genome assembly GCA_030765055.1 of Mantis religiosa. Taxonomy (NCBI): domain Eukaryota; kingdom Metazoa; phylum Arthropoda; class Insecta; order Mantodea; family Mantidae; genus Mantis; species Mantis religiosa. The sequence continues at coordinate 67,870,257 of CM060955.1, read as the reverse complement.
TATTTATCCTTTAGATCATATTTTTATTATATAAACTGTTAATAGTGACATTCACTACAATATGAGGTGTGCTACTTCTTAGTATTGAAATGTGAATATAATTCAAACATTTTACCATTAAAGCTATTAACACAAAGCTAATGAATACACTAGAGTTACTTGGAGGAATTTAGTTACAGTGACATCAAAATTAATTGAAAAAAACTATTTGTAGTTGGGTTTTTTCATGCTTAGTCACTTACATTTTTATATTATTGAGGGACTAGTTTCAGAAGCTGTTGCCTTCATTTACAACAGCGTATTTACAACTAATTTCATTTACAACTAATATAATATGTAATAATATGAAAATGTAAGTGTCGAAAAAACTTTCTACAAATAGCTTTTTCAACTAAAGTTACTGCCTAACCAGCTTCACTTTTCCACTTTTTCTGAAAGTTCAGAACATGTTTCCTTCAATAGTTCTCAGTTAATTTTTCTATTGATATTGAAATGAATCTTCAAATTGTAAGGAATGTTTGATGATATGCTGCATAAATTGCTGTGTAGGCAAAAGTTAAAGCTTTGTACTTGTACTTCATTATGTTCCTGGAGGTCATTACTGCTTATCAGCAAAACAAGAAATGTACCCAAATTCCCTTAGTTCTGCATTTTGGATTCGTACCAATGTAATTCTGATAACTCAAATGACAACTGCACTAAACAAAAGAAAGCAGAGAAAACTTCATCACTGCATCAGTGATTAAGACTATTTGGAAGATGCTCTTTTATCTACAAAATCTTTGACTAAAATTTTATTACTAAATGAAATGTGTGGTGTTTAACGCCCGCTTTTACTACATACGGCACCGCAGGCAGATGATGACACTGATGATACAAAAGGATTAAGATGCTGAAAAACCGAAAATCAAGGGGACCAGATAATATACCTACTGAAATATTAAAGCTTGGGGGTGAAGCCATGATTCCCTATCTAATGCTCTTGTTCAACATGTCAATTAACAACTGTACCTTACCGGAAGACTGGAAAACAGCTATTATAGTTCCGATTTATAAAGGGGGTAATAAAACAGAAATAAATAATTATCGGCCAGTTAGTCTAACTTCAGTAGTATGTAAATTAATGGAGCATTTAATTGCAGAATATATACGAGAGGAGTTAGAAAATAAAAAGTGGTTTAATGAAGCGCAACATGGATTTAGACCTGGGTATTCGTGCGAAAGTCAAATTACTTCATTATTTCAAGATTTGGCAGATGAGGTAGATGCAGGGGGAAGAACTGATGCAGTGGTAATTGACTTTTCTAAAGCTTTTGATGTAGTGCCACATAGTTTGCTTATTTGTAAGCTAGCTAATACAGGAATTGATAAACGCGTAGTATTATGGGTTAAACATTTTTTGAAAGGGAGAACGCAAAAAGTTAAAGTAGGTAAAGAGCTGTCTGATAGTGGAACTGTAAGTTCGGGTGTGCCGCAAGGCTCAGTACTAGGGCCTTTACTGTTTCTCATTTTTGTTAATGACATTGCTGTTAATATTAACTGCCAGATAAGGTTGTTTGCAGACGATTGTATCATTTATAATAAAATTCGGAATACAGTGCATGAAACCGCTCTTCAGGATGATTTAAATGAAATATGTAATTGGGCTGCGGCTAATAAAATGTCAATTAATGCCAAGAAAAGTAAGTCCATTGTTTTTAGTAGAACTAAGGGCAAAATTATTGTTAACTATCACATGGGAGGGGTGCAAATTCCACAGGTGGACAGCTGCAAATACTTGGGAGTGTACCTGACAAGTAATGCTGGATGGAACGAACAAGTAAATTCCACATCTAGGAATGCGTGGAAGGCATTACATTTCTTAATGAGAATATTGAAAAAGGGGAGCGCTAGGTCCAGGGAAATTGCCTACAAGGCCTTAGTGCGGCCGGTTATGGAATATGGAGTAGCATGCTGGGACCCGTATAGAGCTAACCAAATCGATCTGTTAGAAAAAATACAGAAGAGGGCAATAAAATTCATAAAAAGAGGCAAGTATTTTGGGCCTATAAAAGGAGATGAGACTAAATGGGAGGAATTAAGAATTAGGCGTAAAAAACATAGGTTGGTAGCATTATTCAAAGCTAATGCTGGTGTAAAGGCATGGGTGGACGTTAGTGTACATACATACATACATACATACATACATACATACATACATACATACATACATACATACATACATACATACATACATACATACATACATACATGAGATGAAGATGGAGCACCGGTGGAATGAGATGGCGGGGGAAACCGGAGATCCCGGAGAAAACCCGCCCCAGCGCCGTGTTGTCCACCACAAATCTCACTTTGTGGTCGCCTGGGATCGAACCCAGGCCTTTATTACTATTTGCCGCATTAATCAAAGGACTGTGTGCTATAAATGAATATGTAATACAGGTATAATTCAGGTTATATCATTAATAATTTTTGGTATTACACATTATTTATTACATATATATATATATATATATCCTATGTACCAAAATGCCTTTGTGAAAAGTAACTCACTTCCTTCTTACTACTCATATGTCCTGCATACCTTTTAAATCTTGTGAATTTTAAAATTGAAGAATATTTTTTACTTTCACTTTTACTGTTAAAACTTAAAAGACTATTTCACTATTTGAAAATACTATTTGAAATTTCATCTAAACTAGGGTGCAGTTAGTAATTGCAATGTTGAATTACGTCATACATTGAGCTTAAATGCAGTACAAACTAGTCTATTAATATTGTGGGAAGTAGTAAATTGATTTATTATATCCAAGTTTGGCCTAAATATGTATTTTATAAAATTATTTAGTATGCCACATAGCTCTCTAAAATAATAGTAGATATTGAACGTTTAACGCACAAACTGCCTGGTGACATCTAGATTGTTAAGTAAGGAGCACATGCAGTACTAGACGAATGTCGGGTAGCTCTAAGTTCCATGAACCCCAGATGCATTTGAGCACCATTTCACCAATTTCATTCATCGTCCGATATGACTTAATGTTGGAGGCCGTAAATTATAACAACAACAAAAAATCATGCAGTACTAGTAGTTGCTATTCTATTTGCCAGCCCCTGGATTATAGTGTTTACTTCAAGGTTTCAGTTTAATTGTTATAGTTGTTGTTATCGTTATTGTCTAGAAGGTAATGAAAACCCTTCTACCTAGGAGACTCAGCCCAACCAAGATTTAAATCAAGTTCTTATGTGAGGCAGACACCCTTTGTATTTAATTTTATATGATACCAAACTGATTTTCTATGTGTATTCTAATGTTTCATTAGTGGCTATTTATTCTTCATATATTATTATCACTTGTATTTGATGCTGTATTAATTAAAAATCTAACAAAGAAAGAAAGTATTTCAGGAAGAACAAAAGAGCTCAATAAATCATAAGCAACTTCATTCGATATGAAATAAATAAAACTTGTTCACTGTGATACTTTTTAGATGAAACTGCTATTAACACATTTGACAAACAGAGAATTTCAATTTTGAGTTAAGCCATTAAGAAAGTATAACTGAATGCTAAAACTTATTTCTGTTATTTGATACAGCTTGCTTGTGCAGGTGCAGGGGTAAGTATAACTGACCTTTTTTAACAATTCTTATTGTGATAACTTGATGCATCTTTAATTAAATAATTATGTACATGAAAATAAACTTTGAAAGATATGGGAAAGAAGAAGGAGAAAGAAAGAGTTACTGTTAAAACATGTAAATAAGAAGTTTTCTCCTTATTTCAACATACATTGCTCTTTTTATGCCTAGCACAGTTAGGGATACAGCACAATAAGACAGTGATCCAAGGTCAAGGTATGAGTCAACACCTTGGCATTGAATTATTAATTTTTCTACCATGTACTTATAAGGTAGTCCTGCATCGTGGCATAGTGGGCTAGAGCATGTGCTTTGGTGCCCTGCATCCGGAATGCACTTGGGATGGATCCCACCGCTGGGGGATGCAGATTTTCAGTCCCAGGTATAGGACCAGTACCCACTCAGCATCATAAGGAAATTGAGGAGCTACAACTACTTAGCAAACCCTGGTATAGAAAGCCAACTTTCCACCTGGGGGTGCTGAGATGCTGACTACATCTCCTCCCCATATCAGGTGAATAATCACCTACCTCTGCCTTGCATATGTGGGAGTAATGCCAGCAGTCAGGTTGGCAGGCTCAAGCCCACTCTGGGCTATCACATCATGGATTACTTTACTTAGGAGAAAATGTATTCCATCAAAAAAGTTCCATATAAAGATTTCACTGGAAATGTTTTGAGGCATCCTGATCAAAAAAAGAATAATTATTTTTAAAATAAAAGTCTGCATGCCTGTATGTGAGAACAGCATAACTCAGAAACAAAATGTGGATTAATTATCAAATTTTATGTTTGTTTTTTTTTGGTTTCAGTACCTTCCAAAGATGTGACAAAAAGATTTAAATAAGATCTTGCCACCTGAAATTACACTTTATAATGAACTTTTTTTTAATATGTTTTGATTTTCTGAAAAATGGTTCTAATGAATTTGACTTACATACCACATATTAATGATTATTGCATGACAAATAAAATGTATATATTGAACTTTATGGGAATACCTCATGAAGTCCTCTTCATTCAGAAAACATTTACATAATCTTGCATAACTAGTAGAAGTTAAGTGACAGAAAAAAATGTACTGTTTAAAAAATTAGATCTCTTTAACACACACAGTTTATTTAAAATGCATAGTTTTGTAGCATCAGCCTTTTCAAACATATCTGTTATAAATGGTTTGAATTTATCTATACTTTGTCATTCTCTTAAAGTCCTGTTGATTTTTGGTTGCTTCTCGTGATGCCATGGAAAGAGTATGGAATTTTAATACCAACAATAAGCATTCCATTGTAAAACAATTAACTGCACTATCCTGTTTGTTTTTGTAATGAAATGATTAGTGCAGCTATTTCCATAAAGTTTTATTTCAGTTAAAGTAAAGTAGATAAGAAAATGTTTGTAAGAATAATTTGTATATCCACTAATAAGTGATAGAGGATAGAGAAAGCCATGTGAATGTAACACAGATTTTTTATTTAAATTTGTTTTACTTTTGCACTCCTAGACTATATGTGGCCAAAAACATTTAGGATTAAGTTCCTATGAAACCACTTGTTAAAGAATTGTTGTTGTCAAACATACGTCCTAAGGTAAAGGCTTCTTCATCATCATCATCGTCGTCGTTGTCGTCGTCCTCGTCCTCTTCCTCGTCGTCGTCGTCATCATCAAAGATAAGATGCTCGCTGTTCTATCACACTAGATGATGATATAAAATGCTTGAACAGTACCCATACATACATAAATTCACAAATTAAAGAGTAAAATTATGAATCTACATATGCTTAAACTGAAAAGTTATTATTTATGAACCCAAAACAGAAAATACTGTATGATCCAAACAGCTTGACAAATTGCGAAACTATGGAATGCTACCAAATTCCCAAATTATCCTACTTTATCCCAAATCACAACAGTTTACTACAAATAAACACAATTTACCCCATTTTAATTTTAATATCTTTATGTATAGTTACATTAATTACTTATACATATGTTTTGCTGCACAGAACAGATTAATGTCCTTCCATAAACTTCACATCAAGGCTCTTTAGACCTTTCAGAATTAACTGCAGTGATTAAATGATGATGATGATGATCATCATCATCATCATTGTAGTCGTCATCGTCGTCGTTGTCATTGTCAGCAGTAGCATTTCACTTTTGGAATGAAAACCATGACATTGATCCAAATCCAAAATTATTAAAAGGAGTGATAAACCAAAATAAATTGACAACATGGGAGAACATATTCATTTGGAAAAATAAGGATCGCGTAATGAACTTTGAAATCCCACCAGTAGATAATAATTTGACAAAGAAGTTCATAGTTCCACCACCAAAGAGAGAGCAGACAACAACAGATGCCAGTTGGAAAGAGATTGAAAATGGAGGCGAATGCCTTTGAAATTAGTCTCTCATAAATATAAACAAGTAAGTGACGAGTATTAATAAACCTACTACAAATAGTTTCTGAGAGTAATTACTTAACTTGATTATCAAGCTGTATTGATCTGTGCTTCTTAAGTCGACGGATTTCCATTTTTAAGGCCAGTTTCCAGCTGAACTGAAATCTAGCATCACAACTAAGCGTGCTTCTCTCAGAGGAAATGGCCTAAGCTTCCCTACTTCTCTGCTCCCAGTAACTGTTGCCTTTTTCCAAGATGGTTGTCTCTCGAAACTTGGCTCTATGGTCATTGTCAAAACAATGCTCTGCCAGCCCAGACTTCTCAGGTTGCATTAAACGAATGCTCCATTCATGTTCATTTATTCCAGTAGCGATGGTCCTTCCGGTTTGCCCTATATACGGTGTCCCACATTCACAGGGAATGCGATACACTCCCAGAACTTGGTAGTTCATTTTGTCTTTCACTGGTCTCAACAGATGTTCAAGCTTCGGAGGTGGCTTATGGATGGTCCTGATGTTGTATTTGGCGAGAATTCTGCTGATTTTGCTGGATAGGTTGCTGGTAAACGGGATACAGGCTGTAGCAGTAGGCTTATCTGACGTTTGCTGTATTACAGGTTTACCTTTCCTAGCTTTGGTGATTGAGGCTTCAGCGTCATATTCAGAGTAGTCGTTTTGACGGAAAGTGAGTCTTAGGTGCTGTAATTCCTGTTTTAAGTGGCTGGGATCAGAGATAGACAAAGCTCTGTGGGCCAGTGTATTGAGAACTCCCAGTCATTGAAACTTATGATGAAAACTGTGAGCATTCAGATAGAGATCGGTGTGTGTAGGCTTGGGATATACAGCATGTCCCAGTGCACCGTTGCTGTTTTTTGAAACAGGAATGTCCAGGAATGGAAGAGTTCCATCCTTCTCCACTTCCATGGTAAACTGTATTTGAGGTCGCAGGCTGTTGAGATGCGCAAAAAAGCTAGGCAAAGTGTCTGATCCATGTGGCCAAATTACAAAAGTGTCGTCCACGTATCAATAGAAGTGAGATGGTTTAAGTGGAGCTGTGGAAGTATTTCATGTTCTAGGTGTTCCATATAGAAATTAGCTATAGCTGGTGACAAAGGGAAGCCCATTACTACTCCGGCTACTTGTTCATAGAAAGTACCATCAAATAAGAAGAAAGTGGACATCAGGGTATGTCGGAAGAGCTCTGTGATATCAGAGATATTATGCTTCTTTTGCATTGGCAATGACAAAGTGAAAAAGTTAGTCTTCACAGTGCCATTAACTAAGTTATTCTTGTGCACTAACACAAAAAGTAGTTTTAAAAAGCAAAAGCTCCTCACACTACCCTGCTTGTATATATTTGAATATCTTAAACATACAATAAGAAATCACACAGAAGAAAAAAATAGAAAAATACATTTAAAAAAAAAACAAGTACTTTACAAATAAGCCAAGGGAATTTTTAATTTCCAAAAGCATTGAAAGTGTTGCAAAAGATCTATGCAACCAATCAAGGAATTATGTGAAGAAATGAAGAACATTAATGCAACAAAGACTTACCTGATTAAAAATGCTTTCTATTCAGTTGATGAATGCAGAGTGGAACATAATGAGTCATAACTTGATTTTCTAACATTGTTCTTCTAAAATTGTGTTTAACTATTTTTATATATTTACATCTATTCAGCTGTGTAATTAGTATTATTTTCTAATCAATATATGTTTCCTAGCTTTTGTAAAACTGAATGCTTAAACAGCCATCAGGTTTCTAAAATGATTCATTAATTACGGTATGTATGATACGAAACTTGGCCGGCAGACCCAGGGCCCATCTCCTGGTCACGTACTGTACAATTTGGCTGGCAGTTGCATGGCCCTTCTCCCTGACATAAGTGCAGGATATCAAATCTCAAATCTCATTAACAATTATCAAATAAATGCAAAACATACCTAATCACAAGAGAAGTTGGATATACCAACCATCTACATCAATATATCCATGGTGTTTTCTGAGGAAATTTTGATTGACCTGCATTAGTTTAGTGTCCAAAATAGCAGTAATTTCTGTCATGATATTTTCTTTTACTTCTTCTAATGTGTCAGGGTGAGTTTCATATACTTTATTTTTTAAGTTGTCCCTGTGAATAAAAATCTCATGCTGTAAGATCAGGGGGCCGAACAAGCCCAAAACCCTCACTAATGATTCTATCCTCAAAAATTTCTGCAATAAACTGTAATGACTCATCAACTGTATGTGCAGTGGCAGAATCCTGTTGGAAATATCCAGACCGACATTCAGTGTCCATCAGCTGTTCAAAACATGGTGTCAGTATATTATTTTTGTATCTTTCTGCATTTATCCTGTGCATTTATCTAAAAAATAGGCTATATTATTCTATGTCCATTTATTGTACATCAGAACCTAACTTTTTTTTATCATGCAAGGGAGTTCCATGAACAAAATTAGGTCTGTTCTATAGCATAATATTGGTTGTGTTATGATGACACATAACAATGTAAATAAAACCATACTTTTTCAATGAACTGTGTTGATTGTGGATAAATTCTTCCTTCATTAACATTCCTCAAAATCCAGTTACAGAAGTTCATTGGGTCTGGTGATCATGTGGTAGCAATTACTGGACAAAGCAGCTTTGTATATTAGAGTTTTAAAAGTTTTGTAGCTTTCCATGAAGAATCTTTTGAAATGTCAGTTTCTTATGCAAGGCGGTTAAGAGATTTTTGAGGTAATTCCAACCTTTCTACAATTTTGTCTAAGTTTTGTTCCATAAACCTATGCCTTTATACCAGACTTTTCCTATCATGAGATTTTTGAGGTAACTGTTCTAACCTTTCTAAAATGTTGTCTAATTTCTTTCCATAAACTACACTTTTTTAATATGATTTTGAGTCAAACTAATACTCAATGCTCCACTTATTGCTAGTATTTACTTAGAACACTTTTTGTTAGGATCTTCCTAACATCATCAGCTGTTGGTCATAGTCCTTACACACTGGAATACACTTTCTTACCTGTCTTTTCCTGTCATGAATTGATCCCATCTCCCTTAATTTATTTACAGGCAAACAAATGGTCTGTAAACCTCTGAGACACTTGAGACATTTTGAAAAAACTTAAAAAAAAATTAAACACATCTAAACACTGCTAATCTTATGCATGTGTGAACTAGATTAGAACAGAAGTAAGACTAATGCACGTGTGACAACTGGAACAGATGTAGGACACATGTGTAGAGAAGTACAATGAAGGTCAAGCAAGCCGTGCATATGCTGGCCAAGTTTTGTAGCATGCGTACTGTATTTTATCTATCTTCATCTGTTAAAATATGTATTTATAACTACTTCTTTAATTGGTAATGTAAATATTATTTTATATTTTACAAACTCCATGATGCTTTGAAAAAGTAGTGCAAATAGCAGAATAAAAGTGAAACTAGAATGTGGTTGTACTTTGAAAAAGGCCAGTCTTTTTTATTTTGGTATATGATATAGTACCATAAACTGATAATCAGGTTGGGAGCCCTTTGCCATTCATTGGCTATCATGCCACAGAAAAAACTTCAGTGAATAACAGTTTTGATATAATTTTATTGAATTTGTAGTGCATTCTTTGATAATGATGGCTTTCGTTATAAATTAATATAGGAAATAGATGGTCCTCCAGAGTAAGCTATTTGTTATTTTATCTTATTAAGTAAATTAAAAGAATTAAATACAGGATATTAAGTATAAAATCTTTAATAACCTTTATTTTGTATCAGAAATGCAATTTACTAATTTCCAGCATGCTTAAGAAAATAATAATGAACTAATTTCAACTTAATACCTTTTAGAGAAGTCTCTGGCCTTTCCTTATTGATCCATCATCACAAGCATCTGAATGGCTTACAAAACACATGAGACAAAGTACTGTGGAAGTGATCACACAGAATAGCGATCGTTTCACAACAACATTGGAACTTGCCATCAGGTTGGTAACTGCTGGCATTTTCTTAAGAGATTAAACTTATTGTTCATTAACAATATATTTTATTGATTATTATATTATATAAAAAGTAGCAGATTGAGTAATAATATCTGCACAGTATACTCATAAGTTGCAAATTAGTTTTGAAACAAACATTGCTCAGAATTAAATTTAAAGGGAGTCGATTAATGACACTAAACAATACTTTTAAATTTTCGCGGAACATGTTTCAGAGACTATTTGCCTCCATTGTCAACCGGACAATTATTATTATTATTATTATTATTATTATTATTATTATTATTATTATTATTATTATTATTATTATTATTATTATTATTATTATTATTATTATTATTATTATTATTATTATTATTATTATTATTATTATTATTATTATTATTATTATTATTATTATTATTATTATTATTATTATTATTATTATTATTATTATTATTATTATTATTATTATTATTATTATTATTAATCATTATTATTATTAATCATTATTATTATTATTCATTATTATTATTATTATTATTATTATTATTATTATTATTATTATTATTATTATTATTATTATTATTATTATTATTATTATTATTATTATTATTATTATTATTATTATTATTATTAATCATTATTATTATTATTATTATTATTATTATTATTATTATTATTATTATTATTATTATTATTATTATTATTATTATTATTATTATTATTTATTACTATGAGATATTATGCTCAGTCGATGTCCAGTTGACAATGGAGGCAAATAGTCTCTGAAACATGTTCCGGGAAAATTTAAAAGTAGGTGTTGTTTAATGTCATTGACTCCCTTTAAATTTAATTTATTACAACAACACTGTTTTCAACACTTCCAAGAAAGGAATTGCTCAGAATATTTTAAGCTGCTTACAACATACTTTAAGAAGCAGTATCATATATTATTTTTCTCATACAGGTTTGGAAAGGTATTAATAATACAGGAGGTGGATTACATCAGTCCAATTCTGTTTCCTGTGCTAAGGGGAGATTTCATAAATCAAGGTGAGTTTGTTTTACTTGATCTCAGAAACATACGTTTAAGAAAATATGTGTATTTTTCATAAGCACTTTCAATACATGAGATTTCACTATAATATATTATTTGCAGTCCCCATGGGGTAACATCACAACCTGTAGCATCTGCAATGCAGGTGAGAGGACTTAGGGACCAGCAAGAAAGCAAATAAGGTCATCTTCATTATCATCACCAACATCATTAAACAATACAGTCTATATTAGAAATACTTCTACAAATTCCAGGCAAGGGCTGCTTACACCACAAGAAGGAAAAAAGTTCATATGAACATATGGCCCATAATCCTTTGTTTTCTCATTATCATTCTTAATGAAAGTATGCATTGCAGCTGAAAGTTTTTAGCAAATGGGATGATGGAAGATGCTGATGATTAGTTTCTCACCTTTGGTGACAATCTTGTAGAAATCTTTTAGATTCCCCGGAGCTCTGGAGCAAAGAATCTTACCTCTGGATGTTGTCTTGGAGCATAGGAATTTGATACTGCAATTATTGGACAGTAAACAATAATTCTTTTCTTTTAAATATTGTGGGTTTTATTCCACAAAACAATTTGAAATCCTGATACAATTTTAAATGATATAGATGCTGTCCCTTTAACTAATGATGGTTGTTGAATCAATGAACTGAATCTCTCTTGCACACGCAACTAGTGCAACAGAAATGCATTCACAACTAAACAGTTTCTGCACACTCGCAGAGCGACATGAATAACACGTCTTACTCATAAGACAGTCGCTAACAGAAGAACAATGAGATCAGATAGTTTTGGGTTCTCTACTCTTTATGTTACCATAACAGCTAAATTACCCCTTTTTTTTTACGTCCACGTTACATTACTTGCAATTACCAATAATGACAATATTATGTAACATATAACTCACATTACATTATCTCGTAACTAACCTAATTTTATGTTTCTATTTTTGTACAAATTACCCTTTCTATAACAATTCAAAATAAATTATTAAAAATTTAACAACATGAAATAGGGTAAAGGGAGGTATTTTTGTGACATAGGCAATTTCGTGATACTTTTTCAAAGGGATGTCACAGAAAAACCAGTTGGTGTTAACGCGCCTGCCAATAGATCCTGTGCTCTAGGAAAAAATATGTCAAATTCCAACAGTGAAAGACAAGTTAACACCAACTGGTTTTTCTGTGACATCCCTTCGAAAAAGTATCACGAAATTGCCTTTGTCACGAGAATATCCCCCTTTACCCTAACAGCCACAAATGCCTCTATACAGAAATGCCTCCAATAGAGAAAATATAACAACAATGAACAAAATTGTGAACTTAAGAATGAACATTTAAATAAATAATTATTTTCCAACTACAGAATGTATGCATAATTAATTTTAAAAAAATTGTTAACTCATTTAACAATATTAATATTTTTACAACTACTACAAAAGAGTTTTCACATTTCAGTCTTTATGTGGGGTGATTCTTCCACCTAGTTAGTCTTTCAAATGGTCCCGTGTCAAAATTGACGCTTGCCATATTGTTATGATGTATTTTGGCGAGTTTTGATGGGTTAGCATCATAATTTGAGTCAGGTTGGTAATCCTGATTTCTAATCTTTCTGTCAGGAGCCTTGCTCCTGTAGAATAGTACAATCGTTATAGTGTCATTGTTTTTATGTCGCGGTTTCAGTTCTTTAACCTCTGTGCACTTTGTACATATGTTCTGATACTGTTTTGAGCTTAAGTTTAGTAAGTATTTGTATCGTCTTCTGGAATTTATCAAGTTTGTTTCATGTATTGTCTGATATGTATTGTTAGTGCAGTCTGGATTAGTCGAGTATCCTAGTGTGAATATATTTTGTATATACTTGTTACAATTTATATCAAAAGTTTGATTGTTTGCATCTGCAAGATTCATCCTTTAGTAAACATTGGTATTATTACACTCATTGTTGGGTAAGTAAACATGTTTCACTTTTATGTGTTATTACATTTTGAGTTTTCTTTGTGTATTCTCTCTCACTATTCCCTGATTCTTCATCTACTTGTGATAATATTTTAGAATTATTTAATCTCCTTATATTTTCTTTCCTACTACTCATTCGACTTCATGTATTTGTGATTCTACTTCTAACTTATTATCATTCTCCTCTCTATTCTGACCTACACTTTGTACTAATATTTATTTATCTTCTGTACATTCTTTCTTACATGATTCTGATTCTTGTATTGTATTATTTGTATCTTTTTCTACTACTTGTGTTATATTTTGCATTGAATTAATTTCATGCTTCTCCCTTTCCTGTTTTAAACCTTGTCTCATACCTGTTATAATATCGTTCATATTATCCAGTTTATCATTCATATTAATTAACATCTACATCATCTTTTCCATTATTTCAGAATCTGTCATTTGTTAACTTAGAACTACTAATAGAAAAACTAAACAGATATGGGGTTCGAGGAATTGCACAAGATTGGGTTGAATCTTATCTAAAAAAGTGAATGCAATGGGTGGAAGTAAATTTTAAGAACACAAAGGGAGAAATTGAAAATATTAAGTCAGACTGGGGATATGTAACATCAGGTATACCTCAAGGTTCAAAATTGGGACCATTTTTATTTTTACTTTATATAAATGACCTTTTTGAGTTGATAGGATATGCAGATGATATAACCATAATAATAAATGAATCTACAGAAAGAGAAGTGGAAGATAAAGCAAAGGAAATCCTAAAAATAGTAAAACAGTATTTGTACAAAAGTGAATCTTAAACTTAGACCTAATGATAAACTTAAATAAGACATGCTGGATAAAGTTCGATCTCAAGAAGTGTTCAACAAATATAAAAATTACTGTTGATGGTGAAAGTATTCCAGAAACATGCCAAACAGAATTTTTGGGGGTAGTAATTGATAAACACGTAGGGTGGAAGCAACATATAGAACATATAATAAAAAAACTAAATAAAGGTATATACGTAACGAAACAAGTTAGACGAACTATGGATAATAAAACCTTAAAACAAGTGTATTATGCATTTATCTATTCACATATAAAATATGGGATATCTTTATGGGATAATATAAATGCAAAAGAGGTGTTGAAAGTTTTCAGATTGCAAAAGAGAGCTATCCGAATAATTGAAAATGTTGAGAGAAGATCTAACTGTAGGCAGATATTTAAGAAGCATAATATTTTAACTGATCCATGCATATACATATATGAAAGCATTAAATATGTAATAGAAATGAATACATGTAAAAAGAACTGTAATTTACACTCATATAATGTAAGGAATAAAGCTGACTATTTTAGGACCACACTAAGGGGAACACTAAACAACAGATCATTAGAAAGTATCGGAAAAGACATGTATAATAGATTGCCAGGTAAAATAAAGAATGCTAAACTGTGTAATATTAAGAATATAAAAAGGTATTTGTCAGAACAAGCTTTTTATAGTGTGGAAGAGTACAAAGCAAAAAATGGAAAATAAACAATGTACATTTTAGTTTCTAAGCAGTGCATATAGTAGACTTTTGGATGTATTTTTATGTTTTTCTTATAATGTAAAATGACGTATCCTCTGTATGAAATATAGGGGAAGAATAAATTAAAAATTCTCTCTTCATTCTTCTTCCCTTATGCTGCTTCAATCACAATGATTTTCTCCTTCCACGATGCGATGTACCTTTCTCACTCCTATTCGAGTTTCTTGTTTCACAACATTGTTTTCCTCCTATACTTATTTTCATGTCTGGTGGTGGGCACCATTTTGCAACCGAAAGTTTGTTGCAAATGGCATGATGGAAGATGCTGATGATTAGTTTCTCACCTTTGGTGACAATCTTGTAGAAATCTTGTAGTTTCTCCAGAGCTCTGGAGCAAAGCATCTTACCTCTGGGCACAGTCTCAGGGCATAGGAATTTGATACTGCAATTGTTGGAGAATAAACAATAATTCTTCTCTTAAATATTGTGGGTTTTATTCCACAAAACAATTTTAAATTCTGATACAATTTTAAATGATATAGATGCTGTCCCTTTAACAAATGATGGTTGCTGCATCGATGAACTGTATCTCTCTTGCACACACCACTAGTACAACACAAATGCATTCACAACTAAACAGTTTCTGCACACTCGCAGAGAGACACGATTAACACGTCTTACTCTTAAAGACTGTTGCTTGCAGAAGAATGATAAGCTCAGATAATTTTGGGTTCTCTGCTCTTTACATTACCATAACAACCAAATTACCTTTCTTTTACTGGTCCACGTCACCACATTATGTAATTGCATTCTTGCAATGACCAATGACAATATTATGTAACATTTAACTTGCATTACATTATCTCATAACCAGCTTAATTTTATGTTTCTATTTTTATACTAATTACCCTTTCTATAACAATTCGAAATAAATTATCAAAAATTTAAAAAATGAGACAACCGCCACAGCATTCAAGCAGTTCTTCAAAATGAATACGGGGAAAAATTAATTGATGGAAATTAATCATTTCTTCACACTAGCCATATATATGCTAAGGGTTTTTTTCTTTTTTTTTCAGGCAATGGCAAGGAATTTTTCATGTTCACTCTGTCTATGAATACAGGAAAGATTTAATAGCATCATTAATCTGTATATTTAACTTAAGCTGTTAATAATAGAGAATTCAATCATAGCTGCTAACATTCCAGATTTAGGCACAGCATTTTATCTGCTTCTAGCTATGCCTATTACTATATCTTTGCTCAGTTATCTATGGAATTCCATAACTCAAGACAAACTTACTAAATTGAGCCTCTCCAGTATGAAAAGTGAAAGAGCTAGATCCATTGATGTCAGTGAATTCCTAATACCTTCTCATCACAAATAGCATGCTGTATAGTCCAGTTTCTTTAGAGATCAAGGTGTCTAAGTAGAAGTATGACATAAGTGCAAGTACAAATATGTTAAACAGCAGATAACACTATATGCTTAATGATATTGGGTGTCAGTCACAGTAAACTATTTAATTTTTAATAACATGTATTAACAATTATTTAAATATTTTGAATAATCCTTTTGGTTATATGATATGGGAATATACAACAGATTGTATTAAATTTGTACTTCTACTTATTGTAATTAAAGCTATATTAGCTTTTGATAAGTTATACATTTTAATTTAGGGGACTAAAATTTTTATTTTTGCAGATTGTTCATATCTCATTTCTTACACTATTGGCAATCCCCTGAATTTACAAGCAATTTTAGAAAATAGTATGAATCCATGTGTTTGTACATATATATTTTTTAAAGATCTTTGGGCTCTTTTTTCTAATATGTGAGGTGGGCAATTTTTTCCAAGTCATTAACATTTTCACACAACTATGATGTTTTTAAATACAACTAAAATGTTTGATATGATTTCTTTACTTTTTAGTGCAATTTCATGCTGGAGGCCATTCTTTTAACGTTACTGAAGTCATAACATAATTGTTCAGTTATTTACTTACTGCGTATGTAGCTATATTGAAGAAGTCAGTGCATCCAAACTATCCTTGTTTCTCCACTGAATGCAATGCTGCCAACAGTCTTATTTGTCCCTAAATTACACTATCTAGCAAACTAACTACAAAAATACAAGATATCTGTTAGTATGAATGGTAGCAACAGTAGTGCCTTGTATAACCATTTACGTACATTCAGCAAAGCTAGGGGTACCTGTAGTCCCATCTCTTGATGGGGTGTAGGGCGACATTGCATTTGGAACACAACATCTGTGTCCTCCGCAAACCCTCGTCAAATAATAATTGAAGGCAGAGTTCCTCATTATTAAAATCACAGGACTAGTTCCTTTTCTGATTTGTTGAGCCATTTCCCGATTTTCAACAACATACTGAACGAATCTTAAAAATTTGAAAAACACACCGAACGAACAGCGTTCACTTCTAACAGTACAATAGCTACTTCTGCTGGACATCAAGCCTACTTTTGTAAAGCAATAAAACCTGAGAGGAAACATGGTCAGTATTTTCCAAAACTGGCCTGTGCTAAATGCATCCACATGTCTTTCTGTACCAGTGTTGCACAGATGTCTGGGGCATTTTTGCAGAGGTTGGCTACAAGTGTTACACATCTTTCTCATGTTGGCTACAACATGAGGAACTGTAGGTTGTCTGCTTGTACATGCATATACCTTCACCTCGGGGCTTAGAAAATATTCTCGCGTCACACAAAAGAAAGTTTCTTCGGTTTTTGTTTCTAGATAGGTAGAGTCAGACTGAAAAATGCAATGCCATAGCTGAGATTTGAACGGTGGATCTCCTGGTCTCTCTCTGGTTGTTCTTAACTATTGAGCTACTATGGCCTACATGCCAGCATGACTATAAATTCTCCAGCTGACTCATAGTTTCCCTGAAAACTACTATGGGTTCTCATATACAAAGATATATACACCATTTGTAGTGACTCACTATGTCGTAAGTATTAAGTCCCAAGATTCATAGTTACCGCTATTGAAGAATTTAATGACATGTTGGCCATGGTAGCTCAATGGTTAAGAACAACTGGACAGAGACCGGGTATGGCATTGAATTTTTCAGCCTCACACTTTCTATCTATATCTTAGCCTACACACTCTGTGGAAGAATGATTGATTTCCATTTTTATTTCTGTTTGAATGTTTGCACATTTTAAGTAGATTGTTTTGAAATATTGATTGTTTTTAATTAATTGGGACTCGATTAATAACACAAAACAACACTCACTTTTAAATTTTCCCGGAACCGGTTTCTGAGGCCTTCCCTCTATCTTCAGCCGGACATCGACTGAAGATAGAGGGAAGGCCTCAGAAACCGGTTCCGGGAAAATTTAAAAGTGAGTGTTGTTTTGTGTTATTAATCGACTCCCAATTAATTTAATTTATACAACAACACTGTTTTCAACACTTCCATGAAAGGATTTATTGATTTGTTATTTTTCTTTCCTTTTTGCCTTTCTCATGAAGTGCAGGAAGTGCCAATATGTAATTATTATAATTATAATATGTAATCTTGGCCAATATGTAATTATTGTGTGCTTTTTAAGCAACTGACTGCTAGAACCACACCAACTATCATGTTATTGACATTATTTTAAATATTAATCATGGTTAAAAATTGGAAGGAAAGTAAGATTTTGTATGAATAATATATAGAAAAGCCCCATAAAACATCAAATGATAATAGGTAGGGAAATCAATGCATTGTTACAATTATACTTTTTTATTATATAGGTCCAAGGAAAGTGGTCCAGATTGGTGATAAGCTTATAGATTATCATGATGACTTTCAATTGTATCTAACAACCCGCAGTTCATCTCCTGAAATGACACCAGATTCTGAAGCAGTTATTAATTTTGTTAACTTCACAACAACATGGGCTGGATTATCTGGTCAGGTAAGATAGATACAGTGCATTTCTTATATTGACAAATCTTGGATTACAGTGCATTTCTTATATTGACAAATCTTAGATTACATTTATGCATGCTCTTAGCATTGTCTATACACTGGAGGTCTTCCTGTTTTAAAACTCCATGTTACTTATGATTGATAGCAACATGCTTGTAGTAATTATTAAATTTTTAGATGAGTCGTATTTCTTACACATCTGCTTCACTTTCGTACCTATTTTGAGGACATGTTTCGCAAATCGTCGCACAAGAGCCGTAGATGCAAACGAAGATTTGCGAAACATGTCCTCAAAATAGGTACGAAAGTGAAGCAGATGTGTAAGAAATACGACTCATCTAAAAATTTAATAATTTTTCGCTTCACTGTGGTGTTCCAATACAGTTAAATCTCGATATGCTTGTAGTAAGTTGTACTGATAGTGAGTCATTTCTCGTCTTCTTCATTATTAAGGGTTATAATTCATGCACAGTAGTCACTTTGTAAGGTTTCAATTTTAAAATTTACATCTTAAGATACTTCCTTTGAGAGTGTTCAAATGATGGACTAATTTCACCAAATGTTTCCTCTGTTTCTTTAGTTTAGCAATCCGGTTGCCCTAAAGTTATAAACCAGACATCTAAGAGTTTCTCTACCTGGAACTGAAATACCAGGAAATTTCTACTGAAATTGTTTACACATTGTCTACACTTTTCTTGTTTTTATTTTACTTGTGTATTGTATATAAAAATTATTTTTTCAAGTATTAAACTTTTGGTAGGTATCTCAGCAGACTATATGCCATGCGGTTTTAGAAGGCTTGTAAGCTGAACCAATATATGGCCATGGTGGTTGCACTGCTATCAAATGATGTGCCAGAGAGCGGAAGATGGGGAGAGCGAAAGAGAAAAGTAATTTTTGTCGCATCAAAAATTGTCTAAACATAAACTTATGCAGCAAAGGATAATACTAGATAGCATTATCAACTATAACATTCAATATTACCATGTTTATTTTTTGAAAAGAACATACCTGAATTCCTGAAAGCAACTAATTGTAGAGAAGTTGCTAGCTCATCATCCTCCTCTCTTCTCCTTCATACCTCTTAATTCAGAATCACTAACTAAATTTTGAACTAAATTTTCAGAACTAAATTTTGTACTGTGTTATCTCGAGTCACTTACTTATGAAAATCCTCTTCTTGTAGTTCTTCAATGAGCAACACAACTAGCCCAGTCTTCTTTTGTAACTCTTTTAAGCGCAGCATGCATAAGTCTTTCAACATCTGCAAGACGAAAAGTGTTTTCTTTAGCAAATTGCCCCTTTGCCTTAGCCCAAATTAATTCTATGGAGTTGTACTGGCAATGATAGGGAGGTAAACAAATAATTTGGTATATCGAGATTTAACTGTATTGGAACACCACAGTGAAGCGAAATAATTATTAATTTTTAGATGAGTCGTATTTATTACACATCTGCTTCACTTTCGAAAGTGATGTTCCAATACAGTTAAATCTCGATATATTGAAGTGACGTCTAGTCAAGAGGAACACGCGGAAGTTAGATCCAGCCAATTTTAAAAACCGGACAACATGGAGGTAAGAAAGTTCACATTTGAAAATTTCAATGAACATTTCGGCAACAAGAAAGAAATAAAACAATATTAATGAAAGTGAAGCAGATGTGTAATAAATATGACTCATCTAAAAATTAATAAATAATTTGGTGCCTGTTCTCTAATGCAACTTGATTTAGCTGGTACCTTAGTCTTGCATTTTGTACAATGAATGAACCAAGAGCTCAAGGACCTGAAGTGCAAGAGTATTTGGGTTCATTACGACACCATTGTTTAATTTTAAACTACCTTTTATTTGCACTGAGCACATATACTATAAAACATTTAAATCATAACAGGACAAACATTACCACACACTATTATATTCACAACAATATGTTTTGTGCCAACATGACATTTCAAAAGTGTATCAAGTTGAAAGTCTCAATGTTGCAAACATACTTTGCGTTAACTACATCACTCCCCCATTAAGCTCCATGAACCCCAGAAGCACTGAGCATCATTTCACCCATTTCATTCATCGTCCGATATGACTAAATGTTGCAGGACGTTAAAATAAAAACTCCCCCACTATGATGCAATAATAAGATAACACAATTAATAGATAACATACGTTCTATGTAGAAAACAATGAAATGTAAGTAAATGTAAATAAATATTTTATAGAGTAAATTAATTTAAATTATCATATTAAATATTCAATCCATAAATCGTTTTGACAATGTTACTTTACTCCCTGACCTAGTTGTCCTGGTATTTATTGTGGATTGATTTGTCCACTGGAATATTATCCGTGTGACTTTCTTCCTTCTTCGGCATTTGTAGTTCATCATCCATAGTTGACAGAAGATAAGCTGGTTTCAGTCTGTCCATGATATATTGAGCACTTTGTCTTTAATTTTGAGGCCAAAGTATTTCTCTCTTCTGTTTTCAGCAGGGTAGGGACCATCATAACAAGGTTCCTGAGGTCGTTTAACTCTGTCGAGTCTCACAAAAACATGAGAGCATAACATGAGGTCTTTAGGAAGGAAAACATGTAATGTTTTGGGGTGACTGGGATTGGTTGATTTAATTAACATTTTCTCTTGTAGCTTTGATGCAAACAACTCCGGGTCCTGTTTTTAGGCAGTGTTTCAAAAAGTTCATCGTAATAGTTTTGCCGTATACCATTTGTGCTATTGAGCTGTTAGTACTCTCTTGCAGTGCTCCACATAAACCTAACAGTACAGTTGGTAAAGTGTCAGTCCAGTGCACCATGTTATGAGCACAAAGTGATGATTTTAAAGTCCTGTGTAATCATTCTATTTTACCATTACACTGAGGATGATATGGCATAGAGGTTGTGCTTGAACACCACATAATCTAGCAAGACTTTTGAACAACCGTGACTTAAATTGTGCATCTTGTTCAGCTATGACATGAGATAGAGTTCCAGACAATAAGTAATTCCATTTGAAGGAGGCAGTGGTCCAATGAGATCAATGTGTATTACACTGAATCTTTTATCTGGTTCTTCATACTTGCCCAATAGGGTTTTGTGTGACAAATAACCTTGTTTCTCTGACAGCCTATACACGATATTGTCCATTGCTGAACATCACAACAAATATTTGGCCACAGATATTTAGAGGTCATGAGCTTGACTGTAGCTTTTACTCCTAAGTGAGCTAAATTATGCATTTGTAGGAAGAGTTTATACCGATATGATTTAGGAATGGAAGGCCTGATATGTGAGGTTCAGCATTGTTCAGCCTGTAGGAAGTGTACATACTTTGAATTGCAATGACTTGCTTTCGTTTAAGAGCTGTTTTAGTTCAAGATCTCCAACTTGATCTTCAGCTACTGTTTCATGATCAATGGCTGCAATTTCTTCAGTTCTTGACTTTGCATCAGCTATGACATTATTCTTGCCGCTAATGTTACGAATGTCTGTTGTGAATTGGGAAATATACTGTAACTGTCTTAGTTGTCTAGGAGATGCCTTTTCATTCTTTTGTTTGAAAGCAAAAGTTATCGGTCTGAGGTCATTAAATATGACAAAACTTCTTCCTTTTAACAGATGTTTGAATTTCTTGATAGAAAGAAAGATTCTAAGAAGTTCGCTATCACACATGCTGTAGTTCCTTTGTCTTTCATTAAGCTTCTTGGAGAAAAATCCTTTGAGATAGTCGTGAAGAACTGACTGAGTCTCGACTGCATCTTTCAGATATGGTCAAATAAAATTAACAATATGCAAAAGAGTTCTAAGTTCATGGATCTTTTCAGGTACCTTATAATTTAGTAAGGCCTGCACTTTCTCTGGCAAGGGTTTGGAACCTTCAGGAGTGATCCAGTATCCCAGAAAGCTCAACTCTTCAACTCCAAAAACAGATTTAGATATTTTCATACACAGTCCATATTTTGCTAGTCTTTCCAAAAGTGCCTTAAGTGTTGTTCATGTTCTTCATTTGACGACAATACAATTAAAATATCATCCAAGTATGGAAACACAAAGTCAAGTCCAAAACATACTTCATTAATAGATCGCTGAAATGTTGAAGGTGCATTTTGCAATCCGAAACTCAACACGTTAAATTCGTAAAAGCCAAAAGGAGTTATAATTGCAGTCTTTGATTTGTCCTCCTCCACAATTGGAATTTGAAAATATGGTTTAAATAAATCAACTTTTGAGTAAATTCTCTTGTTTCTTAAAATATAGTGAAAATAGCACTGGCTATCAATCAGCAATTGTCATTTAGTCATTTGTAATCACCACACAGATGCACATTACCATTTTTCTTGGTCACCATATGGAGAGGACTAGCCCATTGTGTTTTTGAAGATCTGATGAAGTTATTGTCCAACATGAATTGAAACTCTTGTTTGGCAATTTTTAAACATTTTGGATCTAGATGTCAAGCTCTACTAAATACCAGTGGCCCATTAGTGCTTATGTAATGCTTTACATCATGGTTTTGCTCCCGGATGTAGATTTGGTTTAGTGATTTGCAGATACTGAGTAAGTAAGTGAGAAAATTTTGTTTGTTTGCTCATGTGCTAATTGTCTTTTTCTTCTGTGATTGCTGTGACATCCCCTTTAACAAAAAATTGCGTCATACATATTAACTTTCGGTTACTAATATCAACTAGAATTTGGAATTTATTCAGGAAATCAGCACCTGTAATAACCTTAGTAGTTTTTGCAATGACAAACAGCCACTCAAACTGATGCCTAAGTCTTAAGTCGAGGTTACATATTTTCAAACTGTATGTAGCTATCTCACCACCATTGGCAGCATATAACTTGTAAGTACTGTCTACTCATTTGCCCATGGGGAAATATCAATACATCGGCCCCACTATCGATTAAATAGCAGAAACCTGTGTTTAACTCCTTGAACAAATAATCAGTATTTGCAGCAATTAATTTCATTCTGTACAGCAGTGCTTGCCACTATATGTACTGCTTGTTGGAGTTTTCCTGATTCTCCCAACTGCAGGGTTGTGCACACTTTGCAGGATCACATAGATTTCCGAATCTGAAGTGAAAATAGCAATATTTTCATTTATGGTTGTATCTTCTTCTGGGATTGAGGCAGTTTGAACTGCATGTCCAGGACTGCGGTTCTGAGAAAAACATCCAGTAGATAGTGCTGCAATCGGTTGCTACATGATTTTATTCATGATGGCACACATTGTTACTGAATCTCTCGACCAAAGCTCCTGTGCTTTACTAGAACTGCTACTCATAGAATAAAGTTCGGAACATGGATTCATTTCCACTATCCTATCAACCATTACTGCTAACTTTTTCAATGCTTCTTCGCTAACAATTAAAATGCCTTTAACAGAATCAGGTAACTTCTTTAGCCACAAAGTCCTTAGTACTTTCTCTGAAATATCTGCTCCCAGCGCTTGCATTCTACTCAGTAATTGACTGGGTTTCAAGTCTCCCAGTTCTATACCTGATACCAACCACTTGGTTTGTTCGTCTTCACTTTCTTTGAATATCGCTAACATATGTTCTTTGTTCAGAGAATATTTATTTGCTTCACAGATTTAACAATATCCAAAATATTTTCTACACATTTTGGCTCCAATTGTGACACTAGGTAATTAAATTTGGTTTCTTCTAACGTAATTTTACTAATAGTAAACTGAGATTTCACTCGATAAAATCATATTTCTGGCTTTTCAATCCAAAATGGTGGGATTTTAACACTCACTTTGTCAGCTTCTGACCTTTTTACCTCCAAATTCTGTTTTACCAGTTCTTCATCACATCAGGGTCACCAATTCGGGTTCGTTACGACACCAATGTTTAATTTTAAACTACCTTTTATTTGCACTTGCACATTTACTATAACATATTAAAATCTTAACAGGAAAAACATTATCACACACTATTATATTCACAACAATATGTTTGGTGCCAACATGATATTACAAAAGTTAATCAAGTTGAAAGTCTCAGTGTTGCCAACATACTTTTGGTCTACTACAAGACCGCCAGATATTCATCCTAGAAAATATTTTGTTCATTATCAACTGTATCAATTGCCAGTATCATATCAGTACCATTCAGTGTGCCTACTTTATCCGCAGGAATTCTGTCCTGCAGACGTTCTTTTACATGCTACTAAATCTACTGACAAGAAGCTGTAGATTAAGCATCTTATTTAGACCATCAATTTGGGCAGGATTCATCTTAGGATGAATAGGCACTGGCTAACTTCAGCTGAGGCACTTGAGAGACAAGCATTATTTGTACCCCAACTTTGAAATTCACTGAGTACATATTAATCCTAGGGACTGGGAATGACTTTGGTTGAAGTTCTTGAGAGACAAGAACATTACTTATACCTCCTGATTGTGCAGGTTATGTAAAGTATGTTCCATTATACTATGACTTTGTGGGTCCGTGAAATGAAAAGTCCAATTTCACCACTCAAAAATGTTCTTTATTTCCACCGACTTACAGTTAAACACTTGCCAATTACATAAAATTACGTAATGCACACAATTACGATTCACCAGTTCGTCCGTTACAATTTCACTTGCACTCGTACAATCTTCCGTTGCATGGTCTTCTCACTAGCACTGTGTCCTTACACCAAGAACTGACTGACTGCCCCTTGCACGACGTGTTGCTTATATAGGGTCTGCTTGCCGATCTAGAAGGTTCTCGATTAGATTGAATGTCCTGAGTTTCCAGAACCTAGGAGAAGGGTAAAGAGACGGCTCAGGGGCCCGACATCCCTCTCCTAACCATCCCTTCAGTTAGTGACAGGAGACAAATGAGTGGGCGTGGCATGGCCTCCGGTCCCTTCTCAGCTGTTGTTTGTGGTGCTTCCCGATAATTGGGTGACAATACTATAGCAAACATTTAATAATAATAATAATAATAATAATAATAATAATAATAATAATAATAATAATAATAATAATAATAATAATAATAATAATAATAATAATAATAATAATAATAATAATAATAATAATATTTTTTTTTTTTTTTTTTTTTTGCTTTATTGATATCAACAGCATGCTCCATTACATAGTAATACTACATGCTTTATAGTTACATGTCCTATTTTGAATTAGTAATTGTAAACATTACAACAATTTTACATTGGGTTATTCTGTGTTTTAGACACTATGTACATTAAATTGAGTCTATTCTTCTAGCTGATTTTTGTGAGTTCACAATTTGTAATTATTTCAATTTAAATACTTGTCATATTTTTAGAAGTAGTGCTTTATGTTTTAGTTAATTGTAAGATTATGATGAAACC
The DNA here is from genome assembly GCA_030765055.1 of Mantis religiosa. Classification (NCBI taxonomy): domain Eukaryota; kingdom Metazoa; phylum Arthropoda; class Insecta; order Mantodea; family Mantidae; genus Mantis; species Mantis religiosa. The sequence goes on along the minus strand of CM060955.1, from coordinate 67,844,402 downwards.
GGAGTAAGTTGATTGTATAGAGTTCACAATTTGTCGTTGTTACACTCCAAATCCTTCAGTCCATGTCCGTGATTTTTATAGAAGTTGCAAATTTTACAAACGACTTCAGGTGATTATTCGCAATCTTCTCGTTGGTGGTAGGCCATTTCCCTCCATTGCTTGTTACACTTTTTGCCAATTCTAGTCTTTTTTCATCAAGTCTTCTGCAATTAAATATTATATGGTTAACGGTCTGTTCTTCTTTTCCACAGGGACAGAGTGGATTATTTATTATTCTAAATCGGTATAGGTATGCGTTTAATTTTCCATGGCCAGTTAACATTGTAGTGAGTTCTGGGGATATTGGAATCTTTTGACGCAATCTGTTTTTCACTAACGGGAAGAATGCTTTAGTCACTGCACCTTTCGTTGTGTTCGTCCAGAATAATAATAATAATAATAATAATAATAATAATAATAATAATAATAATAATAATAATAATAATAATAATAATAATAATAATAATAATAATAATAATAATAATAATAATAATAATAATAATAATAATAATAATAATAATAATAATAATAATAATAATAATAATAATAATAATAATAATAATAATAATAATAATAATAATAATAATAATAATAATAATAATAATAATAATAATAATAATAATAATAATAATAATAATAATAATAATAATATTAATAATATTAATAATAATAATAATAATATTAATAATAATATTAATAATATTAATAATAATAATATTAATAATATTAATAATAATAATATTAATAATATTAATAATAGTAATAGTAATAGTAATGGTTTATTCACTTATAGACATGACATAAATGTTTCAAGTTTCGTCGAAAAAGTTCACATATTACAATATTTAGTTACATACATCAAGATTTACAAATTTTACAGAGCATATACAGAGATTAATAAATAATTAACTGTCTTTATGTTAAAAAAAAACAATCTTCGGTTTTCCCTTTCTTTGAGACGGGTCTCGCGGTTCTTCCTGTCCATTGGTCATAAGGTGAAGATCTCAGTAATATGAAACAGAAGATGTAATAAACTGTATTAGTATTTTCCTATTTGTTATATAATGATTGAACATAAATAATAATAGTAATAATAAGAATAATAATTCATAAATATGTACTTATTTACTGATTTCAGAAATATATTACTCAGATTTGTGTCCATTTTTTTCAGTTGTTAGCTTGTGCATTGCGAGAAGAACGACCTGAGATAGAAGAAAGACGAAGGGAATTACTGAGAAAAGAAGAGGAACTGAAGCTGAAGTTAGACCAGTTACAAGAAATATTACTTCAAGAGCTAGCCAGTGCTCAAGGTGATATCCTGCAGAATAAGGTAATTGAATTAGCTCTGTTAAAGCAGAGCTCTTATACAAACCTAGAAGGGTCAGGAATATAGTTTTATCTTTTTCTAATGTTCGTCATTAACTGCTTCTCTCCAGAAAGTTTATTAGCGTTGCAAATTATACATATTAAAGTTTCCTTTCTTATTTTTGCTAAAAATCATGACACTACAGGGTCATACATTTACCATTCCTGGCTATGCCAGTGAATTTTTCAGTCTGACTGTACCTTTCCAAAACTTTCCCTACACACAGCTAGTGTTAAAGAACTATTAATTTTCATTAATTAACCTAATAGTGGTCTGAACTATAAAATCTTGGGACTTAAAGTACTTACACATTATAAGTCGCCATTAAGGTAGTTTCATATGTATATGAGAACTAGTTGTTTACCAGGAAGAATGCAAGTCAGTTGGAGAATTTAATGTCATGCTGGCATGCTTCCATGATAGCTCAGTGGTTAGAGCAACCAGATGGAGACCAGGAGATCCATATTTCAAATCCTGCTATGGCATTGAATTTTTCAGCCTAATTCTACCTTTCCAAACCTTGCCCTACATGCAGCTAGTGTAGAAGAACAATTACAATACAATGTTTATTAGCCACAGGAATTCATACAGAATTTTAGGCATTGTCAATATAGTTAGAGTATTTAACAATATTTACAATTTATCTATGAGGTATTTACAATCTAAAGTTTACAGATAATTTACACAATTACGCTTTAATTACACTTAATTTTAATGCTTTGGCCAGCTAAAATTCTTCAATGATGAGTCTTCCAATCTCGGACACATGAAACAAGAATAGAAATAGAATACATTAGTATAATTATGTACAATCAACTGATTAGTTTATGCTTAACCTGATTTGTATTCTAGGTATTCATTTACTGAGTAAAACTGATTTTTTTTAAAGAAATTATGTAGCTCTGCCTTAAACTTATTTATAGAGGGTATGTTTTTTAATTGATTTGGCAAGTGGTTGTATAGCTTTAAACCCATGTATTTCACAGAAGTCTCAAATAGTTTTGTTTTATGAATATAGGTGTGTAATTTGTCTTTATTACATGTGTTATGGGTGTGTATTTTAGCATTCGTGACATAGTTCGCCATATTAGTCTTCATGTAAATCAATAACTGTTTCATATATAAACTTGGTAGGGTCAAGATATTCAAATCTCTGAAATGATATATGCAGCTTTCCCTTTTTGGAATACCAACCATAATTTGTAATGCTTTCTTTTGTAGCTTAAATATCATCTTACTGTTTGTAGTATTTCCCCACAATGGTAGTCCATATGATAGTAGTGAGTGAAAGTAAGCAAAGTAACAGGTTCTGAGTGCAGTAAATTCTACTCGAGGCTTCAGCTGATGTAAAACAAAACAAACACGGCTCAGCTTCTCTGCTAACTTTTCTATATGTTTGTCCCAACTTAAATTTTTGTCTACCCATAGTCCTAAGAATTTAGTTTGCTGTTCAAAATTTATCAAACTGGAACCAATTCTGACGCAAGGGTTTTCCATTTTCCTACAAGCCTTATGCTGAAAATTTAGTGCTAAGCAATATTGTTTAATAGCGGCAACAGCTGTCAAGGAATTCTTGATATCTTGAATTCTTGCACTGAAACTCTGCTAAAATGGCAAAGAAATTATAAAGGAAAATTAGTATTGATTGAGGTCTGTAACTTACAATGACTATTTTGTCCATAGGAACTACTTGCATCTCTAAATGAAACAAAGGCAAGCAGTGCAGCAATATATGATTCTCTAATGGAGTCATCACATCTTCAGGAGCAGTTAAATAAGGAATGTGATGAATACCGACCACTGGCAGAGTTTGCCAGCACACTCTACTTCGTAATCATTGACCTGGGCAAAATGAACAATATGTACCAGTTTTCAATAAAATCGTTTATGAATCTCTTCCAGAAAGCTTTAAAAATGTCAAAGGTATGTCATTTCAACAAACTTATTATATTATATATATTATGGTTGTCTGGTTTGGTACACATCATTTTCTAGACTTACTTTTTAATAGATGTACAATCAGAATAAAAGTAAAGTTATATTACATATTACTAATATAACTTATAAGAAACGTCTTTTCATTTGTCATCTTAACATTACTTTTTGATACATATTCAATAAACAGATTTACATTTGACTGAAAGTAGCTATTATCCATTAATTATTTTTGAAGCTTTGTAACAGTGAATGTAAATTCAGATACAGAAATATTGTGAATTGAATAGTGGGCCTTGTTTGCTTCATTTGCACTGTAATTTAACCCATCGTTCGCTGTGAGGTGAGTGCAGTGCTCACTTCTACTTTAAAAATATAACACAAGAAAGAACCACAGTTGGTAATAGCAATTCATGTTAGCTTTCTATCACACTATCTAGATTATGCAATAAAGAACTTAAATAAATATCCGACATCTGGTTGTTTGTTATTAAGTACTTGTTGCAGGCATGTGCTCTCTATGAGCATTGCACTCACCTGCGAGCAACTGTGTTGGGCATTTTCAGTCTTCTGTATAAACCCAGAAAGTACATTTGAGGTGTCCTGTAAAGTAATATTACGAAAAAGAAGTAGCAAGTACACTAGTTTTGTAAATGAGACACAAATACGTATCTCATGTGGTTAGACAAAGTTTTTTGATGAAGATGAACCTCCTTCTGAACTTTACAAAATGAAAGAAGCTTTCACCAATGACCAGGAGGATTCAGATGTGCTGATGGCAGGGAATAGTGACCATAATATAGAGGGTGAGCAATCAGCTAATGAAGAAGCTATGTCAACAACTGAAGGACCTGAGTATATAGGGCATGATAACATAACCAAATGGAAAGTATATACTCCTCCAAGAAATTGACGGAAAGCAAGAAATATTGTTCTGCATTCTTCTAGTGTGAATGGTATGGCAAAAGCAGCACAGAGTATAAATGATTGCTATATGTAATTATAATCTATAACTAACAAAAAGTGGATGTTGTTGATGAATAAGATTTAATTGGCTTGTATTTTTTTTTTTCTAAAAATATGTTACCAATTACAATATTATAATAAAAAAGAATGTAATTTGTAATTTATTTCTCATCTTTCCTTTTACATCATCAAATGGAAATACAAAATCAAGATTTCAGTTATAAAATCCATACTGGAAAGTGCCATATATTAATTACTAAATCCTGAAAATCCTACCATGTTGCTTGCCATTGAATAATAATTCATTTCCCATACACCTAACCCTAGGTTTTGTGTATTAGAGGCCCTCTACTAAAAAGAATGTAACTTGATAGAGAAGAATAATAATGCACATAAAACTGATTAAACCTGCTTAAACTGAATTCAAGTTTGGAAAAGAAAGTAAGTGCAGTGCTCACTTGCAACCAATGGTGTTAAGAAATAGATCACAACCAACAACAGGTTAACTTCCATCATCAGTTGTATGTTTACTGATGGCATTGAAGTTTTCTTTCCTGTTCTCTCTTGTAGATGTGTGATGAATTTGTGTAGATGTTTGGAGGTGAGAATTAAAAGTTCTGTGTTTGTTTTTGGATGAGAATCTTTCCCCATACATCAAATTCTAGCAGGTGGTTTACTTCTTTTAATAGTTCAGGTTTTGTATCTATGTGATGGTGACTTATAATAATAATAATAATAATAATAATAATAATAATAATAATAATAATAATAATAATAATAATAATAATAATAATAATAATAATAATAATAATAATAATAATAATAATAATAATAATAATAATAATAATAATAATAATAATAATAATAATAATAATAATAATAATAATAATAATAATAATAATAATAATAATAATAATAATAATAATAATAATAATAATAATAATAATAATAATAATAATAATAATAATAATAATAATAATAATAATAATAATAATAATAATAATAATAATAATAATAATAATAATAATAATAATAATAATAATAATAATAATAATATAATAATAATTTATTTTCATCCATAATAACAGTTACATGTTGTCGGATACGTCAAAATAAACAGTTATATACATTTAATTACAATTCGTCCAGTCTATATAAGCATTTTTGTATTAGAAACTTGTTTAGTTCATTTTTAAATAATTTACCTTTTTTGTTTTTAGTGAATTTGGTAGTTTATTAAATAATAATTTTCTCATTATTAAGGGATCTTTATCTGTTGACTTCTTATTTAAAGTTATTCTGTGGTAATTATTTTGTGTCCTTGTTTCATGTTTGTGACAATGTTTATTTAAGTTACCCATTTCATCCTTGCTAATTACAAACATTATTACTTTAAAAATGTATAGAGATACTACTGTTAGGATTTTGTTTTCTACAAAAAACAGTTCTACATGATTCTCTTCTATTTACCTTATGTATATATCTTACACATTTTTTCTGCAAAACTAGCAATCTGTTCATGTTAGTCATACAAGTGCTTCCCCATACCTCAACTGCATATTGTAGATGTGAATGTATTATTCCATAATAAGTTAGTTTCAGATATTCAGAATTTAGGTATTTTGCTAGGTTCCTTAATAAATATAGATTTGTACTTATCTTTTTACATATATAGTCGATATGGTCTCTGAATGTTAGGTTTTCATCAATAATCACTCCTAAGAATTTTATCTTATCTAATTGCTCGATTTGTTCACCATTTATATTTATATTAATAGGATTACTACTATACCTGTTATTGCGGTGTTGGAACATGACTGTTTTTGTTTTTTGAAGATTTACTTTCAAGCTATTGTTTGTAAGATAATTATAGATAATTTGCGTTTCTGTAGTTATTATTTTCTCCATTCCATTTACTTCCTTAGTACCAAATATCAATGAGGTCTCATCGGCATACGTCACTGTTTTTGAGTGTGTAGTTATAGGAAGATCATTTACGTAGATCAAAAAAAGTATTGGTCCCAGGACAGATCCTTGAGGAACTCCTGCTATGATGTTTTCATAATTGGATGTGATTGATTCTATTGTATTTCTACTCTTGGTTCTAACTACTGTACATTTTTTCTGTTTACTAAATAGGATTTTAATATTGTGTGAAATTTCCCCCTTATGCCATACTTCTGCAATTTGTTCAGCAGCATTTACCCAAAAGTATGCTGCAACAGCTGATTTGTTTGTCTGTTTATATTCTATGTTCCAGACGTGGTCTTTGGTATGGATGTTTATGTTACATTTGATTTTACCATTGCATATTCTATTGCACTCTTGGCAGTTAATCTTGTAGATCCCAGGTTTTAAGGTTTTTGTCGTCCAGTCTTTTGCTGGTACTCTCAACCAGTTTTTCAAGCTGAGCTTATACTCAGGAGATAGGTTTATACTATATTTGGATAAAATCTTCTGAAACTCGTGCAAAAATGGATTGAATGTTACAGAGTGTTAGGGTTATGGTATTGTTGATTTCCCTTTTCCTTTTGAATTTTAGTATTTTCTCGTCTCTCAGTAGATTTAACACAAAATGGTAATAGTAATTAATAATTGTAACTTAATAATAGTAATTAGCTACAGAAAATCCAATGTTTAAAAATATTGTTTTAGATGCTTTATTGACTTGTACTCTTTTCAGTACTTTTGCTCTCAAAACTTTTTGCTTTGAATGGAAGTAACATACAGTCTCCCCCCCCCCCCCCCCTAATATCCTCTAGTGTTAAGTCATATCAGACAATGAATGAAATGCGTGAAATGATGCTCAAATAAGCCCAGGCTGTACAGATCTTAGAATTACCTTATCTTTCACTTATCTTTCAGGACAAGGGGAAACCCTGGATCGAGCTAAATCCCTCTGACTGAGATTTGAACTCAGGACTTCTTGAACATGAGGAAGATGTTCTTACTACCTACGCTGCAGAGTCTGGGGATAATGGGAATAATGGTCACTCTATAGAATGGCTAGGCATATTATTACAAAATAATGTTAACTGAGAAAGTGTAATTACACAGTGCAATATGAATATTGTAATATAAATATTTGTTGTAATTAGTAACATTTTGTGAAGTACAGAATTGTGGAACAAAACTGTCCATAAGTAAGTTTAGCAACTTACTGATTGCAACAAATGATTGAGAAACTTAAGAGTTTGGAATGACTCAACAAACCATTGCACTTCTTGCAATGATGGTCATCATGCAATATTCCAACTTATCATAAAGTGCTTCCTAGAAGCATTGATGTGACAGCTGCAAAAGCAGTTATAATTCTCCAGACCAAATCCTTCAGTAGAGTCCTATAGATAGTATAGTTTTCTTATGCAGAAAAGATTTACATGGACCAAAGTTCAGTCTAAACCAACTTTGAAAATGGATATACAATACCATTATTAATTTTTAGATGAGCCGTATTTATATACAATACCATGTTTCCTGGACCTTATGTGTCATTTTGCTTTGAATATAATTATTTTGCAGTTATCATTATCATCTTCTTCACTATTACTGTTACTATAACTACTGGTATTGTTGTGTGTATGTTGTGACAATTGGCATCTCAACAGTGTGAACCAAAAAGTTGATAACTTTCTTCATTTTCTTCAAATTTTTAATAAAATACATGTCTAAGACATTTACATGGCAACTAAAATACAAAGTTCAATATGGTAAGTAGTTTTCTTTTTCTTTTTTATATTTATATGGCAAACACTTTTCAAACTAAGTGAGAATGCAAGCCAGACCTGGGCCCAAGGGTTTGGCCTGACCTCATGCAGTCTTCTAATGTCCACGTGTAACGGTTATGTCCACCCAGTGGAAGATGCTAAAATGTACCTTCTGCATATTCCTTTTGTCATTAGCGGCATAAGTGTTATTTAATATTTGTATCATTTCAAATATTATCAAACTTTGTTATTGGTAACTTTGACAACAGACATACTGATTTATATTATTAAATTATGGTGCATTGGAGAACAAATTTGCTATGCTTTAGCTATTTGTAATTCTTGTGTGCTGTACAATATTCCTGTTGCCATGAGAGTAGTATTTGTTTTCTAAACAGAATCTTAGTAGATTTAAATTTGGTGAACAAAATGTGTTTTTAAGTAGAAAGCATATGTGTTAAAGGTATTTCACTGTGACTTATCTTAACATTTTTTGTTCTCTTTCTTTCAATTTAAGGAGGAAGAAGCTTCAAGTTTAACAACTAAAAACCACCAAAAGAATCTTCAGCATTTGGTTTATCAACACATAAGTCGATCATTATTTAAAAGTGATAGACTTATGTTTGCTCTTTACCTGGTATACAGAATGTATCCTCAGCAGATTCAACAAAATGTAAGCATTTTGGTCTAGCAACCTTATGGCTAATACAACTTCAATCTTTTAATAAATTTAGAAAAGAAAAGTAAAATAAATGAAATATATCTTATTTTTGAAAGCCTTGTTATTTGCTGTAGATAAGGTCAATTTCAAATGTATTAGTGTTAAATTTTAACCTTTTAAAATTTTATTTTTTTCATGAAGGAATGGGAAGTATTTACAGGCCAGACACTCTCTGATGTCAAAATGGACACAGCAAAGTCGAGAGAAGGATTACCCACCTGGATTGAAGAAGAAAGAACCTTTGATGTTGCAGTTCTTAAGGTTAGTAATGCTTTGTTATGATATAAGCACTTAGACAAATGAAGAACAGAGATGCTCATCAAAAATGGAATGATTTTATGATTTAGACTTGGAGTACAGAGAATTAAAAGGTTTGCTAATACATGTCTGATGGAAGTGGCCTAGTGTGGTATGTGGACTAGGGTATGCAATTGGAAAAATAAAAAGGGGGGAAGGAGTGTGAGTGAAAGAAAAAGAAAGAGAGAAATCTTTTAATTCAAACACAGTCTTCATCTGTAGTACAGTAGTCACCTGAAAATGTAATACTTGGTTTATATTGCTGTAGTTGATATTTATTTTAAAATTAATTATAATATGGATGTGCAGGATACCTTATTTTAAATTAAAATACGAAGTTCAAGTTTGAACCAGCAATACAAACTAAAAAAATATCAATTCACACTCAAAATTATTTATTTGTGGTTTAGCTGAATTCTTCTACTTTAATGGCCAAAAATATCAATGACATCATTCTCAAACTTTGAAGCAGCTTACTTTCATGCTTATTATGGTAAGAGATAAAGGTTCCCTTGATGCTGTATTTTCTTGAGGTTATTTCTAATCCTTTTTAGATAGGAAAATTATCTTTCCGCACAGCAGCTTGTTGCAAATATTTTCATAACAAAGCTGCTGAATTAAAAGTTTGAAGAACAACTGAGGAAACAACTGTTGATTTTATGCAGTGTTGCAATTCAATAACAATATTGTTTTTCTTTTCAATATCAGTATACACTAGCGCAATTCACTTTTTAATCCAAGGAAGGCAAAATATGACCCCTAATTATACTTTAAATCAGTGGTCTTCACAACACGCTAAAACAGCTATTGGGTAAGCAACGCACCAGCAAATGCACTATAGTGTGGGAGGGAAGGGGAGAGGGGTAAGTGATCAGTGGGGTGATCAGTATAGGCTCGTTGGTTACCTGTGTATGGGCGTTGTTCACAAAGGTCTTCTACTCCTAGTTATTTAACTCTTCATGGGAGCAGGCCTATTTTTTTACACCATTTAATAATGCTACGGAATGTTTAATATGCAATAAAGTCCTGTATGTGATACAAAAATATAATCTCCAGTGCCACTATGACACTTGTCATGCTAGTTATTATGACAAATTAGGTAATGAACAAATCAAAATGCTGGAGAGTTACGGACACCAGCAGACAGTTACAGTACAGTTGTTATTTTGTCTGTTGTGATCATCATCATCATCATCATCATCATCATCATCATCATCATCATCATCATCATCATCATCATCATCTATTATTATTATTATTATTATTATTATTATTATTATTATTATTATTATTATTATTATTATTATTATTATTATTATTATTATTATTATTATTATTATTATTATTATTATTATTATTATTATTATTATTATTATTATTATTATTATTATTATTATTATTATTATTATTATTATTATTATTATTATTATTATTATTATTATTATTATTATTATTATTATTATTTTGTTGTATTAATAAGACTGTCCTAGAGTATATTATATATTTGTGTTAGCCTGTTAATTTCCTAAGAGAAACGGCTGAATAACTAGTATCCTTATTACATAAACTATAATTACTTATTTAAATACATGTGAGCATTGTATGCATGTTGATTGTCTCTTAACATGACTAAAGAGTTGTATGAAACTATGCAAAAAACCGCCACTGCACCACTGCTTACCCGTCAACAGTTCCGAGTGCAAGAGCATGCCTGCGGGTAAGAGACAGCAGCACAAGGGTGCACGCTGCTGCTGATCAATGCTTTAAATTATACTTAGAAAAATCAGCAGGGAAAATCACAACATTAATTTAGAACCAAAATTATTCAAATACAGTATCAAGAAACTAAATATTGTCAACATGGAAAGTTCTGGAAAAATAAGGACAGTGATTACAAAATATTTACATCAGTATGCTGAAATATACTAGAATAAGTTGCTGAAAAATGTAAATAAAAAAAATCACAATTTACTCGGTAAACCATATGTGCATATACTTGGTCACTTTCAAAATTACAGTGGAGTTTTCCAGGTGCTCTTGGAGGAACATATAATATTTTAATTAAAATGGACAAAGGAGATTACCTTTCTTTAATGCAAGACCCTCTGAAATCAGATGAATTCACAACAGTTAAACATAACCCTCTAAATAAATGCACTAAAGCAGCAAATGAAGCACTAAAAAATAGCATTGTCATACCCAAAGAAGATTTCTACAAGATTAATTTAGACAATTCAAATTTGGCACATATTTATGGCCTACCTATAATTCAAAAACCTGGAAACTGCATGAGACCAGTAATAAACATTGTCAACACACAGGTATATCAGTAAACAAAATGGTTGACAAAACGTTTCAGTTCGCTACCCATATTTGAAAGCAGAAGTGTGACAAGCTTTGGATTTAATAGAACAAATTAAAGATAAAATGTTTCAGCTAATGTCATACTCATATCATTTGATGTGAAATGATCGTTCCCAAGTATCCCTAAGCAAAAACTACTCACCATCCTAAGGAAATGGCTAGAATGTATCGTGACTTTGTGGGTTCGTAGAATTAAAAGTCCAATTTGCTGAAATTCTAAATGTTCTTTATATCCGTAGCAAAACACTGTTCAGTTCTCACGTAACAACATTACGTCACATATACAACACTCTTCCAAGGTCGATGACAATAACAAACAGCGTTCAGTTTACAACATCAGCTCTCGTTACAACAAAACTCTTAGCTGTTCTCTGCTTACCTCTCCCGCGACTGTTTTACAACTGCAACACCCATTTGGCGAGTTGTCGCCTCTTTAAATACCTCACTGATAATTTCCAGAGATTTTTGGACCAAACAGGAATCGAATGTTCTATCACCTTCCAGAAGCATACCACTATCTGTGCCGGCAGGTCTTTTATCTCGCGCTATCTTTATTTGTTCCGGCATACTCCGTATCTCCAGGCTCTTTGTGTACACAAGCCGCGCTATCTGATCGGGTTCATGACAGTATTGATATGATCAACACTCACATTGAAGAATACATTAAATTAACAAAAATCTGTACTGAGCAACTTTCTTCACCTTCCAAGGGAAGTTTTACCAACAACAAAATGGACTAGCAATGGGCAATCCATTATCATCTTTCCTGGCCAACCTATTCATGAGCCACTTCAAAGTGGCTACTACAGCCAGGAGCCAGGAAGGCTACAGCCTTCCCATACATCTTTAAAACCTGATGTTTTAAGGATCTGTTATATGGATGATATATTTGCAAAAATCAGCAAAAAACACAGCACTGATGCCCTAAAACTTAAATTTACAGGAACCCACCATCAGTTCCACAATGGAAATAGAATTCAACAACATGCTTCCCTTTCTGGACCTAAAAATAAAGATAATGGCAAGTTAAAATTTGGTATTTACAGGAAAGCCACACATGCAGACAATGTACATGAAAGCCAATAGTTTCAAACCTAGACCTCACGTGGATGCCCTCTAAGTTTTACACGCTTCTGGGGTTAGCGTGGTGTGTGCATGGATCCCTGGTCACGTAGGCTTGCGGGGGAATGAAATGGCGGATTTGGCAGCCAAGACGGCTACCATGAAGCCCAGGGTTCGAGTACCATCTGTGACATCTGAAGATTTTAGGGCTGTATTGCGGAGAGCTGTGCAAACCTGTTGGCAGGAAGAGTGGTCCGCTCTCTGCAATAATAAACTTAGATCTGTGAAAGAACTTCCGATTCCCTGGGTTACCTCCTGTCGGTCATCTCGTCACGGGAAGGTGAATTTGGCTCGGTTGCGTATTGGGCACTGCTTTTTTACTCATAGTTTTCTATTTAAAAAGGAGCCTTCTCCACTGTGTCCGTTTTGCAATGAAGCGTTATCTGTACGACACGTGCTGCTAGAGTGTTTTCACCTAGCAGACCTTAGGACGTCTCTGCAGCTGCCGGCCAGCTTTGCAGAAATGCTAGCGGACGATAACGCAGTAGTGGAGAAGGTTTTTAGATTCTTTTCTAGTTTAGAGTTTAGGATTTAGTGAACGAAATTTTTAGTAGGGCTTGATTGATTTTTTTATGTACGTGTATTTTTAATGGGTGTCGTATAGTTTTTAGAAAGTTTTATATCTGACTTTTGCCATGACTAGTTTTTTAAAGGGCGCTGATGACCGCCGTAGTTGAGCGTCCTGATATATATATCATCATATCATCCTCACAAACATGCAGACAACAATAGCATAACACATAGACTGATGAATGTACTGATGGATGAAACGGAATATATGACCGAATATACCAAAATAATAGAAACAGCAAAAAAAAAGTAGATAAGAAAATAAAAATATTGAGTAGATAAAAACAGTTTAACAAGATCATCACCTTAACAGCTTTTAGAGTCAAAAAACATACAAGAATTTCAAATATCATCATAGGTAACCTGAAAATTTCAAAAGATTTTCAGTGAATTTACCATCATCCTGGCATCAAACAAATTCAGTATCAGAAATCTCATTATAAAAAAACAGACAAAGTTCTTCTGGAAAAGAAATCTGACATTTGGACTGCAGTAAGATAAACATTGGAAAGATGAACTGTACCATTGGAACCAGATTAAAAAAACACTTTAGGAACATCAAGCAAAAAGAAACGGAGAAATCTGCAATAGCAGCACATTTGTGAGATCATAACCACAACTTAGAACATAAAACCTAATTACCAAAATCAATTCACTTGAATCAAGAGTTAAACATCTGGGAAAACATTTATATAAAGAAATTCAAAACATATTTAATGAATTTTGACATTCCATTAGAAGAAAGTGTTTTACTTAGCCTCATTGGATCGCCACCAGATGTCTCGTCTCAGGAAAACCATGATCGGCTGGAACACCAAAGTTTTAGTCATTCAACTTTCATTCAAGTGGAGGCGAAGTGTGTTGAAAAAAATGTGTGGTATGTGAAGCACAAGTTTCTCAGTCAACTCATAGTATATTTTAATTATTACATTACTTCACAGTGTTAATTCCAATTTACCTTCTCAGAATATAATATTTTGTTAATTTGCATACTATATCCTCATTGAAATTCCCTCTTTTAAATGATTCAGATTCTCAGTGTGGCCAGAAATGCAAACCATTATTTTAAAAAAAAAAAAAAAAAAAAAAAAAACAATCAGTTTATATGAAGTGTGACAGTATTACTCCATTTATTTTTAACTTTTATTATTGATTGCTTAAACAGAATTGAATTCTCCTATTTCCACTGAAAATTTTTAGCATTTTTAACAAAGAATGTGATTACAGAAATATTTGTATTTTTCTATGGCTTTATTTACATATGTTATGCAAAAGTCGCATCCACTTGTGATCCAAATCAGCGTTTTCTTAGAAATAATCTGTTTAAGTTGGATGTGATCCAAAGAGACAGTATTCACTTTCATACAGTTTATTGTTAAAACATCTCAGACAATTTTTAATGTTTGATAATTATATTTAGAAAACATTTCAAGGGTCCTGCTTTAAAAATATTTTCTTTTTTTAAGTAAAGCTTATGTAAGTCTTTCACCTTCAGATTGTTGAATGTACACCCCTTTCCCTTGTGATGTCTCATACAAATGTATATCAGCAATGTATATTTCTGCTCTCAGTTACGTGGTGTGTGTTTCACTTATATATTTAACCATAATTACTGTCTCTCATCTCTATCTCTCATCTCTATCTCTCATCCCTTCCTGCATTCTCATCACCAGATTTATATCTTTGGTTCTTATCTTCTAAGTTCTTTACTCTTCTTCTTATTGACAGGACTTCTCTCAGATTTGTTACTTATTTCATCTTCTTTATTACCTTTGTCTATCCTATTATATATTATTATTATTTTAACATATCGAGATTTAAGTGAAGCCGATGTGTAATAAATACGACTCATCTATAAATTAATAAATATTATTTTAAGTTCTTTTAATACTCTGAGTGCTGAATCTGTTGTATCTTTCATTGCCATGCTCTTTGTTTCCTTTGCTCTCACTTATGGGAGCAACCCCAGCATGTGTCTGCTCATTTCCACTGCTTGCCTAGTACTCACATATGTTAGTAAGATTAATACAGGGTAAATCACCTAAAATTTGCACCGCCAATATTTCGAAATGGGAAGTACTACTGATGTGCGGTTTTCACAGCATTATTTGGTAGTTGGGGGCTCATAGTTTTAGCCTATAAATAGATTTTAATAACACTTAGGTGTATTTTTGGAGCAAACATACACTTTTTTAAATGGAACAGTGCCTAATTACATAAAAAAGTACGGTAAATTAGAATATTAATTATGTTTTTCACAGGATTCTAGTGCCAGTAGGTCACAAGATAACTTATTTTGAAACTTTTACACACCATGTGTTCTATTCAACTAGCTTAGTCACTAGATACAATGCTGTTATGGTTTGTTTACACGTGTTTGTGGTTCATTTGTGCATTGTGACGTTCTAGTCAGTGATAATTCAAGCACTAGGTTGTGAATGAATATGAGATATACCAATGCAGAAGAAGCCGACATGCTCATGGTGTACAGAGAGTGCAGGAAGAATGCAGTTCATTCTTGTAAGATGTATACAGAAAGATTTCCCAATAGATGTCAACCATCTTGGCAATTAGTCATCAACCTCCTCAACCAGTTATGTGAAATGGGTAGTGTAAAACCAAGAAAATGTAACAGAAACAAACAGGTGACTGAAGATATAGGAGAAATTAATGTTTTGGCTCCTGTTGCAGTAGATCTGCAAATTAGTTCCCGCACAATTGCACATGGAAGTAGAATGAGCTTTGTGTGTGCTTTCGTGTGTGCATGCGTGCGTGCCTGCCTGCCTGCGTGCTTCACATTCTCCATCGACATTGGTTTTGTTCCCTTCATATCTCTCTCCATCAAGAGCTGCATGGAAACGCTTTTGAGAATTGTGCTAACTTTTGTACATGGGCATTAAGACATGATACTTCAGAATCATCATGTATTTTGTTTAGTGATGAAGCAGCATTTACTAATCATGGCCAGGTAAACTGCAGAAATGTGCACTATTGGTCTGTTGACAATCTCTGTTGGCTTCATCAGGTGGAATGTCAGCATCCATGGAGTTTAAACATGTGATGTGGGATAGTGAACCATCAGCTCATAAGCCCTTTGTTCATAGAAGGAACACTAAACTCGCACAGTATCTCAACCTTCTAACAGACCATCTTCCATAGATGCTAGAAGACGTTCCTCTGCAGACTAGGGGGAACCTGTGGTTCTAGCATGATGGCTGTCCAGTCCATAGTGCACAAATTATTACAGCTGGTCTTCACAGATTGTTTCCAAATCGATGGATTGGATGAAGGGGACCTTTACCTTGGCCGGTCTGTTCATTGGATTTGACTCCGTTAGACTTTTTTCTATGGGGAAAACTGAAAGACACCGTCTACAAGGACATACCAACTACACCAAGTGATATGAAACAACATTTTTCTGCTGCCTGCTCTGAAATGCTAGAACGTGTGCAGTAGTTTTACCACATGAGATTGGAAGCTTGTATTGAAGCTGCAGGTGGTCATTTTGAACACAAGTTTTGAAGGTCAAATTTGTCTTTACTTGTTAGGGTCCACAGAGGCAGTGCACTCCCTTTTGTTTTTCTTTAGTTTTCGCTACCATAGGTAGTACAAGTGTTGGTGTGTAAAAGTTTTAAAATAAGATGTCTTGTAACTACTGGCACTATAATTCTGCAGAAAACACCATTAATATTCTAATTTACCATACTTTTGATTTTTATGTACTTACCTATGCATTGCTCCATTTAAAAAAGTGTATTTTTGCTCCAAAAATATACCTAAGTGTTATTAAAATTATTTATAGGCTAAAACTACAAGCCCCTAACTACCAAACAATATTGTGAAAACCACACATCAATAGCACTTCCCATTTCAGATATATTGGCAGTGCAAGTTTTAGGTGATTCATCCTGTATAGTAGAAAATTATTAACTAAATGTAACCTGCTGGGGTATGTAACACACCACTCGCATCTGTTGGGATCATTCCCCTGGTGAAGTATTAGAAGATAACTATACTAGTTGGAAGGATTATCAACTTTATTCATTTCGGAGGTGATTCTACATGTAAAGATAAATAAACATTCGACATTCAGAATTGCTATTTTAATTCAAAGTACGTATTTTAGCAAAAAAAAATAATGTTTGCATTTATTTATGCCACTTACAATTCAAATCTAGAAGGTTTAAGATTTACCAAAGCATACAACTGAACATCTCCTAACTTACATTATATATTTTCTTAATTTTCTTCCTTTTATTTTGTAAAAATAATAATTTTTGCTGGAGCTCATACAGCACAGCTAAACTTGACAGCAAGCTTCATGACAATCAAAACATTTGCATAGCTACTTGCTATGCACAATTTTGCTGACAATGTATGTCCTTGTTTTCTTTCTAGATACAAACACCAGTCTTACTTTTAGTGTAATCTAAATAAATATAACCAGTTTTTCTTAGCATATTTGTAATGTTTCATGTATCTGTTTACAGAATTCTCTTCCAAATCTATATTCAGAACTACAGCTAGATGACAGAAGTTCATGGTCAAGCTTCTCAAAGAGTGGTGATTGTGAAAACAACTTTCCAGTACAACTAGCTCGCAAGCTTACCCCATTCCAGCAGGTTCTTGTGGTTCAAGCACTGAGACCTGATCGTCTCCATTCTACACTGACACAATTTGCTTTGCGTTCTTTAGGTAATTTTGTTTTGTTTCAATAACTTATGGTGAATTTACATATCTGCAGAATAATTTAACTTGATTTTATTCAGTTGAGGGTCAGTTATGTTAATACTAAACATACACTAACACCTAATCCTCAAGTAATTAACCTCACTGTTCAAAAAACTTTCAGTAATATGCAATTAATTTTATTGATCATTTAAAAAAAATAACAATTACATCACAATTTCGCATGGTTGGTTACTGCAATAAAACAGTTGACTCAATAAAGAAATATGTTTTACTTTAAAAGATCCAACAGTCAAATAACAAATGCTGCACTCTCTACCACAAACTATTGGTAAGTACAGATGAACCTGATTTATGTTTATATCAATGGGAAGAGGGATGATTACTTAACTAAGAATTACTTAAAAATGACATTTGGGTAAAAAATATTTCTTCTTTTTTTTTTTTAAACAAAACAAAAAGAAATAATATAGTGGACCTTCTTGTATAAAATTTTACAAACAACAAAGATATTGTGACTTTGTGGGTTTGTAGAATTAAAAGTCCAATTTGCCGAAATTCTAAATGTTCTTTATTTGTGTAGAGATACACTCTGTTCAATCCTTACGTAACAGAATTACGTCACATACATACAGTCGCCTGCCTTGGTAGCGTGGTGGTAGAGTGTCTGCTTCACGTTCAAGAGGTCCTGAGTTCGAATCTCGGTCAGGGTGAGTTACCTGGATAAGGCTTTTTCTGGGGTTTTCCCTTATCCTGAAAGACCCATGTCGGGTAACTCTAAGCTCTATGGACCCTGGGCTTAATTTGAGCATAATTTCACCCATTCCATGTATCGTCTGATATGACTTTACGTTGGAGGATGTAAATTACGAAAAAAAAGAATACATACAGTCTACCAAAGTCTATGATCACAACGAACGTTCTGATTACCTCTGTTTACAACACTCTTGTTACACAACATTTGTTCACGACTGTTTTCTGCTTACGACTACTCTTGGCGAGTCGTCGCCTTCTTAAATGCCTCATTGATAAATTCGAGACTGTTCCAGATCAATAAAGAAACCGAATATTCTATCACCTTCCAGAAGCATAACTTAATCTATGCCGGCAAGTCCTTTATCTCAGCTATCCTTATTTGCCGGCTCTTGGTGTACACTATCCGCACTATCGTAGATAATGGCTTCGCGACAATATGTATGAAGAAAACTTATTTTGAACTTGGTTCTGCTTTAAAGAAATCAATTAATTTGATTTAAAACCTTTTTAAACCACTTCTCAAACTGTAAAAACACTTAAGCTCCACTTACATTTAAAATTAGGGCATATTTCAAGGATCCTGCATCCTCATCATCAGCTGATGTTCCACTAGTTCTTCAGGTAGCCACCTCCCTCTCCTGGCGCTGTTCAATGAGTTGAATGTCGTCATCTACTATTGGTATTTCAAAGTTCATGGTTCTCTTTTTATTCTTCAAAATATGTATATTTTCCCAAACTGTTAATTCCCAATACTTTTTTGCCGGTACCAAAAGTTTTATGTCTTTGGAAATATGATTTTTTGATCAGAAATGATGGGCTATGGCTGATTTATCTGTCTGTATTTTATGCATTTCATGTGTTTTTTCATCCATGTTTCTAGGTTTCTTTTTGTTTTTCCAATTTTTTGATGAAGCTCCACTGTTTATAAATTCTTCTATTTATAGTTTTATTAATTTGATTTGTTTCACTTTTCTAGCAATAAGTGCATATGCATCATTTTGCAGAGTTATTAATTAACTTAGAGCCTTTTCACTATAACTTTTTGCCTAATGTAAAGCTCACACACATTAATTGCACTTAACCCTTCACTTACTTTAGGTATTTCAAGATTTGAATCGTTATCTTCATTACTGTCTGTGTCGCTTGATCACCGCCATGTTTTAGGCACATATCAACAATAATCTCCTCACACAGCTAAATTGTCATCAAAATGCACAAAAGTATCAAAATTTGCATTTTCCAGTAGAGCTAGCTCATTTATAGGCACAACTCCATCACTATCAGTAGCACCAACATCAGAGATAGCTTCTTTCTATAAGGTACCAGATTTAAACAATGTTTATTTGTGAAGGATGACACCTGCTTCCAGGCAGCTAAAATAAATTCCATGGCTTCTAGTAAATTAAAGGAGAGATTTTCATTTCCTGCATCAAATCAATGTTATTAAATATTGAACCAGTAGTTTTCTATAATGAACTTTGAAATTTGCAATGATGCTCAAATCAAGTGACTGTAGACAATTGGTACACTTAGGAGGGAAAAGTTCCACTCAAACATTTTCCAAAATTATTTGAAGTGGATGTATTGCACATCAATCCACTTTCGATTCCCAGGGTTACTTCCTCTCATTCATTTCGTCGAGAGGAAGTAAGTTTGGCTTGGTTGTGCATTGTCCATTGCTTTTTTATGCATAGTTTTTTGTTTAAAAGGGAGCCTGCTCAAGTTTTTCCATTTTGCAGTGAAGCTTTATCCGTCCTTCATGTTTTGCTAGAGTGTTTTTGCTGGCAAGCTTTGCAGAGATGCTGGTGGATGACAACAAAGCGGTGAAGAAGGTTTTTAAGTGTTATTCTAAGTTGGATTACAGGATTTAGTGAAGGGAATGGTTTGTTTTATGCCTTTTCGCCTTATATTTTTATGTATTGTTTTCTTTGGGTTTTGCCGTAATTATATACATGTACTTTATTGCCGATTTTATTTACAGTTTTATTAATTTATAGTATTGTTTATATCTGACTTTTGCCATGAATAATTTTTAAAGGGCACTGATAACCGCTGCAGTTGGGTGCCCTTATATATACATCTATCAATCCATAACCCTCCAGGGCCCTACTGCAGTAGGTGCAGGATTGGCAATCCAGGGGTCCCAAGCCAAATCTCTCAATTCAGTCCCTCTGAGGGTGAAAGATCTTATGCCAAACACCCAAACAACTTTGGTCCACAACTGTGATTGGCTCATAAACCTTTTCCTCCCTGAACACAGTATGATAGATATCATTGTGCTCATGGGGAAGTGCATGAGGTGACTGGGTAACACTTAATTCCCAGACCCTGGTTATCATATAGGATAGGATTGTGCTGATATCTGCTGATAAGGGTCAGTCCTGGGGAGGGACCATTGCATAAGCTGATACACTCCTGAAGGCGACTGGGTCCATTTGTCTTTATACTGGGAGGTATGACCCTGAGGTGAGCAAGTTACAGGCCAGGACTGTCACCTAAGCTAGGGTTGCGCCCAGGATGTGAGCAGTCATCGGAGACGGTTGCAGTGGCGGATGATATCTTCGCCATGGTAGATAAAATACCAAAACCAAAAAGTTAAATTGATGCAAAAGAAGTAGTTAAGAATTATAGAACTCACTACTTACTAATTAATAGAATTAACGAAGGTCAGAAGTTTATTTCAATGAACCCATTTATAATACAGAAGGGTTTGGATAAAATTGCTGGTCCTGTGAAGTCATGTGTATGATCTTGCAGTGATTTGCTCCAGGTTGAAGCTCATTTAGCAATCCAAGCTGCAAAAATTATGAAAAACAGTATGCTTGCGAGCTATCCGGTGTGTGGAGAAATCCGTAGAACCCTGAACTCCTTGCACAGTGTGATAAACATTAGTGCACTGGATGTTATGTCCAATGATGAAATTCAGGAAAACTTAGCAGAACAAGGTGTGACACATGTACATTGCGTTCATTGCAAAAAACGAGGTGAACTACATAGTACTCACTCATACTCCATTCCTTACCTTTGATTGGATAGATTTCCTGCAAAGAATCAGGGCAGGATATGAAGCTATTGAAATGGGGCCATACATACCCAGCCTATTGAACTGCTACAAGTGCCAGCGCTTGAGCCACATGAGTGATTTTTATAACAGAGTTACTACCTGCATTTACTGTGGGGAAGTTATGCATGATGCATGTGCTTTACCTGCAACATGTATCAACTGCAGAGGTAGTCAGTCATTCATCCAACTCCTGAGAATGCCCCTGATTTATAGAGGTAAGGGCAATCCGAGAGATCCAGGTAAGAAAGAAGGTTCCTTTTTGGAAGTCTGGGAACTCTTGTGTATTCGTCAGACTTCTGTACCCAGGTCCTGTACTTGCATAATTGCGTAGTTATAGCTAAGATTATAACTAGATGCAAAATTGCAACTCAAACTGGCTATTTAAATATGGCAGTAATTGCAGAAAAAATTATTACACTAAGGTCAGAGCCAAAGAAACTGATATCAACAGGTACAACAGTGTGCATGCCTTCCAAGTCCAGTCCTGAGAAGAAACTTTCACCCAATTCACATCTGAAAGTATCGACTTCAATAATGACTTGTGAACCATTGTTATATAATACATCATCTAAAAAGTTCAAGATTGCCTATGAAAGAAGTGACTTCCTTAGGAAGAAAGGTAAGACCATCTCCTCTGAGATCCTTTTCTGCAGAATCTTATGGAGGACTCTGATTTGCATTTATCATCTTCATTGATTTCAGTTTCCAATCAGTTCGAGTCTCTCGAGCCGAAATGTTCAATTTGGAAATGGGCCTCCTTTTTAGAGGAGATGGAATAGGAAATTCTGCCCACACTGTCAGAGTGGCAGGAAAAAAGAGTCAGGAAAATTTGAAAAAGGTGTTATCCGAACACCAAAGAAAAAGAGTAAATTGTTTCAACCTCTGCTAAAGACTACATGTAGACCCAGCTTGACATTCTATCCCATTTTGTTAACATGGCTATCCGACAGTGGATAGCCACTTTGTCTGAAAAGTAGCGTGAAACCACCATTATACCTATTTTGAAAGACGGAAAAAACCATCATCTTCCCCCTCACCTGTTGCAGGTGCAAGATGATGGTACACATGATTAATGGATGGTTGGCATGGTTGCTGGAAACACACAACTTTCTGAACAAAATCCATTGCAGTTTTCAATGGCGCCATTCAACAGTGGACTATCTTGTGTCATTGTTGACACAATGAACGGATTCATGAAGGACTGTTAAACTGTTGAGCTATTTTTTGACCTTGAGAAAGCTTATGATACGTGTTGGCGGGCAGAGTTGCTACGCACTTAGCTCGTCATCACATATAACATGTTGAAAGCACAATGTGGCCATTCTCTAAATATCTTAGGCGTACTAAGTGACAAATCAAAGGGAATGGATCACACAGTGTTATTGCAACTCTGTCGCACACTGATTCAATTCAAATTAGACTATGGCTATTTAATTTTTTGTTTTTTCCTCAGCATATCCATTTGTGCTGAAAAAATTAGAAATAGTCCATAATAATTGTGGCATCCATATAGCTATAGTTTCTTTTAAGACAGCAAATGCTGTATGCTCATTTCATTACATAAAACTCGGTTATATTTCATTGAAATTTAATTCATATAGCAATGAATTACATATAAATGTATAACATATAAATAAGGTTCTGTTATCGTGTTTCTAAATTGTAGGTTTCCTATTTACGTATAAATATGAATTTCTTAGAACTGGATTACATATAAAGCAGGTTCAACTGTGTTTCCAATTGAAAAAGCTATTTGTAGTCATTTTTTAATACATTGTCACTTACATTTTATATTATTGAGGGACTATTTCCGAAAGCCATTGCGTCCATTATCAACCTCAAATTTTGGACCTTGATGTCACTGTTACTAAATTCCTCCAATAACACATAACTGTATTTTCAATATTGACTTAAACCTTTTGAAATGATTTTGAAATTGTTCATGCTCCATCATGAAATGTGTGCTTAGAACTTCTGCACTTAGAATAAATAAGTCTAAAAAAAAACCAGTTCTGAGTGACATGTCTTTCGGTGTTATCTGACCAGCATCTGTACCATGTGTTTGTTGATAACTTCCAATACACTCATGATACTGGACCTTTTGAGTTACTTGAAGTCTTTATGATTGCTGCTGCTCCTCCTAGTTTATTTGCTCTTTTATTGCCTAATAAATAATGTCCCTTAAAAAATTATAAAAAAGCAAGATTATTATAATTTATGTTTTTTCTGATAGTTGTGGCTACAGGTTGGATATTAAATTTATCTAATATGACATTAATAGCAGTTTGAATGTGAGTATCTATATTGTGATTTCATGAATTCGTAGAATCAAAAGTCTTGTTTGCAGAAATTTCAAACACCCTTTTTTGCAGTAAACAGAAGCTTTGAGCAAGCCTTTCAGCAGTAAAACGACATGACTTTGACAAACAGCAGTCTTCAAGGTCGACTCAATGCTAAACTGCAGCAAAGTCAAATGTCCACACAACTGACACAATTAAAACACAAGAACTGACTGCTTCTCACACTTTACCGCTATTTATACCTCCCAGTCATTATTCTAGAATGCAGTAGACTATTCGATAACAATCGAGACGGCATCAGAAAAGCGGGAAGATTCCAGACTTCTCTCTGTCTCTTTCTCTCTCTGTTTCTTCCTCTCTCTCGGCAAGCATCCAACTCTATGCGCCACTATCTGTCTCACTGCTCCCTCCTCAAGGCTGGTCTCCCCAAACAGCACCATCGTAACGTGCCAGACGATCCAGGTGTACCACCAACATCTTTCCTCGGAGCACCTTCTGGATGTGATAGCCCACGTCGTTAATTCTCTTTACCACCCAGTATGGTCCTTGCCACAGTTACTGAAGTTTTCGGCAGCGTCCCCATATCCAGGTAGGGCGGTACAACCAGACCAGGTCACCTTGCTGGAATCCTTGGCTGTTGGCTTGCCTGTCATACCGGATCTTCATGCGGTCGCTCGCCATCTGGATGTTCTGACGAGCCATCTCATGCATGTCTTGGAGATGGTCCATGAGGTTCTCCACATACTCGGCTGGCTGTTTCACTTTCGAGGGGCTCCCAAAATCCAGGTCACAAGGAAGGCGTAGCTCTCGGCTGCACATTAAGCTTGCCGGCGTCATCCCAATGGTGTTGTGTGTTGACGAGCGATAGGCCAGCAAGAACAGTGGCACCTTGACGTCCCAGTCTTACTGATGGCTGACCACGACCTTTCTCAGATGTTCTTCTAGGACCTTGATGTCCCTCTCAACCATACCATCCGACTGCGGGTGTAGAGGTGTTTTGCGGGTCTTGTTCACCCCAGATCTTTTCAGTGCCTCCTTCATCAGGTTAGACTCAAAATTGGTGCCCTGATCACTGTGGAGCTCTAACGGGACATACCTCTAACATACCTGGAACAGCACGCCCTCTTTGGCCCTCAGTCCCATTGGGCCCAGTACGACTTGTATGCAGTGCTTCTGGGTGCGATGTCCTTCCAGGTTGGTCTTGTCCCTGCCTCTACTTCTCTCAAGAGTGGCGCTAAGTTGGCGTCCGCCAGCTGCTCCCTCCTCAGGCCTGCGCTATCCCATCCGTCCACCCTGTCAGCTGCGGCATGTTCCTTCTCTTCCACTCTTGTGCACTGACTTCACTCTTCTTTGCAGGGTCTTCGGACATGACGTCTGCGTTGCCATGGTTCTTCCCTCTTCGGAGGTGAAATCATACTCTTGCAGTCTCTGAATCCAACAGGCTGTCTGGCCTTCCAGGTTTCTAAAGCTAAGTAGCCAAGTTAGAGCGGAGTGGTCAGTCCTTAGGTGGAATGGCTGACCATATAGGTACTTGTGGAAGTACTCCAAGGTCTTCACTACCGCCAGCATTCCTCGCCGAGTGACGCAGTAGTTCTCTGCTTTGGACAGCGTCTTACTGTAGTGAGCTATCACCCTCTCTTGCCGTCCTGGTCTTGGGATAGGACGCCTCCAATGCAATCATCCTGGCATTGGTGTCCACAATGGAGGCGCTGACTGGTTGTGGGAATCCCAAAATAGGAGCACTGCAAAGTGTCTTCTTTAGATGCTGAAAAGTGCCTTCGGTGTCCTCCGTCCACTCATAATGCCAGTGTTCATCTGTCAGGCGGGTGAGAGGCTTGGCGATGTTGGAGGAATCCTTCAAGAAGCGACGGTAATAACTGCACAGCCCCAGGAAACTGCACAATTCTCGGTTATTCTTCGGGCGAGCCCATTCTCTCACATCCTGTGTCTTCTCCGGGTCTGTGGCCACTCCAGTTGGTGAGAATATGTGGCCCAAGTAGTTGACTTCCTTGCGGAAGAGCTGGCACTTCTTCACGTTCAGCTTCAGGTTAGTCGCCTGCACTCTCTGTAGCACCTTGCTCAGGTTGTCGAGATGGTCTTCGAAAGTCTTGCCAACGACGATATCGTCCAGGTATAGCAGGCAGATGTCATAAGTCAATCCTCTCGTTAACTGACTCCATGAGACGTTGGAAGGTAGCTGGTGCGTTGCAGAGACCAAAGGGCATAATTGTGAACTGCCAAAGCCCTTGGCCTGTCGAGAATGCGGTTTTCTCCTTGTCTCTCGGGTCTAAAGCCACTTGCCAGTAACCCGACTTCAGGTTCAGGTTGAGAACCACTGCGTGCCAGTAAGCATATCCAAGGTGTCATCAATCCGGGGTAAGGGTAATCAGTCCTTCCTGGTGACAGCGTTTAGCTTCCTGTAATCTACGCAGAAGCGTAGCTCGTAGTCCTTGAAAGGGGAACACCAAGGGCTGACAGACTCTTCGATCAATCCGCTGGATCTCATGTCCTCCAGCGTGTCCCGTACCGCCGCTTGTTTTGCCAGCGGAATGCGTCTGGTTTATTTCCGAATAGGCTGGAGCACCCGGTCCGTGCGGCGGTAGTCGCTGTTATCTTGGCTGAAGACGCGCTGGTATCATCCCAGTGGTTGTCGAACCTTCTCGAGCTGTTCTGCGGTCAGGTGGTCGGCCACCCTCTCCAGTAAACCTTCCAGCCGGGGCCCCAGGTGTTGTTTTACGGCACCGGCTCCTTGGTGTTGTCGATTGGCGTTACGCTGACAACGGGCTCGCACTTCCCCAACTCCCTCCCGGCCTAGATGTCGTGATCGGTGTCTGATGGATTGAGCAACCTCACCGGCACCTCCTCTCGGCAGGGCAAAAATATCCTGGCTACACAGAGTCCGTGCAAAGGCGTCTTCCGGTCCAGCATCAAGTTCTTCGTCCGCTGGTCTTCCAGTCGCCGTCACCACAACCTCGCTTCTCGCGGGGACAACCACGTCTTCCCTTAGAATGGCCCTGCAGATTCCAAGGCGTTCTTCATGGTTCTGGAGCATCACCTCTTATCCATTGAGCTGCAGAACCTTCCTGCCGACGTCGACCGTCGCGTCGTGGCTCCTGAGGACATCCAGTCCCAGTATCACCTCTTCAGCCACCTTTGCAACGAACACCCACGGACGCAAGGCACTCCACCCCAAGGTCAGCTGCTGCAGGGCCTCCCTCTCCACTGGCAAGGTGTCGCCCAATGCCGTCACTACCTGGAATGGCCGGCTCGGTTTTTTCGACGGCAAACCCCTGTCCACGTCAGGTCTGACGACAGTCACGGCTGCTCCGGTGTCCACAACCACGCGGAACGGCCTCCCTTTTACCCAACCATGCAAGATGAGGCTGTGAAACGTACGTCGGCTGACGGCGCGCAGTGTCACGCGAGGGGATGGTGGTGTTGGCGCCGACGTTCCCCTCGACACGCCGGGCCTTACTCGTTTTCCGGTTGATCTTCTTGGTGTGGGTGGTCTCTCTCCAGGTGTCCCGGCTGACCACACCTCTAACACACGCCACTTAGTCTTCGTCGGCATCCCTGGACTGGATTCGGTGTTCATCCTATCGGATACTCCTTGTCTTCGAGGTCGGAGTAGCCGTCACTCTGGCCACTTCCTCCTCAATGTGGCCGTTAGCGCCTCGTGTATGGTCTTGTAGTTGTCGAGCGCTAGGCGCTGAGGTATCTCGGCATCTCGTACCCCGTCGACGATGTAGGTGGCTTTTCGGGATACGAATCTGGGAGGGAGGTCGGCCATGGCGTTGCTGGCCAGCTGTTCGATTGCCAGGGCGAACTCCTGCAGCGTCTCCCCTGGCTGATGCGTCCTAGACTTCAATTGGCTGCAGTAGACTGCGGCTGAGCGGCGGTTTCCGAACCGTTTTTCCAGGCCCTCCCAGATGTCCTTGAGCGCCGCCGCTGTCTGGACCGCGTTCAGCACCTCTGCGGTCCATTCCTGGAGGCTGGCTATTAGCTGTGCGGCCTCTTCTTCTGGCGACCACTTGGCCACTGTGTCCAATTGACGGCGGAAGTCTTCAAACGTTGACGTGCCGTCGTACTTCGGTGGTTTGACGCCCGCATATGTTGTGTCGCTTCCCGGCGCGTTGGCCTTCAGATCTTTAAGTCTTCTGCCGACGATGTCCTCCACCATGGCGTTCAGAGACTTGGTGTTGCTATCGGCCTTCCCCTTTAAGTCGTTAACGCGGTTCGCCAGGTCTTCGACGCGCTTGTCCAACTGACCCATCAGCTTGCCCAGCTCCGTCACGTCATCCCTCACGTTGACCTATTGCTCTTCAAATTTGGTGGCGAGGGCCTCGTTCGCAGCCTTCATTTCGGTTAATTCGGCGTTCATTTCTGTCATTTCCGCGGCCAGGTTGTTATTTGCCGCTTTCATTTGCTCGGCCAGGCTGTTATTTGCCGCTGTTGTCTTTGCAGCTAGGGTGTCATTCGCTGTGTTCATTTCTTCCATTTTTCTAAGATCTTTGCCAATGCTGCTTCCATCGTCGTGTTCCACTCCTGACACCAAATGTGAGTTCGTGGGTTCGTAGAATTAAAAGTCTTGTTTGCAGAAATTTAAAACACTCTTTATTGCAGTAAACAGAAGCTTTGTACAACCCTTTAAGTAGCAAAACGTTGACAAACAGCAGTCTTCCAGGTCGACCTCATGCTAAACTGCTGCACAGTTCAAATGTCTACCATCACAACTCACACAATTACAGCACAACTGACTGCTTCTGACACTTTGCCGCTAGTTATTATTTTAAAATGCAGTAGACCGTTCGATAACAATCGTGACTGCATCAGAAAGGCGGGAAAATTCCAGACTTCTCTCTGTCTCTTTCTCTTTCTGTTTCTTTCTCTTCTCAGCAAACATCCAACTCTGCATGCTACTGTCTTTGTTTTCTGCCCACGTGAC
Source organism: Mantis religiosa (assembly GCA_030765055.1). Classification (NCBI taxonomy): domain Eukaryota; kingdom Metazoa; phylum Arthropoda; class Insecta; order Mantodea; family Mantidae; genus Mantis; species Mantis religiosa. The sequence continues at coordinate 67,815,558 of CM060955.1, read as the reverse complement.
CAGCACTGGCTTGTCGCAGCTCCAACATAACAAGCGATTGATGACAATATATATATCCACACATACACCATACACCATAGTCATTACTACTGATTCAGTTTTCAGCCTTTGAATAACAATAACATATCTGTGTGTATTATTGACAATAAACTAATATGCACATGCTCAAAACTCTTCCAGTACTTAAAGCAAAAAATGCATAACAACCTCTTTGGCAGATCTTAATCTAATGCAGTATTTGAAAAATGTTAATGACCTTGATAACTAGACATTTACTACTCATATTGTCTTAAAGGAAATAATTAAATAGAGTTCCCTGAACTATGTCTTAAAATTATTTGGTGTTATTCTGACTCACTCTGTATAGTTTTCTTTTGGGATATTTCTTGACCCTATAGATCATTTTAACTCATAACTTAATGAAGAAATCAGAGTATAGTAATGTTGCAAGAGGTACTAATTTATTGACATTTAAAGGATTGCAGGACCTATCCCCTCCACCACTGAACTTGAAACAATTACTTAGTGAAACTGTTGCAACTGAGCCAATCCTCTTGGTCATCTCTCCTGGAGCAGATCCTTCAGAGGAACTTCGTGCCTTAGCTTTTACCACAGTGGGAGAACAGCATTACTTTGAGGTAAGTTTTAGGGTATGGTATTAAATAACTTCTCTGCCGAAAAAGTAAAATAAACCAAAATGTATTATTGGAAACCAACAGGTCTAGTATATCTGATTTTGAAAATTTCTGATTGCATATGTTTAACACAATTTCTTGTACCATTAGCACTTCAAATGTGCCTCTTGCATATCATACTGTTCATATAAAAGATTATTTTATATCCATCAATCTTAATCCCAATAAATGTTAGCATACAAATGTTTTTAAATTATCAACTATACATTAAGTTTTATGCAAACTGCAAAATCCATTCAAATATTTATATTGCAAATTGATTTCTGATAGTAGTAAGTTTAGGCAAAAAAATTATAATAGAATATAATTATTTGTCAAAAACTTCACTTATCTTTTTAAGAAATTTGATGATCTTTCCACAGAATTCAAGAGACTAGTTTTGCAAATCATTATTTACATCTTCAGTCTCTTTATTCCGGTTGTTACTGTTACAGTTGCTAGGGGATGGATAACAGCCAGAATAAACAGACTGAAGTTGCAAATAAGGATTTGCAAACATAGTCTCTTGAATTCTGTTGAAAATTCATCAATTTTCTTAAAAATATAAGTGAAGTTAGTGACAAAAAATTATATTTGATTCTAATATTTGTTACTTCAGTGTTGTTAGCTTCTGATTTCATGCAAAAGCTTTTTTTTTTTTATTCCAGTAAAATATATTTAATTATATAACATGTCTTCATGTCTTATATATTTCATTTTAATTATATTCTCTCTGTCTTACAATTTTGTTGCCTTTACATTCATTATAGTTATTATAAATTACACACTTTATAGTGAAAGATGTAATTAATTTATTGTAATTTTAAATGCTAAATGAATGTATGGCTTATAAAGATGAGTAGGATTAGAAACACTAAACATCACAAACTAAAAAAGTAGCTGAATATGTTTCGAGGACTAAGGACTTGTCCTTGAAACATATTCAGGCACCGTTTTAGTTAGTGATGTTAAGTGTTTCTAATCCAACTCTTCTTAGGTAAATTATCAACACATCACTATTCCTAATTCTTCTGTTCAAGTATAATGAATAAATACTGGAGAGATGTGTGCTTGCATGCAATACAAGTTAGCTGGACACAGGGTATAAATGACGTTAGATGTACAGCACGGCCATCAAATGTGCAAAGGTCGAAACTACACAGTGTAGTATTCTGCAGACCAATGAAGCATTACCTTGCAATGCAGATGCGAGGTCAAGGTGTAGTATAATGCAACTGTTTTGTTTCCTCTGTCAGTATGACGGTTTTCATGGACAGGCTATACCTGCCTGCAGTTGTTTACTTGCGCAACCGGTAACAGTGCAGTCCATGTGCAGTATATCTATGGAAAACTGCATACGCCTTCAGCCTTTAGTAATGAATGTATGGTGCTTGAGTATTAGGTTGCTCAGATATCTAACTAAATTAAAATATACTTAAATACCCTGTGCAAGAAATAGCAGAATTCACAAAAACTGATATATTTTGTGAAAAAACATAAACAGAGATACTTTTAAATTAGCTGCTGAATGCCTCAAAGTATGTCTTCTGGTTTTTTTAATGATTTTCTGTATAATAGAGGCATAGTCTCCAATGAGGGGCATAATTATAATTAAATCTAAGAAGGAAAGAACTTCTGTCTCGGTATAGATTTAGGTTCCCTCCAAGGAGAGGTAAATACATTTTGAAACATATTCTTATTTGTGGGTTTGTAGAGTTAAAAGTCCAGTTTGCAGAAATTCAAAATGCTCTTTATTAGAAATACACTTTGGTGAACCCTTACAGTAGCAGAATTACGTAACATACACAAATACAGTCTTCCAAGGTCGTTGATCACAAACAAAGAGTTCACTTTCAAAACACAGCTGTGCGCGCTCAATTATCAATTTCCATTTTGACTCTCATTACCACTGTCCCTCTCTGGCAATTCGCGCCCTCCTTTATATCCCTCTACTCATATATCTAGACGTTTGTGGAATGTTCTCTATTCACTGTTCCAGAAATTACCAAACGAAACACGAACCTTTCAATCGTCTATACCTTGTTTCACGTAAGCTTGCCCAGTATCTCTTAACGGTCACGTGACCTAATCACCTCTCATTGGTTGCTGTCGTGGTAATGACTGCCGTGCAGTAAAAATTAGTTCGTTATTTAACATGGTGATTTATCATTATATGTTGGAAGAGAATTGTCAAATTTATATTTTCGTAACTGTTTTAATTAAATATATTACGCAACAGAGTTGATTTATCTGAAATGCATGTTAATTCTTATACAAAGTAAAGAGGAGGTTCCTTTGCTCTCAAGCACATGGCACGATAGCACGTGATTTAGCGGTAGTGATGACATATTTGTTTATATGACTTTTATCACTGACCTTGTTTTGAAGTGGATTAGTCATGCATCGCCATTCGAGAGTGTGGGAGCTAAATTATTTTATTGATCGTTTATTGTGCATGTATTATATGTATAATGGCAGAGTCTACCGCCAGTTTTTCGCTGAAGTATCGCAAGGATAATTATTTACAAACAGGCAAAAAAAAGAATTGTGTTGCATGTGTTTAATGCACTCACAGAGAAGAATCCGTCTTTGTCAGTGAGAGAAGTCGAACAGCTGTGCTCTGAAGTTACAGGTGTGAGTGTTAGATCCGTAGGAACATCGCGACATGAAATTGAGGAAACAGGAAAACTTACCACTCCAGGCAAAAGCAGGAATAAACAAAAGTGTGTGCTCGAAGAAAATACGTGAAAAGTGTTGTGCGTCGTCATGTGTGTAGTTTTTCTTTAGAAACGAACTCCCTAACATAAGTAACATTTCGTCTGCTGTAAATGAGGATGCAGATTTGCCAAATTTCAGCAGATTGCTTATACAGCTGGGATTTGTGAATGAAAAAAGAGGCAAGAAAAATGTGCTAAAAGACAGAGGCGATATTGCTGTGTGGCGAAGACGCTATTTAAGGACAACCACACTATACACGAAGAACACACGAAAAGTAAAGTATGGTGTGACACGACTTTTAAGACTGAAAGACAAGCATTTTTGAAAGGTATGTGTGCTGGTTTAAAAAATCCCAGTGGAAAAGGCCAAAGGCCTTTCATTATAAACTCTTTCAGTTTCATTGCTCAGTCATTCTGTTTCAATTTGCTCAGTTCATTATAAACTTGTATTTTTGCATGCCTTCATATCCTTATTTGTATGATTTTTGTTGATTTTATTTATCTTCCCGGCAATTATTACATTTACTGCAGGTTTAAATGTGAGGGGAAGGCACCGCCTATGGCCTATGACGCGAAAGCATTAGCCAATTAGGGCGAGGGGGAGGGTTGTTGAATGCGGAGTGATACATTTCAGCGGGGCAAGGTTATATGAAACAGAGATTAACTTTATCTGTTTCGGCAAGCCTTTTATCTCTGCACTGCACTATCTGCCCCTTATCTCCGTGCTGCACTATCTGCCCCTTTGTGTGCATTGGCCGCCAATTGCAACAATGAGTTTGCAACAATATCTTACCAATGAGCAAAATACAATCAATAATACAGTATTTTACCTTTCTGCATCATTTAAATGATCCCGGTTCATCATTTGTTTGCAAATAAGAGTTTAAAGTTTGAGAAAAGTTTAAAAACACTTATTAAATAAATATACATTTTAGGTCTTATTACTCAGCTTTACTGCAAGTTTTTGTTCCTCTCTTTCAGACTTTCCTATTCATGAGCTATTAACTTAAAAATGTAGTCTATATTCATCTTGGCGTATCTGTTTCTTTTTCTTTTTAAGTTAGTGGAACATCTTTTGAGATATAGTCCATCGCTAAGATATATTCACTCACTCATCTGATGTATGTAAATAGCATTGGTTTTGATTTTATCAAATCAAAGCAACACCATTATATTAGGTATAACAAATGCTATAATTTTCTTTAATTATGAGTGATGCTGTAACCCTTCTTACCTCTTCCCCTTGGCCATCTAGCTCTACCGTAAGTAGCTGTGTGTTGTTTCCATATCTCTTATGCAATAAACCAGAGCATTTTTTGGCAGATATTTAACTTAAATATAAACTAAATAGAAGTGTCACTGTTTAATAAATATGGATGATGATAATATAAGAGATACCTATGGATAGAGAAAGTTATATTATTGTAATAGAATGTTTATTTATTGACCACACAGACTTGGTTTTAATTTAAAAAAAGTAATGAGCATGTCAATTTATTACTTGACAGGTGGCAATGGGACAAGGCCAGGTGGAACTGGCACTGCAATATCTTCATACTGCTGCTCAGCAGGGCCATTGGCTATGTTTGAAAAACTTACATTTAATGACCTACTGGCTTCCTGCATTGGAAAAGGAATTCAAATCTTTAAAACCACATGAACACTTCAGACTCTGGCTTACATCTGAAGTCCATCCAAAATTTTCAAACATCCTGGCGCAGTCTTGTCTTAAGATCACTTATGAGGTAATGTTTTAAATACCTTAGATTTAGGTCAGATATGTGATCTTTTCATTAATTAAAAAGAAAATATTTCAATTATCATTATTTTGTTAACAGTCACCTGAAGGCATAAAGAAAAACTTACTACGCACATATGCTTCTTGGGGCCCTGATTATATGAGTAACAGCCAAGCTGATGGAGCACTGCTTCAAGCAAAGGCACTGTTTGTATTGTCATGGTTCCATGCTGTGGTACAGGAAAGGAGGACATTCATACCACAAGGGTGGGCCAAGTTCTATGAGTTCAGTGATGGTGATCTGCGTGCAGGAGCAGAGATATTGCAGCAGCTATTTCAGAAAGGTCAGTATTACAAAATTTAAGCTATCCATTATGTCATTTTCAAAGCTCATTAAGTCCGCTCAGAATTACATTTGAAAATTAAAGGTACTGTCTTGTAGAAGACATCAGACCTTGCCTTTTCATTGTTTGAAACTAGCTCTAATTTTTAAACAAATTTCAATAATTTTTATAATTTAAACAAATTTTAGTTTCTTGTTTTGTACAAATTATGAAAAATAAATTGGATCTCTCTACATCACTAATAATTGTTCACAAAACTATTCCCCATTCCATATTAAAGTCATGACTTCTGCATATTCTGAAAAACATTTTTAGATGGAATTAACAAGTTTTGTAAATAGAGTACTCATTTAAATTAACTTGACATAATTTGTTGAAGTGTCTTTAGATGAAGTATCATTCTCAGAGGAAAAAATATTCTATAACAACATTTTAATAATTGTTATACTTTGTTTCATTGCTAATCTTGGAATAAAAAGTACACTTTACAATAATAAACACATCCAAGTTTTCTGTTTAAATCAATGATTAATTTACATGAAATGGGAGTTTTCTTACTCTAGCTTCACTTTGTACACCACTTTCACTTTCTACTGTAACATGCTTCAAGACTGTTATCTCCATCATCAGCCTCTGTAGAATAGGTGATAGCATGTCTGCTCATATTCAACATGTCCTGAGTTCAAATCTCGGTCAGGGTGAGTTATCTAGATAAGGCTTTTCTAGCGGTTTTCCTTATCCTGAAAAATGAATGTCAGGTAATGCATTAAAAAGATCTAAGAGATGACAAAGATTCATCAAAACGTCTAATGAAGTGAATATAGATTTCTACTGTGTATTAAACTGCAAACAAAAGTATGTCAAAAATTAATGGAACAAGTTAGTGGTAAAATTCTAATTAAAAAATGTTCACTGTAAAAGGAGAAATAAAATATAAGGAGAATAGGAAACTGTTTGAGAGAATAGTCACTAAAGTGAAAGAGAAATAGGCAAGAATGATAAAGAATGAATGTGAATGAAGAGTAAATTAGAATAATAATAATAGTATTGTTAAATATAAATAGGAATGTGAATGTAATATAACTGTGATAGTTACCAATACTCAACTGACCTGAATTTGTGTATATTATGTCTAAATATTCTTAAGCAAGCAATTTTATAAAGTAAATATTGTGAGTAGGTAGGTAATTAAAATTCTTATTCCTGTTCTTTTTAGTGGGAGTTGTATGTTATGTAATCAGAGTTATGAGACTGTTGGATATTATTTGAATACAATATTCCAATGCAAAAATTGAAAATGTTTCGTCTTTGTTAATATTAGAGTTTTAAGAATCAGATTGGGATTCCTGAATGGAGTTATGTTGTTTCCTACTTCATACAAGGAATATGTGTGAATTTATATTAGGTAGAAAAAGCTATGTGAATGTACCAATTATAATTTTGTTTATTTGAACTTCCCTATTCATTAATATTTTTCAATGCATGTGGTAATTAGTTAATAATATGTACTATATGCAATTATTTTCTCAAGTAAAAGAGATTAATGCTTTATGAGTTATAAGCAGTAAGAAAACGCCTAAGTTAATTATCTAAACATGGTTCTACATTCATGCATCTCCCAGATTAAATGCAATAATTTGTTTTTGGTATCAACATACATATATTGTATCTTATTTGTGGCTTTTTTAAAGGTTCTACAAACATAAAATGGGAATTTATACATGGACTGTATGAGAATGCGATTTATGGTGGCAGAGTAGATAATATCTATGACATTCGAGTTCTGGGCTCTTACCTCAAAGAGTTCTTTGATGCTGCTGTTTTAGTTTATGGACAGAAACCATTAGGACCTGGAATTCAGGTTCCAACTACTGCAAGCTTCAAGGTATGATATAATGTGATATGATTTATTAACTACTAAAGGAAATACATCTGAGCCACTAACAGAGCAGCCTTTTAATATGTTTACATGCTTGGTATGTAGTAGTAGTAGTAATAATAATAATAATAATAATAATAATAATAATAATAATAATAATAATAATAATAATAATAATAACAATAACAATAACAATAATAATAATAATAATAATAATAATAATAATAATAATAATAATAATAATAATAATAATAATAATAATAATAATAATAATAATAATAATAGTTAAATAAATAAATAATAATTTATTGTCCATAGATTGATTGGTTACAATTTCTGAAATTGTCAATTTCAACATTAGAAAACTAATTCTGCATAGTCAATTTACATTAGAAACTAATTCTACTCATGATCCCTTAATCACACCATGAGCTTAATTTTCAAGTACAATTAAAGCTACAAATTAGGGTTTGCTCTCTTGATGGTTATTGGTTTCCTTTTACTTATCTACCTTGCATCAGTTTTGTGCTATTTGCCAAATTTTTGTCTTTGTCTATCTGTTTTTTACCTTTTCTTTCACCTTGTTATAATCACTTCACTTATTTTGGATTTTAATTTCATTTTTGTGGTATTTGTCACTGTCACATATCCCTTTTTCTTATTAGTCATTAAACTTCACTTGCTGCATTTTTCAGTCCTTCATCTGATTTCCTCTTATTTCATATCATTTACTCATATTTTCTCTACCTCTCACAACCACACTCTATTTTCTTTTCCTTTTCTGCAATTTGCCTAGCCTTTTTTTCCCTTGTTAATATGCCCAATTTTTTAATTTCTCATTTTCTAATTCCTTTTGTTCCCACAATTTTTTCACTCAGCACTTGCCACATTTCAATTACATCTTTTCTTATTTTCTTCTTCATTCCATCAGCCACCAGTTCTGAGTTTTCCTCCTCTCTTGTTTCATTAGCACTATTCATCACTTCGCTTTCTCTGATACACATAGTCACTTCTCCGTATGTCTTTGCTTTCTAGACATATTCTTTGGGTGTCAAGGTCACCTCCATGATTATTATTGGTGTGGCATCACTCAGATGTTGCTCTGCTTTCTTGATGTTGGTTATATCGCTTCTCTGCTAAGGTACTTGCCCATCAATCCATAGTTTGAAGTTTTATATAAATGCATTATATCCCTGTTTTCTTAACATACTGCTTCCTTCAATTAGCCTCTTTGTTTTACTTTTTGCACATATGATAGATTCTTGTTTACAGAAATAGATGTTCCTCTTAACTGTTTTGCTTGTTCTAGTACTTCTGTTGTTAATTCTGTATTACTAAATTTTGTCAAAATATTTCTTTTGCTATTCAGTTTCCCAATTCTAAATGTATTTGAAGTCTCTCATATCCCCAATCTCTTCACTAATAATTAATGTATCTCCTGAAATCTCTGATCCTACTTTGCTCCTTCACTTCAGAAACTATTAGTTGTACCTTCTCATTTTGTCTTCCATATTTTCCATTCTTCTTTTCATTTTCATCATCTTAATTTTTATTATCTCCAGCTCTTTAGTTTTGATTCTAATTTTGTGTTCTACCACCTCTTCCATTCTTATTTAAAACTAATGCTAAGCTAATGAGATTTTAACTTCTATATGTTTTAAATTCTTCTGTCTGCATCACAATTGATATGTCACTTAGCGCCTTTTTCCTCTCTTCAGTAGAAGCAATTCTGCTGTATGTTCATACCCAATATTCCAGTTCAGTATTCGCAGCTTTAAGGTATACATCACATATATTATGGTTTTCAGTTTAAAGATGCATTCACTTTTAAATTTAAAATAATTGAAACATAGTGAAGCAAATAAACTTTAGCAATCAACTTTAAACACTCAGATTGCTGCTTATTCTAAGTTACTTATGGATGGATATGTTTCAAAAACCTATTTTCCCCATTCAGGGCTTCTGTTGGAGTAACTCTTGATTCTCCAGTCATCTTCTTCCATGAAGTGTGGAATTAGTGAATTTTAGATTAATCTATGTCTGCTGAAATTTCAAATTAGTATTAGGTGCGTTAAACTTGTTATATATTATTATTTGAAGCAAAAGGTTAGAAACAGTGATGTATTTAACATTTGAAACTAATGAGCCGGTATTTCAAACACAAACATCACTTAAATTATTAAATTTTAGATGAGTCGCATTTTTTAACACATCTGCTTCACTTTCGTACCTATTTTGAGGACATGTTTCGCAAATCTTCGCTTGCATCTACGGCTCTTGTGCGACTCACAAGAGCCGTAGATGCAAGCGAAGATTTGTGAAACATGTCCTCAAAATAGGTACGAAAGTGAAGCAGATGTGTTAAAAAATGCGACTCATCTAAAATTTAATAATTTTTCGCTTCACTGTGGTGTTCCAATACAGTTGAATCTCGATCACTTAAATTATCCATATCATAAGCTGATTTCTTAGAGGCTGTGCACATATTTTAGCAGTTTAAACTTCTTGTTCTATATTGTGATTTTCTTCCAAAAGTGATTGGCTCAATGGTGGCACACAATGTCCTTTCATTGTTCTCTTCAATCTCTGGTACACAAAGAAGTCACAAGGACCAATGTTCTGCAAATACAGTAACTGAGGCAACATAATGGCTACGTTTTTTTATAAAAATTCATGAACAGACATTGTAGTGTAAGTAGGATCATTAGCGTGTGTTATTTTCATGCATGGTTCTGCTATAATTCTAGTCAAACCTTTCTTATGGTGATTTTGCAACTTTCCCAAACCATTTTCTTTTCTTCATACACATTGTTGTTAGTAATTAATGTGCAATAATGTCCAGAGCAGTTGAAATCTTCAATGTCTTCTGAACTCTCTTTGAAGCATTGCTACCACTCATAAACTCTTGTCTTACGCATAGTAGTTTTGCCAAAAGCTATAATCAACATTTCAAATGTAGTGCTGCACTTTATTCCATCTTACAGAAAAAATTTATTGCAAATTAGGTAATAATTTGGCAAGCACTCAAACAGGTGTTGATGAAACTGGATCCATCATTACACACAGGAGTACAAATGGCAGTTAAGACAATGAAAACAGCATGGTGAATGCACCAAAGAAGGCAAAGATCATTTTGTCAGCTAGTAAGTGATGACCACTGTTTTTTGGATTCCCAAGGAATAATCCTTATAACTTGGAAAAGGGCAAAACCTTAACTGGACCACCTTATGTTTCATTGTTTGGGTTGTTTGAAACTTGCATTGACTGAAAAAAGACCAAGGTTAACACACAAAAAAGTCATCTTACCTCTAATGCTCCATCCCACACATCAGCAATAACAGTGGGAAAGTGAATAAATTGGGCTTATAATTGGTTCCAAAACCAAACTTAGCCCCAAGTGACTTCTTCCTGTTCTCCAACTTGAAACTTTAGCTTGTTGGGAAAAATTTTTCATCAAATGAGGAAATGAAGTTGCAGTCATTGAGTATTTTGCATGGATTGATGAAACTTTTTCATCCCATTGGAAAAATAGGTTTTTTTAGACTGGACCAAGGGTCGTTGGACCAAGTGAAAATCCCTCTAAGGAAACTATATCAAGAAATAAGGTGAATTGGTTATAATAAAACGATTTTTTTCAAGTTTTTATACCAAATTTTCAAACCACTGTCACATGCTAAATTCTTTTAAGATGTTTTGGAACTAGTGAAACATTTGAGAATGGTATGCAAAGTTCTTAAACTTAGAAGTTGTGGAAAAACCTCAGGGTCCATCAGCATTATCTTCATGAGAAAATATCTCCGTAAAGAAATATGAAAAAGAACTCGTCAATTTTGACACCATAGTTGTGTAGAATCATCATTTAACTCTTATTATTTTAGTTAATTGATGGAATAGAATATAGAATAAAAAGAAGTATTTCAGAAAGTGGAGTGCCATTGCATCATCAGTCTACCACAGAGCTGACGATAGGGGAGAAGTCCCCAGAAACTAGTCTTCATAAAAAACTTGTAAGTGGAGAAAAGTATATACAAGGTTGACTCACTTGCCTAATAATTGATGGAAATTGATCATTTCTTCACACTAGCCGTATATAGGCTAAGGTTTTTGATGGATAGAGTCAACATGAAAAATGCAATGCTGAGACTCAAATACTTACAATAGTAAGTCGCCACAAATGGTGTATCTCGGATGCGAGAGCCCCTAGTGGTTTACTGGGGAAATATGTGAGTCAAATGGAGAATTTAGTGCCATGGTAGCTCAATGGGTTAGAGCGACTGGATGGAAACCAGCAGATCCGTGGTTCAAATCCCGGCCATGGCATTGAATTTTTCATGTTGACTCTGCCATCAAACCTTAGCCTATATACGGCTAGTGTGAAGAAATGATTAATTTCCATCAATTAACTAAAATAATAAGAGTTAAATGATGAAGCCTGAGACTCAAGTACTTACGATAGTAAGTCGCCACAAATGGTGTATCTCGGATACGAGAGCTCCTAGTGGTTTACCAGGGAAATATATGAGTCAAATGGAGAATTTAGTGCCAGGACGGCACATTGGCCATGATAGCTCAATTGGTTAGAGCGACTGGATGGAAACCAGGAGATCCGTGATTCAAGTCCCAGCCATGTCATTGAATTTTTCATGTTGACTCTATCCATCAGTTGCCTTATTCTTCATCAGGTATCCATGTTTCAGAGTAGTCAATGAAACACACAAACTGAACAGAAATTTCCTTGTGGTCTATTAGGAAAATGCAAGTCTATTGGAGAATTTAATGACATACTGGCATGTTGCCCTGGTAGCTCAGTGCTAGAGTAGCTTCTTATTGAGCAGATGACCATAGTTGAAAATCTGGATATGGCATTGAATTTGTCAGTTCTCATTCCATCAGGGAACTTTGCCAAATCAAAATTCAATAGTTGACATGAACTGAAGATATTAAGAAGCTCCTAACTGTTTTCTAGGTAAAATACTAGTAATAGATGTAGCATGTATTTGTTTGACTCAAAATTATATTAGTATAGTTATTTCTTTAAACTGTTTCCGCTTCTTGAACTTCTTAATTTTCGACTGCATAGTTCAGTCTCAAACCCTTTATGTTTCAGGAGTGTCTAATATCTATCTGTATTCTTTCTCTTATTCCTGCATCTTTAATGATATTTTTACAATCTATAAGTTAGATTGTTGATTGCAGCATTCATGTATGGTCTAGGCTTGAAACTATGGACTTTGATACAATTGTGAGTGTGTGTGCTTTTTCTATAATTTTCAAACTCTATTCTGTCATTAGTCATGGTGATTTTTAGTCCAAAAAAGGGCAATGAGTTATCTATTTCTTTTTCTAAAAGAATTTTGTTGATTGATGCTTGAAAATTTAGAAGTTTTAGTAATTCATCATATTTACACATATGCATCAAATACATCCTCTAGTATCTATACCAAATCTTAAATACATGAGGGAGTGCCTTATGCCATGGGTCTTGAAGGAGGTCACGTATAGATTTTGGAAAAATAAACATTTCACTACCCTTTTGTATATAAACCTCTCAGATTAATGATAATAAAGTTAGTACATTAAGAAAAAGGCACATAACTTATATATTGTCAAACATGTCATTTAACAATCTGGAATATGAGAAAGAATACAAATAGATATTAAACATTGTTGAACATAATGGATTCAAAATTTAACCAGTACAGCAGAAAAATAAAAGTTCAAGAAGCAGAAGCAACTCAAATAAAATAACTATACTAATGCCCAAAAGAGATGCACCTAATTTTAAAAAGTTCATGTTTCACTCCTGGACTTCTCACAAATTCTAAAACATCTTTAAAGAATTCAACATAATCCTATAACACAGGAAAATACATAAAATGAGTCCTGAAACTAGAACACATAAAACAGAATCCTATCAGAAAAGAAACCAGTCATATATAAAATTTAGAATGCAACAAAACATACTAGTTCAACTAAAATTATATTAATACATTGGAATAACCAAGAGAAACAAAGCTAATATAGTAAGAGAGCCCTTCAAAAATATCAGAAGCAAAGAAATAGATCAACCAATGCCAATCCCTTTTGTGGAGAATATCAGAATGTAAAACAAGAAGTCAAATTGTTAAAGTCTCTCATTAACACCTTAAAACTGAGATTATGGAAGAATAGCCAATATTAGAAGTTTCCATAATTTAATTATGAACTTTGAAATTCCATAAGGTGATAGTTTAATCTGTAAATTAATCCCACATTAAAAAGAAGATCGTCAAAACACCCTTTAGTCAACTAGCAGCTGAGAATAGTGCTTGACACGTCTTGCCATCAATTTAGTAAGTAGAGCAATATGAGTGCTTAATGTTTATTCATTATAATTTAATGTATTTGGTGTACGTAGAGTCCAAGGAACATGCTCCTCATTTCAATATACTCGTAAATTTATTTAAAATGGAACAGGCTGCTTTGATTTACTGTTGTTAATTAATATACTTGCAATTTACTAAAGAGAAACTCAATTTATATACGTTAAATGCTTCTGATAAGTATTTAAGTACAGTTAATAATATTGTGATTCCTCTACACAGGCACATCTTTCTGTGATTCAGCAGCTTTCTGATGTTGACAAGCCCATTTATTTTGGACTACCTGCCAATGTGGAACGTTCCTGGCAAAGAATCACAAGCCATGAAGTCATTGGTCATCTTAAGAGTAAGAAACATTTATTGCAGTTTTTAGTTACTAATGATAATGAGTTTGAGAGCGGTTGAATAGTTCTCATTCTTCATTGCACATACCTGTGTTACAATAAGGTGAGACATAGAACTTAACTTTTATGCGCTGGTTAAATGTTCATCTCCACACTGTTTGAAGATATGAAAATAGTTTCCATTTCAGCACATAATTCACTTCTGGATATTTAAATATAAATGTCCTTTTGGTTTCTAACATTAACTTTTAAAAATTAAACTTTGATAGAGGGTGCTAATTTAGTTGCTAATACCTGATATTAATGTTCATATTTTCTGCCAAGGCACAATAGTCCATGACAAGCAAAGAAATACTGCAGAATCCTTATATTTTATGTGCAGGAAATATATTTTGCAGATATTGCATCTCTTTTTTTCACCATTTTGTATCTCCTCCTTATCGTTTGTTATACCAAAAGACTTAACATTTTTATTTTACTTGTCACTAAATGTATATTGTTTAGGAGATGCAAGTAATATAGAATACATGCATAGTTTGTAAATTTCATTATAAACCACTATTAATTTATTAAAGTAAAATATTTACTAAGTTCTCATTAGGGAAAAGCTAAAAGATTCATTAAGGAATACTTTTGATACATTTTTCAGCTTTGATGAGGCCTGGAGAAGGAGCTAAAAAATTTGACAGGGAGGAATGGCAACGACAGCTCACTCCGGTGTTAAACTTATGGAAGAAATTAAATCAGGTTGGTGGAAGGAATAGATAAAGAGAAATAATGGAAACCTAATAGCAATAATGTATATATTCAATTCAGTTCAATTTATTCATCCTTTAAATTGCCACACAAGATTGTGGACACGTCAAAACAAAAATATTTACAAAATTTAAGTACAAAATTTAAAAACAGAAATTACAACAACAACAACAAAACATGTATAAGAGTAAATGCCAAAATATAATAATATAACTTAACTTTTCAAATACTCTTGAATATAATATAAACATGCTTCACTTAAAAATGTATGTAGTTTCAATTTAAAAGTCTTTTGGTTGTCAATCTGTTTTAAATAAAGAGGTAACTTATTGTACAGTTGAGTACCACTATAAGTGAAGGAATGTTTGTAAAATGTGGTATTATGACTAATTGCTAGTAGGTTTGAACTGTTTCTTGTATCATGCTGGTGTGTCACTGCATATGTTTTAAAGCAACTTAAACTAGCTTTTACATGTAAAAGAACTTTGTATATGTATAAACATGGCAGGGTTATAATTTTCAGTTCCTTAAAATACACTCTACAGCTCACATGTGCAGGTTGGTTCACTATTATTCTTATGGCTCTTTTTGCATTCAAAACACCTTTTCTGAAATATTTGAATTACCCCAAAAGATGATACCATAATTCATAAGGGAATGAAAATATGCAAAATATGCCATTCGGACTGTCTTTACGTCTGCTATCATTTTTAATGTTTTTAAAGCATAGTACTGCTTACTTAACTTTATAATCAAATCTTCTATATGTACAGTCCAATCCAAGTTTTGATTTAACCAGAAACCTAAAATTTTTGTATCTTTTACATATGAAATGTTGATGCCATCCAAATTAAGGTCAGGGAAGGTAATACTTCTATTTAGTTTATGCCAAAAACCTATTGCTACTGTTTTTCCTTTGTTTAAAATTAGTCTGTTTTGATCAAGCCATGGCATAATAGTTTCATTAATTTCATTTACATTTTAAAGTAAATGACCTTTATCATTACCAGTGATGAGTATTTGTATTTGTATTTTATTCCATCCTTTGGAACATAATACATATGTTATAGGACACGTCAGTTCAAGATACAAAGATAAATATAAAAAGTTACATAAGACTAAAAACTGTAACAGATACAGGATCCAACAAAATTAATTAAGTATATTTGTATCATCTGCAAAAATAGTAAGTTTAATATTTTCCTTATCTACATTATGGCTTATATCATTAATATAAACTAGAAAGAGAAGGGGGCCCAAGATAGAACCCTGAGGGACCCTACATTTTATAATTTTCATTTCAGAATGTTCATCATAAAGTGTATTAGTCTTTGCATCTAAAAATTGTAGTTCCACTGTTTCCTGTCTTTTAAATACGAGGCAAACCAGTTGTTTACAGTCCCTCTGATGCCATATGAATTTAATTTGGATAATAATATATCATGATTGACCAGGTCAAAAGCTTTAGACAAATCTAAACATAGCCCAATACAAAGTTTACTTTTACTATCTATACTGTAGTATACTTCTTCTAGAAATTGCATAATAGCAGTATCAGTTGATCTACCTTTCCGAAAACCATGTTGCTGGTCTATCCATAAATTGTGTTTATTAAAGAAAGACATTAACCTTCTAAACATTATTTTTTCGATAATTTTAGAAAAAATTGATAGTAGAGAAATTGGTCTGTAATTTTCTATTTCTTTTCGTCATCCTTTTTTAAATAGTGGTTTTATTTTTGAAATTTTTAAGCATTCTGGAAATTTTCCTATATTAAATGAAAGATTTATTAAATAAGTTAAAGGTTTGCTAATATGCACACCACATTTCTTTATTATAAGACTGGAAAGCTGATCAAACCCACAAGATTTTTTTATTTTTAAGGCTTTTTGTTACTGAGTGAATTTCATTCATATCCATTGGCAAAAGAAATAAAGAAAAGGGAAAATATGGTAAATTTTTAAATTCCTCTATTTTATTATTTTGGCTAAGCTTAGAATAATTATCTATTTCATTAAAATAGGTGTTAAAAGAATTCACAACTTTGTTAGCTTCAGAAATTAGTTCACCATTGTATTTAATTTAATTGATATTGTGTAGTTCATTATGTTAGCCTGGTCTCTCTTTTAATAATGTGCCAAATAGACTTGGATTTATTAGTTGTTTCACATATTTGCTTGTTTATTAATAATCTTTTTGCTTGCTTAATGGTTTTGTTACATATTTTCTTATAATTTTGCGGGTACACCCTGAAATCATGAGTTGTGACGTTCTCTTTAACATACTTATTTAAGAATCTAAGCCTCTTACTTGAATTAAGTATTCCTTGAGTAATCCAGTCTTTAAGAAATAGTTATTGCAGCGTTCATAGATCTAAGTAAAGCTTTTGATTGCGTTAACTTAGAACTACTAATAGAAAAACTAAACAGATATGGGGTACGAGGAATTGCACAAGATTGGGTTGAATCTTATCTAAAAAAGCGAATGCAATGGGTGGAAGTAAGTTTTAAGAACACAAAGGGAGAAATTGAAAATATTAAGTCAGACTAGGGATATGTAACATCAGGTATACCTCAAGGTTCAAAATTGGGACAATTTTTATTTTTACTTTATATAAATGACCTTTTTGAGTTGATAAGGAAGCATGGTGGTACTGTAATAGGATATGCAGATGATATAACCATAATAATAAATGAATCTACAGAAAGAGAAGTGGAAGATAAAGCAAAGGAAATCCTAAAAATAGTAAAACAGTATTTCTTAAACTTAGACCTAATGATAAATTTAAATAAGACATGCTGGATAAAGTTCGATCTCAAGAAGTGTTCAACAAATATAAAAATTACTGTTGATGGTGAAAGTATTCCAGAAACATGCCAAACAGAATTTTTGGGGGTAGTAATTGATAAACACCTAGGGTGGAAGCAACACATAGAACATATAATAAAAAAACTAAATAAAGATATATACGTAATGAAACAAGTTAGACGAACTATGGATAATAAAACCTTAAAACAAGTGTATTATGCATTTATCTATTCACATATAAAATATGGGATATCTTTATGGGGTAATATAAATGTAAAAGAGGTGTTAAAAATTTTCAGATTACAAAAGAAAGCTATCCGAATAATTGAAAATGTTGAGAGAAGATCTAGCTGTAGGCAGATATTTAAGAAGCATAATATTTTAACTGTTCCATGCATATACATATATGAAAGCATTAAATATGTAATAGAAAGGAATACATGTAAAAAGAACTGTAATGTACACTCATATAATATAAGGAATAAAGCTGACTATTTTAGGACCACACTAAGGGGAACACTAAACAACAGATCATTAGAAAGTATCGGAAAAGACATTTATAATAGATTGCCAGGTAAAATAAAGAATACTAAACTATGTAATATTAAGAATATAAAAAGGTATTTGTCAGAACAAGCTTTTTATAGTGTGGAAGAGTACAAAGCAAAAAATGGAAAATAAACAATGTACATTTTAGTTTCTAAGCAGTGCATATAGTAGACTTTTGGGTGTATTTTTGTTTTTATGTTTTATGTTAATAATAATTTCTTATAATGTAAAATGACGTATTCTCTGTATGAAATATAGGGGATGAATAAATTGAAATTGAAAAAAAAAAATTACTTCCTCTTCTACTATTTACGTTTACTTTTTTAAGGAGAATAGCTACATTAAAATAGTGGGTAATATAGAATAAAAAGAAGTATTTCAGAAAGTGGAGTGCCATTGTTACTAAAATTAGGCAAGTGAGTCAACCTTGTATATACTTTTCTCCGCTTACAAGTTTTTTGATGAAGACTAGTTTCTGGGAACTTCTCCCCTATCGTCAGTTCTGTGGTTGACTGATGATGCATCCGGTTTCTGCATCTGGCTTGGTGTCGTGCTGCCATCTAATGTCCTGGTAAGTTTGATGACATCATCTACTGCGGGAATTTCAAAATTCATCAAGAGGTCCTGTTTCTTCATAATAAATATGGATTTGGGAAAACATATTTATTACGAAGAAACAGGACCTCTTGATGAATTTTGAAATTCCCGCAGTAGATGACGTCATCAAACTTACCAGGACATTAGATGGCAGCATGACACCAAGCCAGATGCAGACACCGGATGCATCATCAGTCAACCACAGAACTGACGATAGGGGAGAAGTTCCCAGAAACTAGTCTTCATCAAAAAACTTGTAAGTGGAGAAAAGTATATACAAGGTTGACTCACTTGCCTAATTTTAGTAGTGGGTAATAGTTTTTAATAATTCCTCATATGCACAGTTTACATGCTGGCTTACATCTTTACAATAAGCTACCTGAATCTATAAAAAAGATTGAATCACAACATCAATTTGAGAAATTGTTATTAAACTTCCTTAGAGCCAATAGCTTCTACAGCATGGATGAATTTTTAAATTTTTAAATATTTAGTTAGCTACCTTAATTGTAAATGTTGTACTTAGATTTTAATTTGACGTGTCCTATAACATGTACATGTTTTAATGGATGAATCAATAAATCAAATCAAATCATATGTGTTTAGGATTGTTTGGTCTATTGTAGTTTTAGCACTATTTTAAACTCTGGTAGGCTCATTTATTATGGCTTGTAGGCCATATATATTTAATAAATTTACAATCATTTTCTTTTCATTACTGTCCTTTAAAAACTGATATTAAAATCACCAGTTAATATAACTTGAGTTTTCAATTTGTAATATTCCAGAATGTTTTCCAAATTTTGAAGTAATATTTGCAATTCACTACCAGGATTTCTATACACACAAATTATTACAACCTTATAATCATTCAATTTTACAATACTAACTTCGAAATGCTGCTCCACATTTAAGTATTCAAATTTTTTAACATTCAAAGATGTTGTCCTCCGTGGTCTAAAAGTAACATGCTAGCCTCTGGTTCCTGAGGTTGCAGCTTCAAATCCAACAGAGGGCAAGTGACTTTTTTTTTGCAGCAAAACTCTTTTAGTATGGCTTCCTTTGGAAGGAAAGCAAAACTAGTGGTCACAAGCCAGAGATTTATGACATGTAAAAGAATCTCAGACTGGTAAAAAGGCCTCTGAGCAAAATGAAGCAATCTTTCATAACAAATATGAAATGGGATGTTAAGAAATAATAATAATAATAAAATAAAAATCTGTAAAGTTTAACTAAACTGGAGTGATATATATTTTATTTTAGTATTAAATGGATAAGAAGGTGTTATAAACCCTTTTCATTCTTTTTAATTTTCTAAACTAGGGTTCAGGACTAATTCAGAAGAAGGTGCCTCCTGCCTCAGAAGCTGTAGACCAAACACCACCTGTAGCAATGTTCCTGGCATTAGAATATCATAATGCAGTTGTTTTGGTGCAAAAGGTACATAAGTCATTGGCTGCTCTGAGCAGGGTTATCCGTGGCACAACCTTGCCATGTGATGATACTCTAGAACTTGCAAACACCATAATGAGTCAGAAGGTAAGATGAAGTTATTTATTGTTCTTCTTAAAGCTTAGCTTATAAGCATATTCATTGTACTGCATTAAACCTTAATCACATTTTAATATAACTTTTTTTTATTAAAAGTCGCTTGGCCAGAACCTTGCTATAAATTCCTGATGAACTTTGTTTCAGCTTAGGTTTGCATTTGTACAGTACTGGATTCATGCAGTAACCCGAACTTATCTTGAAATAAACTACAAATAAGTGCTGTATTCAGTCCAATGAAATTAAACAGTTTTACTTAGTAGAGGAACTGTTGTATTCCCTAAAAGTTAGATGTTGAGATTTCGTCAGAAATACTAATTTTAAGGTTGCAAGTCATGTGTAATGCAATACAGGTAACAACAACTGAACCAACCAAGTGAGTTGTGTAACTATAGTTATAGGATAGCTATAGGTTGACACAGTAAAACAATATTTTCAAGCTAGAGCCATACTATTTAAGTTACTAGAAGTCTTTAGCACATGCAACAACAAACAAATCACACTGTGCTTCTCTTAATAGACAGCCACTTTATGTTCAGAAGTTTAAAAATTTACAAAACATTACAGAAAAACTGTTGTTTCCAAAAGCAAAATAAATACAGGATGTAAGTAAAATAATCCTGCAGGCTTTAAGAGAAAAGTCATCTTATTATAAGTACAAGAAAGTCTAATACCAAAAGGTTGAAAAGTTTATAATTTTCTAGATAATTTGATCGTTGTTGATTACTGTTGATTAAAGATTCTTACTTTTTTATTATATTCATATAAAATTTAATAAACAACTTTTTCTTTTGGGAATTTCAATAGAATACACGGTTTTTGTTTACTGACATTTCTCCAGTTTTTACTGAACTGTCCACACTGTAATCGATTTCTGGGTTGTAATGGAATTCCACTCATTCCAGGTTCACAGGAGCCCATGTCATGTCAATACCTACGGACATGTTCATTTTGTCTTACTTGCTGGCATTGTATTTGATGTGCAAAAACTCATTATATTCTGAATCTATTCACTTGTTCATTTTCAGTCACACTGAGTGTAATTCAGACTTGCTAATACAACTATTTCCATTATCCGTTGCTTGCTGTTCACCATTGCAGTTTGCAAGTGAAGTAGCTTGCCACACATTTGACTGACTTCAATGACCTATGTCAGCTCGTCCTCTTCTTAGCATTCTAAGAAGAAGTCTTCTGGGTGAAGGTATCGCTGCGCAGCACTACCACTGAAGATGTCCATCGCAGTCATGGACGAAATGTCTGGAACTTTATTCTCCAGCAGACCACGGCACAACAGCCCGGAAAACAGTACCAGCTCTATTGACTCCGGCCGTGAAAGCCTTCGTTCTCTTATTCTAATTAATACTGTACAATTACACATAATTGTTTTCACAGTCACTCAGCTCTGTCAAACTTGCCTTGAGAACTCTACAATTTAGAAATTCTCAAACTAATTTCTGAAACCTCTCTAAAACTCACCTGAATGAATTTGTGGTTATGTATAAGCCTGCAAAGTTAATTTATCTTACTATAATGGCTGATCAAAATGAAGCTATCAAATGATAGGTCCACTACTAATAGGTCCATTGGCAATGTGCCAGTATGACATTCTTACCATGGTAGCTCAATGGTTAAGAGCAACTGGACAGAGACTGGGAGATCCATGGTTCAAATCCAGGCTTGGCACTGAATTTTAATCTGCCTCTACCTACCCAAATCTTGTCCTACATGCAGCTAATGTGAAAGGACAATTAATTTCTACTACGATGAAGTTTGATCTATACCAATAAGATAAGTGCATCAACAGTATTGGATATAACAGTGTTTCTGGAACCAAACCACACACATTCGGTTTTCACAGTAGCATTTCTATTTATAGCCATTTTGTATGTGCACCATCAAAAATTGGATGACTGCCTCATTTTTATTGATTCCCTTAATGTACTTTGGAGACCTTGTGAGCTGTACATCTGCTATCCCATTGTACAGCACAGTATAATGGCCCCTTCATGTTTTACACATTCTGTTGTTAACATGTGTGCTTGAATTCCTGGTCATGTTGACTTGCTAGGAATGAACTGTTGGATCTGCAACCACAGAAGTGTATTAAAATATTGTGGGTAACATTGTAAGTCTTTAGGCTTGTTGTGCAGAGAGAATGCTATCATGTTGACATGAAGAGTGGACAGCTCTCAGCAGAAACAAGCTTAGAGGTAAAGGATATTTAATAAACTGGTTAACTTCCTCTTGTGTATGTTATTGTGAGACAATTTTGGTTCAGTTGCATGTTGACTGCTGAAATTTTTCACATGGTTAAATTTATAATGGTCACCCTACTCCTACTTATTTCCTGTGTAGCAACGATCTGTCAGTCCATCATATACTGGTTGAGTGTGTTTCTCTAGCACATCTTCAAGACTCTCTGCAACTGCCAGTCAATTTCGCTTAGGTCCTCACAGATGAAAACGAAGCAGTCAAAAAGGCTGTCAAAGGTATACTTCCAAATGAGGATTTGCTCATATGCTTATCAAGTTTTCATACCTTTTGTCCATTTTTTAAATTCATTCTTTATCTCTAACTTTTCTCATGATTAGTTCTGAATATTGATTTTAAACTTTGACTTAAGAATTTTTATTTTATATTTATCTTTATCTCACCACTGCCATGATGTATCTTTAACTTTTCTTGTTATTTTTTTTATTGATGCTTATCTGTGGTATTTGCCATCATCTGTTTTATAAAGTCACTAATGTCCTAGTAAAGTGTCCTTAAATATGCATCATCATATGCATCATCATTTTCAGATTATTTGCATGTTTGTAATTTTGCACACTTTAAGTAATATTCTTTGAAACAATAAACAGGATTTTGGTTTCTATAAGCACATGGAAACTTTCATGGTTGTCGTGTATCATTGACAACCTACAAGATCTTCACTACCATTGCATTACCTAATTGAAACTGCTTCGGTAAATGTTTATCGTGGTTAAAAGATGTGAATTAAAAAGTAAGTTTCATTCATATAATTACAGAATATATATGAAAATAAACTTACTGGACACAAAATGTTAATAAGTTTTTTTCTAATATGTATTGTACTCTTCTTTTCCCCCCTCTCATTTCTTTACTTCCCCAATTTTTAAATACTGTATAAGTATATACTGGCAAGCAATTTATATACTGCACCTTGATGCACTGATATTATGACTTGAGATACATGTTTGCTCCAGACTCCAGAAATGTGGCAGAAAAGCTGGGAAGGGCCAACAGAACCCCTCCTATATCTCCGGAGCATTATAACAAGGGCACTGGCTGTGCAGCGATGGAATCAACGTGCTGAACAGGGATCACTCTTGAGGGATCCAGTAGATCTATCAGATCTCTTCAATCCTGATACCTTCTTGAGTGCCCTAAAGCAACAGACTGCCAGGTGTGTACATAATTCCAGTGGTTGAAAATAGTCAACATATGACAAAACCATAATATGTATTTTATTTTCTTATTTTCTTTATGTTAACATACTTTGTTCACATTCTTCTTCAGTGTCATCCCAAACATCTGGCACCTTTTTTGCATGAATTGAATATTTTTGCAGAGCTCTCATACGAGGGTCAGCTGATAAGTCCCAGGCCTCACATAGAGATGGCACCACTGGGCCAGTTTGATGGATAGCATCATATAGTTTAATGCTGGACTGGCTTTTATCCATAGTTATAGGTCAATAGCTTGTTTAGTTTTGGAATGATAGCATTTTGAACAAGACAAGTATAGAGGTTTCATGAAAATGGAGAATTTGGAAAAACGAGCAGTGTAC
Source organism: Mantis religiosa (assembly GCA_030765055.1). Classification (NCBI taxonomy): domain Eukaryota; kingdom Metazoa; phylum Arthropoda; class Insecta; order Mantodea; family Mantidae; genus Mantis; species Mantis religiosa. The sequence continues at coordinate 67,791,431 of CM060955.1, read as the reverse complement.
TTCCATTTGAAAGGCTTAACTCCTAAAGAAATCAAGGAGAAAATGGACAGTACATTGAAAGACTCTGCCCCTCCATATTCAATGATTAAGAGATGGGTTGCAGAGTTTAAAATGGGACATTTGGGCACTAGTGATGAGCCTTACTCTGGACGCCCTGTGAAAGTCACAACTCCAGAGATCATTGAAAAAATTCATTTTTTAGTATTGGAAGGCCACAGATGAAAGTTGTTTAAGGTAGCAGAGGCTGTAAATATATCAAAAGAACCTGCAGGTACATTTGAAATAATGTTTTGGGCTTTCAGAAGGTCTGTGCAAGATGGGTGATGCATTTGTTGACACCTGATCAAAAGTTGCAAAGAAAAGCTGTTTTTGTTAAGAATTTGGAGCTCTAACAGAAAAATCACAGTGAATTTTTGAGGCGGCTTATTACCATGGATGAAATTTGGATATATCACTACATTCCAAAAAGTAAATCACAGTAAAAATACTGGATTGCACCAAGTGAGCAACTCCAAAAAAGTCCAAGTTAACTTTGTCAGCTAACAAGGTTATGACAAGTGTTTTCTGGAAAGCACAGGGAATTATTGTTATTTGATTACTTGTAAAATGGTAAAAGTATCACTGGTGACTAATACGCAAGCTTATTGCAACATTTGAGTGATGAGGTGAAAAGAAAAAGACCTCATTTGGCAAAGAAAAAATCTTGTTTCTTCATGACAATGCTCCAGCTCATTGTTCAGTTATTTCAATGGGAAAAATATGTGAATTAAAATTTTAATTGTTTGAACATCCACCATGTTCACCAGATCTAGCACCCAATGACTGCTACATGTTCCCGAGCCTCAAAAAAATTTTTGGAAGAAGATGATTTCACAGCAATGATGAGGTCAATGATGCGGTAAACAGCTATTTTGAGAACCATGATAAATTGCACTACAGAGATGGTTTAATTAAGTTAGAATACTGTGACATTGTGGGCTCATAGGATTAAAAGTCAAGTTTGCAGAAATTCAAAACGTTCTTTATTTCCATAGAAATACACTTGTACAGACTGCCAAAGCAAGATGACATAACACACACGTATGAAGCCTTTAAGTCCATCTCATCACGTGCACTCTGCACCGTTTACGACTTCAAAAACTGGTTCTCTGCACCCACAAACTCCTATTTATACGCGAGTCAGCTGTTCTTCTCCCACACCAGGCGAAGTCATACGAGAGCTTCACGGCCTTTCAAGGCGGCAGGAAAAGGGGAAAGAAAAGTCCAGTCACCACCATGGCTCCCCCCTCTTCCCGTGGATGAGCGTAGGCGTGGCTTTAATGCTATCTGTCTCTTTCCCTTCCTGCCCGTTGGCTTCAATCCCCGCGACAGTGCTCCTTCCTCAAGGCTGGTCATCCTGAACAACACCATCGTAGAGGGCCAGGCGATCCACGTGTACCACCATCTTTCCTCGGGGCACCTTCTGGATGCTGTAGACCACGTCGTTGATCCTCATTACCACCCGGTACGGTCCTTTCAGGGTTGTTGAAGTTTCAGGCGTCCCTTGGTCCGGGTAGAGTGCTAAAACCAGACCAGCTCACCTTGCTGGAATCCTTGGCTGTTGGCTTGCCTGTCGTACCGGGTCTTCATGCCAGGTCTTCATGTCGTACCGGGTCATCTGGATGTTCTGGCGATCCATCTCGTGCATGTTGTGCAGATGGTCCACCAGATTCTCCACATACTCGGCTGCTTGCTGTTTGGCTTCCGGAGAGCTCCCAAAAGCCAGGTCACAAGGGAGGCGTAACTCTCGGCCGAACATTAAGCTCGATGGCATCATCCCAGTGGTGTCGTGTGTTGACGAGCGGTAGGCCAGCAAGAACAGTGGCACCTTGACGTCCCAATTTCGCTGATGGCTGGCCACGACCTTTCTCAAATGTTCTTCTAAGGTCTTGATGTCCCTCTCCACCATGGCATCCGATTGCGCATGTAGGGGTGTTGTGAGGGTTTTGTTTACCCCAAGTTTTTCCAGTGCCTCCTTCATTAGGTTGAATTCAAAATTGGTGCCCTGATCACTGTGGAGCTCTAACGGCACCCCAAAACGGCAGAACACTTGCTTCACGAAACAGTCTGTGATTGTCTTTGCCTCCTGGTTCGGCATGGCATACACCTCCGGCCACTTAGTGAAGCAGTCCATGATCACCATCAGGTATTTATTGCCTCGGTCGGATACTGGGAATGAGCCAGCTATGTGGACGGCGATCCGTTCGAATGGCGCTCCGACGTTGTACTGCTGCATATGACCTCGGCTCCTAGTCTGGAGACCTCGGCTCCTAGTCTGGAGGCCGCGACTCGCCGCGCACACGTAACATTGACTGCACCATCTCTCAGCATCTGCTCGGAGCCTCAGCCAGTAGTAGCGCTGCCGAAGTTTGTCGATCGTCCGTTTTGCTCCCAGGTGTCCTTCTGAAGTTCCTCCAAGATTTCTGGGAAATTACTTAGGGGAAGTACCAACTGTTCTCCCTGCGTCTTCCCATCAGGTGATTCCCATACCCGGAACAGCACGCCCTCTCTGATCATCAGTGAATCCCATAGGGCCCAGTACGAGTTGTATGTGGCGCTCCTTGGTGAGATGTCCTCCCAGGTTGGTCTTGTCCCTGCCTCCACTTCTGTCAGGAGTGGCCCCAAGTCGCGTCCGCCAGCTGCTCCCTCCTCAGGCCTGCGCTATCCCAGCCATCCGCAGGCAGTACCGTGACCACTCTGACAGCTGCGGCACGCTCCTTCTCTTCCACTTTTGTGCATTGACCGCACTCTTCAGGGCAGGTTCTTGGGGACATGGCGTCTGTGTTGCCGTGGCTCTTCCCTCTACGATGTTCGGAGGTGAAGTCGTATTCCTGCAGCCTCTGGACCCAACGTGCTGTCTGGCCTTCCAGGTTCCTAAAGCTGAGCAGCCAGGTTAGGGCGGAATGATCAGGTGGAACGGCTGACCGTGCAGGTACTTGTGGAAGCGCTCCAAGGTCTTTACCACCGCCAGTAACTCTCGCCGGGTGATGCAGTAGTTCTTCTCTGCCTCGGATAGCGTCTTCCTGTAATAAGCTATCACCCGCTCCTGGCCGTTCTGGATTTGGGATAGGACGCCTCCAATGCAATGGTCGCTAGCATCGGTGTCCACAATGAAGGCGTCACCTGGTTGTGGGAATCCCAGAATAGGATCACTGCAAAGTATCTTCTTCAGCTGCTGGAAAGCGCCTTCGGCGTCCTCCGTCCACTCATAAGGCCGGTGTTCCTTTGTCAGACGGGTGAGCGGCTTCGCGGTGTTGGAGAATCCCTTTATGAAGCGGCGGTAATAACTGCACAGCCTCAAGAAACTGCGCAACTCTCGCTTATCCTTTGGGCTAGGCCAATCTCTCACAGCCTGTGCCTTCTCCGGGTCTGTGTCCACTTCGGTTGGTGAGACTATGTGGCCCAAGTAGTTGACTTCCTTGCGGAAGAGCTGGCACTTCTTTGCGTTTAGCTTCAGGTTAGTCGCCTGCAGTCTCCGTAGTACTTTACTCAGGTTGTCGAGATGGCCTTCGAAAGTCTTACCGACGGTGATGATGTCCAGGTATAGTAGGCAGGCGTCATAAGTCAGTCCTCTCATTTCTGATTCCATGAGGCGTTGGAAGGTAGCTGTGGCGTTACAGAGGCCAAAGGGCATAACTGAGAACTGCCAAAGCCCTTGGCCTGTCGAGAATGCGGTTTTCTCCTTGTCTCTCTGGTGTAGAGCTACCTGCCAGTAAACCGACTTCAGGTACAGGGTCGAGAACCACTGTGCACCAGCTAGCGTGTCCAGGGTGTCGTCAATCTGGAGTAAGTCCTTCCGGGTGACAGCGTTCAGCTTCCTGTAGTCCACGCAGAAGCGTAGCTCACCGTTCTTCGTCACCAGAACTACAGGGAACACCAAGGGCTGTCAGACTCTTCAATCGCTCCCCTGGATTTCATGTCCTCTTGCATATCTCGTACCGCCGCTTGTTTTGCCAGCGGAACGCGTCTAGGTGGTTGCCGAATAGGCCGGGCGTCTCGGGTGTCGATGTGGTGGAGCACTCGGTCCGTGCGGCGATAGTCACTGTTACCTTGGCTGAAGACGCACTGGTATTGTCTCAGCAGTTGTCGAACTTTCGCCAGCTGTTCTGCGGTCAGGTGCTCGGCCGCCCTCTCCAATAAGCCTTCCAGCCGGGCCCCCAGGTGTTGCGTCGGCACCGGCTGCTGTGTCTTGTTGATTGCTGTCGCACTGACCATGGGCTCGCACGTCCCCAGCTCCGTCCTGGCCTGGACGTCGTGATCGGTGTCCGTTGGGTTTACCAATCTTACTGGCACCTCCTCTCGGCACGGCAACAATGTCCTGACTGCACATAGTCCGCGTACAGGTGTCTTCTGATCCAGCATCAGGTTCTTCGTTCGCTGTCCTTCCAGTCGCGCCGTCACCACCACCTCGCTTCTCGCGGGAACAACCACGTCTTCCGTCAAGATGACCCTGCAGATTCCAAGGCGCCCTTCGGGTAGCCGGCATATCACCTCTTCTCCATTGAGCCGCAGGAGCTTCCTGCCGACGTCGACCGTCGCCTCGTTGCTCCTGAGGGCATCCAGTTCTAGTATCACCTCCTCAGCCACTTTCGCGACGAACACCCACTGACGCACGGCACTCCTCCCCAATGTCAACTGCAGCAGAGCCTCCTTCTCCAAAGGCAAGGTATCGCCCGATGTCATCATAAGCTGGTATGTTCAGCTCGGTTTCCTCGTCGGCAAACCCCTGGCTATGTCAGGTCTGATGACGGCCACAGTTGCCCCGGTGTCTCTTTCCTCTCACCCAACCGTCCGTAATGAGGCTGTGATCCATCCGTCGGCTGACGGACAGTGTCACTCGAGGGGATGGTGATGTCGGCGTCGACGTGTCTCTCACAACGCTGGGCCTTATTCGTTCTGCCGGCTGCTCTTCCTTGTGTCGGCAATTTCTCTCTAGGTGTCCCATTCATTCATTTCTGAAACCTGTATTTTACACAGTTGCTTTTTAGTTAGTGTCCAAGTACCACTTACGTATGCTAGTTAGGTAGATTTATATCTTTGTAAAGCTTTAATTGTTTTCCTTTAGGTATTTTGTTTCTAAATGTCCTATTAATTGCTCCACACACTTTGAAATTTGCATATTTTATTGTCCACATCATATTCCTTATAAGTAACGTCACTTCCCAGGTAGTTAAAATGGCTCACATGTTTTATGCAATAATTATTTACCACTGTTTTGTCCTATCAGTTCTATCCCTATGAATGCCCTTCCCTTTGTTTTCATAAAATAAATTGTCCTATTATATTGTTCACAAATTTCATTAAGTTTAAAAATAGACTTTTGCAGGTCAGACTCACTATTTTGAATAACAACCAAATCATCAGCAATTGACTATCCATATTTTCTTCATGCAAAAATATATTGTTCCAACAGGGAGTACAATGTTGCAATGGATGAACTTCAGCTAGCATGTAACTGGAGTAAAGGTGGCCTGCCTGGAGCTCGACTCCCTGTCACATTGGTATCTTTAGAACTGGAAGGAGGAATGTTTGATGGTCTGCGGCTGCATCCAAATGCAGCAGATTCACCCAGTATCATTGTGGCTCCTCCTTGCACCATTGCTTGGATGCTGAAGGTAAGCATCAATAAAGAATACATTTTTGGAATTTGAAAATTTGTCTCAAATTTAAGTGGAAAGTGAAAAGCCAGTTGTCAAAAGTAATGAAACCAGAGATTCATTTTCTGTTCAGATATTGTAATTAAAGAATTATTTTAAGAAGCTTTACTTCAGTATGCAGTTGCATAATTTATTTGTATAATTAATTTTATTAATGTTAAAATAGATATATAAATAAAAGTGCCATTTTTTAAAGTGATAACTTTTAATATCTCTGTAACAATTTGATTTAATGGAAGTTTTCAAATAGTGGATAGATTTAAGAAAAATTATGCAGTAAATTGGGGGGAAAAATATAAATGAAATGGCACAAATTATACTCAGTATTGTTTATTAAAAAACCAACTCAAGACTTAGAATTCCATTTGGACCAAGGCAGTTGAAATGAAAAACAGTGTCAATTGGTTTTATCCTGCAAATAAAAGATCTAGTGTACCAACTTAAAATGACATCCAAAATATGAATTGCATCTGTCCTATGGAAATGAACTTTTAAGTATTATATACTATTTGCACAAAAAATAATACAAGAAATCGACTTTTGATTAATGATTAATATTAATTAATTTTGATTAATGGTTAATGTACCACTTCACAGTCTATCTCTAATTGAACTTGCTTATCTAGAATACTGAAAAAGTTTACATCATCAAGCTTGAAATTCTTAGAGCATCTTTTGATTAGAAAGCTGTATGAAGATGAAAATATGTTTTCCTCAGAAAATCAGAAATGCAGTGCCTTCTGGTAGATAGCGTCAAGGCCTTTTGTAATTGAGTTTGAATACAGCACTTCATTAATTTGGTTTATAAGGTATACTAATCATTGCGCAGAGCATGCTAGTAATATTAGAAATTTCAGTTCATACTATACTATGCTGAATCATAAATAGTAACAAACTACAGAGTCTAATATGACTCCACACAAAAAGGAACAAAAAGTAATGTCAGGATAGTTAGCTTGGCTCCAACCGTGGTACTTAATAGTTTGAGCATGTTCATTAAAAATATCTGACTGAAGGTCTGTTCCAACAAAACTGTGTCTGCATATGTAAGTATTCCAACAAAACTAGCATTCGATCATTGTCTTTTAGAATTAGTACTTAGCAATGGATGTTTATGTCCTGCACCTTAGGCATGTGGTGGGCTAGAGCAAGTGCTTTGGTTCCCTGCGTCTGCAATGTGCCTGAGATTAATCCCACCCCTGGGGGTGCATATTTTAAGTCACGGGTCCGGTGCCCACTCAGCATCATGAGGAAATTTGAGAGCTACGCTAGATAGCTAACCCTGGTCTAGAAAGCCAACTTTCCAGCTGGAAGTGCTAAGATGCTGACCACATCTCCTCCCCGTATAGGTTGGATAATCATCCACATCTGCCTTGCTTATGTGGGTGTGAGAACGGCAGTCAAGTTGACAGGCTCAGGCCCACTTTGGGCTATTACGCCATGGGTTACATTTTAATGAATGTCTACAAGTTTTGACAAGCAGTACCAAATTAGGGCCTACATGTTAGGCAATCATAGACTGATACACGAAATGCTGAGAAATGGTGCTTTGGACTGGACCTATTATGATAAATATAACGGTATCTTGGGATGGAAATAAATTGAATGCAGGCCTGATATTAGAAGTATAGTCATTTCAAATATAATAGCAGTTGTTACCACATTTTCCCAATGTTGCACAAATTTTGAAGTTTTGTGTATGATCTAGCCTCAGTCTCGAGCAACAGTCCTATCTAAGGGGCTGCATGAGTGTATATATATGTAAGGATGACACTGGAATCCAAGTTTAAGATTTGTTTAAAAACTGCTTCTTTTTATAATATTCACGTAAATTGTGAAGTTGCCGACCAGTGTACACCAATTTATATTAATATCCAGAGTTACCATATGTGAAACGCATACTATGCGATAACATATAATTTCTTTTTTTTCGTTGGCTGCTGTGGCCGACATGCTGATATGACATTGAATTCTCCGGCTGACTCGTACATTTCCCGGTAGATTTTTCAGTCTGGCTCTATTCATTCGAACCTTAGTCTACACACGGCTAGTGTGGAAGAAATTATTATTTCCATCAATTTACCTGAATAATATAATTTCTTATTTACAGCAAGAAAATACAGTCCCTCCAGCCATGTCTTTCTTCCTCGATGACAAGCCAAGCTCTCTCTCTGTGATTCCTTTCAAGAAAATGTGTTATTCACACTCCAGAATTCCCTAACCATATGTCCTTTTGTAACTTTTGTTCTGGTGACCAGCTATTAAGAAGGGTCCTCATCTCTTTTTTACAAATGTCGACCATCTGGACCTCCCCTTGAAACTGACTTCCTCATAGTTAACTGCACAACTGACATCCTATTTCACATTTAATGAATATATCAAATATATCGAGATTTAACGACTCATCTATAATTTAATAATATATCAAATGTTCATATCTAATCTATTATAATTCTTAATTTATTGAATCCATAATTTTGGTATCACAGTGTAGGGCCAGTTTCGGCAATTGATGCTAAATTTTAATGTAATGTTTAAGTTGATGCAAATTCTGTGCTATTGAACAATGCTAGTGTTAACATCCTCATGCCCTTTTAAGGCATTTTTTAAATGTTAGGAATTGAGAAAAGATTTGTCTAAGTATATCAAGTAGTAGTCCTGGTCACTCCACAGGAAAGCATAGGGCTTTTATAAAAGCACGCCATCAAACTCTGTTCCTTGCCAATGCTTTAATCTTATGCCAGCTTTTCCCTGCTTGTTTCATCTCTGACCATGTTATACCATGTTGCCCTAGGTCTTCCTCTATGTATACTCAATACCTGAGGGTTCCAATCAAATGCCATTTTCTCTCCTCAATGCATATCCAATCTCTTTCCACTTTCTAAATTTAATTTCTTCAGAGATTTTGTGCTGATCTATTCTTTCACATAGTTATTCGTTGATTATAATCTCCAGCCACCAGATATCCGTGATATTTCTCGGGCAACAGTTTACGTAGACTTGTAATTTCCTTCCAGCTGTATACCAAGCTGATGCTAATTTGCTCTATTTGGCATTTTTCAAGCTATTACTAACCGAAGTCTTGCATCATAGTGTTACAAAAGGGATTGTTGTTAAGGAATTTACAATCTACTCTGTAACTAGGAGCATAGTTGGAAGTATATGGGAGCAGATGGTAGAACTAAGTGGTAGAGTAAGATAGGATAAATAGGATAAATAGAGACAACATAGAATTCTATAAAATGCCAATTTACTATAACCTAATTATTGGTCTCAATACAAGTCACTCCCAAAGTCTTGAAAAGACTTTTTTTTGCTATTTTACGTCCTCCAACGTTAAGGCATATCGGACGGGGAATGAAATGGGTGAAATGATGCTCAAATGTGTCCAGGGTCCATGGAGCTTAGAGCTACCCAACATTCGCCTGTAAGGATAAGGGAAAAGCCCAGAAAAAGCCTTAGCCAGGTAGCTCACCCTGACCGAGATTCGAGCTCGGGACCTCTTGAACGTGAGGCAAACATGCTACCATTTATGCTACCAAGGCGGGCTGCGGAAGTGTGATACAATATTATATTACAGACCCATATGGGCTTACCTTGAGGCTGTGTGGATGTGTATGGTTAGAGGATGCATGTAGCGTCGCCGTCACTGGAGGGCAACATGACGAGCCTGAATTTAAGATCAACGTGACCTCTGGAATAACCAGATTTGACTGACTGACCCGAATGAACCCCCACTGCTGGCTTACGCAGTGCTTAAATATGGGTCCTATCAACATGACATTATTAAGCCAACTCAGTATTCCCAAATTAGAAAGCTGCATAAACCTTCCCAATTTAGAAAGTTATGTAGCTAATTAAATTAGGCCAAATCATACTTGGATCCGGTGCCTGCATTCCCCCCATGTCATGACTGGAATCCACACATCCACCATCTGCCCATAGTCGGTATGGGAAAACAGGAAACCATGTCATGCTATATAAGTTAATTGATGGAAATTAATTGTTCTTTCACACTAACCGATTATAGGCTAAGGTTTTGGATAGAGTCAAACTGAAAAATTCAATGCCATGGCTGGGATTTGAACCACAGATCACCTGGTTTCTGTCCAGTCGCTCTTACCCATTGAGCTACCATGGCCAACATGCTAGCACGACATTAAATTCTCCAACTGATTCTTGTTTTTGCCGGTAAACCACTAGGAGTTCACATAAACAAATGAGACAACTCCCTTAATGGCAACTTGTTATGCTGCAAGTACTTTAAGCCCGCCTCGGTAGCATGGATGGTAGCATGTCTGCCTCACGTTCAAGAACTCCTGAGTTCAAATTTCGGTCAGGGTGAGTTACCTGGAGAAGGTTTTTTCCCGGGTTTTTCCATTATCCTAAAAGATGAATGTCAGTTAACTCTAAAGCTCCATGGACCCTGAGCCCATCTGAGCATCATTTCACCCATTCCATTTGTCTGATATGACTTAAAAAGTTAAAGGATGTAAATTGCACAAAAAAAAAGGTACTTTAAGACCCGGACTTTTTAGTTTGGACCACTATTAGGTCAATTAATGGAAATTAATTGACCTAATAGTAATCTGAACTATAAAATGCAGACCTTAAAGTACTTACAGCATAGTAAGTCGTCATTAAGGTAGTTGTCTCATTTGTTATAAGAACTTAAGAGTAGCCGGACGGAGATCAGAAGATCTGTGGTTCAAATCATGGCTATGGCATTGAATTTGCAGTCTGACCCATTCTTTCCAAAAAATTGATTGTTCTAAAGAGTATTTCAATTACTATCAAATGTCAACTGAAAGATTTGTATTTTGACTTCATTCTGAGGTAGCCACAGCTTAAAACATCTCAAACCTGAATTCATTTATAAAATGCAAATCAATTTGAATACAACTATTCTAAGGTGAATATGTCATAATTTTAAAAGTACAAAATTGAATTATAAAGTACAAAAAAAAATTAATGTAAGGAGAATAGTTTATTAAGAAATTGCAGATTTATATAAATTTACATCAAAAAGAAAGGAAAAAAAAAAACAATCTAACAGAGGTATTGTAAATATGTAACATATGAGAATATGTATGGACACAGTATTAAAGAATTAACATATTTTTGAAGGTTGCAAATTAGAAAACAATAGGGAAATTTAATGCTGCCTACTGATCCCAAGGTTGCAGATTAAGTCCCTACCAAGACCAATGGTTTTTAATTTTGCTTAAAAGTGACAGTCCAATGTCAATAGATGTAAACAACTCTTGTAGGACAAAATTCCGGCACATTGCTGGTGCTGATATACTGCAACTGACAGTATTATGAACAAACAAAATAATAAATGATAAGTGAAATGTTAGGCATTAGTTTTAAATAGGAAAAGATATTTTTGAGTTTGATTTATGAAACGTTTTCAAGATCATTCGATCTCATCCTCATCTCATCCTCAGCTGTTTGGTGACTAAATATTAAAAGCAGAAGCAGAATATTTAAGAAAAGATAGGTTAAATAATTGCATATACAGAGTCTGGCAGAAACAATAAAAGTATTTGAATATATTTTATTTTCAAAATATGTGGGGCTTTTGTTCATTATGTGTGACATCCTTGTAATGTTGACCTGGAGATAATTTTAGCCATCTGCATTGTCGTTGAGTGGCTCATCAAAGCAGGTTCCATAATAGAGACACAATGAGGATTTCAACGACAATGAATGATCATCCTTCTGATTTTGCTCTCACAAGGTGGTTCTGTCATTGGCATCAGAAAGGCAGGTAGAACATAAATCCCCACCTGGTCGACCATGATCAGTGTGCATGCCAGAAAACATTGCGCTTAAGAGAATCTGTACTGAGAAGTCCGAAGAGATCAGCAAAGAAGCATGGAATTGCATTGCATATGTCAGACAGAAGTGTGTGGCACATTTTACACCAACATGTAAAATTCCTAGCCTCATAACTTGGAATAATTGAAATAAAGGATCCGTGAGGCAATAAGAGAAGTTCAACTAGTGACACTGCAACATGTAATGAATAACTTTCAAAGCCACATACAACAGTGTATTGAAAGTGATGGAGCGCATCTAAACGATGTTCTCTTTGAAAAGTGAAAGTGCATAATTGTAATTCCAAATTCTGTAGTTTAAATATGTACCACCACAGTTGTTATATGTATTAGGGTCTAAAATATATATATCACTTTAAAGAACCTTTATTGTTTCTGCCAGACCCTCTAAGTAGCTCTGTGACATTGAAAAAGTTAAAACAATGAGATTTGGTTGCTAAAGGCATATAAAATCAACAAAGCAAAGTGGGACGTTCCCCAACAGGTTAAAAAAAGGTAAAGTGAAACCCATCTTTAAAAAAGGTAACAAAGGGGAGGTAGGAAATTACAGGCCAATTTCCATAATTTCAACTTTTGCAAAGATCTTCGAACAAATAATGTATAAAAGAGTAACAAGCTTTTTGGAAAAATTTAAAGTAATTAATGACAATCAAAATGGTTTTCGAAAAAATAAATCAACAAGTTCTGCACTGATGAATTTCATTGAACAAGTGTATGAAACACTAGATAGTAAACAACTAGGGATAGGCATTTTTTTAGATCTTACAAAGGCGTTTGACCTGGTTGATCACAAACTTTTACTAGAAAAATTATCCTCATATGGCATAAGGGGGTTAGCTTTAGATTGGTTCAGATCTTATCTGGAGAATAGAGAGCAATCGGTGGAAATAGAGTATTTTGATAGCGAAACAAGTGAAGTTAAAACTCAGATTTCAAGTAGCGCTATAATGAAATATGGGGTCCCTCAAGGTTCGGTGCTTGGACCTCTTTTATTTATAGTACATTAATGATTTGGCAGATAATGTAGAAAACAGAACCAATATAAATGTTACACTTTTTGCAGATGATACAAATATTTTTATCAAAGGGGTGAATAAGGAAGGGGCAGATGTACATATTGAAAATAATCTAAAATATATTCAAAAATGGTTTAGTGCCAATATGTTAATATAGAGTAAGGAGAAAACAGCAGCCCTAAGCTTCTATAATAAAATGAGTGGAAGTCAATTGTATCCAAAATTAATGCTGGGACAAGACCAAATACATTACGTACAAACTATCAAATTTCTGGGACTAATACTAGATGAAAATTTAAACTGGGAAACTCACATAGAGGCATTGACGAAAAAGCTTAGTAAAATGTGTTTCTTAATGAGGGCGATTACAGGCATGTCAAGCTTGAAAGTTCGGAGAATAGTGTACTTTTCATATATACACAGTTTGTTGGCTTATGGTATAATTTTTTGGGGAAATTCTAAAGACAGTATAAAAGTATTCAGATACCAAAAGAAAATAATCAGAATCATAGCAGATGTCTCAAGCACAACTAGTTGTAAGCCATACTTCAGTAAATTAGGTATCTTACCACTGCCAAGTATATACATATATGAAACTTGTACATATGAAAGCAAGCCTAAGTTTATTCAAAACAAATTCTGAAATTCATATACACAACACTAGAACAAAGAATAATTTATTTGTGAAGTCACACAAAACAAAGATATATGAAAATAGTTTCACATATGCTGGCTTACATCTTTACAATAAGCTACCTGAATCTATAAAAAAGATTGAATCACAACATCAATTTAAGAAATTGTTATTAAACTTCCTTAGAGCCAATAGCTTCTACAGCGTGGATGAATTTTTAAATTTGTAAATATTTAGTTAGCTACCTTAATTATAAATATTGTACTTAGTTTTTAGTTTTTAGTTCTTAGTTTTTAATTTGACATGTCCTATAACATGTACATGCTTTAATGGATGAATCAATAAATCAAATCAAATCAAATACTATGATAATTTTTGTAAAATAGTGGTGTTAAGCATTGCAGATGAGAAGAATAATAGAGCAAGGGTTTTGAATATAATTGCTATTGCTTGAGATAAAGCTAATTTCAACGTTACTATAGAGTTAATATGAAATGGGAAACAAATTTAAACCCTACAGTTGGGTACTAAGAATAGCATCTCCTTATTACTAAAATTAGGCAAGTGAGTCAACCTTGTATATACTTTTCTCCATTTACAAGTTTTTTATGAAGACTAGTTTCTGGGGACTTCTCCCCTATCGTCAGCTCTGTGGTAGACTGATGATGCATCCGGTGTCTGCATCTGGCTTGGTGTTGTGCTGCCATCTAAAGTCCTGGTAAGTTTTAAAACTTGTGTCGGCAACTCGGGCAATTTAGACGATTACATCGCTGACGTCACCATAACCTCAAACTTTTTGGAAAATGGTAGTGAAAAAACATTAGTTAAATCAAAATGCTTAGAAATTCTAAAGGGGATGACATTCGGACAGGAAAATAACTACAAAGAAACTATTCAAACATTGAACCAAAAACCAGTTTTTTATCTGAAAGCAGACAAAGGAAATACGGTAGTCATTATGGACCGAAATGATTACAACCAGCGAGTCGAACATCTACTACAAAATCCAGAATATACAACCCTAACCAAAAACCCTTTAAGGAAATACATAGAAACCACCAAAAAAGCAATTAAAGAAAATACAGTAGTGCCACATAAGATGAAAAATAGCATAATTGTAAACAACCCTAACTTGCCAAAATTATACTGCCTACCTAAGATTCACAAGACAGACAACAGCATGCGACCCATTATTAACAATATAGATGCACCGACTTACAAACTGGCAAAATGGTTGTTGGAAGAATTTGACAAGTTTGAAAAGTTTGAATCTCTAAGCATAAACAATTCATTTGATTTAGTAAAGAAAATTGAAAACACAATTATAAAAACTGAAGAGGTGATGGTGTCCTTTGATATCAGATCTCTATTCACGAGCATACCAGTAGAAAAAATTCCAAAATTGATGAAAGGCTGGTTATCCAAAAGCAACGTTGCAGATGATAAAATAGAGGAATACATCAAATTAACCACCCTATGTATTGAACAAAACAGCTTCACGTTCTCCAGCAAGATCTTCCAACAAACAGCAGGCTTGGCCATGGGTAACCCTCTTTCACCATTACTAGCTAATCTGTTCATGAGTAATTTGGAAACACACATTACTAAAGCCTTTCCACATATTTTCAAATGTTGGCATAGATATGTCGACGATGTGTTTGCGATAGTCCCTAGAAGACTAACCGAGGATGCTATAAAGTTGCTAAACCTACAAGAAAAATCCATAGTTTTCACCATTGAAGTAGAGCAGGATGAATGGCTACCTTTTCTAGATTTGAAAATCATTAGAACACCAACAGGATTACAATTTGGAATATACCGAAAAGCAACACATGTTGACAATAACATTAAATGCAACCCATTCAACCCAGTACAACATCAATATGCAGTATTCCATAGTTTAGTTCACAGATTAATCAACATTCCGCTAACAAAAACAGAATATGAACAGGAGTACGCTCACATACACCAGGTTGCCGAACTGAACAACTATAACACAAATTTCATCAAAAAACTGATCTATAGACACAAAAGAAACAAATACTTAAAGGACATTACTACGTTAAAAAAACTAGAAAACCCAAACACCAGATATGGAAAATTTACATTTCATCCAAAATACTTCAAAAAATTTGAAAAGATATTTAAGAGCTTCAACATAAAATTAGCCCCTCAAAACAAACACAACATCCGCAACTTACTAAACCACCCTCTAAAAAATAGCACACCGAAAACTCAATTATCAGGCATTTACCAAATGAGTTGCCAGGATTGTGACAAGATATACATTGGTAAGACCAAAAGGAATCTAGGAACAAGAATGAAAGAACACTTCAGAAATATTAAATTCAAACAAATGGACAAGTCGGCCGTATCACATCACTTTTGGTCTGAGAATCACAACATAAAACAAGAAATAGAACTGATCAAACAGGCAAAGAAACCTCTGGAGCTACAGATTTGGGAAAACATATTTATTACGAAAAAACAGGACCTCTTGATGAATTTTGAAATTCCCGCGGTAGATGACGTCATCAAACTTACCAGGACTTTAGATGGCAGCATAACACCAAGCCAGATGCAGACACCAGATGCATCATCAGTCTACCACAGAGCTGACGATAGGGGAGAAGTCCCCAGAAACTAGTCTTCATAAAAAACTTGTAAGTGGAGAAAAGTATATACAAGGTTGACTCACTTGCCTAATTTTAGTAACAATGGCACTCCACTTTCTGAAATACTTCTTTTTATTCTATATAGCATCTCCTTATATTGTGAACGTAAATATTAACATTACTTTACGTTCCCCATTGTCAGTAATTTCTACATTATAAGAAATAAATAAAAAAAGAAAAATATTGTCAACTATGTAATAATTTGAATTCATAGAAAAAGAAAGAAAGTAACAAGATTCGTCATCACAAGATATAGATAAAATAACAAACAGATTTGGAAAATTGAAGAGGTAAAAAGTCCCATAGGAAAACTTTCAAGTAAAAATAAATGTTATAAATTTCAAAAATTTACATTATCTTTTCACTACTAAAATCTTTTTGTCAGAACAGTCATAATTTTATTATTACTAAAAATGGTAAAAACATAATTATAAGCAATTAACTTTTTGAAGCTTTGTAACAGTGAATGCAAATTCAGATACGTAAATATTTTGGGACACATTTGCTTCAGTTATACATAGTTTAACAGAACCTGTTTTGGAAGCCTTTGCTCCATCATCAGCTCTATGTAACTAACTAGTGGTGTTGGTGTGTTCTTCCCTCTGCTCCCTCGTAGATGGCATGATGAATTTGGTGTAGATGTCTGAAGGCAGGACTTCAAAATTCATAATACTGTCACCCAATTATCGGAAAGCCAGACCAACGACAGCTGAGAAGGGACTAGAGGCATACGGGCCACACCAACTCATTTGTCTCCTGTCACTAACTGAAGGGATGATTAGGAGAGGAATCGCGGGCCACTGTGCCGTCTCTTTCCCCTCCCCCTGGATTCTCGAACGTGCGGGTTGTTTCGTCTAATCCGGAAACTTCTAGATTGGCCAGCTGGTCTTATATAAGCGATGCGCCAGGCCGGAGGAAGTCAGTTCTTGGCGAGCAGCATAAGAGTGCAGTGCTAGTGTACGTACGAGAAGACTGTGTACATGCATCGGAGGATTGTACGTAATTGCGAGAGCAAAGTGGAATTGTAACGGACGAACTGGTGAATCGTAATTGTGTGCATTACGTAATTCTGTGTAATTGGCAAGTATTTAACTGTAAGTCGGTGGAAATAAAGAACATTTTTGAGTGGTGCAATCGGACTTTTAATTTCACGAACCCACAGTCACAATACTGTACTTATGTTTTTTGGATGAAAATCTTTTCCCATAACATGAGTTCAAGTGGGTGCTTTACTTCTTTTAATAGTTCATGTTTGTATCTGTTTCATGGTGGGTTTCCCAAAAATGTGCTATGATGACTGATTTTCTGTTTATATATTATGTTGCAGAAAAGTGATGTTTATGTTACATTTGATCTTAATGTATATTCTATTGCACCCTTGTAGATCCCAGGTTATTACTAACAGTATCATCAATAAGTAATAAATAAAGCAAGAGTCATTATAAATAACTTGAAAGCTAATGAAGCTAGAATTTAAAATACTACTGTATAGATGAAAATGTGTGTAGAAGCATGCAGAAAAATCTTACCTTGCTGAGCTTTAGCATTTAGATTATTTGGTACATTTGCATTAAAATTAAATATCTTGCTTATTAGTCTTTTTAAAAAATATTACAGAAAATGAATAAGCACAATGTTTATAACAGCTTCTGTTATTTACAAAATTTCGAAAGGATGAATATTTAAAAAGTTACATTTTTCTTAGTCATTATTTGTGCACAAACTGGATAACTTGAGAACAGTAAAGTTCTAATTGTTTTGAAAATATATAGGAGAGGCAGAAATGTTGGTACTGTTAAATCTTTGTCTTGCATTTTGATGTGTATTAACAAAACAGATAAAATGATTTTATGTTCGTTTCAAAACATTGCATGTTTGTACAGTTGCACAGAGGAAAGGAAGGAGGTGAAGATGAGAGAAGCAGAGTAAAGAAGCAATAGATGCAGGAAAGGATGGTGAGGTCTGGTTTTACATAGTGTGATGGGGAACACATGAAATATTAATAAAAATTATTAATATAGTTATTCTCTTGTCTATAAGAATGGAATCAGGTCAATAAGAACTATATCTATTGATTCAAGTGCAGAAGTGGAGATCCAACAACCATACTGAGAGATGAGTTGAGTTGTGTTAATTACAATTCAATACAGTGAAATTCGCAATTGAATCATGTCAATAATATATACATTGGATTGGTTACTGCTTAAACATACACAAGGAGAATAGAACAATCAAACAGCTATACAATAAAAACTCTTCAATAGTATTGTGACTTTGTGGGTTCGTAAAATTAAAACTCCAATTGCACAAACTCAAAATGTTCTTTATTTCCACCGAATTACAGTTGGAACACTGTCAATTACATAGAATTACTTAGCGCACACAATTCTAATTCACCAGTTCGTCTGTCACAGGTCCATTGCACGCTCACAGTTACGTACAACTCCTCTGATACACGTACACCGTCTTCCAGTCCGTCCACTCAGTCGGCGCTCCTCACGGCTGCTCGCCAAGAACTGACAGACTCGTCCACTGTAGGCCTTTTATGGGAAGACCGCCGTTTCTGGAAGGTCCGCAGCTTGCACAATTATCCCGATATTTCCAGACGTCCGGTGGGAGGGGAAAGAGACGGTACAGGGCTCATGCCGCTCTTCTAATCATCCTCTCAGTTAGTGACACGAGACAAATGGGTAGGCGTGGTCTGAATGCTTCCCGTCTGGCCCTACTGCCGGCCGGTTCTATCGGGAATTCCGACGTTCGGGTGACAGTATAATATGATCTATCTATAGGTATTTATGAGAGACTAGTTTCAAAGACATTCACCTCCATTTTCAATCTCTTTCCAACTGGCCATAACTTGAGAACAGTAAAGTTCTAATTGTTTTGAAAATATATAGGAAAGAGAATTGGTTGGAAAGAGATTGAAAATGGAGGTGAATGTCTTTGAAACTAGTCTCTCGTAAATATAAACAAGTAAGTGATGAGTATTAATAAACCAACTACAAATACTTGATGTGTGTTTGGAGGAATTTAGTAACAGTGACGTCAAAATTAATATAAAAATTATTTGTGGTTGGTTTATTGACACTCGTCACTTACTTTTTCATATATTTATGAGAGACTAGTTTCAAAGGCCCTGGCCTCCATTTTCAATCTCTTCCCAACTGGCAACTGGCAGAAATCAGGATTATCAATGGGCAATCCACTTTCACCTTTTTTGGCTAACTTATTTATGAGTGCATTTGAAACACAAATTAAAAAGTCCTTCCCATTGATCTTCAAGGTTTGGTATAGATATGTTGACGACATCTTTGCAATTGTACCAAGTAAACATTTAGATGATGCATTAAAATTACTCAATCTGCAAGAAAGGACTATCAAATTCACAATAGAAAAGGAAATCAATGGACAACTACCTTTCTTGGATCTAAATATCATCAGGAATGATACAAAAATAAAATTTGGAATTTACAGGAAGCCAACACATTCAGAAAATTATATAAAAAATAATAGCCACAACCCAATTACACATAAACATGCAATAATAAACAGCCTTACACACAGACTAGTCAACATACCCATGGAAAAAGAAGAATATTTCAAGGAACAAAAAGCAATAATACACATAGCAGAAGAAAACGGATACAACAAAAGTTTGGTGTTGAAGAAAATTAGAAAATCTAAACTAAAGAAAACCATTAAGGAAGCAACCACATTTATTAAAGAAAAAGAAAGCAACAGCATATTCAGTTCATTCACATATCATCCAAAAACATTTAATAAATTTAAAAAGATATTCAAGGAACAAAATATCATCTTGGCACCTACTAATAGATACTCAATTTTAAAATTACTAAATTCAAAAACAAAAGATGAAATTCCTTCAGGTAGCAAATCTGGAATATACCAAATAAATTGCAAGAATTGTGAAAAATGCTACATAGGTCAAACAAAAAGAAATTTAAAAACCAGAGTCAAAGAACACTTTAGAAACATCAGATTGAAACAAGAAGACAAGTCAGCAGTAGCATTTCATTTTTGGAATGAAAACCATGACATTGATCCAAATCCAAAATTATTAAAAGGAGTGATAAACCAAAATAGATTGACAACATGGGAGAACATATTCATCTGGAAAAATAAGGATCGCGTAATGAACTTTGAAATCCCGCCAGCAGATAATTTGACAAAAAAGTTCATAGTTCCACCACCAGAGAGAGCAGATAACAACAGTTGCCAGTTGGGAAGAGATTGAAAATGGAGACCAGGGCCTTTGAAACTAGTCTCTCATAAATATATGAAAAAGTAAGTGACGAGTGTCAATAAACCAACCACAAATAATTTTTATATCAACTACAAATAGTTTCTGAGATTACAAACATTTTGTTCAGTTTTCTTTTCTTTTGGTAAAGCATTATATCATTTTCCCCCATAAAACAACACATCTTCTCATAAAGACAAAGACTTGAATCTTAATGTAAAAATCATTCCTATTTCTTGTATTGTAATTATGATTATCAGAATTGACTGACATTTGTATTTTGAACTTGTTTAAGTACAGGACGGTTTTATATATACATAAAGACTAGGAAGTGTGAGGAGCTTTAACTGTCTAAAGGAGTGTCTACAATATTCCTTGTTTGCAAGATTAGCAAGGTACCTAACAGCCCTGTTTTGTAATGAAAAAATGTTATTGAAATTTGCTTTACTAGTACTGCCCCATATTTCTAAAGCATAGGTAATGTGTGCTTGAATGAGGGAAAAATAAATTGTTCTGGCAGTACTATCAGGCACTAAGCTGCTGTTTATAAATAGTTAATAACAACAATTGTTCATCTTATATGTACCTTTCTCAAAGCATATTGTAATAACATGCTATTTACTTTATATTTCAGTCGAGTGCTCCTGTGTATCGTCCTGGGGAGGTAATCTCACTACCTCTTTATTGCTCCTCAAGTAGGGAGAGAGTAATAACTAGCTTGGATGTTCCATGTGTCGGTGACCATGAAAAATGGGTGCAAATGGGAGCTGCATTCTTTCTACGAAACTAAGCGTGTCTGAAAGTACCACATTAATACTTCACTGATATTTTAATATGTACATAATTTTTGAACTATTGAATTTCATACACATGTATGCTGCTTGTGATCAGTATGTCTGATACAAAAATGACCTGTGCACAAAAGAGTTCACTTAAATACTAGGAAGTGTTTTCTCTGCATTATAGTATAACCTTTACTCTCTGCATAATAGTATAGTTTAAGAGCCTTAGTGAACTTATTTGTCCTATATATAAATACTACAGGATAAATCAATGCATAGTTTTGCCCCATAAATTACAATTTTATAATTTGTAGCAATCATCATCAAGTTTTTGTTCCTAATGTTCGCAGTGTGTAGGAACCATAGTACATGGACCAATGTAACACAGTTCATGGTATTATAATGTTCAGTTTTGCACCAGTATCTTTTAGTTTTGTAAGCCATTTCCCTTTTCGGTGATATAAATGTGTGCAGCATGTGTCTTATCAATAGAGGAGCAGTCAAAATGGTTTATATAATGCCTTATTTCATATAATAGCTTGTCTTAGTAATATAAACAGTTGCTGATATAAAATGTTGTCTTGTTCCTCAATTTGAAGTGTGCCTCTTGAGAAAGAAGTGGTAAACTTGTGGATATTCATATTTTTATATTTGATTATCTCATCTATTCTTCATCACACTCAGCTAAATAGCATGTTGTTTGAAACACCACTGGCAAAAAATTGATTACAGGTTCTTTCTCATAAGAGGTCTTACACAAAGATTTTCTTGTGTTACAAAATACATTAATGAAATTATTTTTTCCGCATTTGTTCAATTCTTGTTTAATCTGCTTATCCCTTTTAGCTGTATAGTTTCCTTAGAAAAATCTCTCTTATTCTATGTAACATTATATGCATATACATATATATATATCAGGTGAGCAGCAGTTTTGCAGTCTGCAATCTGCCCAGCAATGTTGACTACTGTGTTGCTGGTGAGGTAACAGGAAGTATAGTAAATAGAGTATGGTTTGCATGTAAGTTACTTCTAACACATTTAATATAAACACTTAATAAGAAAAGTAAATTATTCAAGTATATCAAGCAAGGAGATTTTGGAACTGTAACTCTTTGTTGTTCAAGCATTTTTAGCACCTGCTTAGGAAATTGTCTATTACACTCTGGAGTTTTCCTCTGAGAAATGGCAGCAGTTTCTTGACAAATATTTTCAAGTTCATCTATAGTGTGATATTTGTTTTGTAAACTTTCTCTTTTAATGCTCCCTCATTCCCCTGATTTAACACCCTGCAGTTTTGATCCCTGGGAGGAATATTAAAAGAGAAAGTTTATAAAATGTCCTTACACTTTTTAAGTGTTTACTTTAATCATGTTAGAAATAATTAATCTGATAAACTGTACTATATTTATTAAAGTTTCATGACAAATTAGTCCTATTTCCCAACACCCTTCTATAGACCTTCTTGATGTCACAATTGCTATAGGCATTCTGCAGCAAAGTAGCCCAGACAAATTAAATTTCTTGATGAATACTGTCCTTGTCTGCTATGTCAAAAGCCCTATGAAGTAACGTGGATATGACTGTCCTCTTTTGGATAGAATGGTGATGACTGAATGTATCCAAATAGTGGTTGGTGTGTGTTGGCTTCCTGTATACTTTATGTCCCAAGGTGCCATCTGATCTCCTGTGTACCAGTACATCCAAAAAGGGAAGGGAGCTATTGTTTTCAACTTCCATCATGAATCTGATGTTAGAGTGAAGAATATTAAGGTGATCTAAGAAAGCCTCCCAACTTTTTTATCCCATGGGACTAGATAACAAAAGTATCAACATATCTAAAAAAAGGTGTTAGGTTTGTATGTAGCAGTGTCAGAGCTGTATGTTCAAAATTTTCCATAAAGAAATTTGCAGTGGCAGGTGAAAGCATTGAGCCCATGGCCATCCCGTCAGACTGTTCAAAAAATTGACCACTGTAGGTAAAACATGTAGACATAGAGTGTGTTTAAAGAGCAGGGTGATATCATCATGAAAATGCTCAGATAACAACCCTAATGAATCTTCTAGAGGCACTCTTGTGAACAAAGATTCTACATCAAAACTTACCAAAATATCCTCCAGGTGCATCCTCAAAGCCAAAATCACCTGGATAAAATGGCTAGAATCCTTGACATGATGCTGACACGTACTCATCAAAGGATGTAATAGAGTAATAAGAAATTTAGCAAGAAGAAAATTAGGCAAGCCAATGGTGTTCACATGTACTATATGTGTTTATATGTACATTTACTGCAGATTATCTGTCACCCTTACTGCCAGCACAGCAACCAGCATCCCTGCATGCCATAAAACCAATCCTGCCAAGAATTGCACACCTTATGCATAGAAGGAAGTAATGTAATCCAGGCTCTTTGAATCCAACTAACTCATACATACATTTCAGTTCTTTTTTAATTAAGTTCTTGGCTTTTGTAGACAAATGGGGGTTGTAATGAAATTTGGTACATGGGAATTAGGGGACCAGAAACTATCAAATGATCAGATTGGACATTTTGAATGCTTAATTAAAATAAATTCTGTGATTCTTTCTGATTCAGAATATATAGCTAATTGGGTGTCCAAACCATTTAAACCCCTAAAAAGTCGTTTAAATGGAATATGTATTTTAAAATTTGGTTTACACTCCTTTTTACTGTAGTACTTAAATCTTATTGCATATTTTAGTAATGGAGCTAAATTTACCAAATCTCTGTGGTTCCAAAATTATTGCAATTAATGCATATGTGGAGAATTCATAAAAGCTCTCAAAATTAAATTTCAATTTTGAGATGATCTTGAAAATGCTTCTTACTAAAGATATTTGCTCTTAATATAATTTTGTGCTTCATTGTATCATAGTCCTTACTCATAAGAATGTATGCTCTTTCCCAGAAACGCTGAATTTTTCTATATATAGTTAAAGAGAATAGAAAACAAAAGTGTCAATATTTTTGTTATTTTCCTCCCAATATATTTTAGATGTTAATACTTTGTCCAGAGCAGCTATCATCCATATAAATACATACACACTGATATTGCAAGAATTATTTTTAAGTACATCCAAAAGTATACATTTCCTTGGCTCACTGCATGTCAAGCTAAGACAAATACTCCCAGTTCCCCATAAGGTATTACAGCTTGATTTTGCTCCAAAATTCTGAATAAATGTGTAATGTTGTAAAAATATACCTTTTTATAGCATAATAAATATTTGCTTTTGTACATTGTGAGTGTAATGTAAAATGAGAATTAAACTTGGCACAGTTTAAATTCTGTAACATATAGGCTTTTAAATATTCCAGGACTTAAAGGCTGCTGCAAGACAAAGAAAGAGTTCTGTACTGTATTATAATACAGCATAAAATCCAGGATGTTTTCTCTGGTATAATGGTGCTTAAGAAATAAGAGCCTTATTGAATTCCGTCCATCTTAAGTAGTTTAGTAGTTTTTAAATGTTCATACTTGAATGTAAATATTTGTTGTACTTAGATACTGAGTGAGAAAACTGATGCAACAAAATTTGCGGTTCACATAAGGAAGGTCTTGTGCTCATATCCTGTGAATTAGCCCAATCCAAAACCAAGGCAAGTCTTGTCAAAAACAATCATCTACCTCCTTCTGATGGCCTTATCCTGCTGTATATGCTTACATGAACTAGCTTTTGATGAAGCTAATCTTCCCCAGCCTTCTAAGTTTCAAGCAACTTTTACTTGCTGTAAAATAAAGGAATCTGGGAAAGATAATATAAACAATAACTGAGTTCTTAGAAAAAGCAAAATTAGAAGCATGTTCAAAAGCAATTTCATATTTAGGATTTTAGGTTTTGGCTGAGCCTTGACAGAGGTTTCTACCTTTGTAATAAAAACATATGACCTTAATGTTGTTGCGTTTACTTGTACTATATGTTTTACATTTATTTATTTTATCTGAAAGTGAACCTTTACAGATTGTGGGATGGAAATATCTAATGTGATATTTATCCAATAACTATGGGAAATAAAACCTCAGTGACATTGGTCAAACATGGCATTCACTGAATATGAGCCATCTTGCTTGGTGATACTTTGCATAGAATAGAATAGAATCTTTATTGTCACATAACGTTTACATTGTCAGCCTAGCTGGTAAACTGGTGAGTCGTCAGGTTATACATAAAAGAAATTTAAAAGAAAGAAAAAGAAAAAACTAATTCTAATGTATATGTACATAAATTATCAATTACAAGTAATAATAATAAATAATAATATTAAATAATAATAAATAACAAATAATATATAAATAAATAAATAATTATCAATTACAAGTAGTTATGATATTGTATCATCCATGAATTCCTGTATGGAGTAATATGTCTTATGTAATAACAGATCTTTTACACTTTTATTAAATAGTTTCAGAGTTTTTATTTCTTTGAGTCGTTGAGGTAATTTATTGTATATTTTTATACCCATATAATGGGGTGTTTTTTCATATAATGTTAATCTATGCATGGGGTATTTTATGCTGGACTCTTTCCGAGTGCCGTAATGATGACGATTTTGTTTTTGGATAAATTTCTCATAATTTTTATATACATAGGTGGATAACAATGCATATTTATGCATAGTGCAGATATTAATTTTATTGCATCTTTGAATATAACATTAATAAACAACTATATTCTCCTCACCACAAATTATCTTGATGCAGTTGTTTATGCTGGTTTCTGTTGCAGAATAGCATTCATTCAAATTTTCATTTTTATTCCATAAATGTCTTTTATTTCCTGCTTCTATCCTATGTGTTTCATATTGTATATCAGTAATGTTGTAACTGTAGTCCACATTTTGTCTGCATTTGGTCATTTGTAAAACTTCTAGTAGTCTAAAAATTATTAAAAATGTCAAGCAATACTAAAAGATAGTGAAATGATAGTGTAGAGAAGGATCCCAGGTATTACTATTTCCTTAAGGATATAAATATTGCATGTATTAAAACATAGGAGACAACTGCAGGACATTTTAGTTTAATATTGATATTCTATGATGGTTGTAGCAAAATAGCAAACAACGGTATCCTACATTTTAGTGGCTTAACTCTTGACACAATGATGTATTTAACACACAAACTTCTGTTAGCATACGGCTGTTTCTATAATCTGGAGCACATTATGAATGTAGGTCATGGAAAACCACTTCACAGAGAGGAAGAGAAACACAGACTTGATATAGAGCAGTGCACAACCTACACTCACTAGCCTCTATGTGTACTTTTATCTCTAATTGTTTCAACCTTACGCCAAGATAAGATTGATGAAGGTATCACCAATTCACGTCTGTTTTTTCTTTTCCTTTTTTTTTTAAAAAAAAAAAAAGATCACAACATTTCCACTGTGAATTATCATGAATAATTAAATCAGCAATCAAATAGAATTATTTGAAGCTAAAGGTTAGAAACAGTGATGTATTTAACATTTGAAATCATCGTCAGATGATGAACATCGTCAGATAACTGCTGATGATGGGGACAAACCATTCTCCAAAACTTGTCCAAGTAAGGATAATTTAAGTGATGTTTGTGTTTGAATTACTTACTCATTACTTTCAAAAATCAAATAGAACTTTAACACGTTCCAGAAGAACAAAGGAATACAGCAATAAAGAAGGTGTGATGACTTGTATCCTTAAACTGAGTAAAAATTATCCCAAGTTAAGCATTGTTGTTCAAGAGTTATGAAGAAGGAAGTTCAATTTCTGTATTATTATTATTATTATTATTATTATTATTATTATTATTATTATTATTATTATTATTATTATTATTATTATTATTATTATTATTATTATTATTATTATTATTATTATTATTATTATTATTATTATTATTATTATTATTATTATTATTATTATTATTATTATTATTATTATTATTATTATTATTTTTTAATTTATAAACATGAATTGGATTAGAAACACTAAACATCAGTAACTAAAAAGTACCTGAACATGTTTTGAGTACTAAGGACTTGTCTCCATCGTCAGCATGTGTCCAACTAATTCTTGGTAGTGTTGATGGTCTTAGTCCTCAAAACATGTTCAGCTAATTTCTTAGTTAGTGATGTTTAGTGTTATTAATCCAACTCATCTTATAAATTAATAATATATCACTGTTTCTAATAATTCTACTCATTTGTAATGTTGTATTATTGTTTATGTACAGAAAAAAAAAATATTTTCTGCAATAAATCCTATGAAATATAGTTTACAGTGTTTTCTTTTTCTTAAATTAGAGTCACTATTGTCACCATCTTGCATACTTTATGAATACCCTCAGATTGACATCAGCAAACAAATTTCTCAATAGCATTTCCATGAGAAAGTTATTACCTGCTACATTCAGCTTAGAGAATATGTTGACAAATAGCCCAAAGGACCTTTGAAACACAAAATGATGCTGCAAGTGTGGTAAAGAGATTCATGGAGCCTATAGTTTAATACTTGATATTTATTTATTTGTACAGTTTCCATTACAATTTCAGTACAATAAATTTAACATTGAACATGCCATATTATACCTCCTGTACAAATACATGAAAATTGCTGACTCAAGATTTCCTCGCTGTCTCAGGTCCCCTAGCTATAAGCCTTTGGTTTTCCTGAGCAGCTTGGTGTCATTTCTTCTTGACCTTCGCTTCTTTAATCCTAATCCACTTTTCTCTTATCCTATATAAGAAATCTCCTATATATCTATTTTTCTTTTCTCCTATTCCCGTTAGCATACATACCACTGTTCCATTTCTTATCCCATATTTTTCTCCTGTAATTTGTTAACTCCTTATATTCTATCAGGTAATGAACAGTGCTCTCTTCATCTCCACAAAATTCACATATCCCTGCCTCATTACTTCTCAACCCGTTTAAGTATAATATTCCTACTCTCATCCATGCTATGCCTTCACTTCCAGTTTTGCCACATTGATCTATATATGTTTCCCTACCCCATTCTGTCTTTAATTGCTTATAACATTTCAAATATTTCTTTTTTCTTCTATACTTTCCCATATCTTTTGCCTATCTATGTCTTGTACTCTAGTTCTCACTTCCTTCCAAAAACCGCTATAATTTATCTCTGCTCTCCATAGATCTCCCATGCCAATCTTCAATACCATTCTTTCCACTTTCGACCACCAACTATTTGTATTTTTAATGCTTTTCTGTTGCTTCATGCACAGATTCAATAATTCCCCTTTCTGTCCTTTAATACTCTTATACCAGAATTTCAATATTCTATCTATTATTATTCCTCTCCTTTGTGTATTACCTAGCTCTAGTAATGCCACTTCTCTTGGTACCGACTTCGGCAGCCCTAGTAGTTCTTTGCAAAACAATCTGTACATCTGGCCTAATTTTGTACCTATCTCTGATGTGCCCCATACCTTCAATGCATACATTGTTCTGGCTTCAACGACCGCTTCATACATTCTGTCTATCTAACTGACATCTCCAGTTTATGTTTACATATTCTTACCCGTAACATTGCCGCCCTACCATTAGCTATCACTTTTCTGGCTTGTGCAGCCCATTCTCCACTGCTACACATCCTTACACCTAAATAGTCTTTTTTTTTTAATTTTACGTCCTCCAATGTTAAGTCATATCGGACGGTGAATGAGATGTTTGAAATGATGCTCAAATGTGTCCAGGATCCATGGAGCTTAGAGCTACCTGACATTCGTCTTTAAGGATAAGGGAAAACCCCGGAAAAACCTTATCCAGGTAGCTCACCCTGACCGAGATTCCAACTCAGGACCTCTTGAACGTGAGGCAGACACATTATCATCCACGCTACTGAGGTGGGCTAAAATAGTCATATTCCTTTACCACTTCTACCTTTTGATCTCCTATGAACCATTCCTCTCCTTTCCTAAGTATCGATCCTCTTTTAAATACCATTATTTTTTATTTTTTGCTGTTTATTCTTAGTCCCCTGTCAGCGCAAAATCTATGAATTGCCTCAATTGATTTTTGTAGACCTATTACGGAAATGGCTCCTAATCATCCGCGTACTTAAACCAGGGATCTCTTTGTTCATTATTATTGGGCAATGGGCATTGCTTTCCTTAACCCTCTCTATTGTGTCATCTATAAATAAATTGAATAGTATAGGACTCAATTTGCACCCCTGTCTTAAGCCTAACTTCTGTTTGGCCTCTTCTGATAATACATTCAACCCATATGTTATTCTGAATTTCACCCCACTATAAATTTTATCAATTTCAATTTATTATTATTATTATTATTATTATTATTATTATTATTATTATTATTATTATTATTATTATTATTATTATTATTATTATTATTATTATTATTATTATTATTATTATTATTATTATTATTATTATTATTATTATTATTATTATTATTATTATTATTATTATTATTATTATTATTATTATTATTATTATTATTATTGTTATTGTTATTGTTATTGTTATTGTTATTGTTATTGTTATTGTTATTATTATTATTATTATTATTATTATTATTATTATTATTATTATTATTATTATTATTATTATTATTATTATTATTATTATTATTATTATTATTATTATTATTATTATTATTATTATTATTATTATTTATTTATTTATTTATTTATTTATTATTTATTTATTATTTATTTATTATTTATTTATTATTTATTTATTATTATTATTATTATTATTATTATTATTAAAGGGAGTCGATTAATGACACTAAACAATACTTACTTTTAAATTTTTTCCGGAACATGTTTCAGAGACTTTGCTTCCATCCTCAACCGACCATTGCTGGTTCTCATTGGTGTAGTTGACGATATTTTGTCATAGGTCTCCTCTGGTGGCGGTCAAGGAACTTGCTGAACAAATCTTTCTGGGGGATGTCGAAATTGAATCCTTTGTTCCTATTTTTTGAAATGAAGATTTGTTCCCATGTGGATAGTTCTTGTTTTCCTGATTTATGTTGTGGTTTTTTTCCCAAAAATGTGTGGCAACTGCTGATTTTTTTAATCGTTTATATTTTATGTTTCTAAAGTGTTCCTTTGCTCTTGTTTCTAAATTTCTTTTGGTTTTTCCAATATAAATTTGACTACAGTCACTCCATTCATTTTTATATATACCAGATTTTTTGTTAGATGGAATGGCATCTTTGATGTTTGAGCAAATTAGGAAATTATGAATTAACGTTTTGATTATAAATACAGTATCTATAGTTTATCTTTTTCTCCTAAATCCAGCTTGAAATTCTGATATTTTATTTTCTCTTTCCACCCAATCTGTCCGCTAGTATGCCTGTATACATTTTCCCAATTATAGATAGTAAGCTTATCCCCCTGTAATTCTCTGGCCTATACACACTCCCCTTTCCTTTAAATATTGGTACAATCACACTTGTTTTTCAGCAGTCAGGTAATTTCCTTCTATCTTTCATCTTGTTAAATAAATTGGTTATATTCTTTAATCCACTTGGTGTTTCCCCATACCTCTTCCAAAACTCCCCTGGGATTCCATCCATGCCCACTGCTTTACCACCCTATAAGCTTCTTATTTGTTGAAAAACTTCCGTTTGAGTAATTTCTCTGTCTAATATTTCATCGTCTATCCTCAGGTTGCCCAACTGTATCTTATCTCCATTTATCCACTCCCTTTCTGCAACTAGGTCTCTAAAGTACTTCAGCCATTCCTGTGATGTTATCTCATTTTTCACCCCCTTCTGTTTATTTATTTCACCCATCATACTCCATATTTTCTTATTATCTTTTTGTTGTATGGCATCCTTCATTTTCTTTCAAATACTATCCTGCCACTCGTTTTTTTCCTTATAGTAATTTCTTGTATGCTTCTCTACTTATTGCCATAATCATCCTATCTCTACCCTCCCCCGTTTTTCGCCAACAAGCCAGGTTTTTAAACCTTCCCTTCTTGCTCTACTGCAGTCCTCATCAAACCAACCATTACTTATTCGTTTCATTTTCCATTTTACTTTCATTTTTATCCCTGCCCTTGTAACTATTAGTTTCATTAGCTCTAAGCCTCTTACTATATTGTTCTCATTCAATGCAACCTCTATGCCTATTCTTATTATTTTTTATATTTCTGAGTTTATTTCAGTTAGGAATTCCTCCTTCATTTCTTCCCTGCATCTAAATGGATTCACTACTTTAAGCTAACCTTCCTCCTTTCTCTCACTTTCTTCTTCTATCAATACTATTTCTAACCCTAACAGAAAGTGGCCACTGCTCAGTATTTCGTTTGCTATTTTGAAATTATTAATTCTTACAATGAGCTCCTCACTACACAAGATATAGTCAACTTCACATTGACCGTTGTTATTTGCAAATGTATATTCCCCATCCTCATCTCCTTTTAGTGTCCCATTACATATAAACAAATTATTTAATTAACAGAAATGGAGCAATTTTACCCCCTCTTTTTTGAGTACCTTATCCTTGCTACTCCTTACCCATTCATGTGCTTTCTCTCTACCTATTTCACCATCATGCCTTATTGATCTAATTTTCTCTTAGCCTATTCTAGCACTGAAATCCCCATTAACAAAATCACTATGCCCTGAAATTTGTGCCTTAGTGGAACCTGTAGTTAACACTAGCAGATGTGTAACTATTAATAATTATTTCATCTCAGTGCGAGTAGTAAGAAAACTTGTAGAACAAAGGACAACGATTGTAGGGATTCTGGGAAAAAACAAAAGAGAGATTCTTGAGCAGTTCATTGACTTAACGGCTCACAAGAGACCACCATGCAGCAGTATGTTTGTCTTTTCACCAATTGGGTCTTTGGAATCTTTTGTTTCGAGGCCAGGAACGAATGTATTGTTTTATTGAGTATGCATTCAGATGACAAGATTGAAGAAATGAAAACCTATTGAAGCCAGAGGTAATTACTTTCAATAAAAGATCAAAAGGTGGCTATGATGTGGTTGAAAGTTAAAGGCAATGTTCTGTAGCTAGGTTAAGTAACCAATGGCCTCTGACAATATTCTTTTCATTTTTAAATTTTGCAGGAATAAATGCTCATTGTTCTCTCTGGAAACCTCTCCACAAAGATGAGCAGGAGGAAATTTCTGAAGATGCTGGCACTTAAGCTGATGAAAAATCATTTGGTCATACCAATACAGATGACAAATTCCTATGAAAATAAGCAATTCTGCTGCAAGAATTTCTAATATTGACACTGTGCTTCTTATGGTTCATGAACAGACAGCTATGTACCACATATGTCTGAGAAAGGAAAATAGAAAATCCAAGAAACATTAACAACTTTGCAGTAAAATGATGCACACAGAGCATATAATATTTGTTTGCATCAGTTACGGTGTGCATGATTCATGCATTGGACAACAAAACTAAGGTATAACACAACTCCAAAGTAGTGAATTATACAAGAATCTATTGTTAAAGTGCATGGATATGGATATGGACAGTAATGTTTACTAAATGGAAAAGCCATATTAGTTTTGTTGTGAACAGTGTCATTGTATTAGTTCCATTAATTTGATTCTAGAACTATATTTGAATAAAATACTTTATATTATCTTAAATAAGTGAATTTTAGTTGCTCAGTGCTGTAACTAAAGAAAACTAAAAAGTATATAAACATGAAAATATCAGGTGAGCAAACTGCGCCATGTGCGACCAAGTATGTTTGGAATAGATGTGCACCCTAGGTTTACAAGTGTGTCATTATGGGGAGGAAGTATCAGTGTCATTCATGGGCACAAGTTTGAGTCTTATTTTTAATTCTTAACTCAAAATTGTACAGAGCTGATTTGAGCAGTGCATGATTTTTAAAAGTTATGATAAAATAAGGATATAAGAAGTGAAATGCTCAGAGTATATTCTATTTAAGATAAGTAAATAGCTTTTGTGATATACCCCTTAATGAAATGAGACTGTCACTTCACTAACATATATTTTTACATGAAGAAAATAGGGTATTAGTGGAAGAAAATGAAAAATTTGGAAAGGGAAACAGTAACCCGATGCAAACTGAAGATTTGAACAATGGTCCAGGCATGAATGGACAATAGCCATAAGTAAGTATAAAATGATGAAGGAAGCAGCTTCTAAGTCACCAGAACTACAGTTAATCAACAGACTCAAAGTTTTATCCACAAGTGCTCAAGAACGAAGAAACGAGTCTTATATATGTGTTTGGAGGAATTTAGTAACAGTGACGTCAAAATTAATATAAAAATTATTTGTGGTTGGTTTATTGACACTCGTCACTTACTTTTTCATATATTTATGAGAGACTAGTTTCAAAGGCCCTGGCCTCCATTTTCAATCTCTTCCCAACTGGCATCTGTTGTTATCTGCTCTCTCTGGTGGTGGAACTATGAACTTTTTTGTCAAATTATCTGCTGGCGGGATTTCAAAGTTCATTACGCGATCCTTATTTTTCCAGATGAATATGTTCTCCCATGTTGTCAATCTATTTTGGTTTATCACTCCTTTTAATAATTTTGGATTTGGATCAATGTCATGGTTTTCATTCCAAAAATGAAATGCTACTGCTGACTTGTCTTCTTGTTTCAATTTGATGTTTCTAAAGTGTTCTTTGACTCTGGTTTTTAAATTTCTTTTTGTTTGACCTATGTAGCATTTTTCACAATTCTTGCAATTTATTTGGTATATTCCAGATTTGTTACCTGAAGGAATTTCATCTTTTGTTTTTGAATTTAGTAATTTTAAAATTGAGTATCTATTAGTAGGTGCCAAGATGATATTTTGTTCCTTGAATATCTTTTTAAATTTATTAAATGTTTTTGGATGATATGTGAATGAACTGAATATGCTGTTGCTTTCTTTTTCTTTAATAAATGTGGTTGCTTCCTTAATGGTTTTCTTTAGTTTAGATTTTCTAATTTTCTTCAACACCAAACTTTTGTTGTATCCGTTTTCTTCTGCTATGTGTATTATTGCTTTTTGTTCCTTGAAATATTCTTCTTTTTCCATGGGTATGTTGACTAGTCTGTGTGTAAGGCTGTTTATTATTGCATGTTTATGTGTAATTGGGTTGTGGTTATTATTTTTTATATAATTTTCTGAATGTGTTGGCTTCCTGTAAATTCCAAATTTTATTTTTGTATCATTCCTGATGATATTTAGATCCAAGAAAGGTAGTTGTCCATTGATTTCCTTTTCTATTGTGAATTTGATAGTCCTTTCTTGCAGATTGAGTAATTTTAATGCATTTAGATGACAAACAAAAGTTTATAGGGGTATTACAGCAGAGCAGTGGAGTAACAGGTTAAACAATGTGTGTGGTTGTGAAAACATTCTAAAAGAACCAGAAGTAGTCATCCTCCATGTGGAAACAAACAACTTAATAAAAGCAGTGTGTCCGGAGGAAGTACTGGATGAAATCTATGAGCTGATTAAAATTGCTAAAGCAAAATTTCCTAAAGCTGTAGTTGCTGTAAATAGTGTTCTGAAAAGGCATGATATAAATAAAAAATTCATCAGGATGATGATTTTAAAAATAAGATGTGCATGTAGATGTGGATAAATATATGGATCACAAATGTATTGGGAAGGATGATTTGGACCTAAATAGAAAAGGGTCATACACATTAGACAAAGTTTTAGAAAATGTAATGGAGATAATCAGGGAAACTAGGTACTGCAGCAGAAGGCATAATTGAAAATAACAGAAAGTTAGTACTGGGCAGTAAAAAGTGTAATGCAGCAGATGTGCAATATGTAAATGTCACAAACAATTTAAATATTCTATATTTGAATGTAGTATTTTTAAGACTGAGGACAGATGAACTATGTAAATGTGTATATTAAAGATATAAGTTGTAACATTATGACTCAGTGAGCATTGGCTAAGAGAAAAAGAAATAGATCATATAAGAGTTGAAAACTTCAAATTAGCAAGTTCATACTGTAGAAATAGGTATAAAAATGATACCTTCACAGTTCATTAACAACAAAAATGTTAAAATTAAACAGTTTTTGCATAGTAAAAATATTGGAAATTACAGAAGCATTAATTAGCAGTCTTCTAATAGGTCATCTGATGAGGGCCTAAGCTCCTTTTGGAATGTTATGAGAAGTTGATGATTATTTAACTTCAAGCAAAATATAATAATTTGTGGTGATTTAAGTGCTCGCTTTGACATAACTAAAAGAACTAATACAGCAGGACTATTTTTAAATGTATTAAAACAGATACCATTGCATAAACACAGCTCCTACAAGAGGGACTGCCTGTCTGGACAATATAATTAAAAAACTGAAACTAAAAGGCTCTTCATTTAAAGTCTTATATTGCAAGGTAGTAGATCAAGCTGTATTCTTTAAGGTTATCTCTAAAAAAATATATATCTGTGAAGCCATAAAAAATTGTTAAAGCAATCAGGTATCTTAATGTAGAAAATATAAATATATTTAAAGATAACCTAATGAAGATGAATTGGGAAGCAGTTCTTTGTAATACCTGGGAGCCTGCTGATAACATGAAGGTTTTTTTCCCCCCATTTCAAAACTTACAATTTACTCAACAGCTCTTGCGCGATACACAAAATAATCATAAATCTCAATAAAAAGAAGAAAAATGTGTCCACATGGTATAATTCAGAACTTGAAAATATGAACAATAAACTAATAACTCTCCAGGATATGTGTAAAAGAAAATCAAATGATCTATTCTCCAAAACATTAAAAGTTTATAGGAAGCAGTAGAGGAAACAATTAGCTGATGCAAAGAAAAGTGCAAAGCAAACACTCATAGAAAAGTCAGGACTCACTCACTGATGTCTACACAAAAGACAATCACACTTGATGATCACTATAGCACTGCATTAATCCATATGTACACATTGTGTTCAATAAATCTTACAGAAAAGTCAGATAACAAATGCAAAGCAGCATGGTATCTCATAAATTCCATAGCAACAGCAATATATATGAAATGATAACTCCTGATGATTCAGTCATTTCTTTTTTACAGTCAGTAGAAGATAAAACCTTGCAGGTTCAACCATTTCAAGTCTTCATACTGAGTTTTATAAGACCAGGAAGATAAAATGAGGATTTTTCACTTAGAGAAGTAACATATGATGAGGTTTCAAAAGTCATCAAAAATCTAAAGAATTCCAAAAGTAGAAATATATATGATTTTTCTAACAATCTCACTAACGAAGTGATACAGTACATATAAGCCCCTTTAACTTACTGTATTAATAGATGTTTCAGTGAAAGTGTTTTTCCAAAAGATCTAAAATTTTCCAAAGTAGCAGCAATATGTAAAAAAGGTGACTGAGAAAACTATAGAACCATTTCAATAATTCCGAAAATTAATAAAATTTTAGATTGCTTGCTAGAAAACCAATTGCAAGATTCTTTTGAAAAGCAAAACTTATTTTAGTAATAAGTTTGGATATTGCGAGCAAATTCAAGAATATTAGCAGTCATACATTTGCAGAAAAGTCAATCAGCCTTCGAAAATAATGACTGCTCAAGGCAATCTTTGTGAGACTAAAGCTTTCAATACTGTACATGATATCTTGTTAAGTAAAAAGAAATATAAGGGATCAAAGGAAATAGCTTACATATTAACTTTAAAGAGAGTCAAATTAAAGACACTAAACAACACTTACTTTTAAATTTTTCTGAAACATGTTTCTGAGGCTTTGCCTCTATCATCAGCCGGCTCTCGACTGGTTCTCGTTAGTGTAGCTGATGATATTTTCCCTTGGATGTTCAAACTCTGGCAACGATATGTAGATGACATCTTTGCAATAGTACCAAAAAAACACATCAGTGATGCACTAAAACTTTTAAATATCCAAGAAAAAAGCATCAAATTCACTGTAGAAATAGAAAAAGATGAGCATTTACCATTTTTGGATCTAAAAATAATGAGGAATAAAAACAGACTAAACTTTGGCATTTACAGAAAACCAACACAGACAGACAACTACATAAAAGCTAATGGCTACAACCCAAGATCCCACAAACAGGCAATCGTCAATAGTTTAGCACACAGACTGGTAAACATCCCTCTCACAGCAGAAGAATACAAAACAGAATACAACAAAATAATTGAAATAGCACAAAAAAATAACTTTCCCAAATCATTAGTGGACAAAAAAGTGAACTTAGCAAAAAAGAAGAAGCTACTAAAGGAAACCACAACCCTCTCAGCTACAGAAACTAATATGATTTTCAAAAAATTCACTTACCATCCATGGGCCTATGATAAATTCAAAAAAGTCTTCAAAAAACAAAACATTCAACTAGCACCAGTCAACCATTTCTCCTTAAAAAACCTAATTTGCTCAAACATCAAAGATGCCATTCCATCTAACAAAAAATCTGGTATATATCAAATTGAATGCAATGACTGTAGTCAAATTTATATTGGAAAAACAAAAAGAAATTTAGAAACAAGAGCAAAGGAACACTTTAGAAACATAAAATATAAACAATTAAAAAAATCAGCAGTTGCCACACATTTTTGGGAAAAAAAACCACAACATAAATCCAGAACCAAAACTACTAAAACATACATCAGGAAAACAAGAACTATCCACAAATCTTCATTTCAAAAAATAGGAACAAAGTATTCAATTTCGACATCCCCCAGAAAGATTTGTTTAGCAAGTTCCTTGAACCACCACCAGAGGAGACCTGTGACAAAATATCGTCAGCTACACCAACGAGAACCAGTCGAGAGCCGGCTGATGATAGAGGCAAAGCCTCAGAAACATGTTCCGGAAAAATTTAAAAGTAAGTGTTGTTTAGTGTCTTTAATTCGACTCTCTTTAAAGTTAATTTATCATAACAACACTGTTTTCAACACTTCCAAGAAAGGAACTTACATATATTTAAATCTTATCTAATTGGCCATAAGCAGTTAGTGCCAGTCGGTGGTAAGCACTAAAGATGTAAAAATTGGGGTTCCACAGGGCTTGGTACTGGGGTATCTGCTTTTTATAATAATAATGAACAGTTTGAAATAATCATTTCTTCCACACTAGCCATGTGTAGGCTAAGGTTTGGATGAATAGAGCCAGAATGAAAAATTCAATGCCATAGCATTGGTTCAAATCTGTGGTTCAAATCCCGGCTATGGCGTTGAATTTTTCAGTCTGGCTCTACTCATCCAAATGATATACAGGGTTTCAAAATCTTATCTCTGTCATGCAATTTTTTGTATAGAAGATACATCTTTCCTTAATGTTAAGAAAGATTTTGAATTGCTGAGAGAGTCTGTAAATGAAACCATGCAGCAAGCTCAAATTTAGTTTATAAGTAAGGCTTCCTTGTGAATTCCAGCAAAATTGAAAACACCATTTTCAGTCTAAAACATGTAAATACTGACAGTGATAATATGAAGCTTCTTGGTATATATAGGTAGTACTCATAATTGGTAAACAACTATCCTGGAACCTGCATATTGATTTTGTATGCTATAAGTTATCATGCTTGTAGTTATCGTGATGGTGTTTCTCTTAACTAATTTTAAAAAAGCCATCCCAAAAGAATTTGTTTGAATGGCATATTTTTCATTCTTTTAGCCCATACTTAGCAGCATACTTATGATAGCAGTCCCCATATACAAAAAGTATTAAGAATTCAGAAAAAGACAAGTAGAATTCTGTCTCGAAGGTACTTGAGCACTGTAAACCATTATTGTTTTTAGAATTACAAATTCCTAGTGCTGTTAATTTACATACTTATTAAGTTTTGACCCATACAAAAGAGAATTTGCATACTTATGATGTCAGGAGTGATATATATGAACAAAATAATGTAGTAATAAAATTGATGTTCCTTACCAAGATTGTAGAAGACCTCCATGTATTACAAAGTAATAGACATAAAACTCAGTTCATTTCCAACAAAAATATCTACTGCAAATGTTCAAGCATATAAAGAGAGATTGTACAAACGTTTATTATTATTAATTATTATTATCAATTATTATTATCATCATCATCGCCATCATCATCATCATCATCATAATTATGACCATTACCATTATTATCATCATCATTATCATAATTACTATTATCATCATCATTATCATTATTACTATTATCATTATCATTATTATTATTTATTTAATTAATTAATTATTATTATTATTATCATTATTATTATTTATTTAATTAATTAATTATTTATTATTATTATTATTATTATTATTATTATTATTATTATTATTATTATTATTATTATTATTATTATTATTATTATTATTATCATTATCATTATCATTATCATTATCATTATCATTATCATTATCATTATCATTATCATTATCATTATCATTATCACTATCACTATCACTATCACTATCACTATCACTATCACTATCACTATCACTATCACTATCACTATCACTATCACTATCACTATCACTATCACTATCACTATCACTATCACTATCACTATCACTATCACTATCACTATCACTATCACTATCACTATCACTATCATTATCATTATCATTATCATTATTATTATTATTATTATTATTATTATTATTATTATTATTATTATTATTATTATTATTATTATTATTATTATTATTTATTAATAAATAATAATAAAGATGATGATGATGATGATGATGATGATGATGATGATGATGACAATGACGATGATGATTCTTTTTTGTTTTGTGGTAATTTACGTCCTCCAACGTTAAGTCATATCAGACGATGAATGGAATGGGTGAAATGATGCTCAAATGAGCCCAGGGTCCATAGAGCTTAGAGTTACCCGACATTCGTCGATGATGATGATGATGATGATGATGATGATGATGATGATGATGATGATGATGATGATGATGATGATGATGATGATGATGATGATGATGATGATGATGATGATGATGATAAAGTCATATCAGACGATGAATGAATGAAATGGGTGAAATGATTTTCAAATGAGTCCTTACAGCTTAGAGTTACCCAACATTCGTCTTTCAGGATAAGGGAAAACCCCGAAAAAACCTTATCTAGGTAAGTTGACCGAGATTCAAACTCAGCACTTCTTGAACTTGAGGTAGACACGCTACTGAAGTTGGTATATAAACAGTTAATAAATAGTATATAAATGGTTAATTAGACATCCTTTATATAATATAGAAGAGTCAAAGTTCTAAGGCTTTCACGGCCGGTGTCAATACTAGATACAATATTTACCGGGCTTGTGGGCCGTGGTCTATTGGGTTCCTTCTTCTTCCCAAGGAAGGAACCCAATAGACCACGGCCCACAAGCCCGGTAAATATTGTATCTAATATATATATATACAATGCTGTAAATGTTAATATATTTAATGTTTTATAGACATTTCTACACGAATCCTTCCTTTTTAATCTACAAATTATTCTGATGGCATATTTCTGGAGTCTTAATATTCTTACCATTGCTTTTTTCTGTACATTCCCCATAATACCACCCCATAGCATAAATGAGAGTGTATGACTGCATAGTAAATTTGCATTAGAGTTTCTCTATCCATTTGTTGTGCTGCCTGTTTTAAAATATATAGTCCCATATTTATTTTCTTTACTTCTTTTTCAATGTGTTGTTTCCAATTTAGTTTGTTATCTATTATTAGTCCAAGGAAGTTAGTTTTTGTTACTTCGAGTATTTTTTTATTATCTAATGTTAGTTGCATATGTGAGTATTTTATCATTTTACCAATATACTATACCGATCTTTGTTGCTCCTTTTATTGTATGTGACAGACTACATGACTTTGTTTTTGAGAAGAGACACTGTGCACCTTTTGCTTATCCTGCAACCTTAGATTAGATTATGTGTTGTCAACAGCTTGCCACAATATAAACATATACAATTAGGATTACTAGAGGGGATTCAACACTGCGGCCAGTTTTGATCTATTGCACCTATGCTCCCAAGTGGGGCATCCCCGGGAGGAAGGATGAGGCGAGAGGAGGCAGAGGCCGGCGACCCAGGAGCTAAGACAGTGCAGAGGGCAGGGTCCTTGCATTTTACCTAAAGGGAAAGTTCCCCCAGTAGTCCAGAATAACGGATATTCCCAATTACTGTGTTTCGGATGCAGTCCCAGCAGCCGATTCGGAGATCGGCAACTGACCTACCGGAGGAGGAAGTGGTTTACTCAGAGCATATCATCCTGCCATGCACCGCCGAGACTTCTACCCTGAAAAAGACCACCAGGTGAGAGATGTGAAATGATAGATGAGGAGATGAAATGGAGGGACAGGAAATTTGGGGGATGTAATTAACCTACCCAGCATTCTCTGGCGACTCAAGAAACCTCCCGAAAAAAACCTACAGGTCAGGTAGGTCAGCCACGGGAATCGAACCCGAGCCTCCCGAATGCGAGCCACCGACTAAACCGCTTGAGCCATCCCACTCGGTAACATATACACGTAACTCGCAGGGAAAATGTTTCAGATGTCAGATTAGTGCACAGTGTACTTGAACTCAACACGATTACGCGTTCGACTTATTCTTGTTAGTTCAGTTCAGAAGTGCGGGCAGTGTTTAATATACGTGTTGAGTGATTCGTGTATATACCAAAATGCCTTAGGTAAAAGGTAGGTTAACTTTTCGGTTACAGCAGTAGGTTAAACTATTCTCATATACCTACATTCAAAACAAATAGGAAAATTCTATGTTGTCAGCCTTGTGGAAAGTCTGTAACAACCGATCAAAGCTCCCAAGAAAAGCAACACTAATCTGTGGCAGCATATCTGTTGCATTTATCCAGCAACAAACATATTGACTTTGTGGGTTCGTAAAATTAAAAGTCCAGTTTGCAGACATTAAAAAAAAAAATGCTATTTATTTCCGTAGAAAGACACTTTTTGTACAGCCTGAGCAGCCGAATTACATAATATACACAAATACACCTTCAAGGTCGTCTGCCACTCCTCGACCACAAACAAATCCCCCCAGGGGCCTACTTCGGTAGGTACGGGTTTGGCGAACCCGGGGTCCCGAGCCAACAGTCTCCCTCGAGTGGGCTCCTCTTCGTGGTTGAGGGAGATGGTCAACAGGCCCACCCACGTGTAGGCCGTGCGTGGAGACCCGTGTCGGTGGAAAGGTTTGTCCTGGTGGTTGAGGGATGCGTATCTGAGCTCGTAACAGTTTTTTCTGAATTCGGGGAGGGTGCGCATTTCTAATACACTACTTTGGCTTCTGCTTCGCCTAAACGGGAGGTTAGGGACTAACCCACCCCTAATCAATCGGCCAGGACTAGGTATTGTACCGACCTCCAGGGTGAGTGGGACGGCGAGCTCGCTATATCCCCTGTGTAGCCCTGTCATCCCAGTGGGGTGACCCCTTGTTGGACTCCGTGGTGGGTGGGGAGCACTGGGGGATGAAATTTAGACCTAATATTATGGTTAACGTACACCCCCCAAAAAACAATAAACGTGGAAAGGATTTATTTGAAAACAGTGTTAAACAAGTAGTTGAGTGTGGTCCTCGCTACTTAGTTATTAAACGAACGGAGGAAGGTAGAACTTTTTCTACGGTTAATCCTTTTATTATACAGAAAGGTCTTGACAAAATAGCTGGTGCTGTTAAATCATGTACAAAATCTAGAAATGGCACGCTGCTGGTGGAAGCAACTACAGCATCCCAGGCAGCAAAGATACTGAAAGCCAACATGCTGGGCAGTTATCCAGTCAAAGTGGAGATGCATAGGACCCTGAATTCCTCGCGCGGTGTTGTAAACACTAGCGCGTTGGATGGAATGTCCAACGAGGATATTCAGGAGAACCTCCAGGAACAAGGCGTAACTGCAGTCTATCGTGTCCAAAGGAGAGAACGAGGGGATATGGTTCCTACTCGTACCCTGTTCCTGACCTTTGATCGGGTAGATCTCCCTCAAAGGATCAGGGCAGGATATGAAGTGATTGAGGTTAGACCATACATACCTAACCCTCTGAGATGCTACCAATGTCAGCGGTTCGGTCACACTAGTGCATTCTGTAAAGGCGCACCTACATGTGTCAGCTGCGGAGCCGGCATGCATGAAAATGCATGCACATCACCTCCAGCATGCGTAAATTGTAGCGGTGAACATCCATCAAGTTCACGAGAATGTCCCCGATATATTGAAGAGCGAGCTATTCAGGAGATCCGGGTTAGGGAAAAGGTTTCCTTTTCGGAAGCCCGGAAACTTCTATGTATCCTCAAGCCCTCTTCAACCACCTCCCGTACCTATAGCTCTGTGGCGGCTACTCCGTCACCGAAACGGGAGGCTGGTACCCAAACATCTGATATAAACGGGGCAACAATATCCGAGAAAGTTCTAGTGCCTAGATCGCAACCAAGAGCATCAGTAACAACATCTAAAACTCCGAGAACACAGACTACTGAAAATAACAAGTCAGTGAAGTCGCCTGAGAAAGCATCCACTTCTAACAACAGGACGAAATTGCCCATTGTATACCAAGCACCAGAGATCAAGTTCAAGACGCAGTATGATAGAACTGCCTTCCTGAAAGAAAGCACAAAGTGTGCTCCAGAAAAGTCCAAGAAACGTAGCCCTAGAGCGTCTCCGAGATCATCGTCGGAGTCATCTTCTGGGGAGGACCACGACCGGCGACCCTCATCTACGTCGGTCGGAATTTCCAATCGCTTTGAGCCCCTCGAATCGAAAGTTGTAGAAGGAAAACCGTCCTCTTCCATAGAGGATATGGAGCAGGAAACAGCTGACCACGCTGCTACATCTGCAGCAAAGAAGAGGCAGGATAAACCTGCCGAAACTAGCCCTACACCAAAGAAAAAGGGCAAATTGATTCGGCCACCCATGAAGTCGTCTAAATGTAGACTACCTTTACAACTTATATTGCCCCCAGGGGCCTACTTCGGTAGGTACGGGTTTGGCGAACCCGGGGTCCCGAGCCAACAGTCTCCCTCGAGTGGGCTCCTCTTCGTGGTTGAGGGAGACGGTCAACAGGCCCACCCACGTGTAGGCCGTGCGTGGAGACCCGTGTCGGTGGAAAGGTTTGTCCTGGTGGTTGAGGGATGCGTATCTGAGCTCGTAACAGTTTTTTTCTGAATTCGGGGAGGGTGCGCATTTCTAATACACTACTTTGGCTTCTGCTTCGCCTAAACGGGAGGTTAGGGACTAACCCACCCCTAATCAATCGGCCAGGACTAGGTATTGTACCGACCTCCAGGGTGAGTGGGACGGCGAGCTCGCTATATCCCCTGTGTAGCCCTGTCATCCCAGTGGGGTGACCCCTTGTTGGACTCCGTGGTGGGTGGGGAGCACTGGGGGATGAAATTTAGACCAACATTTATGGCTAAACAACACCCCCCAAAACACAATAAACGTGGAAAGGATCTGTTTGAAAACAGTGTTAAACAAGTAGTTGAGTGTGGTCCTCGCTACTTAGTTATTAAACGAACGGAGGAAGGTAGAACGTTTTCTACGGTTAATCCGTTTATTATACAGAAAGGTCTTGACAATATAGCTGGTGCAGTTAAATCATGTACAAAATCTAGAAATGGCACGCTGCTGGTGGAAGCAACTACAGCATCCCAGGCAGCAAAGATACTGAAAGCCAACATGCTGGGCAGTTATCCAGTCAAAGTGGAGA
This sequence comes from Mantis religiosa, assembly GCA_030765055.1. Lineage (NCBI taxonomy): Eukaryota > Metazoa > Arthropoda > Insecta > Mantodea > Mantidae > Mantis > Mantis religiosa. The sequence continues at coordinate 67,746,867 of CM060955.1, read as the reverse complement.
TGCATAGGACCCTGAATTCCTCGCGCGGTGTTGTAAACACTAGCGCGTTGGATGGAATGTCCAACGAGGATATTCAGGAGAACCTCCAGGAACAAGGCGTAACTGCAGTCTATCGTGTCCAAAGGAGAGAACGAGGGGATATGGTTCCTACTCGTACCCTGTTCCTGACCTTTGATCGGGTAGATCTCCCTCAAAGGATCAGGGCAGGATATGAAGTGATTGAGGTTAGACCATACATACCTAACCCTCTGAGATGCTACCAATGTCAGCGGTTCGGTCACACTAGTGCATTCTGTAAAGGCGCACCTACATGTGTCAGCTGTGGAGCCGGCATGCATGAAAATGCATGTACATCACCTCCGGAATGCGTAAATTGTAGCGGTGAACATCCATCAAGTTCACGAGATTGCCCCCGTTATATTGAAGAGCGAGCTATTCAGGAGATCCGGGTTAAAGAAAAGGTATCCTTTTCGGAAGCCCGGAAACTTCTATGTATTCTCAAGCCCTCTTCAACCACCTCCCGTACCTATAGCTCTGTGGCGGCTACTCCGTCACCGAAACGGGAGGCTGGTACCCAAACATCTGATATAAACGGGGCAACAATATCCGAGAAAGTTCTAGTGCCTAGATCGCAACCAAGAGCATCAGTAACAACATCTAAAACTCCGAGAACACAGACTACTGAAAATAACAAGTCAGTGAAGTCGCCTGAGAAAGCATCCACTTCTAACAACAGGACGAAATTGCCCATTGTATACCAAGCACCAGAGATCAAGTTCAAGACGCAGTATGATAGAACTGCCTTCCTGAAAGAAAGCACAAAGTCTGCTCCAGAAAAGTCCAAGAAACGTAGCCCTAGAGCGTCTCCGAGATCATCGTCGGAGTCATCTTCTGGGGAGGACCACGACCGGCGACCGTCATCTACGTCGGTCGGAATTTCCAATCGCTTCGAGCCCCTCGAATCGAAGGTTGTAGAAGGAAAACCGTCCTCTTCCATAGAGGATATGGAGCATGAAACAGCTGACCACGCTGCTACATCTGCAGCAAAGAAGAGGCAGGATAAACCTGCCGAAACTAGCCCTACACCAAAGAAAAAGGGCAAATTGATTCGGCCACCCATGAAGTCGTCTTAATGTAGACTACCTTTACATCTTATATCCCATTGTTCCAATGGCTATCCTACAATGGAACATACGAGGATTAAGAGCGCATCGACCAGAATTGGAACTTTTGCTCAGTAAGCATCACCCCTTAGTGGTATGCTTACAAGAGACTAAGCTACGACCACAAGACAACTTTAAAATCAGACGCTACACACCACTGAGGTGTGATGTTGAAACAGAAGAGGGCATTCCTGCACACGGGGGTACTATGATGCTCCTCAGGGATGACATATTTGTAGATCCGTTACAGCTACAGTCTGATTTACAATCTGTAGCTGTAAGGATTAAGCTGCCATCAATAGAATTTTGCATTTGCACTGTATATCTCCCGCCATCAGATGACCTCTCGTTAGTTGACCTTGAAGATCTGGTTTCCCAACTTTCAACACCATTTCTAATAGTTGGAGACTTTAATGCCCATCACCCACTTTGGGGCTCAAATCGGGCATGTTCGAGAGGCAACCTCATTGCAAAATTCCTGGAGAGCAATAACTTGGTTCTCCTGAACACCGGAGAGCCCACATTCCTCTCAGACGCGTTTAACACCTATTCGCACATCGATTTGGCAGTGTGTTCATCCCAGTTAGCTGTTTCATTACAGTGGAATGTCATCTCTGATTTACATTCCAGCGACCACTTTCCATGTCTTCTTAGTCTCTTAGCACAAGATGTGTCTCCCTCACGTATCCCTAGATGGCGCTTTGATCGTGCCAACTGGAATCTTTACACCCAGTTGGCTGTCTTTGAATACAACGAGCACGATTCTGTGAATGATTTAGTTGATCATCTCACAGAGAAAATTCTTTCCGCTGCAGAACAGTCTATTCCACGTTCGGCTACCCAACCCGGTCGATTTCCTGTCCCATGGTGGACCAACGACTGCCGGAATGCTATTCGTGCTCGTAGACGTGCTCTAAGGGTATTCCAACGACACCCTACGCTAAGTAATCTAATTGAGTATAAGAAAGCGCGTGCAAAATCTAGGCAAATAATTAAGGATAGCAAAAAGACCTCATGGAACAAATTTGTATCATCTTTTAACAGATGTACATCCTCATCTGTTGTATGGGATAAATTAAGGCGCGTGGCCGGAAAATCAACCCACCTGCCAATCGCTGGTCTGAAAACAACTGCAGGAGTTGTTGTTGATCCGTTTGTTGTGGCTAACACCTTCGGCTGTGCTTTCGCTCAGGTGTCTAGCTCATGCAATTATGCTCCTGAGTTTATCTCAATTAAGACTCAGGTAGAATCTCAAGGTTTCGTGTTTAGTTCCAGAAACCTTGAAGACTATAACCGCCTCTTCATCTTGGCAGAGCTAGAACACGCTCTTTCGTCATCGCGACTGACAGCACCAGGACCGGATGGAATCCACGTTCAAATGTTACAACATCTCTCACCTGAAGGTAAGGCATTCCTGCTCGAGGTCTATAACCGTGTTTGGTTTGATGCCACGTTTCCTGAAAAGTGGCGAGAAGCTACCATTATACCTATCTTGAAAGCTGGCAAGGACCGTCACTTCCCTTCTAGCTACCGCCCTATTTCCCTCACCAGTTGCGTATGCAAGGTGATGGAACGCATGATAAATGGGCGGTTGGTATGGTGGCTGGAAACGCACAACCTACTGAATAACATCCAGTGCGGTTTCCGACGACGCCGTTCAACAGTGGATCATCTTGTGTCCATGTCGACACAGATTATGAACGGATTTCTTAAGAACTGTCAAACAGTCGGAATATTTTTTGACCTCGAAAAGGCTTATGATACGTGTTGGCGGGCAGGGTTGCTACGTACTCTGCACACCTGGAATATACGTGGACGCCTACCACTCTTCCTTCAGGAATTCCTGAAAGACCGCGTATTCCGAGTAAGGGTTGGCTCGGTTTTTTCGAACCTTTTTGTTCAAGAGAACGGTGTACCACAGGGATCGGTACTAAGTGTTACGTTGTTTGCTATTGCGATTAATTCTATCTCGAAATGTGTACCTCCAGGTGTCTCGTCATGCCTATTTGTAGACGACTTTGCCGTCTACTGTACATCTCAGCGCACTCCGTTTTTAGAGCGCCGTCTTCAGACCACCTTGGACAACCTTAAGAGTTGGAGTTTAAAAAACGGCTTCCGATTTTCCGCTGAGAAAACCATCTGTGTAAACTTCTGGCGTCAGCAGAGTCGACTACCTCCAAGGCTACGGCTAGGCGCTGATCTACTACCTTTTGCAGATGAGACGAGGTTCCTTGGATTGATATTTGATAGAAAACTTAGTTGGTCGTCGCATATAGCACAACTGAAGGCACGATGTGACCGATCTTTGAATATCTTACGGGTACTAAGTGGAAAATCGTGGGGAGCGGATCGTGCAGTGTTATTGCGACTTTATCGGGCACTCATCCGTTCCAAATTAGACTATGGTAGTATCGTTTATGGCTCAGCACGACCATCTGTGCTGAAGAGATTAGACACAGTCCATAACTGTGGCATACGTATAGCTGTTGGGGCATTTCCAACGAGCCGAGTTATAAGCCTGTATGCTGAGTCTGCAGAACCTCCTCTGCAGTACAGGCGCAACATGTTATTAGCCAATTATGGCTGTGGACTTAATTGCATGCCCACACATCCATCGTTTACGCCGTTCTTTAATACCTTCATGGACGTGCGTTATAGGAACACTACTATTAAACCAAAGCCACCTGGTTTTCGTTTCCGGGAGCTCCTTAGACATCTTGATACTGACATGCCCAAGATGTATCCTAGGGGGGAGAGGACATACCCTCCTTGGTTGTGCAGAGCGTCCCCGGTTGATCTGGGCATGACTAAATATGATAAATCTACCATGTCTATGTCTAGTATCCGCACATGTTTTTTAGAATTTTTATCGCGATATGAGGACCATTTTGTAATTTATACTGATGGCTCCAAGAACTCAAATGGCGTTGGTTGTGCTTTCGTGTGTGGAACCGAACCCTATACATTCGGATTCCACACTAGCACTTCCATTTTTACTGCAGAGCTTTATGCAATATACCGGGCCATTTTACACGTACGCCGACGAAAGTTGGGGGACTGCTTAATCCTGAGTGATTCCCTCAGTGCACTTCAAAGCCTACGGCAGCTGTACAGCTACCACCCTATTGTGCAGCGTATACAGGATGCCCTCCACGTTTTACACGTTTCTGGTGTTAACGTGGTGTGTGCATGGATTCCTGGTCACGTAGGCTTGCGGGGGAATGAAATGGCGGATTCAGCAGCCAAGACGGCTATCATGAAGCCCAGGGTTCGAATACCATCTGTGACATCGGAAGACTTTAGGGCCGAATTGCGGAGAGCTGTGCAAACCTGCTGGCAGGAAGAGTGGTCTGCTCTCCGCAATAATAAACTTAGATCTGTCAAAGAACTTCCTATTCCCTGGGTTACCTCCTGTCGGTCATCTCGTCGCGAGGAGGTGAGTTTGGCTCGGTTACGAATTGGACACTGCATTTTTACTCATAGTTTTCTTTTTAAAAAGGAGCCTTCTCCACTATGTCCGTTTTGTAATGAAGCGTTGTCTGTACGACACGTGCTGCTAGAGTGTTTTCACCTAGCAGACCTTAGGACGTCTCTGCAGCTGCCGGTCAGCTTTGCAGAAATTCTAGCGGACGATCACGCAGTAGTGGAGAAGGTTTTTAGATTCTTTTCGAGATTAGATTTTAGGATTTAGCAAATAGAATTTATGGTTTTTGGATGACATTTTTATTTTATTTATTTATTTTTTTTTTTTCAAGGCGTATGTATTTTTTGTCTTTTTCAACATATACTGTTTTAGAATAATTTATATCTGGCTTTTGCCATGACCAGTTTCATTTAAAAAGGGCGCTGATGACCTCTGTAGTTGAGCGCCCTTATACTCATCATCACTCACTCCTCACTCGACCACAAACAAAAGAATTCATTTTCAAATCACAGCTGCACGCAAAAGAATATCGAGTCCAATTACGACTGTCCCTGATAGCTAACCGCGGCTTTCTTTTATGCCTTCACTCATTGTTCTAGAAGTTAGTGGAATGTTTTGTAACAATAAAAAAAGCGAACCTTCCAGTCAACTGTCTTATTACTTCTCTGTTTCGGCAAGCTTTTATCTCCGCGGTACACTTTCTTCTCTTTGAGCGCGTCGGCCGCGCCCTCGCAACAATTCTCGCGACAATAACCTGGCGGCTTCACGTTCTATGAAGCAGGTGCCTTCATAGTGAAGTGAAGTAGGACCCTCCAACTTATATTCCGGATCATCCAAGTGTGGTGAACTTTATTCAAATATATGTCAAACTTTTGTTTCGGCGGATATTCCTCTAAATAAAGTGAACAGAGGTTAAAGCTTTTCTCGTAAAGAACTCAGATCTTGATCCTCCAGACGAATTTACTTTAAGGAAGCACTACGAAAAATCAGGACTGTATGCGAAAATGGGAAAATAAAGATGCGTATTGATGAAACTCAAGACTCAACAGAAAGAAAAGTGGGAAATGTAGTAGTCGGGTTCTTAAAAATCCTTTGTTCTTTCTAGCTCGTAAGTAAATGTCGGCAGTAAATCACAATGTTGCTAGGTTCTTCATTGAAAGAATGCACATATTATGGCCAAATGGTGTTAAGTAGGATAATGTGTTTATTTTCCTGACCGACGCAGCATCTTAGATGAAGAAATCAGCAGAAGTACCTAGCGTCAGCTATCCGAAAATGAGACGTGTAACTTGCGTTGTGCATGGGCTGCATAGAGTGTGCGAAATTGTTCGGTTGCTGTATCCCAACGTGGACAAATCAGAGTCCAATGGAAAGAAGGTGTTTGTTAAAGACTCTATAAGAGTTGATCTCTTTAGGAATAATAACCCCAATGTTCCATTACCACCAACACCAACTGTTACCCGCAGAGATACTTGGCTTTCAGCAGTGTGTGAAATGTGTAGTGTTTAACGCCGCTTTTACTACATACGGCACCGCAGGCGGTGACACTGATGATACATGAGATGAAGATGGAGCACCGGTGGAATGATATGGCGGGGGAAACCGGAGGTCCCGGAGAAAACCCACCCCAGCGCCGTGTTGTCCACCACCAATCTCACTTTGCGGCCACCTGGGACCGAACCCGGGCCGCCTTGGTGAGAGCCAAGCGGTCTAACCACTGAGCCACGGCGCGGCCTGCTTTCAGCAGTGGTAAGTAAGTACTAAGCAAAATAATACAATTTCTGGGCGATAATAGAAAGGATAGGTAACTGAAAACTTGTACACTTGATTCAGGTATTTATTATATATACTGTCACCCAATTAGCGGAAGGCACGACCGGCAACAGCTGGGAGGGGACCAGAGGCAGCCGAGCCACGCCTCCCATTAGTCTCTGTCACGAACTGAGGGGGATGATTAGGAGAGGGATTGCGGGCCACTGAGCCGTCTCTTTACCCTCCCCTTAGGTTCTCGGACGTGCGGGTTGTTTCATCTAATCCAGAGACTTCTAGAAGACGGTGATATCCCTATAAAAAGGGCTGCAGTGAGTGAATTGAGTCAATCAGTGCTTGACGTGTTAGCAGACGAGAAGACTGTGTACGTGCATCGGAACGGTAACGGACGAACTGGTGAATTGTAATTGTGTGCAATTTGTAATTCTGTATAATTGGCAAGTGTTCAACTGTAAGTCGGTGGAAATAAAGAACGTTGTTGAGTTTGTGTAATTGGACTTTTCATTTCACGAACCCACAAAGTCACAATACTTTAACATTATGTAATGCATTTGTGGGTCACAAACTGCACAGTGTCAAGAACTCAGATATAAACCAATGCTTACCTACCACATTTCTGATGTTGCAAAATGATACAACCACCTCATCCCAATAGCCAGTGTAGGAGCCTTGTTAGAGCACAACCTTGAAAACACGGTCGCACATGCTGTCTATAAGTGTCTGGAGCGTGGACACCTCCATATTTTCCCAAGCTGATATGAGGGTAGCTTTCAACTTTGCGATATTTGAATACTGTTTGCCATCAGCATACACTGAGCGACATAATATGCCCAATAGGTTCTCCATTGGGTTCAGATCTGGCGAATTTGTAGGCCAGTTCATTACATTCACACCATTCTGTAGAGTTGATATGTAGCTGTGAAGTCGAACAATTCCCTGTTCTATTTTCTTTGCCTCTTATTTGGAACTAAAGACGATGCAGCCAACATTGCATGGGTTCAAAAGGGAGTTTCAGACTTGAAGAGATTATATGAAAAATGTCATAAACATGAAATGTCCAAAAACCATGTTAATAACATGATTAATTTTGCTACATTTGGGTCAGTAAATGTACAGACATGTTTAAGCCAAGCCTATAAGGAATCAACAGATTGTCACAACGATCAAGTCCAAGAAAACAGGGGCACTCTTATAAAGATAATCAACTGTGTGAAATTTTGTGGTTATCACGAGCTACCCATAAGAGGGCATGAAGAGTCACAAAATCAAGAGGTGTTCAGGGGGTTGATTAAATATACAGGAGAAATTGATTCCCTATTTAAGGTCCATCTTAATGGTGACTCATTTTTTTAAAGGAACTTCTAAGACAATACAAAATGAGTTACTTCATTGCATTCTTGAAGTTTGTGAAGAAAACATCTTAGAAGAAATTGACGCAGAGGACTACCTATGCGTCTGTTATGTCCGACGAAACTACAGATATTGTTGATATGTTTCAGCTTTTAATAGTCAGGTATTGTAATGCCTTAGGTAGTCCTGTTGAGCGATTCTGGGGATTTTTATTCCGAATGGGCAAAATTCTGATGCAATTTCAGAAGTTGTAATTTCTGAGCTTGGCAATATTATTAAAAGAAAATAAGAAAAAGCTTATAGGCCAAATTTTTGATGGTGCAGCGATAATGAGCGGGGCTATCAATGGAGTGCAAGCTAAAGTTAGAAATGTGTACCCCAATGCTTACTTTGTGCATTGCTTAGCTCATCAACTAAATGTGATAATGGAGAGAGCTGCCAGGCAAAATACAAAAGCTAGGATTTTTTTTTTTCAAATCTTTGTACTATACCCACCTTCTTTTCCCACTCTCCACATAAATCATCAGTGTTAGATCCATGTGTTAAGAAGAGAATTCCCAGTGGTGGATCAACGAGGTGGAACTACAAATCCAGGACTATAAATGATGTTTACGAAAAGAGGGAGGCATTGAAAGAATGTTTTCAAATTTTGTCAGAATCAGAGAACTCAAGCTGTGCGACAATAAATGAGGCAAGTGCTTTATTGAGGTATCTTGAAAATAATGAGTTTTGTTTCTGGCTTAATTTTTTCCATTCGGTTATGCCTTATGTAGAAGTACTGTACAAGCAGTATGTGATGTTACTCTGTTACAACTGAATCTCCGTTTCAAGTTTACAAAACATCTTTGTGTGTCTTCCCTACTACAAGATTCACAATTTGAGCATTTTAATTCAATATTTCCAGAAAATGCATTCAGTGAATGCATAAAAATATTCCCAGTGTTTGATAAGGACAAACTACATACCTACAGAATTTTCAGTCATCTATTCAGGAGAAGAATTCAGGAATATTGGTGGTGCTGTAAAATTGCTTCAATATCTTAGAGCTAATAATCTTTCTTCCACTTTTTCTGAAGTGTTAAAACTTTTGAAAATAGCTATTACTCTGCCTCTAACAACAAGTGAATCTAAGTGCTGTTTCTCCACACTGAAAAGAATTAAAACATTCCTTAGGAACACCATTGGAGAAAATAGATTAACTGCGCTTGTTATGTTGTCCATAGAAAATTAAATGATAGAAAACATCCGAAGTTCAACGAAAGAGTAGTTTATAAAGTTTGCTACAAAGAAAGATCGCCGTATGCAGTTCATCTTCAAATAATTAAGGTAAGCTAAAATTTCAATGATCAGTGCAGCCCCCTTATGTATGGACAACATGAGCCGCCACTGTAAATAAGTATAGGCACATCGTGTGTCGCATTAAATATATTATGCAAATTCATTAGGTACCTATATCGCGTTACAACTGAAAATCGGGATGGTTGTATCATTTTGCAATGCACCCTGTACATTTTGATAGCCTTAAATTGGTTGTGGATGAACTGGACAAAGATGATGCTTCATCTATAGAATTGTTCAAAATCTGTTAAGTGACAGTTGTTTAAGAAATGACGTGGTATATATTGTTGCTAATTTGAGTTTCTCATGCGATTCCATTAAAAAACTAGAAGCAATAACTAATCTCTTGACAGAAAGTGTTAAACGCATCGTTAATATAGAAATGAAAATTAACTCACTCGAAGACTTAGAAATGTTAACTTTAAAAAACAAGTTCAAATCAGTGTTTGAAAAAAAAATACAGGTTTCAAATAATGAGACAAGTTACCCAAATTCTAGAAGGCCATCAGGTAGACTTTGAGAGTATAATTACTAGTGACGTGCCTCTTATGAAATATGTAAGAGTGACATCATGTGAGAACGATCATTCTCCCAATACTGGGCAGTGCTACGTGACAATCGGCAGAGATTTGTAATGGACAGTTTAGAGAAGGTATGTGTTGTGTGCTGTAACTCCAAACAACTTCCAACAACTAACATGTGACATCAATAAATACATCGCTGGTGAGTTATCAAAAAATTCCATTTTATTCTTAGTTTATTCTATTCTGTAAAATGAAAGAAAATATTTTTGTGTTTTAGTAAATATTGTGACTTTGTGGGTTCGTGAAATAATAAAACGAGGTTACAAAACACAATTACTACACTTTATTCTCCTCGAAATACACTGTTCACCATTACCTTTTGCTAGCTAACCTGAAACTGTTTATTTTACAAAAACTACATTCAACTGTCTGTCGCTACCGGTCATCATTTTTCATCGGCTTCGCGAGTCTACCGCCAGGGTGACACTGCTCCCTCCTGAAGGCTGGTCATCCCGAACAGCGCCTTCGTAGCGGGCCAGGCGATCCAGGTGCACCACCAACATCTTTCCTCGGGGCACCTTCTGGATGCGGTAGACCACGTCGTTAATCCTCTTCACCACACGGTACGGTCCTTGCCATGACTGCTGTAGCTTCGGGCAGCGTCCCTTGGTCCGGGTCAGGCAGTACAACCAGACCAGGTCACCTTGCTGGAACCCTTGGCTGTTGGCTTGCCTGTCGTATCGGGTTTTCATGCGGTCGCTCGCCTTCTGGATGTTCTGGCGAGCCATCTCGTGCATGTCGTGGAGGTTGTCCACCAGGTTCTCCACATCCCTCAAGAGTGGCCCCAAGTCTGCGTCCGCCAGCTGCTCCCTCCTCAGGCCTGCGCTATCCCAGCCATCCGCAGGCATTGCCGTGACTACTCGAACTGCTGCGGCACGCTCCTTCTCCTCCACTCTTGTGCATTGGCCGCACTCTTCTGGACAGGGTCTTCGGGACATAGCGTCCGCGTTACCGTGACTCTTCCCTCTGCGATGTTCCGAGGTGAAGTCGTACTCCTGCTGCCTCTGGACCCCACCTGCTGTCTGGCCTTCCGGTCGCGCCGTCACTATCACTTCGCTCCTCGCTGGGACAACCACGTCTTCGTCCAAGACGACACTGCAAATTCCAAGGCGCTCTTCTGGTTGACGGAGTATAACCTCTTCTCCGTTGAGCCTCAGGACCTTCCTGCCGACGTCGACCGTCGCCTCGTGGCTCCTGAGGGCATCCAGTCCCAGAATCACCTCCTCAGCCACCTTCGCGACGAACACCCACAGACGCATGGCACTCCGTCCCAAGGTCAGCTCCAGTAGAGCCTCCTTCTCCACAGGCATGGTGTCGCCCGATGCTGTCACAAGCTCATATGGTCGGCTCGGCTTCCTCGTCGACAAACCCTTCGCCACGTCAGGTCTGATGATGGTCACGGCCGCCCCGGTGTCCACCAGCACGCGGCACGGCTTTCCTCTTACCCAGCCAACCGCGATGAGGTTGTCATCCATCCGCCGGCTGACGGCGCGGATTGTCACTCGAGGGGATGGTGGTAATGGCGCCGACGTACCCCTCTCCACGCCGGTCCTTACTCGTTCTTCCGGCCGCTCTTCCTGGTGTGGGCAGTCTCTCTGCAGGTGCCCGGGCTGTCCACACCCCCAACACAGGCCACTAGGTGTTCGCCGGCGTCCCTCAGCTGGTCTTCTGTCTCCGGCGTAGCGGACACTCCTCGTTCTCGACGTCGGGATAGGTGCTACCTTGGCCGCCTCCATCCTTAATGCCGCTGTCAGCGCCTCGTGGATGGTTTTATAATCGCCGAGCATTAGGCGCTGACGAATCTCCGTGTCCCGTACCCCGTCGACAAAGTTGTAGGCGGCTTCCCGGGATACGAACTCCAGTGGCAGGTCAACCAAGGCCTTGCTAGCTAGCTGCTCAATCGCTATGGCGAACTCCTGCAGCGTCTCCCCCGGCTGCTGTGACCTTGCCTTTAGTTGGCTGCAGTACGCTGCGGCTAAGCGGTGGTTCCCGAAACGATTGTCCAGGGCCTCCCAGATGTCCTTGGGCGCCGCCGTTGTCTGCACCGCGTTTAGGACTTCCGCGGCCCGTCCCTGGAGGCTGGCTATTAACTGTGTGGCCTCCTCCTCCGGTGACCATCTGTTGTGCCTGGCCACTGTGTCGAACTGGCGGCGGAAGACTTCAAACGTTGACGCGCCATCATACTTGGGAGGTTTGACGCGCGCAGATGTTGTGTCGCGTCCCGGCGCGTCGGCCTTCAAGTCCTTCAGCTTCCTGCCGACGACGTCCTCCACCATGGCGTTCAGGGACTTGACGCTGCTGTCGGCCTTTCCCTCCAGGTTGTTTACGCGGTTCGCGAGGTCTTCGACGTCTTCAACCATGGCGTTCAGGGACTTGGCGTTATTGTCGGCCTTTCCCTCTAGATCATTGAAGCGGTTCGCCAGGTCCTCGACGCGCTCGTCCACTTGGCCCATCCGCTTGCCCAGATCCGTCACGTTATCCCTCACGCCGGCCAACTGTTCCTCAAATTTAGCGGCGAGGACCTCGTTCGCCTCCTTCATTTCCGAGGTCAGTTCGTCCATCTTTGCGGTCATTGTCGTGGCCAAGTTGTTGTTTGTTGTCTCCAGCTTCGCGGCCAGGCTGTTATTTGCCGTCTTCATTTCCTTCATTTCCGCGGCCAGGTTCTTATTCGCCGCTTCTGTTTCCGCAGCTAAGTTGTCATTTGCTGCTTTCATTTCCGTCATCTTCTCCAAAATCTTTTCCAATGCAGCCTCCATGTCGTCGCACTCCTGACACCAATTGTGACTTTGTGGGTTCGTGAAATAATAAAACGAGGTTACAAAACACAATTACTACACTTTATTCTCCTCGAAATACACTGTTCACCATTACCTTTTGCTAGCTAACCTGAAACTGTTTATTTTACAAAAACTACATTCAACTGTCTGTCGCTACCGGTCATCATTTTTCATCGGCTTCGCGAGTCTACCGCCAGGGTGACAATATTTACCGAGCGGATGGCTCGGACGATTTCGTCTGTTAGGCGCATTCGGGTGCGATTACTGTGCCCGAAATACTTAACCCATGGGTCTTTTCGGAGGGTTTCCCAGGTTGCCAGGTGAATGCTGAGTAGGACAATTACATCTCCCGAATTTCCTGTCCCTCCATATCATCTCCATTATCATTTCATATCATCTCTCATCCGGTAATCTCTTTCAGGGCAGAAGTGTCGGCGGGTGTCTCGGCGCCTTAGGTTCGGCCGCCCTCTGTGTCCTCTCACCTTATCCTTCCTCCCGGGGATGCCCCACTTGGGGCTTAGGTACAATAAACCACAGGTTTCGGTGCCGAATCCCCTCAGAAGTAATCCTAGTAAATATTTTTAACTTTTTAGCAAATATTTTCTTGTTTTTAATGCATAAAAAATAAATTTAAATTTTTTAGCATTCCCTAGTTACGAGTAATACATATTGTGTACGTTTTAAGCATTCGCTCGTTGTTTTACAAAGCCTATTATAACTTTTGTGGTTACTGAAATGAATAAATCATGTTTATCATATTCATAATTGACATAGGACTGCGGGAACAGGAACATAACATATTTGTTATGCATTATTTTTATTACAAAACATTCACCAGTCAGTCAACAGTCATTCTTATCGGAACAAATTTGAAAACAATAGTATCGTAACAAATAGCTCATATTCTGAGAGATGCCGCAGCGCATCTGAAGCTTTTAATTGCTTTACAGTTGGAAGGCGGTCTTCTTTTGTTTTCAGGTCTGTGTCATCGTGACGAGGAAATCGAATTTCATAAAATCTCTGTTTCATATAACCTTGCCCCGCTGACATGTATCACTTCGCGTTCAACTACCTTCCCCCTCGCCCTAAACGGCATAATAATTGTCGGGAAGATAAATAAAATCATACAAATAAGAATATGAAGGCATGCAAAAATACAAGTTTATAATGAAACTGAGCAAGTTGAAACTGAATGACTGAGCAATGTAACTGAAACAAGTTTATAATGAAAGGCTTGTCTTTCAGTCTTAAAATTCGTGTCACGCCATACTTGTCGTGTGTTCTTCATTCGCCCAAGTCTCGTCAAGGTAGTATATTTTGCGACTTGTATCTCGGTACAGTCTGATTGTCCTTAAATAACACCTTCGCCACACAGCAATATCGCCTCTGTTTTTTAGTACATTTTTCTTGTCTCTTTTTTCATTCACAAACCCCAGCTGTACAAGCAATCTGCTGAAATTTGGTGAATCTGCATCCTCATTTACAGCATACGAAATGTTATTTATGTTAGGGAGTTCGTTTCTAAAGAAAAAACTATACACATGACGACGCACAACACTTTTCACGTATTTTCTCCGAGCACGCGCTTTTGTTTATTCCTGCTTTTGCACGGAGTGGTAAGTTGTCCTGTTTTCTCAATTTCACATCGCGATGTTCCTACGGACCTAACGCTCACACCTGTAACTTCCGAGCACAGCTGTTCTACTTCTCTCACTGACAAAGACGAATTCTTCTCCATGAGTGCATTAAACACATGCACCACAATTCTGTTTTTCGCCTTTTTGTAAAGATTTACCCTTGCGATACTTCAGCGAAAAACTGGCGTTAGACTATGCCATTATTCATATAAGTACACGCGCAATAAACGATCAATAAAATAATTTAGCTTTCGCACTAGGCACAACAACCTTCGAATGCCAGTGTATGACTAATCCAGTTCAAAATAAGGTCAGTGATAAAAGTCATATAAACAAATATGTCACCACCACCGCTGTAGCACGTGCTATCGTGTCAGGTGCTTGAGAGCAAAGGAACCTCCTCCTCCTGCATTTCAGATAAATCAACTCTGTTGCGTAATATATTTAATTAAAACAGTTACGAAAATATAAATTTGACAATTCTTCCAACATATAAAGATATATCACCATGTTAAATAACGAACTAATTTTTACCGCACAGCAGTCTGCACCACAACAGCAGCCAATGAGAGGTAATTAGATCACGTGAACGGTAGGAGATACGCGGCAAGCTTACGTGAAACAAGGATTAGTGAGAGCAGTGCTAACGGTTCGGTAGGTTACGCGATAGGTAAGTTAAAATGGATAAATTTGTAATTCGAAGGAAAAATGCTATCACAGTAACAGTAAGTGATGACATCATCTGCGATGAATTCATATCCAGGAATGAACTGAGGAGCAGTAGATTTGCTACCACATTTTAAGGTAAGCTTTGCACATGCCTTATATTACTTGTTATTTTAACAGATTTGTATCACAAGGAAATGTAATTCTTGCCCCCCCCCCCCTCAATCTGAATTCCAAGTCGGCGCCCCTGCATGGTTTTCCTTAAGCTTTCTCTATCCCTATGTGTAGCAAATGAAGCTTTATAATTCACCCAAAAGTTAAAAATGAAGATTTCAAAAGAAATAGTTTTTAATGCCTCTTGAACAAACAAACAAACAAAAAGTACAATACAGCGTATTTCTTGTTAATCTACACAAATTTTCATTATGGATTTATATATTTTGATGTAGTTAGAACAGGATATAGCAGGATATAGTGGCCTACTACAGTGGGTATGGGATTGGCAATCCCGGGTTGCCGAGCCAATCTCTTGACTGGGTGCCTTTAAGTAGTGAGACAGCTTATGCCAAACGCCCAAACAAATTGGGTCACATCTGTGTTTGACCATAAACCTTTACCTCTCTTGCAGAGAAATGCAAGGGATGACTGGGTAATGCATAAGTTCCTGCCCCTGGTTATTATGCAGGAGTGTGTTCGTATCCTCTGATAAAAATCAGTCCCGGGGAGGAGCCATTGCAAGAGCTGATGCACTCCTGAAGGCGACTGGGTCCCTCTATCTTTACATTGGGAGGGAGACCCTGAGGTAAGCAAGGACCAGGCCAGCACTCTCACCTAAGCCGGGGTGGCGCCCAGGATGTGAGCATGCTATCGAAGAATTCTGCAATGTTGGAGGATATTGTCACCATGGTAGCAAATAAAAAATTAAATAAAACTACTAAGAGCAGTGTAAAAGAAGTAGCTGAATGTGTTAGTCCTTGCTTGGTTGAAAATAGAACTGAGGAAGGAAGAAAGTTTTCCGACAGTCAATCCATTTCTTATACACAAGGGATTGGATATTATTTCTGGATCAGTTAAGTTGCATATTCGATGGCAAAATGGTGTGCTCCTAATAGAAGCTAATTCAGCAACCCAGGCCATGAAGATCTGTAAGGCAACAATATAAGACAGCTATTCCATTCGTGTGAAGGTGCACAATGTGACCCATGTGTATCGAGTCCATCTCAAAGAACAAGGTGAACTGGTGCCCAGTCGTACCCTGTGTCTTCCCTTTGATTGGGTAGATCTCCCACAAAGGATTAAGGCATGGTATGAAGCTGTTGAAGTGAGGCCATATACACCCAGTCCATTGACGTGCTACAAATGCCAGCACTTTGGTTACACAAGTGATTCTTGTAATGGAGTTGCTATCTGTGTTGACTGGGGAAGTCAAGCTAATGATGCATGTACTTCGTCTTCAACCTGTGTCAAATGCAGATGTAATCATTCATTGAACTTCCGAGAATGCACCAGTTTTATGGAGGAAAAGGCAATCCAAGGCATTTGGGTGAGAATGGTGTCTTTTATGGAAGCCTGAAAGCTCTTACTTATTCGTCTGGCTGCTGTCCCTACGTCTGGCACTTATAGTGCAGTTGCAGCTAAGTCAGTACCTAGACGTGAAATTGCAACACAAACTAGCGACTTAAACAGGGCAGTCACTGCGGAAAGAACAATTACACCAAGATCACAGCCAAAGCAACAGACACCAACACGCACAACAGTGAGCATGCCTACCAAGTCCAGTCCTAAGAAGAACGTTTCAACCAAATCACCGCCAAAAGCATCTACTTCAAGAACACATGTGAACCAGTAATTTATGATGCATCGCCCAGAAAGTTCAAGATTACATATGAAAGAGCCCACTTCCTCAGGGAAACTAATAAGACTATTACCAAGAAAATAAGCCAGCGTAAAAGTCCACGACCACCTCCTCCTAATCATCTTCTGAGAAATCATCTGGAGAGGACTCAGATTGATGACTATCATCTTCATCAATCACAGTTTCCGATAGTTCGAGACTCTCGAACCGAATTTTTCAGTTGGAAAGTGGTCCTCCTCCCTACAGGATATAGAGCAAGATAAACCTGCTGAAAATGTAAGCCCAACCCCCCCCCCCCCTCCAAAAAAAGGGCAAATTAATTAGACCAGTTGTGCAGGAAGGTTTAAGATTGCTTTTTCAAAATAAGGTATAGAATTTAATAAACAAAGTGTTTTTTAACACTTTTGGCCTTTTTATTGTTATTTAGTTTTTCATATTTTATTTTGATTTTTTATAATTCATAGTTAAATTTAACTCTGGCTTTTGCCATGATTTAGTTTTTTGAAGGGTGCTATGATCTAGTAGTTGAGTGCTCTTCTATACATTTCATCATCATAAAGCAAGTAAGATTTTAAAAAGCAGATTGCTATGTGAATTTAGAAATTCCATGTTCCTTGCATGACCACAAGAAAACAAAAGCTATTTACTACTTGAGAAAAGTATTTGAAAATTAAAATAACAAGGAATATCTTGCAAATGATTAAAGCCACAATAAAGTTATTTTACATAAATTTTGTGCTTTAATAAGCCCCACATTTTTTGTGAAGTAAGATTTTCTCTATCTCTTATGGTTTACCAGTTGTAAAACAAGTTTTTGAGAACGAAGAGGACTTCGTGGGGTATTTGCAGGTAATTTAAGATATGCAAGTATGTTAACATATTTGTATGATTAAAATATTTTAAGCAAAATTTAGAGCATTTTAAGAAAGAAAAAAATGTTTCCATTTCAAGAATAGTTTGGGGTAATTTTTCAAAATATCCATGTATCATCCTGGGATACTGAAGTTACATACCAAGTTTGTATTTAAGATCTTTTATTTTTAAATTATTCATACAAATCTTTCCCTAAAACTTGCTCCTCAATATGTGCATTTTGGTGAAATCTCTGCATAAATTTTTTGGATGGAATGCAATACTTCTACAGAGCCCTCATTAATTCTGAAACAAAAATTGGAATGAATAGATACTGAATGAAAAATAAAATATGATTTTGCTTTAAAATACTTGAGCAATCCTTCCTGATTGAATTTTAAGTGGAAAACTGTAAGTCATAGTACAATTTGTGTTTGATAGAAAAAGTCCTGCAAATTTTGAACCTCAGAATTTTACTTCTCTCTTTTCTCTAAAAATATATTGGATATTTATAAGATTTAGATTACAATTTCTGCTCTCCGGGGCATATATGGTAATAAAGTAGACTGTTTAGATACACAGGGTTCTAATTGCTTAAAAAAAACGGGGTAAACTTACTATTTGAATCTGTTAAGACTGATTTCTACAAAATTTACAATCTCAGAACTGCAAAGCAGAATTGGAAACCTCTTTATATTCATCTGGATAACTTACCACAATGCTCCCACGCAGCTGCAGCAGTTGTCTTCAGATTTAATAACCCGACTTGATTATCTTGCAAGTCACCTCCATAAAACTGGAATCTCGCCTTGTCCAATTTGCTGGTTATGCAATTTTGGAGCAGATATGAATAAAGACCACCTAAGCATCTGCATTGCATTATCTAAAGAACCTAAGAAGCGCAGAAGTATCGGACGGCACAAATGCTGGCTGTGTTGCCAAATGCATGACAATCAGTAACAACAAATTATGTACATCAACTAGTGAGATTATTAAAATTAAAAAGCAGTGTTTTTATAAAGAAGATATATTTTGATATTTCTTGATACAAAAATTCATTTCATCCAACATTTTATATCAGCTATTGTATAGTCTTTTAAGTTCCTATTCAGACACAATTATAAGGATAAATGATCACAGCACTTTTCTGTTTGTGCCCTCCAAGATTTGGAGGAGCAGAAACTTCAAGACAGATGGGACAAGTGCTCAACTAGAAGCAACAAAAATATACGCTGGATATCCTTTCAAAAGTCAATTTGCACCATTCATTCAAATAATAGCTTATAATACTGTATTTACCTGTAGCACTGATATATTAAAAAAAATTCATTATACGTATTTATGGTAAAGAGAGCATATGAACATCACAATTTTAATATTCGTTTGCAGTACTATTGCTCTGTGTTGCTTTACATAAATTTACAGCTATTAACACTTCTCTAAGCTAAGAAAGGAAATTTCTTGCATTAACTGATACATGAGGCATTAAAATGGCAATTTTTAAAATGAGAACAGTTTCTGAAACACTATAACAAACTTGTACTGAAAATTGATTGAGAGAATTCATTGTCCAAAGCTTACAAACAAAAATTAGTTGCTCATTTTAATTAGGATTTCCTGAAATTGAAAGTACATTTCTGCTGAGCTTGGGAAAGCTAATGGCTTGGATGAAATCTCTTGTTGATCACTTATAGCTTGAGATTAGCTATCCTCTCTTCACTTAATGCATTTTAGTCTTATGCCAAATACACTTCTGCCTTTTACACAATATTATAATTTGGTATTACTTTCCTGCAATTAAAAAAGCAGCTAATTTTGGTGTAAAACATACATATTGAAATTTAGTTGAAGGATATTCCTGAGTAAAGGCTATGATACAATGAAGCATAACATTAATATAATTTTGAGTCAAACTAGTACTGAATGCTTCATTTATTGCTAGTATTTACCTAAAATGAGTTTCGTTAAGACCTTCCTAACATCCTCAGCTAATGTTCACTATTGAATGTTGGTTTTCAAGTTCACCAAACCAACATTCAATAGTCAACATTAGCTGAGGATGTTAGGAAGATCCTAACAAAACACGTTCTAGGTAAACACTAGCAATAAATGGAGTATTGAGTACTAGTTCGACTCAAAATTATATATCAGTTGAGGGAATTGAAATATTAATTCTTGATCAGAATACAGTAGACCCTCATTAATTCCAAACTGTTTAAATCACTTTTTTGATTAAACTAAATTGTTATATGAAAAAAATCTATAAGTTTTATATAAAATATACTATAGACTGAAATTGTTTGCTTAGACTTGCTATTGGCTGTTTTAGTTTTTTTTTTTTTTTTTTGTAGTAGTATTTAACACCCATTCCTACTACACAGGGCACTGAGTTATCTGGATGAGGTTTTTTTCTGGTTTTCTCTTTCCTGAAAAATGAATGTTGGGTAACTCTAAGCTCTATGGACCCTGAGCTTATTTCACCCATTTCATTGACATCATTGTCAACATTGTTGACAACATTGGAAGTCAATTTAAAAAACGCTTACACACACTCAACAATATGGTTGGACACTGATAATGGAAGCAGGAAATTATATTTGGGAAATAAATATTTGGTATCTTCAGAGCATTTGCCACTTATGACAGAAAAACTGGAAAAAAATCACAGGATAATCTTGGCAGGATTTGAACCACAGGCCCCGCAAATACAAGTTTTATATGTTACCATAAAGTTATCTTGCTTTGTTTAATATTGATGGACAGATCAGAATATGTAATTGTAAGTCTAACAAGAACCAATATCTTGTGTAAGATTTAAATGGAATAAAATGATGAACTTTTGCATTAATGAATGCATTATTCATGTAATTGAAAAAAATTTCATTCCTATTCCATCACTGGTCTGTGACACGAGTTCTAGACCTGGTGCAGTAAGCATTACATCCTCTCAATAGCTTAAAAAAATCCTTATCATTTGGTTGTTATGCATATTCGTAATTTTTATATCATTATTTGCATTTATGATGCTCAATGGGAAGCTTCAACTATTTATGCTATTTCTTTATTATTTATTTTCACATCATACTATCTCTGCAGAAAAAATTTTTTTGTATCAACAGAAAAGAACATGTGCAGCAGAATTCCTCCCATGGAAGTGAAGAAAAAGGATCTAAGTGACATAGCAACCACGAAACTGATAGAAAAGTTATAACAAGAAACAATAGCTTGGGATTGAGATTTAAACAAGAATTAAAGAAGTAGGAGAACATAGAGCTACAGCCCCCCTGTGGTAGGTATGGGAATTGGTGATTCCGAGATCCCGAGCCAAATCTCTCGATTGGGTGCCTCTGAGTAATGCAAAATGCCCAAACAAGGTCCACATCCGTGTTTGACCCTGATCTAAGTTAAATAAAGTAAATTAAACTAAAGTCAAAGTAAAGCCAAAGCAAAGCCAGAGCAAAGCGAGAGCAAAGCCAGAGAAAAGCAACAGCAAAGCCTGAGCCAGGCCAGAGCTTAGCCAGTGAAGTTACAGTATGAAGTTAAAGTGAGGCCAGAGCAAGACCGGAGGCAGGCCGGAACCTAGCCAGAGCCAAGCCAGAGCGGGACCGAAGGTAGGCTGGAGCCTAGTCAGAGCCAAGTTAGAGTGAATACAGAGTGAAGTTAAGAGTGAGGTTTGAGTGAAGGAGTGAAGCTAGAGCGGAGCCAGATCGGGATCGGGGTGGTGGCCGAATCTAGCCAGAGCAGGGCCAGAACCTAGCAAGAACCAAGCCAGAATGAAGACAGAGCCAAGCCAGAGTGGGACCGTAGCGGTGACCGGAGCCTAGCCAGAGCAAAACCAGAGTGGAACCAGAGCGGAGCTTGAGCGGAGCCATAGCCAAGCCAGAGCGGGACCAGAGTGGTGACCGGGGCCTAGCCAGAGCGAAGCCAGAGTTAAGGTACAGAATGAGGTTAGTATGAGGCCAGAGCAAAGCCAGAGCCAAGTTAGAGTGATTTTAAAGTGGAGTTAGAATGAGGTTAGGGTGAAGCGGGAGAGAAGCCAGAGCAGGTCCAGAATGGAGCCTGAATAAACCCAAAACAAAGCCAAAGTGGAGTCAGAGCAAAGCTAGAGCAGAGAAAGAGTACAGTCAGAGTAATGCCAAAGCAAAGCCAAAGCGGAGCTAGTAAAAAGCCATAGCAAAGCCAGAGCAAAGCGAAGGCAAAGCCACAGCAAAGCCAGAGCAAAGTTAAAGATAAGTTAAGTCAAAGGACGGATAGTAAAGTGAAATACAGTTTTCAAAAGGGCGCTGATGACTATTGAGTTGAGTGCCCTTAAATACAAATCATTATCATTATTTTATTATAGAGCTACAGATTAAAACTAAAGAGCTACAGGAAATAAAATCAAAATTGAAAGAAGAATGGAAAGAAGAATGACAAGTATGGAAGATAGCATGAGAAGCTACAACGTAATAATTTCTGGGGTGGAAGACAGTTCAGAGCACTTCAAAATTATGAAATTCAGTGGCGGAAGAATCATAGCAACAGAAATACTAAACCAAGCAAAAACATTAAGTGGCATATCTATTTATATAAATAAGGACTTATCATATGAACAAAAAGAGTGATCGAAGAAAGAAGGCAAGAAAACAAGGATGCAATGCAACTTCAAGCTGTGGATTAATAGTCAAGTGGAAAAGGAAAAAAGTGATTCAAGTAACAGCAAAACAATGGAACAACACAAGGGACAGAAATGCAAATCTCAGCAGAAGACAAAATGTTCAGAACAACAAACTGCAAGGAGAAAAACAATACTGCAGTGATACACACGGAGCAGAAAAAGCTGATGACATCAATTAGTGGCAGTGCCTCATCATCCAGAGGAAATGACAGATTGCAAAGAAAGGTGAAGAATCAGCAACGTGTAGGGATGACAATGCTAATGCATTCATTTATGATGCTAACAAAGGAGAAGAGGGGGGAGTGAGAGTTCAGAAATGTCGCTCATTAGTATGAAAAAGAATATAAAGTGTGGCATCTAAGTAGGAAATATTTAGTGTAAAGAGCATGCAGATAGTACATGGAATAGCTAAAGAATGAGCACAAGAAATAATTGTGCAATTGTGCAGAGTGAAATAAGTGTAAGAACACAAGGGATTAGAAAATAAATGAGAACTAGGCAGGGGAAATTACCAGGTAGGATTATCACCAAAAGTGACCAGATTTGAAAAGTAGTTGAATAAGTCGCAGGAAGGGAAATAAGAATCTGCAGGGTTCTTGAGCGATAGTATAGAGGATGTGAGCAAATTAAATGAAATAAAAGGTAATAGGAAAAAGGATTGTTAAAAGCATTAAGTGAAGGTTAATTACCATAATATGAAAAGGGGAGAAATAAAAGTGAATAATCTTGGAAAAGTGAGGTTAAGAAAAACATTGTTGAGTAAACAACAGACAGAGAAGAAAAAATTTGGCAAATAATAGGAAAGTGCAGAAATAAAAACCAAAAGGAAAAAGAAGCAAGCCTGTAAAGATACTGAAGGGTTGCCCTAATGACAAAAGGGGCAGGGCTCAGGTCAGGGGTGGCCCAAGATGTACTATCCTTATTAATCAATAGCTTATCTATTAACATTATCAATCCCACCACAAAGTGGCTTAGGTTATGGATTAAACAAATGAATTGTTGCATAATAAACCCATGAAAATTACAGGTCTGTGAAAACCCATTGGCGAATGCGTGAAACATTTAGCCCTGCAGAAAAAGGATGTGCTGAAAAAAGAATTCAGTTTGTTTTGAAAGAATAATGATGTGATAAATGTTGCATACTAACAAATATTTAAGACAAATCAGTTCATAAAGAAAACATTACTATAGTGTTTCATTGTGTAGAATCATCCCGTAAGTTACGGATATCTTTCTTTTGACACTTCAGTCTTAAAATGTGTGCCAGAAACATGTTTCTTAGATTACTGTTTATATTACTTTATTGTGTATTAGAATTTCTAAGTTCCAAGTGTTTCACAGCTTTACGAGGAATAACAAAATATCCGTATTTTTTTGTAATAGGATGGCAAAACCCATAACAAAATCAGTTTAGTTGCTTTAATATGGTTGTATTTGTACAAAGTCTTGCTAGTCAAACTACATTATGTGGAACCATTTTGATTTAATGAGGGTGTGCTGTATATTGGAAGTTCTCTAGTTAAAAGCTGCTTCTTATTGTTGAATGTGCATTTTGCAGAGCTTTTGAAAGTAATTGTTATTGATAAAAGTATAAAAATTTCCTATTCATTGCATGTACAATATTTAGTAAGTTACAGATCTTCCCAAATTATCACTCCTATAGTATTCAGGAACTGTCCCCATTCTTAAGGAACTACACAATTACATTAACACACAGTTATGACTAATAATTGGAAGTAGTTTGAACACTGAAGTTAATCACATTAATTGAGAGTTGGTTATACTTGCACTTTGTTTTACTTGCAAAAATTAGAACCATCCTCAGCTAACAATCAATTATTAGCTCAGGATAGGAACAAAGATTCCTAAAACACGTTCTAATTTTCACAAGTATAGTGTAAACATAACTGACCTTTAATTAATAGCATAATTAATTCACAAAAGTTATAAAATTGCTCCATTTTATGCCTCTACTCACACTGCTTGCTCAGGCACAAAACATCAATATATATTTACATTTCTGCTTTCTGTGACAATTCAGTACATCATCTCGCCAATGCAATCAGAGAACTCACACTGACCTCCAGAGTTTATACACATTTTAGCCACTAGTGATGTTACTTTCCTGCATACTCTATTCTTAAATAAAAAGCTGATGTGATGTCTACATATTTCACTTGCTTTTATGGCTATAGTTTGATAAAATGCACAATGTTCATATGTCTTTAGCCCTTCCAATTGAATTAGATGTATAAATAGCACATAGAGTAATTTATGATGAAAAGACAAGACCTAGAGATGCATTTTAGCTCTTATGTTTCTCTCTGGGGTCTCTCTTATTTTCTGTACTATTTACCTTGGATGGGAAAAGGATTATTGCACCCAATAAGGAATTTTTAAAACTATCTAAAGATTGAAAAGTTGGGTAAACACCAAACATTTTAAGCTCAACATTGTTCAACAAAAGCAAATATTTTCAAGGAAATCCCCCATGCCAATCCCTTAATATAGAAAACATTTTATTTATTCTCTCAAAAGTTATTAAAATAAATTTTGCAGTTAAAATATCTGAGACCAATGAAATGTAAATTTTGAATTTTTGGTGAATAATCTGTGAAATATTCTTCATTCTGAATGAATTTTGTTTAATGATAAACCATTAGAGCTGGACAAAAATATTTCCTAGAAGAAAGAAAGATTTCATTCATATGCAATTATGTATTACTGGTCCTCAAAATATTTGGTGCTATATCTTTAAGCTTTTCCATGTTGAACTGTTATGCAACACCTATAAAGCATTCTAAACGATTCTTTTTTCTTGCATTGGGTACAATAGTATTAAGAAATAACAATACATACACAATAGTGTTTTGTTTTCCACATTACACATGCAACCAATTCCATATTGCTTAATTGAGATTATGCTTAATTTGTAGTAAAATGTTTATGATAGCATGACATGTATAGAAAAATAACCTTTTTGAATGCTATATATGAGATTATATGAAGTTATGATGGGCAGATAAAGTCATGCAAATGTTTTAACACATCAGATTTTTCAGATACTGCTGAATGTTATCATACCATTCACTGATGATATAAACACACAAACACAGCAGAAAAGACTGAAATTATTAGCCTGTTTCATTCCCATGTCCTTCCACGTTCTGCTGGTCTTAGAGGACAACAAATAATACAAGCAATTAGGATAACATCTATAAAGACTTTAGGACGACATAACTCGGTGATAATATGGTTATAATTAGAGTCAATGAATTAAAATATAGTTTCCAAATCTTAGATGATGTTTAAAAATAAAAATACATTTCTTGACAATACCATTTCATCTGCACTGAACAAACTGACATCACTTAAATATGTCTACTTCTGAACAGAGAAAACAAGACACCCAAATCAGAGAATATTTTGCAGCTGTAGTAATAAACCCATGGATTCTACATGTAACCAAGGGAAGATTTTTCAATTAAAATTTAAAAAATGGGAGGACCTAAAAGTATGCATTTACTTTGTACACTCTTCTATCTGATGAACCTATTAACCTTACAGGGATGATAAAGAATGGATATAATGGTCACCATTGATTTGTATATCTAAGGCTAATTTGATATTTATACAGTTCATTTACTAGGCAAACTATATAACACAGTTATGTCTCTTGTTGAAAATGTGAATCTGTTTACTTGCATAAGTTCCTTCTAATAGTGTGGTTATGTACAGTATAGGACTAAAAATAGTGGGCTGAGTATTTTCTAAGTTGCTCAACTGTACCGTTCCTCACTGTACTGCTTAAGCCTAAAATTTATATTTACTTAAATATTACCATAACCAATATGGTCAAATACAATTTGACAATTTTAGTATGTTTGTTGGCCTTATAATCACATATTTGTGTGGAATGTTTAACTGCATAAACCAGAAGACATTGAGTGCCTGCAAAACCTGCTTTATGGCTATTTTTCGCAAAATCCATTGTGATTTAAAAGAAGCAGAAAGCTGCCATAAAGTGACTAAAAACTGTGACATCTTTTGAAATAGCACCTCCAAAATCAGCTGTGTTTATAGATCTAATTTTTTAAGGGGTCCTTTAGAACCTCTTGTAACACATAGCACATCATACATAGGAAATTGGTACCAATGATGAAAAAGAATGCATTCTTTAAATTTGAAGAACAATAACATAGGTATATAGTCAGTAGTAAGCAATGGCAAGCAGAGGAGGTGAAAATAGCTTACATTTATTGGGCAAAAACAAAACAATATGTCAATGGACAGCATTTCTATGAGGAAATTTCATTTAAATAGGTAAGTCTAAATAAAACAATTTAATGTTTGGTTTGTATTAATTGAGATCTTTTCCAGAAAAGAGTAATTAGTAATTGATGTTTAAAGATGTTTTAATTTTTGCATTAAGATAAATATACTATTAGCAATATATTATCACAACACATATTGCATTTATTTTAGAATTAATGCTTCTTTAGGTTCTATTTTACACAGATCTGGGAATTTTACAGTGATGACAAAAATAGAATTTGAGTGGTGATAACACTGCGCTTAATTACACCACACACTCTAAGTTCATAATACCATATTCTTTTGTATAATATTTAATTTGCAGTTGCTGGGGCTACACTATTAATTGTTCAATTTTGCTTCCATACCTTTTTGTTCTTTTTTATACTGTCTAACCAGGAACATCAGGAAGCCCAATGTAAAAAAGTTCAGAAAAACCTTAATGACAATAGCACCATATGTAGTGGATGCGTCTGATAACAATTGGTGAATAGACTTTATTTCTGAGAAGAAATACTATTGAGTTTGTGCTGTAGTATACACTTAATGCAATCTGAATCTACAATGCATTTGACAGAATAAAGCTATTGCAGGTTGATAAAATAATGCTTCATTGATCCCTAACAATATTGTACAAATGGAACAAAATTTAATAAAATATTCTAAACAATTAAATTTAAACAGTCTGCTATGAAAGATGCATTACAAACACTAAAGGTCTTATTTTCATAAATGTCCTCAAATAAGCATTTGTTCAAGACAGTATTATTTAAAGTAAAAACTTGTATTCACTTAAAAAAATAATAATAAAAAAGTGGGAAAGAGAAAATTAAAGTATTGTTCTTATTTTATATAGCCTTGAATGCTAAATTTGTTTACAACATTTAACTGCAAATACAAATAAAATCAATCTTAAATCACAGTATAAAACAGGAAATAAAATTATTGAAACATTTTTGAGTTTGATTTATGAGTCACTATGTTTACACTCAAACTTCACTTACTTGTTGTTGTATAATTGAAACGTTTTCAAGATCATTCAATTGAATTTTTGAATTTTTTAGTGGTTTATTTAGCACTAAAAATTCAATCCCCAACATTTGAAATCAGGAAAAAACTAAGAGAAACTTGTTAACCAGGCAAAAAGAACACCAGAGGAACATTAAGTTGAAACAAACAGAAAAATCTGCAGTTTCACACCATTTTTGGACAGAAAACCACAACATTGGCCAAAACATTAAACTGTTAAAATCTTTAAGTACACCCATAGAATTGGATATTTGGAAAAAAATATTCATAAACAAAAACTGTGATAAAGTTATAAATTTTGAAATCCCGGCATTAAATGAAGTATTAAAACTTAGTGCCCCAAACACCAGATGGCAGAGTGATCGGAGCTCCGTAGTAGTGGAAGAAGAGGAAAGTTCATTTAGTCACCAAACAGCTGAAAAATATTGGGGAAAAATATTCATAAACAAAAACCGTGATAAAGTTATAAATTTTGAAATCCCGGCATTAAATGAATTATTAAAACTTAGTGCCCCAAACACCAGATGGCAAGAGTGATCGGAGCTCCGTAGTAGTGGAAGAAGAGGAATGTTCATTTAGTCACCAAACAGCTGAGGATGAGATCGAATGATCTTGAAAACGTTTCAATTATACAAGTAAGTGAAGTTTGAGTGTAAACATAGTGACTCAAACTCAAATATGAAGAATACTTCACTGTTAATAATGCTCTTGCTTTTAATATTTATTGAAACATGTCAAGAAACCAATAGAGCCAAGCACTTAAAAAAAATTATCAACCTGAATTGAAGAAACAGTCATGAATTTTAAAATCCGCACCTTAGATGACATTATACATTTAACCATATATAAAGAAGGCAGCACAATGACAAGCAGAACCAAACTATTCAGGGTACTGCTGATCAACCAAATAAGTGATGACTGGAAAGATGTTCCCAAAAACTAATTTTGAATAAATACACCTAAGTGAAAATAAAGTGTTTAAATATAGGGATGCACACAAATGTTGAACCATATCTTTTTTCTAGTTTTAGTCATACTATTGGAATTGTTACTTTTCAAAATTTGTGAATAAATGCACTATTGTATGAAATAACTCTAGATGTCACCACTGTTTAGTTGGTAAAATATGGCTGACAAAGAACAGCTTACTGAAACTGCCATTAACAGGGCTGCATTACAGTGATATAAATCTGCTTCTGCACAATCCTTCCCCAAGATTCAATTAACAATATAATTTCTGCTGATGAAGTAAATGTACAGTTCATGCACATTATCAGAAACTGGCCTGAAGATCATTTAAACAGTATTGATGACATAAAAGTAGATACTATGAGGGGTGTTCAAATGAAAAGGTACAAAACGGCTTAACCAAACCTGCTGAAATTTGAATATCTGCTTTGGGGTAACATAGTGAGACATCTAGGGACACGAACATAGTGTCCGGCCTGGTTGTGTGCATGTGCAGGATCCTGCACATGACACAGGAGAGAAGTAGTAAGTTGTGAGTTCCGTTCAATTGACGTGGCAGTGCATGCGAGGACATGCTCACATTCACATTGCAAAATTCGACAATTGAGGAATAGTGAGGTGTCAAACCGGCCAATTTTCATCGCTTATGCGCAAGACTGTATGTCTGACAAGACAGTTGGAGTCACACAGTCTTCTCCATATAAGGCCATCAACCAGCTATGAAAATTGGCTGGTTTAACACCTTCTGCAGTCAGAAATTTGATAACACATCGCTGTCGAATTTTGCAATGTGAATGCCAACATGTCCTCACACGCACTGCCCCATCAATTGGACAGAACTCGCAACTTCCTGCTTCTCTCCTGCATCATGTGCAGGTGCCTGTGCATACACAAACCAGGCTGGACACTACATTCGCCATACTAGATGTCTCATTATGTTATCCCAAAGCAGCATATTCAAATTGCAACCGGTTTGGTTAAGACGTTTCATACCTTTTCATTTGACACACCTTGTATTAATATCATACCAATCAATAACAAAGAGCAGACCAGGAAATAGAGGGATTTGAAATGGTTCCAGTTCTTTTACTGGTGCCAGAAAATTGAGTCTATGAGTAGCAAAAAAGGTCTACTAGAAAAAATTACAAAGAACTATAATTATTTGGGAAACAAAGTAATGAGAAGACAGGTCATAAATATGCATATGAGGGGAAAGATACATCCTTGAAACACATGCCAACACAACGAAGGCAAATCACATCAAAGTTTAATGTGTAAAGAGGTCAATGAAAGTGCAAGATGAATGATTCAGGTAAACATAACATTGTATGAGGAGTCCACAAAATTTAACACACCAATATATGACTCTCTGCAGAACTTAGAAAGCTTTCAAGCATAAGGACTGTCACTGTTTTACAATAATTTGAATCATTACATTAAATTTCAAAGGACAAAAGTACAATTGTTAGTTTGCAAACTGTTGAACTAGATGTCTATGTACTGGACAGAAGTTAATCTCAAAACTTAAGATAATTTCTAAAGTAATAAAATAGCTCTTTATAATATTAACAATTAATATTTCTACTGAATATGTGTAATTCTTTAATGTTCAAATGTTGAATGCATTTATTTATTTAAATAATGATGAAAAGTTTCTGGTATTTGTGTGGATTATTCACAGGCACGTTTTGTTGGTTCTTGCATGAAAGAGCAAACTCAGCCAAGTGCTGCAGAAGGAACTTGCTAAGTTGATATAAATCACATCATTTAAGGTGCTTTAAATGCACTGTTAACAGATTGACATTTTCAAATGTGTTGCCATTATTGCAAACAGTGCATGTGTTCCTAACCTGAAAAATTAGGTAAGTCTCACATAACAGTTTTCACAGGTACAATGGTGATATATAATTCTATCACATTGGAATACAAAGACAAAATTGCAATAATTTCTTATTTTATGACAAGTTTAAACATTCTTGACACATCCTCAATGATTCATAAATGGTAAAACAATACCACACTAAAAGGCTTTTTAATAAGTGTATATGAGGGACCTCGCAAACTAATAAGTGATATTAATTAAAACAACCTTCCAACATTTCTCTCACATAACTGGTAAAAAAATTTTGGAAGAGAGTTTATGGTATAATTAAAAGCTTTATTTTATAGTTATATTCACTAGCATTGCTCTGATTGCATGGACTGATTATTTCTCTTCTTTAATTTACATTTTCTTAATTGTAATTACAAAAAAAAAGTATGCTTAGTAACGTTTCCAAAGACAAACCTGAGAAAAGGGCAGTATACAAAACTGCAGCGTATCACACAATGTATCTACTTCATTTGTGCAGCATTGTCACAACCATATCGTACAACAGTCATGTTTCTATAAATATTATCATAACAAAACAATATTCCAATTAAATACTAATAGCTACTGTTTAAATAATCATTCCATACTTAATTTCTACAATTGGCCATTTATAAAATAAATAGAATAGAAATTTGTGTGATACTGACTCATAGAAAATGATCAACAGAATTCTCATTGCTTTTGTTTTACATTGCTTTTTAACAGCATGTACTTTAAAGCACCACCTTATAGGCATTACTTTGTTTCCAGTAACATGTATCTCAATGAAATTAACTTTTCAAATTTTCTTGGCTCTAGAAATGATAAGTATACAAATATGCCTTATAGCTCATAAACCTTGACTAATTGGTGCTTGAGCTCGGCTTTTCTTACTTCTCATATACAAGGCAGTAGAGATCATAGAGGGTAAAATTCCTTTCATACATTTTAACCCAAAATATTTATATTGAGTGTCCCATTTGAAAGGGTCCTCGGAAATTCTTGTGTAAAATAGGTAAATGGAAAGGAAATAATAATAATAATAATAATAATAATAATAATAATAATAATAATAATAATAATAATAATAATAAAACACACACACACACACACACACACACACACACACACACACACACACACACACACACACACACTTGAACATGACATAGCTGTATGTGTGAGAAATGAAAGTAGGTATATCAAAAGAGATACTGGAAATATCCCCTCTCTACTCTTAAACATTGTTCAAAAACATTTTGCAAGTTTGTGAATGTGGCTACCAGAACCTCACGTGTCACACTGGCTGAATGTTATGGCAGATGTCCTACCATAATGCTCAATCATGCTTGTTTTGTTCCTCATTTATGATTCACTCATGGAGAAAACTCACAAAGGAATGAAATTTGGTAACTTTGGAGGCAAACTTGCATCCACAACTTGGTTTGTAGCAGCCATTTTCCAACTTCTAATATTTGTTAAATAGCTTATTAGTTTACAATATGCTAATGCTAATATTGGTCAATGAAATAGAATATGTATTAACTTCAATGTTAAATCAGTTTTTAAAATGTTAATATTGTGTTAAAATTTAGTACTGGTGATGAAACAGGCCAATACATTTCATAACAGATTAAAATATACTTTGAAAGCAAAGAGCATAAATGATCCAAAAAGAATAATTTTTCCATGAATAATCAAGAGTTTTAAATATTAAAAGCAGAAGCTAGTGACTCATTAATCAAACTCAAAAATCAAGAGTTTGCTGAATGTATGAAAACTGTTGACCCTTCGCATAGAATTGTGTTCACAAATCTAAGAGTATATTCTTACTTTGCAATAGCATCACTTCTATATAACTAAATATAGAGGCTGGCAGAAGTGGTCCAAAGCTTTCGCCCAATCATAAAACAGGCAAATAACTATTCATTGCTCTATCAAAAATGATAATGTGCTTTTGATATGGACCGCTAGACTTCTTAAATATAAACAAGAATAATAGGAGAATCCCAATATTATGCTTAGAACATAATCATTAAATTAATAGAGCACGTAATTTCATAAATAACACAAGCTCTTGTATTGTTTCGGAACAAGATTCATTTTCTGTTTCTTTGTACCAACATAGTGACAAACTTATATTTCTAAAAATAAGAATTTGTAAACATTTGCTACATTACAAAATACATTTACATACTTAAATTTGAAAAATTAGTAGTTTAGTATATGTGCCAGAGAAAAAATCTGCCAGGTATATGAGAAGTGATTAAAACCTTAAATATTACAAATATGTGTAATTGTAAATCCAAAGAAAATTAAATATGCTAGACTATGCACCAATGATATTGAGAAACCATCTGTAACAGCAAATACTCCTTTTCTCACATATACCCATGTATGCACAAATAAACTTAGCAGGCTTTATGCTCCTATGAGCATAAATTCTGTAATTTGAGGTGTTCTTCAAACTTAAACACTAAAGCTGCATACATGTATCTATAGAATATCTGCAATGTTAATATGTTCTGAGCTTTGCAGCCAACTATTATTTTGTGTAATATGTATGAAATGTTATTAATTTAAAAGCAGCAAATAGCACATATTTAGAAGCTGAGCAAAAGGAACCTCGGTACCTCCCCTAAGGAATTGTGGCTTTAAGTCTATTAAAGTATTTGGTTTATAAAGGAATGTGCAACACTGAAACTAATCTGAACTTTTTAAAGCACCAATTGTTACACTTCGTTTTGGTTATTGCCTATTACACTTCTTATTTTATTGCTAAGATATAAAGTGTCAATGTTATAATCACATTAATAGCAAGCATCTCTGAATTTTAAACATTTGCACACCCTTAAATACCTGCGGACACAAATGAAGGAAAAAAAAAAATCAGCCTGTAGTAGTTTCTATGCAATTCTTTGGGCTCGCAATATGATCTTACAGTATCCTTTCCAATCATTTCATAAAACATCAAGCAAATGTTTATTTTCAATATTGCTGTGTAAATACTAAAACATGAACTGCTAGAAAAGTTTATTTTTTTACATTATAAAATATTTTAAGGCCATTGATTAGAGGAAGGGACAAAAAATATAACATCTTTAGAACAGAATTAATGCTGACGTTTAGCTACATCACTGCAATAATAAAAATAGGCTGCAGCACTTATTATTGGGAACTACTTTTATCAGTCTCAGAAATACAATGAAGAATTTGCTAATACATCACAAGTTCATTATACTGTTAGCAGAGAACATAAGGTCTCTCTTAAGAATTGTCCCCTGCCTAAAGGCAGAAACTCGATTACTAATCAGCTAGTTGTACTTTAGCAATAATATTAATAGATAATATTGGAATTCACCACTGTTTACCTAACATCTTACTTTATGGTAATAAAAAATATTATGTACACTCCGCAGCAAAATTGGCTTGAATATAATTTTTAACTATACAGGACTTCAATACTAAGAACATTGCTATCATAGCTCACAAATGAAATGAACATTTGTTAAATATTACAAATAGAATAAGTGAAGGTGAGTGTAAACAAGTGTGACTCAACAAAACTTCAACATGGACATTTGTTTATTAATGTTTGTTACATTCCCACATGCTTTTTACTTTTTATTTATCTCAATTTTAAGATTCTGTTAATAGTATAACTAAGAACAAGCAAATACTTATCATATACGACTTTAGGGATATAGTCATGGAACATACATATGTATTCCTAAGACTGCAAATGGAAATGAAAATACTTTATTTTGAACACTTCTTCTTTTAAAACTGCAAACATTTATCACACATGACTTCAAATATCCTGTTGGTATTTTTATGTATTAGAATTACATTTATAGTGTTCTACAAAAAATACAAAAATGTTTTTTCCCAAGAATTGCATTTTATGTGGTAAATAAGTATTTTACAGCATTAAAAAAAAAAAAAAAAAAAAAAAAAAAAAAAAAAAAAAAAAAAAAAAAAAAAAGCTAACTGGTAACCCACAAGTGCTGCATGCTTCTTTTGTATGGAGTCACTGGTAAGCCACAGATGGTCAAAATGAGTTGCAAAGCAAAGAAAATATCTTTAGACCTAAAAGAAGTCAAGGTTTTGTTATATCAACACAGAAAATTGTTCTGAAATAGGAAGAAGGTTCAACAGTGCAGAATATCACTGAGTAAATAAGGAAACCCATATGCTAATAATGAACAGATAGTGAGCAACCACAGAAACTAAATTCTAGGAAATAAAAGCAAGGGATGAAAATGAACACAAAAAATCATTCTGAAATGGGAAGAAGGTTCAACAGTGAAGAATATCATTGAGTAAATAAGGAAACCCATATGCTAATAATGAACAGATAGTGGGCACCCACAGAAACTAGATTCTAGGAAATAAAAGCAAGCGATGAAAATGATGAAGACAAACCCACATAGTTTCTCTTCTGAAATCGCTGCTCAGTAGAACAGTATGGGAAGTATGTAATGCACAAGACAGTAAGACAACTTACTCATCATATCAGATTCCATTCCAGGATACCCAGAATGGAGGAATATATCAGTAGTAAAACTAAAAGGAGTAGGTAAATGGTTTTTAAAGTAATATATGGACAATGATAATGCATTCTGGAAGAGAGTTTTATTTTTGGACAAAAGTAAAACTAATATATTTCAGAATTATGACCAAATGCGAGTGTGGAGCAGGCTGAATACAGCATTGCAAGCAACAGTTAAACATGAAGGTGGTCTAGGAATGCATGGCTGCTTCTGGTGCAGAGAAACTAGCATTCATAGACAGAAGCATTCATAGAAGTGTGTCAAGAAGTTGCATTTAGGTGACAACCAATACTTCCAACAAGGTAATGACCCTAAATATATTGTATGTTTGTGGTTGCTATAAAATACTCCACACACAAAAAGTATCTGCTCAATCTCTAGTACAGAGTTGCTGGAAAACATCATAAATTAAAACATCTATTTATGACAGGATGGTATCATGTTAGTGCAGAAATAACTGGAATATTTGTCCATTCAATGTCCAAATGGCTGAGAAAACCAATTCATAGAAAAGCTTGGCATATAAAATTCCCAGAAGAAATGCTGTTGTGTTTTATTTGTATGTACATATATGTATAAAACCACATTAGGTTCTTGTACTGAATACTTAATCCTGCTTAAAATGCAAACTATAAAAACAAACTTTTTATTTAGGCATAACAGTGTCAATTTAATTCCATTACACCTGTGAGTTAAATGGGTCATGTGAAATTCATACTGCAGAACTTGTTCTTAGTTTTATAATCAGCAAATATTCAAAATAAAATTTCATTTGTATTTTGACTGTACAATACTTATATCCATGACTATACCAAATAGAAACAATTTTTATCTATGAATCATCAAAACTTCCAAAAGAACTAATAACGAAGTTGTTACAATATATAGTTATTAAGCTTTCCTTTAGAATCTTTCTGAATGTCCATTCATTATCTAAGTTTGTTTTGCAATCAACATCTTTAAACTCAAGCTGTTTATTAGCAGAAAATTTTGACATGTGACTCTTTGTAGATCAGTCACACAGATCCTAAGAGGCAAGGGGAGACTGTCTCTTATTGACCTTTGTGTTTGTTTGTCACTACTGAACCCATAAATGATTTGTGCATCAGAAATGAGTGTAGGAGATGCATGAAGTAAGGGGAGCTGGAGGTGACAAAAATAATACTTCATTCATAGTAATAAATTTATATTTATAGAAATATATTCCTGATATATTCTAAGGATGTAGTAGATAAATCAAAACTAATTTAATTTAAAACATGCATACTATATACATAAAATACATCTGTATAAAATATGTATGGTACATACATAAAATAAATAATTCTGAGCATAGTGAACTCTTTTTTACTTGTAATCATTTTATTCTGATAAGGTACAGTTCAATGACTATACGTTTATTTATTGCTGAGGGCTCAAAAGATAATCCTAAGCTGTGCCTTTTGTGTTTGGTATGGAATGTAGAGTTCACGGAGTATTTTGTTATAAAATTCCACTTCAAACTGTTTAACTAACATGTTACAGGGAAGTATTTCTTCTTTTGAAAACAGCTGAACAAGCTCTTGAATATTTTCAGAGCAAAACATCAGTTTGGAAGAACTGACAGAGATAATTTCAAACAGTTAAAGACTCAAAACACTGTACATAATATTGTAAACCAAACAAATCTGATGAGTCAGAAGCATGTTGGACCTCAAAGACAAATTTCCAAAAAGACTAAAAATTCAACTCGCCTACTGCTAAAGAAATAAGCATTTCTTTGGCATTTCATTTCTTGGCATGTTAATAATTGTGGACATTTATTCATTACTCATTTTGTGTACTCAATTGGTTAGGTACTGAGCTAGTGATCCCAAGGTTGCAGCTTCAAACCTGGACCACATGGTGGTTTTTAAATGTGTTTAAAAGCAACAGCCCCTGACATGTCAATAGATTTACGTAAAAGAACTCCTGCAGGTGAAATTCTGGCACATTGGTGATGCTGATATGATGATATGTCAATATGCAATTGACAGCATCAAAACAAAATAAATACCTTATTACTTT
This sequence comes from Mantis religiosa, assembly GCA_030765055.1. Taxonomy (NCBI): domain Eukaryota; kingdom Metazoa; phylum Arthropoda; class Insecta; order Mantodea; family Mantidae; genus Mantis; species Mantis religiosa. The sequence goes on along the minus strand of CM060955.1, from coordinate 67,710,031 downwards.
CTCTATGAAATACAGGCAAGCAGGCAAGGTACCTACTGCATTCCACTGAAAAATATGATTCTGAAATTTTAGTGGAAATATACATTTTGAAGCCCCTGAAACCAAATAAAGCATTTTTAGAAAAAGGTTTCTGTATGTGAACAGCATAACTTAAAAAAAATGGTTAAATATTTGTATTTGTATACTTATATTTGTATTTAAGTTCAGCTTTTTCCAATGATGTGACATGAAGATTCTCTAGAAAATCGCTCATTTCCCAGGTTACCTTTACATGGAATATTATTTGAATATTTTGATTTTCTCAAAAATGTTCTAAACATTTTTATTAAAATAGCATACCTATGTTTTAGATATTTTAATGACAAATGAAATGTATATCTTAAACTTTCTGGAAATGTCCTTCGAAATCCTCTTTATTCCGGAATGACTTTTACAAATCTTACGTAAACCGAAAGAGATAGACAAAATCTTACTACATAGAAAATGTAGAGGTTGTTAAAACAAACAATTTATATCAAATACTTCTTTTTTGTGGAGTCAACTATTTTGGAGATATTTCTTGTTATTTGTCCTTTCTTCCCTTGGCTACATAAAGACAAGAGGATTTCAAAGCCATCACATAACAACCAGTTTGTTAAATATTTTACTATCACTTAAGCCCTACTGTATTACCATATTCCCCTTGCACCTATAGGAAAATTAGCAATGAGATGATTTCTACAAATGTTTAAGTCGAATAATATTAAGTGTTAGAGGAGTAAGTGTAAGAATAGTTTGTACAAAGTAGAAAAGTCATGTGAGTGTAACACATCAGATTTTTTTATTCATTCATTAGCAAATGTTTCAAACAACTGATTCCTGCACACTGTGGATTGAATAACAATGAGAAGACAGCAGATTTTTTTATTCAGTCATTAGCAAATGTTTCAAACAACTGATTCCTGCACACTGTGGATTGAGTAACAATGAGAAGACAGACATCCTAGCAAAAAAAGGGAACCAAAATTCAAAATAAGATGCAGTCAAAAATAGCACTGGAATCAGTTAAAGATATCAAGAAGAAAATGAATAATGATATTAAAACTAAATTAACCACAAATAAATTAAATTTCATATGAGAAAAATACTTTAAAAAAGTTAAAACTAATTCCTGAACTACCTCAAACAACAGCTGTTACCTTGTTCAGACTTACCACTAGACATGACTGTCTCAGCAAACACCTGCATTAAATTAGATTGTAATCTCCAAATTGTCTGTTATGCAACAGGGAAGAACAAATTAATATGGAACCTATATCTGTGAACAACTTATAAACTATTAATGTTTAGATGAGTCGTATTTATTACACATCTGCTTCACTTTCGTACATACGACTCATCTAAACATTAATAATTTTTCGCTTCACTGTGGTGTTCCAATACAGTTAAATCTCGATATAACTTATAAACTATTCAGACTTTACCTCAAAATATTGGGAAGAAAGAAGGAAAACAGTTTTGTTGCTCAATACCTGAGCATTAACTACATCAAACCCATATAAGGGATAGGCAGTGTTTTGAAAGTAATGCCGTTCACAAGATACAAAATCTTGGAAAATATACATCTATATAACAATGAAGCAGCTACTGTTCCTAAGGAAGAAATTGCCTATGACAAACTCTGTAAGCTCTGACCACCCATTTTGGTATCCCTCAATAAAACATGTTCTACTGAATATGTTCACCCAAGTAAGTTGTTAATTAATGAATCAATGCTATCTTTTAAACGGCATTCAAGCATCAAGCAATATATGCCAAAGAAACCACAAAAAGAGGTTATAAAGTTTGTTGTTTGGCAGATTCTACAACTAGCTTGAATGTTTACTGCAGCAAATAAGATTGTAGGCAAGATAGCAACTATGAAAAAGTGTTGTCTTAACCTATGAAGATCTTGGGCAGGAAAAGAAGGTTTTGATAATTTCTTTACAACATTCAATCTAATGAATGTTCTAGTCCATAATAAAAATTTCTCAATTGGCACTGTTACATCAAATAGAACAGAGCTACCAAGTATAATGTAAAAGAAGGAAGACAAGCTGGAACTTGCGCTCACATATCAATTGAAAGGCCCAGTAGCTGTTAAGTGGGAAGACTCAAAAGATGTAATAATTTTAACTTTTAAGTCAGACCAAGAAATGTTACATTTGTAAATAAAAAGCAAATGGATGGCAAGATGTTTGATGACCTAAAGCTGTAACATTACAGCAATGCATATCTTTTTCATCAGTTCCAAGAGTTATATTTCTTGGAAAGAGGATCTCTAAAATGGTGGCATTAAATTTTCTAGTACCTGTTGGATGCAGCAAAAATAATCAACTTATATGTCATGATGAAAACGGTAAGGAATGATATGGATTGGAACAGCAAAGAATCAGTGGCTACTCTTTTAGAAAATGGAGAGGGAGATATCCATTATTCATGGGCAAAACCACAGGAGTTTCTTTAAGTGCATACTGCTAATATGGCAGTGTACCTACAAGATGCTGTCGACTTATACAAAAGCCACTGAAAAAGTTAAAAAACTCAGTGTACAAGCTGCCATGTTTCTCATTATTGAACTAGAAGTTAACATTTTTTATATATTTTGATTATATCAATAAACTTGAAACTGTATGTTTTAACAATATTTCTCTCGTCTAATTTTTTCTTCATTGGTATGCTTAATGTATTTATAGTTATTAAAAATTTTAACTCTGTATTTTCATTTTATCATTTTTACAACCATTTCAAGGTTGTTATGTTTGTTATAGATACCTGCTTCCCACTATTTTTAAAAAACTTTTAACACAGAGTGCTATATTGAATCAGTAGTTGTAAAATAAACAACTTCCATTTCAAAGAATTATCAGTATATTTAAATGCAGCCCCCCTTAGCACCTTGGCTGGTAAAACAACACACATGACTATGTTAGTATCACCCTAGCAGCTTCCCCTCCCCACTTTAAGTATATGCTTCATTTAACTTCCTTAGTCATATTGGGGTCTTTGACTTCAGAAACAATTGGTTAATTGATGGAAATTAATCACTTCTTCATACTAGCCATATATAGGCTAAAGTTTTGGATAGATGGAGTCATGGCATTGAATTTTTCAGGTTGACTCCATCTATACAATTGATGGTGTTAATAACTCTATGAACTGTTAACATTTTTCTGTTGGATGTAATTATTTTTGCAATTATTTATCTCCATATTCTGATTTCCTGACTCTATGTTTCGATTTAAGAAATACAATTGAACCTGAGACCTCTCTCCTCGATAGAGAACCCAGTACACTGCTGACCATTGAAGCAATCCTGTTGTACAATACATTTATCATTTCCCATATACATTTTTTGAACAGAGAACAATGGAATTAAATGAATGTTATCACTTGCAATTCACAATAATTCAGTTTTTTGAAAGTGAGAGGTTTTATTCTTTACCATGCAACGAAAGCAGGTTATCAAGTGGTTATGTCTCATTCTTTGTTCTAGATGACAACATGCTGCTTAAAATTGAGTTGATTGCAAAGACTGTGTACTAAAGGAACTTACCACCTAAACTTTATCAGCATCAAGTAGTTTATAGCATCATATTCATTTTCCTTTTAAGTGAACGCATATTTAAGGAATTATATATATTAAGATATAATCAGTGTATAGCAGTCATAGGACTTAAGATATTTATATTTTATAAATTATACACCCCAGTGAATATGTCATTGTGAGTAGTTTGAAATTGTGAGATGGTAATGCATTTCCTTTACAACTGATTCTGCAAAATGTTCCCTGATCTAATCTTACTCATTATAGACGATATGTTATTTGCTTTATAACATATTTAAGTATTAGAAAATTGTGTGTCTTTAGATACAGTGCATTCATTTTAAAATAGGTTCCACATAAGTTTTTCTTGGATAAGATCTGGCATCATCTTAAAGGCTATACATAGAAAAAACTTGCAGAATTACCACATACAGAATGCTGTAAATCGATAAACCTTGAAGTTGTTGTTATAATTTACGTCCTCCAACGTTTAGTCATATCGTGCGATGAATGAAATGGCTGAAATGATGCTCCAATGAGTCCGGGGTCCATGGAGCTTAGAGTTACCCAACATTTGTCTTTCAGGATACAAGGAAACCCCAGAAAAATCTTATCTAGATAACTCACCCTTATTGAGATTCGAACTCGGGACCTCTTTAACGTGAGGCAAACATGCTACCATCTACGCAACCGAGGTGGGCATAAACCTGTGTCTGGTGTGCCACTTCAAGGTGACTCATAGGACCCATCTTTTTTTAAATGACTGTGTACCAAAACATTACAGTAGAGTTTATTGCAATATTGGACTTGATTTATGTTACTGCTGATTACAAGTGCAACTGGCTACAGGTCCCCCCAGGGGCCTACTTTGGTAGGTACGGGTTTGGCGCACCCGGGGTCCCGAGCCAACAGTCTCCCTCGTGTGGGCTCCTCTTCGTGGTTGAGGGAGACGGTCAACAGGCCCACCCACATGTAGGCCGTGCGTGGAGACCCGTGGAGAAGGTTTTTAGATTCTTGTCTAGTTTAGAGTTTAGGATTTAGTGAACGAAATTTTTAGTAGGTTTTGATTGATGCTCTTTATGTACGTGTATTTTTAATAGGTTTTGTTACACTTGTATAGTTTTTAGAAAGTTTTATATCTGGCTTTTGCCATGACAAGTTTTTTAAAGGACGCTGATGACCGCCGTAGTTGAGCACCCTTATGTATATATCATCATCATCTGGCTACAGGTCAAATGTCACCATGCAAATATTGAGAGAATTCTTTGGCAACAGGATTATTTCTAGACCGTGGCCTGCCAGGTTCTCAGATCTCACAGTCTTGACTTTTTCCTATGGGTTATTTGAGCAAATAGTGTAAACACAGAATTCACATTCTCTATGAGAGCTGGAGCACCAAGTGTTCCAAAAGGTGGCTGAGAACAAGACAACCCATCTGGACTTATTCATCAAGGACATAATTTCTAGGAGGGCCGTTCAGAAAGTAACCTCCGATCGGTCACAGTGCGGGTAGTGGGGGGAGTAGCGATGCCATCTGTGCATTCACGCACTCAGCAGGTCATTCAGCATCAAGCTGTAGTCGAGTGAACGTCGTGTCTGCGCTAGTTTAGTGTTTGTGGCCATTTGAAATGTGTGCTGCAATAGAAAACCCCGCCAAATGTGAAGTGCGTGTTGTTATAAGGCTTTTTACAGCCAAAGGATATTCTGCAGCAGCTATTCATCGTGACTTCCGGTATCGTTTTTTTTTTTTTGCACAATAATGCCCGTCCTCACTCTGCTCGCAGAACAACAGCCCTTCTTGAGTCCTTCAAGTGGGACGTTGTCAACCATCCACATTACAGCCCAGATCTGGCGCCAAGCGATTATCACCTCTTCATGCATATGAAGACATGGCTCGGGTCCCAGCGGTTTGATAACGACGAAGAGCTCAAAGATGCGGTCACAGGCTAGCTCCAGGCACAAGCGGATGATTTTTATGCAGAAGGAATTTCAAAGCTTGTGAACATATACGATAAGTGCCTCAATCGTTATGGAGACTATGTAGAAAAATAGTGCAAAGATGTAGTTGTAAGATGTATATATTAAAATATTTTTATTTAACTTGGTGAATTTTCTGCAATCAACCGGAGGTTACTTTCTGAACAGCCCTCGTATTATTGCTATAGCATAGGTACTGTGATTGTTGTATATTGGACCCTCCATTACAATTTAATTATGCAATCAAAAACAATGAGTGTTATGGCCCACTAAGGTGCACCAGTAACCATTGGACAGACGTTCCAGCAAAAAATTCAGAGGTAGGGCCTTTTTTAAATTGAAAATGCTGTATAACAGAACCACCAGTTACTAGACTTAAAAGCTGGGGTACATATTTACGATTTTATAGCTTGTATATGACCTAAATACAAGCTTTCACCATTCTTTTTTCTTTGCTATCTGTCAAAAATTTGGAAAATATAAAAATATCAGTCATTTTAGTGTTGCTGTGTTTTAGCCACTTGTAAAGTATTTTGTTTTCAATTCCTTTAAATACACACATATTTCCTTGCTGATGCAGCCAGTGATTTTCTTGCAAATAAATATTGCATTATATATTTTAAGACCTTCTTCTAATGAAATACATTTATAAAACACAAATGTTGATAAAACATTTTGTCAAATTTTAGCTTTTCTTTTAATACCAAATATGTTAATGGTTTTATTAAAACCTTACAAATATCATTAGAATTGGGCCTACAATGCCTGGGTATTCCACTACTAACCAAAAGAGACTACAAATTAACCAACTTGCAGAACTTGTAGTACATTACTGTGCTTTCACAGTTCCCTCTTTGGAAGATAATTGTTTAAGTAACAATACTAACAAATGATAGGACCATAGCACTGCCAAGGTGTTATCCTGTAAGCATCATTTTAAATGTTGGTAAACCTATTGACTTGAGGGTGTTATATTTGAACACAATGCCACCAACTAAGTTTAAAGCCAAAATCTTGGATACAAACAGCCCATGCTCAACCATCTGTCCCACCCAGGTAATTCCTATTCCCTTTCTGGTTAATAGAAAATAACAAGATTTTGAGAAGGTGCTAAACTGTTTCACATCTTTTGAAATGCCATGTATAAAAGTGAGCAACATTCTGTAGAAAAAGCCATGGGAAATGTATTTTTCTTAAATGTATATGGAAGTAATTCACTTATAAGGATACATGCTCTTGTTTGTAATCTTGAAGCCCTGCATATTGTAGTAACAGACTACTTACAAGCCAGCATGTATTTAAAATAAAAACTGGTGAATCGTATGAACAACTAAGTAGGAAATATACTATTATTATGAAGTATGGTTAGATGTAGCTGGAGTATTTTCATTACATTCAAACTTATCATTCAATTTTCACTTTGTATGATTCAAACACTGTTACTAAATTAAAAGCCTGAAATTTTAAATACAATTACTCAGATCATAGGAAGACATGTTTCACTGCGCAGCCTCAGCTGTTCATAATAAACACTTAAATAAGACTATTCACAACACAAAAGTAGTTTACATACCGTTCTGTTATAAATAAAATAGTATAAAGAAATACAAACAGCAATTAATGCTGTTAGTTTGTTATTGCCTTCTAAGGTGTAGGACAGCCTTCATGCATGAAGAGCTTCCATAGTCTTGGTACCCAACGGATTTTTAATTTAACAAATAATACTTTGTTAGAGTTTTCCATTGTAACACAACCGTTGGTGTACCACATGGTGCAGCAGCTATGCCATGTATATTGGCCACACTAACAGTGTGTTTCCATCCCTAACAGTTTCCAGTGGATCCCTTGAATAAGGAAGCACTTCATCAGATACTGCTTGAGCATTGGCAGCAAGTTGGTGGTGAGCATGCGCCTGTCTGGTTGTTACAGCAGGTACGGCTATGTTCAGATTTATTGGTTGCTGGTCTACTACAGTATCACCAAGGCTTTCATCAGGCAGAATGGTTTCTGGGGCACCACCTTCTGGTTGAATAGTGATCTCAGTGACAGGATTGAGCTCTGACATGGACTGATGTTCCACAGTGATCGTATGAGTGGAAGGCAAACTTGCTTCCAGTTCAGAATCATGCTCCTCTAATTTAGGCTGTGGTGTAGTGAGAATACTTTGTGATATATCCACTGCAGAACTAGAGCTACTCCCACCAGCACTACGTAGACGATTGTGAGTATTGAGATGTCGTTTCATGTCAGAACGTACTCTGAATGGCTTTCCACATACCTCACAAGGATGTGGTTTCTCTCCTGTAATGAAACATTATGAAAACTTTAATTGGTTTTCTGTTGCAAAAGAACAGAAGAAAGAAATCTTATAAAAATGTGTACAGAAGCAAAAAAAAAAAAAAAAAAAAAAGGAAACTTTCTTAACAGATGAAACATCTAAAAGGCAATGAACTTTTATTTGAATCTCAGAAGCTACTCTTCTGACTTAATACTAGAATGCCTAATAACACTGGACAAAAAAAAAAAAATAATTTTTGAATGTTTCGTGCACTTCATGAGGCAATTCCTACTAATTTTGGGTTGAGAAAAACAAATATGACAATGAAAAATTTTTGTTAACTCTAGTTTCTATGATATACACAAGGTGGAAGTATTACATATTAATGGATTGAGAGAAAAGGATACATTTTAATTACATACATGCTGACAACAATGAAAGTGCATTTGATTTTTTTAACTGGTAATTACATGCTAAGAGTTCTAAATTGCTGGGAAAATACTTCGCAGATAGTCGTGTCTGAAGAGAATCATGTGGTGGCCTATTGACTTCAACCATTAGCTTGCCTCTTGTGATGGAGTTCTGCAGAATCCCTATACAAAGACCAACAGTAATCCGCAAGCATTACTTCATTCCAATGGCCCTGATATCTTTGTTCCATAACAGAAATGTCCTGATGGAATCTCTCCCCACGTTCATCACTAACAGCTCCACAACTAGGAGGGAAAAAGTCTAGGTGGGAGTGGAGAAAATGGATCTTAAGCAACATGTTGCATCCAAGATTACGGTATTTTTGCAGGAGCACTGTCACCAAATGCTTGTAGTTGTCATCTCTTTTGTTGCCTAAAAATCCATGAACAACACCCTTGAAGGCTACCCAAGCTTCATTTTCTTTCCCCTCCAAAACTTGGTCAAATGCAGGATCCTTTACAAGTTCTCTTATTTGTGGTCCGACGAAAATGCCTTCCTTAACTTTTGCATCACTCTGATGTTATTTGACAAGTGTGCCAACTCCCAAAAAAAATTCCCCCAAATTTAAAATCATCACTCTAGAAAATTAAATGTCAATTTATCTTCAAAACAAGAGCTAATCTATCATATTTATGGTGATTTTTGAAATCAGAAGATGGAAATACATGTAAATTCACTATTTTTAAGCCCATTACATTTTCATTGTTGCCCAGTGGAATCAAACAACTACTTTTGATATTTGAAGACAGTTACTGTCTCTGTTTTTAGAAGTATTTTTCTATGGTTTGCAACTTTTATCCCTTTCATATTGTTTGGCTAGCCAATATTTCTTTTGCAATCTGGCTGCAACTTTTAAAAATAATTTCAAATTAACTATTGGTTTCCAGTGGGGTCAATTCATCATTTGTTTACCCACATTTCTTATATTTATTACATAGTTAAAATCAATAATAATCATCACTGCACAACAAACAAGTTTTTGACTTAATGTAGCTTATTGTTCACCAACGCAAAGTAAGTCCTTGAAAGGAATGTGTCACCCTTACACAGTGGGATAAGGACAGCAAATGTGTGTGAGACAGAGAACGCATGCTACACAAGGAGTACAACCATTAAAAAAACATGCACCCTGTTCACTCTGTACACTAAAACCGAGAAGATTTATACGCAAAAGTAGAAGATGTCAAAATGTTTTTGAATGGCCTGTAATTGAACTGACATGGGGTGTCATAAATCTATCCAGGGAGGATGTGGGAACCTTCTCCAACCCCCTAGCATCTCAGGCACCAAAGACTTTCTTTGCTGTGGTATATCGTAGTGTGTGTCATTATAAACTCTTGTATTTGAAATTTCACTTAGTTTTTTACTGTCACATAGCTTTCTTGTTGTAGTCAATCTTCATCTTGATATCTGTAATGGGACAGGCTATTTACTAAGCATACAATGCATCTCCTTCACAAAGATGGCTTTTCTGAAAGTGAAAAAAATCTTCAAAATATATCTTTACTACAATAAAGTATATAAATTTGATCAAGTGAAATTTATGAAAGTGAAAGCTCTGGTAATGAATGTGGTCTGCCTTCTCAGAAGTGTTAGTAGTAACAATCAGCAGTATTTCCAGATAACACAGTCGATGAAGCTGTTAAGTGAAAAGCTCAAATAATTATGCTATAGGTGTATAAAACAAGATATTTGTGTTTTTTTCTTGCTTTATGCTCATACTGAACACATATTTTTTTATGTACACATATGAAGCAATTGCACAAGTTTTAGAAGTGGTTTTGATATTCAAGTTGTGTGTATCTGTGTGCTACTTTCCATGGAAAAGGAAGGAGAAGAGTGGAAAAAGCAGAGTTAGGGAGAGCTAAGAAAATATTCTACTTTGCACACATGTTTTCTTGGGCACTCAGCTCCAAGTCCTCATTCAGTAAGTTTCGCCTAATTATGTAAACACAGATGACAGCTTTGAAACATGAAATGCACTATTTACTCTGACATCTAGTGGCTAATATACTAAGCTTTCACACACACTCTTTCTTTCTCTGTGTGCAGTCCATGTGCACTGTTTCATTTTGAGCAATTTTGAGGATAATTATTAGCTAACCATTTGAAAGTAATGAGTCATTAATTCAAAAACAAACATCACTTAAACTTTAGTTAATTGATGGAAATTAATCATTTCTCCACACTAGCCGTACAAAGGCTAAGATTTTTGATGGATATAGTCAACATGAAAAATTCAATGCCATGGCCAGGATTTGAACAACGGATCTCCTTGTTTCCGTCCAGTCGCTCTTAACCTTTGAGCTACCATGGCCAATGTGCCGTCCTGACATTAAATTCTCCATTTGACTCATATATTTCCCCGGTAGACCACTAGGGGCTCTCGCATCTGAGATACACCGTTTGTGGCGACTTACTATCGTAAGTACTTGAGTCCCAGGCTTCATCATTTAATTTTTATTATTTTAGTTCATTGATGGAAATTAATCATTTCTCCACACTAGCCGTACATAGGCTAAGATTTTTTATGGATAGAGTAACATGAAAAATTCAATGCCATGGCCGGGATTTGAACCACGGATCTCCTGGTTTCCGTCCAGTCTTGGAAATATATCTCTCAGATATATATATCGGATGCGAGAGCCCCTAGTGGTCTACCAGGGAAATATATGAGTCAAATGGAGAATTTAATGTCAGGACGGCACGTTGGCCATGGTAGCTCAAAGGTTAAGAGCGACTGGACGGAAACCAGGAGATCCGTGGTTCAAATCAAGGCCATGGCATTGAATTTTTCATGTTGACTCTATCCATCACTTAAATTATTCTTACTTGGACATGTTTCGGAGAACGTTTTGTCCCCATCGTCAGCAGTTATCCGACTGGTTGGATCCGTGGTTTCTTAAAGTGAGCTGGTTGTCTGTGGTGGCAATTCATAATTTAAAGTATACTGTTTGTTTTTTATAATTAGCAACTTTTCCCAAACATCGAGTTCGACTGCATTACTGGCTGATTTTAATAGTTTTATATTTGGTACAATTTCATGATTGGTAGACCAGAAATGGTGAGCTATTGCTGATTTTTCTATTTGTTTGTATTTCATGCATCTCATATGTTTCTGTGACATAATATGTAAACTTCTTTTGGTTTTTCCTATGTAGAACTTATTGCAATCTGAGCAGTTGATTTTGTATATACCTGATTTCTTGTTTTCAGGTACTGGGTCTTTCAGGTTGTTGCATAATAAGTTTTTTAAACTGAATTTATTTATTGGGGCTAGGGTGATGTTGTACTTCTTGAATATCTTGTTGAATTTATGATGCATTCTGGGATGATATGTGAATTTCCTGAACCGTGTCTTGGTTTTTGATTCTGTTAATTTTGTGGTATCCAATATGTGTTTCTGTTTCTTGAATTTCCAAATTTTCTTTTCTATTAATTGTTTACTGTATCCATTAATTGCAGCTATGTTAATCATGTGGTTATATTCTTTGTTGTATTCATTCTTTTTCAATGGGATGTTGACTAGTCTATATGCTAAGCTGTCCAAAACTGCATGTTTGTGGGATGTAGGGTTGTAGCTATCATTCTTGATGTAATTATCTGTTTGTGTTGGCTTCCTGTAGATGCCAAAAGATATGTTATTTAAATCATGGATTATCTTCAAATCTAAGAATAGTAAGTAACCATCTTTTTCTATCTCTATTGTGAACTTTATTGCTCTATTCTGTATATTCAATAGTTTTAAGCAATCTTGTATGAATTTGTGTGGAACAATGGCAAAAATATCATCAACATATCTAAAACACTTTTAAATGTTTCCGGAACATGTTTCAGAGACTTTGCCTCCATCCATTGAGTCGATGGCCGGTTGAGGATGGAGGCAAAGTCTCTGAAACAAGTTCCGGAAACATTTAAAAGTGTTGCTTAGTGTCATTAATCGACTCCCTTTAAATTTAACATTATTATTCACCTACCTCCATATAACTGTGATCTTAATGCAATTAAAATGTCTTGCACAAAAATAAAGAATGTTTTCAGAGGACACAATGTTACAATGTCAGTCACAAATGTGTGGAAACTTGCTGTAGAAGTGACAGATTGGGAAGGATATTGCAAAAAGGTCCAAGAGCTGGAAATGCAATATTGGAGTCATGATGGTGTAATCGATAATGCAATTAATGTAATTATCATCAACACATCAGAGGAAACCATTTTTTGTAAAACATACCTTCCACAAAACATGTCCGCAAAAACCTGCACCAAATTTCTAGTAAGTCAGGTGAGGTTGAGAAAATGTAGCATTTCCCTTATGTAATGTGCAAAATTAAACATGAGGGCCACCTGAAAAGTTCTTAACCTTAAACAGATATGGCAGTGCCAAAGCAGTGACGCTTTTAATTATACTGGTAGGTCTATTACAAGAAGTTTTGAAAAATATCAATCCTTTATATATTGTTGCTTGAGGCTTACAGCTATTTTAAATACTACATTTTATTGTATTTTCTGATATGGATAAAATTACCATCATGTATTATGTAGAAAATGAAGCTAGCTATAGTGAAGCGATGAATATTATACAAATATAACAAATTGTCACAAAAGCTTCACTTAACTTAAGAAAATGGTGTTAATTCTTCTTTCTAATTAATATTCTTCTTTCTAATTGATATCAATTTCATGAACTCTTGCTCGCATTTTCAGTCATAGAAAACCACATGTTTACTTTTTTTCCTGTGGTTTTCTATTACTGAAGATGCGGAGAAGAGTTCGTGAAATCGATATCAATTAGAAAAAAGAATTAACACCATTTTCTTAAGTTAAGTGAAGCTTTTGTTGACAAATTGTTATATTTGTATAATACCATCATTTAGTTATTCAAATGTTCACAAAAGAAGGCAACTTTGAAAGAAATTCCTGCAAAGTTCATTTAAGTGTAAAGTGGAGCTGTGCCTTCTTTTTCAGTGGTTAAAAATGGCATGAGTTATGCCTTGGACCAAGATCTGGGGATAAGAAAGCTTTGTACAAGATGAGGGACATATTTGTTAAAAGAAAATTAAAAGAGAATGCCCATGAGAAACTCTGAGGAGTGTTTAGAGAGACTGAATAAAAACTAAACTGATTTTATTTGCAGATTTGTTAAATTGAATGAAACTTGGACCAAAATTTAAATAACTTTCAAAATATATAACAGAAGACAACTGTTCACTGCAAAGGAAGATTAGCATCAGTGTTTTGGGATGCTAATGACATTCTACAGACTGATTACCTTAAGTAGGATAAAACAATAACCGGGAAATATTACTCTGATCTTCTAATATGGCTAAATGGTAGCATTTGAGAGAAAAGGGCTGGTTTGTGAAAGAAAAATATTTTCTTTTCACCAAACAAATACATAGAAGTCTTTTGATAGTTTCCAAAAGTAAGGATTTACACCACAAATTGTTGGAATATCTGCCCCGCTTACAGATGTTTCTCTGACTTACACCTCTTCTTGAAGCTAAGATTTTCTTGCAGGACAACAGTTTTCTTTGAACCAGTAGGCAATTGAGACTGTAGATGTCTACTTTGCAGAGCTTCCAGAAAACCTCTACAGGTTGGTACAACAATGCTACAGCATTACAGAATTAAATGCATTCCTCTTGAAGAAAAATATGTTGAAAGATGAAAATACTCCTAAAACAATAATTTTGCCTTTAAGTTGTTAGAGAACTTTTCAGATAGCCATCATAATGTATATACAGTAATTAGTGTTAAGCAAGAACAAAATAAACAGTAACTTCTTTTTCTATGTTTAAGGGTTTTTAAATGATTAAAATCTACAGATTCCATGTAATTTGCTGTATTTTAAATTTATTGGGAGTCGATTAATGACACTAAACAACACTGTTTTCAACACTTCCATTAAAGGATTTGCTGTATTTTATTATTAAATATGAATAAAAAACCTACTTTTTTAAACTAATGAAGTGATCTTGCTCCAAACTCTTAACACATAAGATGTTTCGGCTTTAAAACATAAACATAACCCATGGCATAATAGCCCAGTGGGTGGGCCTGCCAACCCAACTGCTGGTCTCACATCCACATATGCAAGGCAGAGGTGGGTGATCATCTAACTGATACAGGGAGGAGATGTGGTCAACATCTCAGCATCCCCAGTCAGGTGATCATCCAACTGATATAGGGAGGAGATGTGGTCAACATCTCAGCATCCCCAGTCAGTAAGTTGGCTTTCTAGACCAAAGTTCGCTACCTAATGTAGCTCCTCAAGTTTCTCACGATGCTGATTGGAACCCAGTCCTATATCAGGACTTAAAATCTGCACCCCCAGATAGGTAGAATCAATCCCAGGTGCATTCCAAATGCAAAGATCCAAAGCACACTTTCTAGCCCACCATGCCAAGGCGCTCAACTTTAAAATATATATTTTGCAATATTTTTTTGAATGCTTCTTCATATTTTCACATGTCAAATTATTTTTAATATTGTGTCTGTCTGATTTTAAGACAAAACCACATATATTGCCTTACATTTAAAAACATTTTTCTTATTAAAATATTTTATGTTAACATTATGTGTAATATGCATAATAGATATTTATAATGAATATTTTTAAAATACCTATAAGAAAAGCAAAATTCAACTGTAATATGCATAATAATATGCATAATAGATATTTATAATGAATATTTTTAAAATACCTATAAGAAAAGCAAAATTCAACTGTCACTATGAAAAGCAAGGACAATTAAATTACATCAAACTGAAAAATCCAGTTCCAGAAACATGTTAGGTCCGTATTTATCTGGGAAACTAATATGCAGCTAGCAAGAGAGCTCATAAATGCAATAGCTTGCAAGATTATGGTAATCCATCTCTCAGTAACAGATCAGCCAATCAAAATAACATACAAATCAATTCTATGATTAGAATTTCTCTGATTTGTAATGTAACAGATGAACAGATGTCAATGGGCTTTGTTGTAATTGGGTAAATGCCTCGAGATATACAAGAGCTCTCCCCTCACCAAGACTTTAAATGCATGCACTTCCCGATTTAAAAAAAATAGGTGTTATTAGATTAATACTAAAGTTCATGGTATTTTAAATGCTACTGAATCTTAATGTTGTAGTATGTTTAAATGGCCCCATTTAATTACACCTAATATAAGGTTATAGCACAAATAGTAATGGATTTAAGAATTCAAGAGGTCTTCAACAAAGCCTGAGTTTCTTTCTAAATACAACAGATTGCCCATGTCCAAGTGGTGAAATGAGGGAATTATTTTCTTGACATGATTTCTCTCCTTAGCTTGACACTACTAGATATACATAAAAGCAAATAACAAGTGTAGAGGTGACATACTTAAGAAAAACTGTGAGAAAGATTAGAAAGTATACAATTAAAACTGAAAGAATAAGAGAAGTAAAAAGAAGAAAAAGCAATAGCTAAAGTTATCAAAAAGAAACAAATGAAGTGGTTTGGACTTACCTGCAGAAAGATAGAAGAAAGACACCTAAGCAGGCATTAGAGATGAGAGTAGAAGTAAGAATAGGAAAAGGAATACTGAGAATTAAATGTAAAAACAAGAGAAATAGGACAAAACACAGGAAAAGAATTGTTTAAATAAAACGAATACATGAATAGAGATAGAAAAATGGACAAAAACAGGTAGTGTGATGCATGACAGCAACAGTTAATAAGAAGAAACAAAAGAAGAAGGAAGGGGAGCAGCAGAAGAAAGAATTTTCTAATTAGTCCTTACACATTGGAAAGAATTCTCTTCTTAGATTACAGCCATTTCAGCTATATCTCGGCTAAAACATTTATCTCCAAAAATGATACAAAAATTCTACAGGCAAGTTTAAACATTGGTGAAGAAGAGTTTAAAAACAATTCACAAGAATTCCAAATAGCCCAGATATAGTGTGCAAATCTTAAAGGAGAGCACTTAAAGTATAATGTTGATTTCGAAGTTCTTGCTAGTTCTTGCATTACTCAAAATATTAAATTAGTAACTCTTACAACCACCATCAAGGATCACACAAGAAGGATTTTCATTACAGCTTTTTGCTCCATTAGATAATGTTTAATTTAAAATATATATAGAAGAATGTTGAAAGTTATAATGCTGTTCTTTATGAAATCTAAAATAATGCACAATAATTATTCTTTCCATGAAATACATGCATTTAATATAAAGATAACTTGTACCTGTATGTATTCTACGATGATTCTGAAGATATGATGAGGCACGAAAGCTTTTAGTGCAGAATTCACACTTGTAGTTCTTTTCTCCAGTGTGAATTCTTCGATGTACAATAAGAGAATACTTGCGAGCAAAATCTTTCCCACAGTATTCACACTGATAATTCTTCTCCTCCGAGTGTATGGATATGCAGTGGTATTTAAGATCACCCCACTGACGAAAATGACGACCACAAAATTCACATTTGTATGGCTTGTCACCTGAGTGAAGTCTCATGTGGACCTATGCAAAGAGTCAACATAAAATTAATTCCAAGTTCTACTTTATACACCAACAAAAGCATGAACCAAGACAAAGAGAATAAGGTAAACATATAGCTGATCACATTGTGACATTTTACTTTTGTAATTACTGTAGGCTCTTATTTAAAACCTTATGATTCTCCTTCAACAAACAAGTACATAGATTTATTCTTGCTTTATTTTAAAATACTTAGAATGGATTTACATCAAACCTACTATGCATGATCACAATACCTAGGCATGTTGGTGATATGAATCCTCATATCTTCTGAAAAGTATGTTTGTAACTTTTCATGTTGCTTGAAACCAATGACAATGAATTTTTAAAACAGAATTAACCTAGTGTTAAAACTCATCCTTCATATAACATAGAAAAATATTATATCACAAGAGGAATCTTGAAATATTCTTGGTAGTATATTAATGTCAGTACTATACTTCAGGCCTCTGAATATAATTTCAGCTTTTCCTACAACATGGCAACTGATATTGAGGTGAAAGCAGTAACTGCAAAATGTAAATACTTTAAATTAATTAGGAGTCGACTCCTAATTAATTTAATTTATACAACACTGTTTTCAACACTTCCATGAAAGGATTTATGTAAATACTTGTTTGTTTCTAGTGTGACGCTGTATAAAAATTTATTTTTCTGTGTATTAAAACTGCAAAATTTGAGTACAGACTAGAATAAGGTTTAATCATGTGACTGAACCAGAAGTTCATCTCTAAGTGACTGAATCTCTATGAACATAGTAAAATAATTCTACTGAAACTTTAACCGCAATTAGCAGTATTTGAGCTTCCAATGATTTTTGGAACACATGTTATTACTACCTGAGGTAATAGAACATCAATTACATAGATATGATACCTACAAACCAAGTAAAAACAATTGATGAATTATACTCACATGATTTTCTCTAGCCACTATTATTTTTTTTATTAGCTTCTGCAATCTATTCTTAGAAAGGTTTATTTGTGTTTATTTTCATCCTTTTATAACACAATACATGTTTGTTGGATATGTCATTTAAATTTATATTACATATTAAAAAAAGTTATATATATACAATATTACACAATTATATAACATTTCACATTATTATTAATAATAATAATAATAATAATAATAATAATAATAATAATAATAATAATAATAATAATAATAATAATCATCATCATAATACATTTCTATGTAGTTACTTTACATATGATAGTTACATAGTAACATTTTAGTTTACATACCATTCTACAACAATAATTATTCCTATCTATTTAGATATTCCTCAAGCAAATAGAAAGATGTTATGCAGAACTCTTTTAGTTTCCTTTTAAATCGGTTTATTTCTTTTATATTTTTAATATATTCAAGTAATTTATTGTAAAATTCGGTTGTCTCTGCTGTAGGTTTCATATTGTATAGTTGTAACGCATGTGCCTGTATATGGTAATTACTTTTTCTTTGTGTGTTATGGTCATGAATTTGTTGATTTGTTTCTGTGGTGGAATTTTTATTTTTTAGGTATATTATTGTTTTGTATATGTACAGGGAGTATAGTGTGAGTATATTTAATGCTTTAAAACTTTCTTTGCATGATTCCCTGTATTTTAGACGTAAAATTAATCTAATTGTTTGTTTTCGTAGTCTAAATATTCGTTCTATATTTTTCTTTGTACTGCGACCCCATACTATTGTTCCGTAAGTTATGAGTGGGTAGATTTGACTGTAATAAATTGTCTTTTGAAGTTCTATTTTTTTAAATTTGAAATTCTTTTCATTATAAATAATCCTTAACATATTTTATTACACAATTTGTCTATATGTTTGTCCCATTTCAAATGTTTGTCTACCACTAACCCTAAAAATTTTGTCGAGTATACTTCTTTAACTTCTTTATTCTCAATTATAAATTATTTTTCTAGCTACTTCATGTTAACTGAGACACAATTTTGCAGAAATAGTTTCATTACTAATTTCATATTATACTAGTTGCCAATCTAGAAAGTGATTTGACATTTACTAACCACGTGGAGGAACTGTTTAAATAAATGGGAGGGGATGGGTACATAATAATAGTTGTCATAGCAACGATTAGAAGGACTAATTAGAGTCGAGATGTTTCCATGACAATGTTAGATGCTAAACCCTTGTTGTCGATATTCTAAGATGTATTTATAGCATGATGTGCAAGTGAGCGAGTTGTATATGCAGAGCTTATCATCTGTTAATGGTGCAGTAAATACAATACCTTGTTGCTTGTTACTGTTTTGCTGATGCTGCAATAAACAGAATACCTTCACGTTTGTATTGGAAAATTCCTCTACATTCTACTTGTGGCAATTTGCCTATGTTTTACATATGTTTGAGTCCATGTATCTGTGCATGTGTTGTGAACATTTACAATTGTTTTAATGAAAATTTAATGATGTCTAAAAATAGTGCCAAAAGTAGCGTAGACAAACGATAACATGAACATGCTCGGGAATCAAATAAAACTATATTTGGACTTTACTATTTTCTTTGTGAGTAGTATTATAAATAATAATAATACCCACTGCAGTCGCAACAAATCACCTTCATATACATAATCCTAACATACTCTCCTTGTGACAGCAATATATGGCAATGTTGCCTCTCTTTCCATGCAAAACATCAATTACCTTCTAGATTGGCAACCAGTATAGGTTCAAGAAGGAGAGAGGAAAGTGAAGCAACAGTCAAGTCTTTGATAGCAGCTCACTATAGCTTGAAACTTCATTTCCTTAACATGACATCATGAACAACTCAATATGACAGCTCTACAAAACAGACAAAATACTGAAAAGTTCAAATGAATAATGACAGAAATCTTGGAAATGGCTTATGTCATAATAAAAACTCTGACATATTGCACTTACATGACTTTCTTTACTTTTGTACAACCTACTCTTACACTCAGTTCTTTATCTATTTCATATTATTTGAGTTAAAAATTTACATAAATTATCTTATTGATAATTTTCTTACAGATGCAAGGGGAATACCATAATATAGCAGGGTTTAAATGATAGTCAAATCTGTAACAAGTTTGTCCCTGTATGATGGCTAACATATTCTATTCTCTTTACATGGCTAAGAGAGAGAGAGAGAGAGAGAGAGAGAGAGAGAGAGAGAGAGAGAGAGAGAGAGAGAGAGAGAGAGAGAGAGACTTCCCATTTGAGAAAAGTAGAAGTATTGGAAAACTGAAACAAATAACAAGGAACATCTCCAAAATGGGGTCACTCAAACATAAAATATATTTGACACAAATTTAGTGCTGAGATGCTGAGATTTCTTTAATTCTTAGCCTTTTAATTCTATAAATGCAGCGTTCCTTCCCGATAAATATGAGAGGTCACATGACTTTTTGTGACCTTCCAGTGATGAGGTATAAGCTCTGAAGTAAACACGTGTTTTGCATGTGCTACAATTTTTCATCAAATTTTGCTTTTTACTCGGTAAAACTACAACAGAAACCTATGAAATGTTAAGAACAGCTTATGGGAAGGACGTTATGGGCAAAACTCAAGTTCTGGTCGATGTGCTCTTAAACCTTGTATGTTCCATTGTAGGATAGCCATGGCGATATATAATGGGATATGCCAAATAAATACGTACATTACGTAGATTTTAGCGGTGGTCGGAGCAATTTGCCCTTTTTCTTTGGAGTTGGGCTGGTTTCTGCAGGTTTCTCCTGCCTTTTCTTTGCTGACGTTGCAGCAGCATGGTCAGGTTCTTCCTGCTCCATATTTTCTGTGGAGGACTGTTTTCCTTCTGCAACTTTCGGTTCAAGTGGCTCGAACCGATTGGAAACTACGACCGACGAAGTTGACTGTCGCCGGTCTGAGTCATCTCCACATGAATCCGAAGATGATCGTGGGCTCCTTTTGCCCTTGCTTTTTACAGGAGCAGACTTGGCGTTATCCTTGAGAAAGGCGGTTTTATCGTACTGTGTCTTGAACTTCATTTCTGGTGCTTGGTAAATTACGGGCAGCTTGCCCTTATTAGTTGACGTCGATGGTTTATCCGGTAACTTAATTGAGGTGCTCATTGTTGTTCGTGCTGCTGTCTGTTGCCTTGGATGTGATCTTGGTGTAATTGTTTTCTTTTTTCGGATATTATTGCCCTTTTCATGTCGCAAGTTTGTGTAGCGATTTCACGTCTAGGTACCTGCTTAGCTGCAACTACGCTGTAACTAACGGTCCTAGAGACAGAAGGCTGACGAATCCGCAAGAGTTTCCGGGCTTCCGCGAAGGACACCCTATCTCTTACCCGGATCTCTTGGATCGCCCTTTCCTCCATAAAACGCGGACATTCTCTGGAGTTCGATGAGTGATTGTCATTGCAGTTAACACACGTTGCAGGTGAAGTACATGCATTGTCATGCTTGACTTCCCCACAGTCAATGCAAGTAGCAACTCCATTGCAAGAATCACCTCAGTGGATTGGGTATATACTGCCTCACTTCAATAGCTTCATACCCTGCCTTAATCCTTTGTGGGAGATCTACCCGATCAAAGGTAAGAAACAGGGTACGAGTTCACCTCGTTCTTTGCAGTGAACTCGATAAACATTAATTAAACCTTGTTCCTCCAAGTTTTCCTGAATCTCCTCATTGGATACCGTCCAATGCGCTGGTGTTTACAACACCACGCGAGGAGTTCAGTGTCCTATGTCGTTCTACGCGCACCGGAAAGCTTGCAAGCATATTAGCTTTTAAAATTTTTGTAGTTTGCGTCGTTGAAACTGCTTCTACCAAGAGCGTGCCATTGAAGAGATCGAGTATATGATTTAACTGGACCAGCAATATTGTCCAGACCCTTCTGAATGATAAACGGGTTCACAGTTGTAAACTTTCGACCTTCCTCAGTTCTAAAAATAACCAAATAGTGAGGACCACAAGACTCAGCTATTTCTTTTCCACTTTTCTGAATATTTTATGAATATTTTGTTTAACCATAATAAATGGAATAAGTTTCCCCCAGTGTTCCCCACCCACCACGGAGCCCAACAAGGGATCATCCCACTGGGATGACAGGGCTACACAAGGGGTTACAGCAGGCTCGCCGTCCCACTCACCCTGGAGTTCGGTACAGTACCTAGTCCTGACCGATTGATTAGGGACGGGTTAGTCCCTGACCTCCCGTTTAGGCGAAGCAGAAACCAAAGTAGTGTATTGGAAATGCGTACCCTACCCGAATTCAGAAGAACACTGGAACGAGCTCAGATGCGCATCCCTCAACCACCAGGACAAACCTCTCCACCGACACGGGTCTCCACGCATGGCCTACGTGTGAGTGTGTGTTTTGTCTGACCTCTCACCACTAAGAGGAACCCACATCGAGGGTGTCAGGGTGGCTCGGGACCCCGGTTCACAGTCGGAGGCATGGTCGAGAGATACACCAAAACCCTAGAAGAACACCTGAGGAAGGTTGTGGCCAGCCATCAGCGAGACTGGTACGTCAAGGTGCCATTATTCTTGCTGGATTACCGCTCATCAACACACGACACCACTGGGTTTACGCCAGCAAGCTTAATGCTCGGCCGAGAGCTATGCCTCCTTTGTGACCTGGCCTTTGGGAGCCCCCCGAAATCGAAGCACCCAACGAGTATATGGGGAACCTCGTAGGCCATTTCCACGACATGCATGAGATGGTTCGTCAGAACATCCAGATGACAAGCCCACATTAAGACCCGGTACAACAGTTAAACCAACAGCTAAGGATTTCAGCAAGGTGAACCCGGACTAAGAGACGCTGCCCAAATCTTCAACAACCGTAGCAAGGACCGTACCGGGTGGTAAAGAGTATTAATGACTTGGTCTACCGCATTCACAAGGTGCCCCGAGGAAATATATTGGTGGTACACCTGGGTCGTCTGGTCAGTTACGGGACGACCAGCCTTGAGGAGGGAGCAGTGTCACCGATGGCATTGTTAAGCTGCTGCCAGCAGGGCCGGGTGGGTGGGCAGGAGAGCTGCACGCTTGCCAAAAGAAAGAGACAGAGAGAAGCTCCGGAATGTTCTCAGAAGGTCTACGGCATTCTGAAACAATGACTGGAGGTATAAATACTGGCAAAGTGTTAGAAGCGCCAGTTGTGTGATTATCGGAGTTGTGTTGTGTAGTGTGTGATGGTCATTGCGACAGTGGACATTAGTGTACGGCAGTGATTTCTTTCATTTTGTTACGTGCGGCGGAACACCGAGTTGACCTTGAAGACTGATGGTCATTTTCACGTCTTTACTTCACTGGTGAGTGTTCTAAATTTTCTGCAAACCAGTCACAATAAGGACCATGTTATTTGAAGCAAAAGGTTAGAAACAGTGATGTATTTAACATTTGAAAGAAATATTGGAGAGCCTGGCATTTGAAAACAACAACAACATTTGAAAGTAATGAGTCAGTAATTCAAACACAAACATCACTTAAATTATCCTTACTTGGTCATGTTTTGGAGAAGTTCATCTCACAGACAACAGATGCCACCACAGACAACCAGCTCACTTCAGGAAACCACGGATGCAACCAGTCGGATAACTGCTGACGATGGGGACAAACTGTTCTCCAAAACATGTCCAAGTAATGATAATTAAAGTGATGTGTGTGTTTGAATTACCGACTCATTACTTTCAAAAGAACCACATTGTTCTGACATATTGCTTCAAGAAGAGGAGAAAAGTGCAGTCAGTCAATCTGCAGTCAGTGCATAGCTGGCAAACAAGGTGGAAACATTAAAGTAAATGAGAGTATGCCCTGTTGATGTCAAAGGGAGCCATATCATCATGTGAATTCAAACAGGACAGAATGATTAGTCTCTAGGAAGCACTTTTGTCATACCGTGACATTTCAGCTCATAGAGAGCATGTTACTATGACAGGATGCATGTGTGAAAGCACTCGATAGAAAGTTGTATGCAGTGAGGAATGGATACTCGACGGGATGACCGTCATTCCATCTGCTTGGCTATAACAGAATGCACAGCTTCATCTACAATGTTGGTTTGACACTAGAGCACTACAAAAGGAGAAAACTGTCTGATCAACAATTTGTCATCATCTGCTGTGAACTGAACTGGTTGCACACATGCCACTACAATGGCTTTCAATGTCCAGAATCCACAAGCGCCTCTGACTGCAATGGGCATGTGAATGCCATCACTGGTGTGCTGAGTGGTAAAAGGTAGTCTTTTTGTATGAGTCTTGCTTAAACCTGTTCTAAACAATGGCTGCTGTATTCAATGATACAGTGATGAGCACAGTCTGGAGGCCTGAATGTTGAGCAACATAGATAAATACCAGGTGTGATGGTTTGGGGCACCACTGGTTACAACTGATTTCACTTCCTACTAATTGAGAGCTCTTTGAACAGCAACCAGTATGTGAGGTAGATTGTAGAGCCCAAGGTACTCCCCTGCATTTCCTATGACTCCATGGGACACATTTAAGCAAGACAATCTCTGGCCACATATTGTGACGAATGTACAAGCCTTCTTCAAAATGTGACAGGTACCCTGCTTGCCTGGCCTGCACATTCGCCTGTCATGTTGACCATCGAACATGCCTGCAGTATGATTGGTCGGCAATTTATACAACACAATCCTCCAGTAACCAGTGTCATGTGGGCTCACATACAAACTGCGTGGAGGGGAATCCCTCAGGAACATATTCTGAACCTTTTAGATTCCCTGCCATGGCGTATAGTTGCTCTAATTGCAGTACATGGAGGCTACAGCAAATGCTGAATATTCAGGTTCAAAAGTCCTACAAAGATTTGAAAAGCTTATCATTTTTTATTGTTATGCACCTAACCTGTGGTATTAAATTCATTGCATTCAGGCATTTCTTTCCTGGAGTTGCAATTTTCACAAACAGTTTGTGTGTTTGCAAGCATGTATGTGTGGGCAGGCGTGAATGATGCTTTACGTGTGAATTTTGTATAAACCATAAACCTTAAGTGGTAGAAAAAACTTATTGGACAAAAAAATTTCCAACGACTTATCAGCCATTTTTGAGATATCCATTATGAGTTTTGCAACATTTTTTCACTGTTTGAAAGTCTTACAGCTATTCAGTTTTTTCTTGCAATTTCATAGAAAAGATTGCATAATTTCAAGGCCAGCATTTAGACACTTGACTATCATTTCAGTTACCTCTATCCCTCTCTCACATAAAACAAAATGTTTAATAAAACTAATGCTGTTAATTTATCTTAATTAACATGAAGTAAATAGATAATTAAGAAAAGTTTGTAGAATAGTGAAAATTATGTGAATGCATCACATCAGATTTTCTCACATACAAAGAGAAAAATTTCCAACCATCTATACAAACCTAGTTTTAAGCATTAAACATTTAAACAATAGAAGAATTTCAATCTCCTATATTCCCTGTGTACCTATAACAAAATGTGTCAAGAAATTATTTCTGCAAATGTTTATCTCAATTAACAAGAAACATACAGAAGATAGAAGTTTTAAAGAATAACTTACAGAGCAGGTACGGAAAGTCCTATTATTATGACAAATGATATATTTTTATTATTTACAGTCCTAATAGAACACATAAAGGATGGTTTCATTTGAGTATATTTTAAAAATGTTATTCACTTGAGATGACAATGTTCTGCTTAATTTTACAAAAACATTTGGCTGAGATAAGTTGTTCATTAACAAGGGAACTATCACTATGCTCATACCTGTATTTGTTGGAGAGTTTGATGGCATCATCTCTGCTCTATGTGGAGCCTGTGCACTAAAAATTGCTGTGGAGTAGAACTGCAATGCCCAAAACTGAAGCTTGAAAAGTGTGCCACATGCGACAACTTGAAATAGCTGTTATACATCCCTCGTGAGTTCTGTGCAGGCACTCTTTAAGTATGCCTGTGTGTAGATGTTGTCAACGGGAGTAAACAATCCCTCCTGTACAATGCTGTGTTATATGTTCCTACATATTCTGGACTCATTTTTGGGTATTTCCAGCTAGACTCCATACCAGATTTTTGACACACATGCCCCACATAGAGCAGAGATGATGCCATCAAACTCTGAAGCAAATACTGAGTGAGCATAGTGATAGTTCCTTTGTAAGTATCAGTAGAACCTGGCATTTACCTATTTTACTCCTTTGTTTAAAATAATAATTATATGCTGTAAAATATATTTGATGTTTACTGGAATAAAATATCTACATTATTTTATTGTGCCCATGTCTATTTTCATGTATGCTTTTGTAGCTTAAACATATTTTGATTTTTTCCCCCTTCTACTTTCAAGAAGAACTTTCAAGGATTTTCCCTATCACATTTTTGTTATTTCTGTTTACAAACAAATATTATGCTCCTTTATACATAATGAAATCTTAAAATAATAAATTTGCTAATTGTTAAAAAACCTAATAGATGTCGAAAAAAATTATTGTTCTAAGAGTGCCTTTTTTTAATTTTAATTTCTTTCTTAGAAGATTTTATAGTAGTAGTTTCATTTTTGATAATAGATGTTAAACACAACAAAATTCTGCTATTTATCTAATATAATAAAATAGACATTTCTTCTAGAATAAAGTATTCTTACAATCTTTCCTTTCACAAAGCAGAAGTACAGAATTTGATTTTTTTTCCATATTCTTTTAATGGTATAGAATTGTCCTTGCAGCAGCTGATCATTAATATTAATTAACCACAGTATTGCAATTAATATTTCACATTCTGACCAATGAGTCATTGTTAATAACATGCCTAAAGCTGTTTGTAATTGCATTGACTTCCTAATGCTAGCAATTGCATTATTTCATGTAATATTAAAATAAGAGGTATCTAGGATAATAAAGCATTTGACAAATAGTCAATTATAAAAAACAATTGGTTTATGACTATGATATCAAGAATTTTAGTATTGTCTCATTGCTTTGTTCATCAATATGATGGCTTTATTACTTTCTACTTCCTATGTGGGTAAAAACACAGTGTTAATCTCAAAAGATTATTTTACTGCAAAAGCAATAACAGCCTTTTTAACAACAATACATGGAGTATATATTACAAACCAGTGAATAATAAAATGTATTCAAGAGAGGAATTACTTAAGTGTGATAATAGGATTTGCCATTAAAAACACACACATACATTTTAAATGCACAGTGCAAATTAAAGAGCATTTACTATTTGCATTTCATTAAGTCAGTAATGGAGTATAGTATATTTAACATATGGAATATGTATATATAGGTATACTGTTGCTATGTCAAAATGTGTTTTCAAATGATAAACAAATAAATGATGCCTACTTTAGCATTTATCATTACTGATAGTATGCAGAATGTTAATGAACTACACCAAAAGAATTTCAGCAATTGTAGATGTGACTAATATAAGCAAGTTGAGATTAGGCAATGCATGGTCTGCGGCTAAACATAACGCAGTTAATTTTGTTAAACCTAATTTGTATCAGATGCTCATAAGTTGGTATTTAAACAAGGTGGGTGAAATTATTGGATTAGAATATCTTTAACATTCCAGAATATAGAAATATTGATTCTTAGCAGCTCATTATTGGAGCTCTCAAGATTTAATGCCTCAAAGATCTCTAAAATCTCAAACTAATCACCGCCAGTGTGACACTGAACAGAATCTAATTGCTTTCCTGCATCATGTAGCCCATACTAGCGGTGTTTCTTTAACTGTTCTAGTGGCCCAATCCGTAACACAAAAACTGGTGTTCCAAAGGTCACTGGTTCGGTTCCTGTCATACCATTAATTTTTTCCTTCATCTTTTTAATAAGTAAACTCTAATTAACTTTAAAGAGAGTCGATTAATGACACTAAACAACACTTACTTTTAAATTTTTCCGGTACATGTTTCAGAGGCTTTGCCTCTATCCTCAGCCGGCCATCGACTAGTTCTCATTGGTGTAGTTGACGATATTTTGTCACAGGTCTCCTCTGGTGGCAGTTCAAGGAACTTGCTGAACCGCCACCAGAGGAGACCTGTGACAAAATATCGTCAACTACACCAATGAGAACTAGTCGATGGCCGGCTGAGGATAGAGGCAAAGCCTCTGAAACATGTACCGGAAAAATTTAAAAGTAAGTGTTGTTTAGTGTCATTAATCGACTCTCTTTAAAGTAAATTTATCATAACAACACTGTTTTCAACACTTCCAAGAAAGGAATTGCAAGTAAACTCTAATTGGTAGAAATGGCATGATTCGTAACTAAGAACTGATTGGCCAGTGCAATAATACTATTACACATTTTATGAGGCCACCTCATGTGTCTGGTGTGTGAAACATCTATTACCTAATTGCCCCAATAATATCAGCATGTGAGGTTATTTAACACACAAGGATTTTGGACAGAGTACGACAGTCTTCCCTTCACCAGTTGCAAAGTGAGATTTGTGGTGGACAACACGGCACTGAGGCAGGTTTTCTCCAGGACCTCTGGTTTCCTTTGCCATCTCATTCCACTGGTGCTCCATCTTCACTTTATGTATGATCAGTGTCACTGCCTGCGGTGCTGCATGTAGTAAACATGGGCGTTAAACACTACACATTCATTCATTCACTAATGTTAATTTTGCACTGAAAATGCAGGTCACCATTTCGAGCAGTTCCTATAAACCTGATGTAAGGAGTTGCATTTACTTTTTTTCATGTAAGTTCATTCACCCTTCAAACCATCTCCCATTTAGACGTACAGCCTGTTAAGGTATTAAGCAGGATTTAACCTTTGGTACAAAGAATTGTAATTAATTGCACTAAAAAGGTGAATTTACTCCATAAAATCCATACATTTATACAAGAGTTAAAAGCTTAGACAAAATATTAAAAATCAAACAAAAATTTAAAAAAAAAAGTGAAGGAGCCTCGAACTTGTTTAACTTTCACTTGAAAGCTAATGTCATAACCATTGCACCAGAGGGATGCTCCAACGCGTCTCTCTCTTTTCGTGTGTTGTGTACTCAAGTGGTGTTATCATTAGCAGTGGCGTACTGGCACTTTGGAAACTTATAGCCATATCTTCCACATCTGAACCAATAGGCCATAATACTTGTTTAAGATATCTCCACTTGCTCTGAAAATATTTTGGTGTAGTTCATTAACACCCTGTATGTATGGAAGAAGCTAGAAACAGTGATGTGTTAATATGTAATTTACATAAATCCTTTCATGGAAGTGTTGAAAACAGTGTTGTTGTATAAATTAAATTAATTAGGAGTCGATTAATGACACAAGTGTTGTTTTGTGTCATTAATCGACTCCTAATTAATTTAATTTACATAAGATGAGTTGGCACTAGTAAAACTAACATCTTTTTTTTTACTCTCTGCTAACAAGTTTCGGGAACATGTATTCCAATCTTTAATATGTGTATGACTATGCTGTGTTGGTGTTTCTGTTGTGGTGATGAAATGTACTTCCAGAGGGTACTTTATGGTGGCAAATCAAAATTCATGAACTGTCGTTTTGTGTTTCAAAATTAAGATCTCCTATGAATCCAATTCTGCTACATAACAGGTCAGTTTGATTAGTGTAATGTTTGGTTTAATGTTGTGGTTGATCATCCAGAAATGGTGTGAAACTGCAGATTTGTTCATTTCATTATCTCATATGTTCCTTTAGTCTTACCACCACAGCAGAAACACCAACACAAGCAAGTTGGATGCATTCTGAAGATGGGAACACATGTTCCCGAAACATGTTAAAAGAGAATAAAATAATTGAGGTTAGTGTTGCTAGTGCTGACTCATTTTAAGTAAATTACATTACTAATAGCATCTATATCAGTGCCTATTTTGAACTTACTACAGTGCCTGTGTGCCACCATATTTTAACTTTGCCTGCTGAACCAGGCAGGATAGAGTTGCTACAAGCAATTTATAGGAGGAAATGTTTAATATTTCAACGCCAACAGAAACTGCCACAATTCTAGATAGCAACATTTTTTTTATGTGCCTTAATTTGAAACTTGGAACTAATTGCTAAATTTTTATAACAATAATTATTAGCTCCTTTCTTACCTTGAGTGCACTGGCAGCAAAGAAAGACTTTCCACAGACCTCACACTGATGAGGTCGTTCCCCTGAGTGACTGCGGAGGTGATAGACCAGTGAATTGCGATGATTGAACATGCGTCCACACTGAGGACATGTTAAATGAAGTCCTGCTCGCCTGGACTTTTTTCCATGTAAACGTCTTTTGGGAGATACCACAACTTCTTGCCTGCCTCCCGGATCTGGAGCAAAGTCTAGATGATCTGTCTGAACATGTTGTTCCAACTGCGCTTTACTTTCATAAATATCACCACACAATTCACAGATGTGTGCAGAATCATCTAAGTGATGAAAATGATGGTGAAGGTGCTGTGGTTGGTGATGATGGTGATTATGGTGGTGATGATGTTGTTGTTGCTGCTGCTGCTGTTGTTGTTGTTGCTGCTGCTGCTGCTGTTGCTCTATCTCCTGAAGGTCAACCTCAGCAGCATGCAGATCTTCTTCTCTATACCAATCCTTCTCATTGTTGTTCTTTAAAACTCTGACTACTGATGGAGAAGTTAAGCAATCTATATCTGCTTCGTCCCCAGTATCAGCACTGCCTACATCTACAACCCCCCTAATACCCTCCATCAAATCTTCTGGTTCACTGAATTCTTCAATTTCCTCTTGTTTTGGATGAACTAAATTAACATGAGTTTCAAAAGCCTTCTGGCGACGGAAAGTTTTCCCGCACTGATCACAGGTTAATGGTGGTGGAATTGCACCTACTGTTGAACCTACTGACAACACAAGAGGTTCAGATTTATCTGGAGTGTCCTTTAACTCATCTTCATTACCCACAATTAAAGATTTTTCTTTGTTTGGTGGTTTTGTAACAGTAATTGGATCTAATGACACTGCCGGAGCCATTGGTTCATAGTGTGACTTCAGATGTTCAAAGAATTTTAGCTGATTGGCAATACCTTTACCACAAAGTTCACAACTGAACATCTTCTTAGTAGAATTATGAGTGAGACGATGTGCTGCAAATGCAGACTGGTTTGCAAATTGTTCTCCACACTTCAAACACTTATTGGATTTCATATGCATACTTCTTGAAGGAGATGCTGATTTCTTAAGGTTCTTCAGTTTCCGAGGAATACGTTTCTTATGTGGTAGGCTTTTCCGAGATGATCTCAAATCACTGTCTACATCATAATCAGAGTCATTATCATCTTGAGCTAAATCATCACTATCTTCATCATCTAACCCTTCAATTTTCACATCATATTCCTCATGGAGGTCTTTATCACTTACACCACTAGTCATGTCACCTGCTATTGTAGACTGCTGCTGTGTATGCTGCTGTAATCTTTCACTCTCATGATGGATCACTTCCTGTCTGTGCACCACTTCTTGAAGATGCGGTCGCACATAGCGGCTTCTGATGGTCATGGACTGGCTTGACAGCACCTTTTTGAGTGGTGCAATAGGAGGTAGTCTCATGTCTTGTGATTGGTGCTGTGGCTGATACATTTTCATGATCCTGTCCCCCGTATGGTCCAGGAGCTGATGTGTACTGGTTGCAGCTACTGCCGCTTCTTCTTCAACAGCCTGGATGTAACTAGTAACCATAGCTGCCATTCCTGGTTTGTCAACAGGCACACCTGCCACTGGTGACAGTGGCTGCATTGTTGTCATATGATGATCTCCAAGGGATACAGGTACCTGTACTTTAGTAGACAGATGTCCTGTTGTGGTAATTAGTCCAGGCAGTCCTCCTGGACTAACAATAACATTGGATTCTGAAGATACTACTGCATGGTGATGCTTTTGCTGCTGAACAAGCTGTACCAGTTGAACAGCCAATCGTCTATCTTCTTCTGTCAGATCATGAGATAGGAGATCTTCATCTGCATCGTACTGATCAGTTATATACTGAGGAAGAGTGGTGCGGTCAAGCCCTGGTTGTGTAAACTCTGCAGAGGTTGCTGGTTGAGACACCATCATGTCTACGACCATTCCACTATGAACCACATGGTGTGGAATTAATTCTCCACTCATTAACGTGGAAGGGGCTGGAGAACCACAATCTACTAAACTTTTAGTTAATGTGTCTGGAACACGATGGATATTAATATACTGTGTACTTATCAACTCTGGGGAAGGTTCCCCCTCATCATCTCCCTTTAGGGAAGCACTGCTTAATTTCACTACTTCCGTCCTCATGTGGGGTACCATGTCCACTTCATTAAGAAGCTCTTGTTGCCTCCCAGAGTCATCCATTATTGACTTTATGTTTTTTGTAGCCAACTCCATGCATGTTCTATGTTCTGAAACATTCAAACATAAAGATCAGTGAAGAGAGTAAACTAACCAGAAATATTGCTCATTATCCTGCAGCTCCTTTAGCTGAACTTAAAATAAGGATAATATTCTGGCTGATGGTTAACCATTATAACATTAAAAAAAAAAAAAAAAGGAAAACAATGACAAGCGGTAAGCCGATTACCTATGGAAACACGTACGTTTAGTTTGCTTTGGGCTTTAAGGGAAAATGATGTGGTATTAGACTAATCCTGTTACTTTATTGCATGGTGCGGATAATATATTACGTTTTCTTTACAGTGAATGGGTAGTTTGAAATTACGACCGAAGCCGCTTGTTTATGGAGCCGTCATCTTTTGTTCCCCTTACTGGGCAAAAATGTGGATTGCTGGATACCCTTGCTGCAAATTACAGCCTGTTTCCCTTTTTTCCCCTGGTATTAGCACCTTAGCAAAGGTACCCCATTTATTTATATTGATAATGTGAAACCATATTTCAATATATTTTAGGTTCTGAAATCAAAAGGAAGCCATTTGCAGAAACAAATGACAGACGGGTGAAGTTGCAAGGTCACTCATCTAGGTAATGTTAGAAGTTCTACAAGACAGCATAACTTTTAAAAATAAGTAGTATACTTAAACATACCTTTCTCATTAGGTCAACATTCTGTATTAGCTCTTAGAAACTACCTTTTGAATAGAAACGACATTAAATAATATTAGATTAATGAAATGGACAAGAGCTTCACAGCAAGATATGACAACAATGTCTCCATTAAACACACTTACAGAGATACAAGATGGCAGCACCTGTAGAAATGGTGGTGTATGATTTAATACAAAAGAGAAGAACTAAGAAAGTAAACTACGTGCATTTGAATGTTTTACTAAAGAAAGTTGTTTAATTATTCATAGGAAAACCTTATTTGAGTTATGGATTTTTGACTTCGTGTGCATATTGTTTTAAAACATATTTAGTTTTATACCTAACCTTAAAATTTTAAGAGCCCATTAGTACAAATTGAAAGTGACAGCGTACAGATGACGGAAAAAACACTAGAGACGGCTGCGATAGGAATATTACGACGGGGTGTGGAATTAGATCAAAAACTGCGATACACTGAAGCTCTGGTGTGCTATCAAGAGGGTATACAATTACTTCTCAATGCCTTGAAAGGTAAGTTTTCACATTAAATTGCACTAATTTAAAGAGACATGACTACTAACATACATCTTGGTGCCTTTTATAACTTTCCCTATTCTTAATAATTTGGTTGGATTTTCGATGTAATAGTTCATTTTTGTTGTGTTTTGTTCGCGAGATCACAGAGCGAGCAGAGCACTCATACAGCAAACCTTTGTCAGCCGGCCTCTGTAGCATGGTGGTAGTGTTTTCTGCCCCACATTCGGTCATGGTGAGTTATATGGATAAGAAAGATGAATGTCGGATAACTCCAAGCTCTATGGAGCCTGAGCTCATTTGAGCATAATTTCGCCCTTTTATTTATTGTTCATATAACCTACGTTGGAGGACGTTAATTTAAAAAAAAATATAACTTGGTCAGTCAAATTACTATTTTTATCTTTTTCTCCCCTTACAGAAAAACAAGATTGGTTAAAATATTAATGTGTTAATAAGGAGAAATAGGGGATCATTGGTGCTTAGCTGCTCTGATGTTTTGGCTACACTTGACTCCGTTGCTTGACCCCAAGTACTATACCATGTTGATGCATGTACATTTCATGTATTTAACTTAAGGTAGGTATGCATTCTGTTTAAACAGCTATTGTTCCTCAACATTTTGAAGTTTTGCTTTTGCTATTTTATGAAATTACAATCCTTCCTGTTTAAAATATTTAATGTTAAATAAATATTCTTATTCAGAATGGCATAAAATGTATTTAATAGAGCTCTGTGCTCTTGGATTTAAGAAAGGCAAGTGAGGCAACATTTTTAATGCAGTTAACTACTTTGCTTTTACTGATTCAGATCTCTCTGTTCAAGCATCTGCAAATATTTTATCATGTTGCTGTTCATTAGAAGCTAGAGGGCTGTAGTATGTTTCATTTTATGGTGATGAACACAAAAAAACACAGTATAGTGAAGAAAGCAGGGGTAAACTCCAGAACAGTGACGTAGAGAATGGTGGGTGTGATGTCAGTGGCTGGAGCGTTACCAGCAGTGAAAACATGCACCGCTGAAAATACCAACACCACATAACCAAAGTACTGCATGGCAGATCCACTCAAACTAATTAACATTTAAGTATATCGTGGATATAAAGTTATTGATATTGTCAGATATTTGTTATTGTGAGTTCTCTATAATGTTAAAACATAACATACCACATTCTTTGCAAGGAATCACATTAAGGAAACAAGCTCTTGCCAGGTGTAGAGTTCTGAAATATGCCAAAACAGCAAAATGTTGCCAACACATTCTTTTTGTTGTTATTCTTGTTCCAATATTATTATTGTTACTTACAGATGTTACTGACCACATCACATAGAATTATCCATCTTTGAAGTTAGATAATGCTTCATTAAACCAGGCTGTCCAATAAGACATGCAATGGCACAACCAGAATGATCTAAAGAGGAAGGTATCCTTTAAAGTATGCACCCATAAAGGAAAGTAGAGATGGTTATAGGAACATGAGAATGTGGCTTCTGCCGAGCAGTACTTCGGTTATGTGGTGTTGGTATTTTCAGTGATACATGTTTTCACTGTTGGCAATGCTGCAGCCACTGATGTCAGTTTGCCATTCTATGTACCGCTTTTTGCAGCTTAACTGGAAGCAGATCCATATAGTGACAAAGCTATAGCTAAATTAGAAGACATAGGTCATTATAAAGTAGGAATGCTCTTTGCAACCTTGCACTCAAAAAACAAATGGGATACAAAAAGAAAGTTGACAGTCACTTCAATAAACAAATTTCAGAATTATTTTAGAATTGTCCTGGTTCTAATACTAGCAGCTTTGAGTTAAAAGATAAGTAATTCATTTTATCATCTGACAGTAGCACTAGTACTTCACATTACAGATGCTCTGAAGTTTTCACAGTTGGTGCTCATATCAGGAGGCAAAGTCTCTAAATAAATTTTAATGCTACAAACCTACTTGACGTTTCTATTAGAAATAGTTCTGGCCTTAAAAACATGTTTATAAGGATTGTGAAAGCCAGATATGCTTTTAAATGTCTCTGTGAGCTTATTCAGAGTAGTAATGAGTGTTTCAGTACCTTTATAGTTGTCCTAAAGATATCTATATTGAACTTGACACTGTAATGGTATGGACTGAATGCAGTGTTGCATGCTGCATTACCCTCCCTCCCATTACAGAATTCACTATGTATCTATTTTGTATGTTAATCAAGGCTTCACAGGTGATCAGCCATGTTAACTCAATAAAGGTCGAGCTTTCGGCCATTCAAAGTATAAACTTGGAAGAAGCGTAGGGACAGTGAAGCACAAATTAGTACAAACACATTAGTGCAAACTCCATGGCCTTCTTCAGAATCCTGATTGAGTTGACACGGCTGATCACCCGCGAAGCCTTGATTAGTAATGCTCACGGTGAAACCTTCAAGTATTACATATTTTGTATGTTGTGTGTGCTTTTTTAAGATGCTTCACATGGTATGTTTTGTTCTCATCCCATAATCGTGTTATAATAAAACCTCCTAAAATGAGAGGGTGAGCAGATTATAGTATTTTGAGGTAGTAAACTCTACTCCTTATGCAATTCTTAAGGTAAACTCATATTTTTACTCACATTTTACTAAGGCCAGTAGGAAAGAAACTTGTATTAATGATAGTACCTTAGGAATTGTGTCAGGATGATACCGTATATGATTCTGTAACCTGACTACCATTTATTGTGGATCGTGAATAAAATTGTCAGACTGAGGGGGACACCCAAATCCATTAGTTTGACGAGATTTTTGGATTTTGCTGTACACATCCTGTGACTTCACTTCTCTTATTATAAAAACATCCGTCTGCTACAGTGCTATCTTATTGACCTCAGTCTCTCAGCTACGTTTTGTGGCTTAGGGCCTTTAAGTGAGTCATTACTAGACTTAGAACTTCTAGGACTCGGCCTGTGTGTGCATGCTGTTAGTTTAGGAAGAGGGGCATAGTTTAACTCTAGTAGTAAACAAGTTCTGCTGCTAACAAACTGTTTTAGTAAAACAATATGTAAATTATGTCACCGTTTTCAGAATCATTCAGTACAAGTAGATGTATAACAAAACACATTTTGAATGATAAAGTAAAATAAATTGCAGTGACAATATAAAATAAATGCCTACTCTTCAAATGTTCACTTATTATAGTGTATAAATACATACATTTTAAACTTTTCGAAGGTGAATCTCCTCCTTCTGTCACTCAAGCAATATTGTAGTTTGAAAAAGTTCTTTCGACATCAGATGATGTGGTGCAAACATAATGTACTGCAGATCACATTGCCTTGTAAGCACTGTTTCCTTATGCACTTGCAAATTATTGTTAATGTGTACCATTTTAAAATAGCCTGGGTTTTTCTCAAGTATGGTTTTTATGTTGTTTTTTTATTTTATCCATGACAGATCCACCGCCCGCCTAGGTAGTGTAGATGGTAGCATGTCTGCCTGACGTTCAAGAGGTCCCGAGTTCGAATCTCGGTCAGGATTAGTTACCTGGATAAGGTTTTTTCTAGGGTTTTCCCTTATCTTGATAGATGAATGTCGGGTAACTCTAAGCTCCATGGACCGCGGGCTTACTTGAGCAACATTCATCGTCTGATATGACTTAACGTTGGAGGACGTAAATTGCAACAAAAAAATGACATCCACCAGCTGCTGAGTCTATCTGTTGAGCTAGTTCTTCTATGAGCCCTATGGCATGAGGCATTTTATTACCTCTCTTTTCTAGCTGAACAATGATTTTGGATGGGTCTGAAAAACTGTTTCTGATGACAACCAAATCTTCGTATAACTTACTTGAAATGAGGGACTGAGCGGCTCATACTGCAGAACTAGACTCGTTATTTAACACACTAAAAATTTCAGTAACTATGTCGTAATGATCCGCATAATACATAGTGGCATTTAACCAGGTGCCCCAGCGAGTTGTAACTGGCTGAGGAGATAAAGGGATGTTAGGTGTCATTTCTTTAGAGTTATGTTTTCTGCTTGGAGCTTTCAAAAACATCTTTTTTACGTTTGCAATGAAACTGTCTACATCATTGTAACTTCACAAATTTCCTCGGCTACACAATGGAGTCCGTGCGCCAGACAGGTCACATGCAGCATGTTAGGATACATGTTCTGAAGCTCTTTGCCTTATCATATAACTTGCAGTGTAGGTGATGAAAAGGAGGGAGTACATGATCTACATTTATTCCCTCTGGATACAACAGCGTCATGCTTGTTTGTCACATGGTTCACATTTGTACTAATTTCTGATGTTAATAAAAATGTTTCTCTTGGTTTGCTTGGCAATAGCGTTCCCAAGACAGTTGTAACACAACTGCCTACAGCATCTCTGGTTTCATCAATAGAAATCCACTTTTTATTTTCACCCATTCTTTTTCGTATTTGTGATATGACATTATTGTAACAGTGTGGTAATTCTCGTTTAAGTAAAGTTGTTTGAGAAGGAAGACTCGTTTAGTATACTTCTGTATAAACTTCTTAAAATGTGTATTTTCTACTGTGTGTATCGGTATATTTGCACACACCATCATCTTACACAAGTCCTGAAAGAATTTGGACTGAGTTGGTGAAGTTGCACTTGACCCTGATTGTTCCTCGACCTCTGTTCTTGCTAAAATCCTTGCTTGATGTTTCTTAGTGTTGCAGTGCTGTCTCAGCCATTTGGGTTTATTGCCCTTAATTTCTACATAGCATACCTTGCATTGGATATTTTGTCCCTTCTGTGTGAAAATATCACCTCTTGATAACTCTTCATCCATCGTACGTTTATGTGCTTCTGACATTTATGTTCTTCACTGTTAGCGAACAAATCAGTCTGCAAATACTGTCACTGCCACTAACGGCAGTGCGTGCAGTGTTTGTATGGCCCTGAGTGTTTTGACGTATGACGTAATAGGTTGTATTAGGTCGTGAGGCAGTTTACTGTGTTCTCCCGCGGGGTTTCTAAAAGTCCTAACTCTAGTCATTATATAAGGATAGCAGTGTTTGTTAGTCACATGTTGGTAGCTCTGCATGTAAAGTGGTATAAACATCTTGATGGTCATATAAAAAAGGAGATAGCAATGGACCAAGCACTTAATTTCTTCCCACTGGATATTTTTAAGAGCAATTACAGTATGTCAAAATACACCCAAATTCTTTGTGAAATAGCAGTCACTTTGTTCACTTTGTGACTGTGCTTCTTATATGGCAGAGTCACAACTTCTGAATGAAAAACAGTGGGATCAAAGCATAGCCAAGGGATCAAGGATCTTAAATCCTACACAAGGGATTGAGGATTGTAAACCACAAAGGCAACTGGAATGTAATGAAAAGAACAGTTCCAGGCAAACAACAGGGCATAGTGGTGGGATCTCTGAACCTTAACCCAAATTATTTACTATCTAGGGGAAAAAAGTTGGATAGTACAGAAATTGCCAAGTATAAGTAGAGTCAGACTGAAAAATTCAATACCATAGCCAGGATTTGAACCATAGAACTCCCAGTCTCTGTCCGGTTGCTTTTAACCATTGAGCTACTACTATGGCCAACATGCCAGCATGACATAAAATTCTCCAATTTAAGTCCCAGGCTTCATAGTTACACTATTAGTAAATTGATGAAAATTAATCATTCTTCAACACTGGTTGTGTGTAGGCTAAAATTTGGTTAGGTAGAGTCAGACTGAAAAATTCAATGCCATAGCCAGGATTTGAACCATGAATCTCCAGTTTCTATCTGGTTTCTCTTAAACATAGCTACCATGGCCAAACATGCTAGCGTGACATTAAATTATCCAACTAACTCATATTTTCCTGGTAAAGCACTTATATACAATATCATTTGTGGCGACTTAAATTGCCATAAGTACTAAAGTTCCAGACTCCATAGTTACCACTATTAGGTAAATTGATGGAATCAATTTATCAGTGGTGACGAGTATGTTTGAAAGAACTAAAACAGATTTCGTTATAATTTATGATTTGTCATTTTCCAACATATACAGTTGTATCAAAATGGAGCACTTTGTTGACATTTATCAGTTTATTTTTATATATATATATCAGGCTTTATTTGTTCACATCTCTTATAAACTAATAAATGCATTTTTCTTCTTTAAATCATCTTTCTTCCACATTTTAACATATTGTGACTTTGTGGGTTCGTGAAATTAAAAGTCTGATTGCACCACTCAAAAATGTTCTTTATTTCCACAGACTTACAGTTGAACACTTGCCAATTCCACAGAATTACGTAATGCACACATTTACGATTCACCAGTTCGTCCGTTACAGTTCCACTTGCACTCACAATCACGTAAACTCCTCCGACGCACGTACACAGTCTTCTTGTCCGTACACTAGCACGACGCTGCTTCGCTGCTCGCCAAGAACTGACTGACCTCACTCATTACAGCCCTTTTTATAGGAATATCACTGTTTTCTAGAAGTCTCTGGTTTCAGTGAATCACCGCGAAGGTTCCAGATGGCAGTGGAAGGGGGAAGAGGTGGCCAGCGACAAGTGACACTTCCCCAATCATCCCCTCAGTTAGTGACTGAGACTAATGGGTGGGTGTGGCTTGGATGCCTCTGGTCCCTGCTCAGCTGCCGTTGGTCGGGCTTTCCGATAATTGGGTGACAATATGTCTATATAAATATTCTTTTTGTCTTGTAGATATCACAGTTGTGTAGTACTTGTAAATGGCTTCTGAATTCCTCTGGATTTTTGGTATTAAACAATAATTTAAAAAATATATTCACATGTTTTCTTCCTCTTCTTCTGCAACTGCCCTCTTATACCACTACGAGGTGTCAGAGTATTCTTGTTCCTCTTAACCCTTATGCGGGTTGAGGAACGGAATCTCTGGAACAGTAATAGAGAGAATCCAGGATGGGTGATCAGCCCGATGCGTGGCATGAGAGTGAGTGAAGTGGATGACAGAATGAGGGCATGATGAAATGCTAGAAAAAGATGATGGAACAAGTGGTGGAATGCTGGTGGGGGAAACTGGAACACCCAGAGAAAACCAGCCCCAGCACTGTGTTGTCCACTTTGCGGTGTTCTGGGACTGAACCTGGGTTACCTTGGTGAGTGGTCTAACCATTTGATCACGGCATAGCCATTCACATGTTTTAAGAGTTTAAGTTCCCAAAGTAAGAAATAAAAACTCTGCAGAATGCTCTATAATAAGCTCTTGACTATTATTTAAGTTAATTGGTGGAAACCAATCATTTCTTCACACTAGCCGTACATAGGCTTAGGTTTTGTATGGATAGAGTCAACATGAAAAATTCAATGCCATGACCGGGATTTGAACCACGGATCTCCTGGTTTCCATCCAGTCGCTCTAACCCATTGAGCTACCATGGCCAACTGGACGGAAACCAGGAGATCCTTGGTTCAAATCCCAGCCATGGCATTGAATTTTTTATGTTGACTTTATCCATACAAAATCTTGACTATTATTTTCACTGCTTTTTTTTTTTTTTTTTTTTCTACTGATGCAAACTATTTTTTCTCAACAGCGTTACCCCACAAAATAATGCCTTATTTTAAGATGGAATGAATATAAATAAATTATACGATCTTAAGAGTTTCTGTTATGTCAGACACCTAAGGGCATTAACATATTGAACTTTATATAGATAGTAAATATACAGAGTTGAACAGAAGTATTCAGGAAAATGTACATGAATACTTGAATGGCTATCTTTTTTAAACTGTCTAGTATTTGACATGGCATATCCTGCATGGTGACAGTATCTCTATATTATGGAGGAAATTGCCAAACTCAGGAATAACCACTCAAGAACTGTGAGTGGTTACTTGGGACAACTATCTTGCACCATTGGCAAAAAAATTCATAAATATGTATGTACATGGAAACTGCCTGGTAAACAGCATGCTTTGTATGCTTATTAAGCTTAAGTTTGTTTCTCTTGTGTACAGTCAAGGGATTGGTGTTCAAATCTGCCTATTTACCCCACAGCTTCCTAGCAAGTGTAAACATGGGCTGCAAAGCAAAGAAAACCGATCTTGAGGAGCTTCAAATTATAATAAATTTGCACACAGAAGGTAAAACCAATTCAGAGATAGGAAGAATGGTTCAGCAGATGCTTAACAATTTCTCAGAACTATAACATCACCAAAATGAATGGCAGGGAAAGAAGAGCTGTGATTAATATGGCAAACAGAACTCCTAGAATTGCAGCCCAGCTGAAAAATGAAATGAAATGTGTAGTGTTTAACGCCCGCTTTTACTACATACGGCACCGCAGGCGATGACACTGAAGATGCATGAGATGAAGATGGAGCACCGGTGGAATGAGATGGCGGGGGAAACCGGAGATCCCGGAGAAAACGCGCCCCAGCGCCGTGTTTTCCACTACAAATCTCACTTTGCGGTCACCTGGGATCAAACCCGGGCCGTCTTGGTGAGAGCCAAGCGGTCTAACCACTGAGCCACGGCATGGCCGCCCAGCTGAAGGAATCATTGGTAAAGAACTTCATCCAGGTACAATCACCAGCATTCTAAATGGTTAAATTAATTAGGAGTCGATTAATGACACAGTTGTGTCGACTCCTAATTAATTTAATTTATACAACAACACTGTTTTCAACACTTCCATGAAAGGATTCTAAATGGTGCTCGTTACTATGCAAGGGTGCCAAGGAAGAAGCCATACAGAGTAAAGTAAGTTAGAAAAAGAAAAGGAATTTGCCAAAACATACGTCTAAAATTCTGGAATGATGTTCTGTGATCTGATGAAAGTGAATTTAATGTTTTTCTCAGTGGTGATAGAATCTTAATTTGGAGGAAACCAAATACTAAGTGGCATCCAAAGAATATGATGGCTATAGTAAAACAAGATGTGGGGGTGCATGATATCTGCATGTGTAGTGAATGACAGTGCCATGAATAAGCATGACTATTTATGCATACTTAGAAAACATTAGAAAAACAGTGCTCAGAAGTTATGAGTTTATAGAAACTTTTATTGCCAGTAAGATGACACCAAATACACCACAGAAGTGGTTCAAATATGGTTTCTGTACCATGCTCCATGACTTCTGCATATACCACCACAATCTCCAGACCTGAATCAGATTTAATATATTTTGAATAAGCTAGAAGAACAGGCGAGAAAAAAAAAACATATATCAAGTAAAACTCAACTGAAGGAAATACTCTTAGAGGAGTAGAATAACATTGGAGCTGATATGGCAACCACACATGTGTGGTCAATACCTAAAAGGCTATCAGCTGTTCTCTTGCACAAAGGTCTAATAATGAAGTATTAAAATACAAATACTTTTTTCCAGTTCAAATAAAGTGTTTTTCTATGTATTGCTTTAGAATAAATATTTAAATTTCCTCTTCATGCACATATTTCTTTTTATTAAGGAGTCAATAACACTGAATATGTAGCTCAGTGCATGTTGCAATTCCTTTCTTGGAAGTGTTGAAAACAGGGTTGTTATGATAATTTAAATTTAAAGGAATGACACTAAACAACACTTTTAAATTTTTCTGGAACATGTTTCAGAGACTTTGCCTCTATCCTCAGCCGGCCATCGACTGGTTCTCATTGGTGTAGTTGGCGATATTTTGTCACAGGTCTCCTTTGGTGGCCGTTCAAGGAACTTGCTGAACAAATCTTTCTGGGGGATGTCGAAATTGAATACTTTGTTCCTATTTTTTGAAATGAAGATTTGTTCTCATGTGGATAGTTCTTGTTTTCCTGATGTATGTTTTAGTAGTTTTGAATTAAATTTAAAGGGAGTCGATTAATGACACTAAACAACACTTACTTTTAAATTTTTCTGGAACATGTTTCAGAGACTTATGTGGATAGTTCTTGTTTTCCTGATGTATGTTTTAGTAGTTTTGAATTAAATTTAAAGGGAGTCGATTAATGACACTAAACAACACTTACTTTTAAATTTTTCTGGAACATGTTTCAGAGACTTTGCCTCTATCCTCAGCCAGCCATCGACTGGTTCTCATTGGTGTAGTTGGCGATATTTTGTCACAGGTCTCCTCTGGTGGCGGTTCAAGGAACTTGCTGAACAAATCTTTCTGGGGGATGTCGAAATTGAATACTTTGTTCCTATTTTTTGAAATGAAGATTTGTTCCCATGTGGATAGTTCCTGTTTTCCTGATGTATGTTTTAGTAGTTTTTTAGTGTCATTAATCAACTCCCTTTAAATTTAATTAATCAGTGCATGTTGTTCATGTGCATTGTAATCACATTCTTAGTACTAACAACGGCATCTGAATATTTATGTCTGCCTCTAAGTGCAATTTCCAATTTTATGTGGTTATTTACAAGCCCAAGAACTTAGCTACCTTACTTTTCAGAATACTTCTGTTACATCCTATGTTTGTCTTTGAATCTTGTGTGCTGTATGAGTTGAACCTCATGACATTAATTTTAAGGTCAATTTATTGCTTCAGACCCTTTTTTTTTTTCAATTCAATTCAATTTATTTCATCCATATGATCCCTATGCACATTATGTTAAGTACATCATAGTTTGAAGTTTATGAGACTCCTAGTCCATGAGTGAAATGTATATACACTCTATAATTACTTTGTACTAGCCCCATTGTTTCTGTTCTTTAAATAATAGATAATCAGTCATCTAATTTTAATTTGGTATGAAGAAGTTTCGTTTATGCTCAAAAGTCTTTGCCAGATCTCAGAAAATTCCTCTACAAGTATCCTGTTAAATAGTCCTGCACTATGGCATAGCAGCCCAAAGCACTTTGCTTTGATTCCCTGCCACGGAAATCGCCCACGTTCAGTCCCACCCTTGTGGTATGTGGATTTTAAGTCCCAGTTATAGGACCATTGCCCACTCAGCATTGTGAGGAAATTGAGAGCTATGGTAAGTAGTGAACCCTGGTCTAGAAAGCCAACTTTCCAGATGGGGATGCCATGATGCTAACCACATCTTCTCCTTGTATTGGTTGGATGATTGCTTACCTCTGTGTTGCACATGTGGGCATGAGGGTGGCAGTCAAGGTGGCAAGCTTTGGCCCACTAGCAGGCTGTTATGCCACACATTATTTTATGCTGTTAAATAATGTTCTTAGCTATATGTGGCATTTGTTGAATTAGGCTTTCTGAAACCAA
The DNA here is from genome assembly GCA_030765055.1 of Mantis religiosa. Lineage (NCBI taxonomy): Eukaryota > Metazoa > Arthropoda > Insecta > Mantodea > Mantidae > Mantis > Mantis religiosa. The sequence continues at coordinate 67,665,589 of CM060955.1, read as the reverse complement.
ACACAGTTTTATCAGTGAGATAATGAGCTATCATTTCAAAATGTTAGTAAAAATCTGTTATAGGTTATTTTCAAATTTTTTTTAGAAAATATTGTTAGAAGAAATATTAATCTGTAGTTAAGACACCTCACTCCTTTTCATACAGTGGTTTAAAAATTTAATATTTAAATCTCTCAAGGATTACATTATTTTTCAAATATCCATTACACAAGCAACTGAAGTGAATATACATGATTCAGGAACATTTCTTTATAAGTTCAAGCATGGTTTCATCATAGCCTTAATTCTCAATGGCAATACTTGAATATAAGTTCTATGAGCAGCACATAAGAGTCATGTTGGCATCTCATGCCTCAGGGTTCTTCATTTAAAATCTAACAGAGCACATCACCTGTCCTGTGACCATGCTGGAGTCCCGAACTACTGGCTGCTGTGATGCATGGGGGTTAGTGGTGTGCACTCCGCTCAGCCACCAACAAGAAAAGGTACTTGATTCTAGAGCAATGCAGTGACATGTGTAAAAGTTATTATAAATGGGAATCATCAAGCCATGTTCACACAGAGTATATTCAGACATTCCCTATTGAAAGGCCTCCTTCTAGATTTACAGTTCACAGGATTGTGAAGAAATTTGAAACCACTGGTTCTGTAGCAAACAAAAAGTGAACGTGTAAACATACAGTGTTAACAGAGGAAAAGTTAGATGACATAGGTGCATCTTTTGAACGTTCACCAACCAAATCCATCCCAAAATTAGCACAACAGGTGGGAATTTCAGAATCTTCTGCACATAGAGCAACTAAATTATTAAAACTAAAATCGTATAAATGTACAAGTGTCTGTGCTTTAAAATAAGGTGACCCACTATCACGAATGCTTCATTGTGAATGGCTTCTTTCATCAGTATTGATCCATAGCTCCTGTTCTTTTCCAATGAGGCTTGGTTCCATCTCAGTGATCTGTCAACACTCACAATAGTCAGTACTGGCCTTAAAAATCCACATCACATTCAAGAAATCCCTCATTATGATAAGAAAGTATGAGTTTGGTGTGCTGTTAGAGCTAGATGCATAACCAAATGAATGTAATACAAGCAGGCTGTATATGCAGATATAACATTTTGAGCCCATTTTATCATGAACTGACAGAAGAAGAGAAATAATATGTGTAGTTTCAACAAGGTTCTGCTACTACCCATACAGCAGAGGAGTTCATGAATAAAATCAGGGAAGTGTTTGAAGATAGAATGATTAGTGCCTCTCGCTCCCTCGAACTAGCAGTGTGTTATTTTTACTTGTGGGGTAACCTGAAAAACAAAGTTTACGAGACAAATCCTCATGCATTTGAAGAACTAAAACAAAATATTACAAATGAAATTCGGAAACATTGCAGTTGCCCAACGTGTGAATCTGAATGTGTTCTCCCAATATAATACATGTTAAGCCTAGGGTGGAAACATTTCCAGCATCTTCTATAAGGTAAGGAGCATTATACATGCTTTACACATGGAGTTCATGTAAGAATGTTTATTTAGGAGTGGACATCTAATTGTGCACAGGCAAAATGCTGTGCATGCATTAGATTTTAAATGAACTCTGCCTAATTGCACATATAACTTTTATTTTAAGGCTGTATTTATAGTTACAACAAAAAGCATAAACATGTTAACATTACATAAATACATAAAATATGAAGCTATTAACAGTGAAGCAAACAAATATATACAAATATAACAATTTTTAACTTAAAACTTCACTTATCTTATAAGAAATGATGACAATTTTCTTATAAATTATCCGGGATCACAATTTCATGTAAAACTTATGCACATCTTTAGCTGGAAACAAAGCTGTCGCCATCGTTACGAACACTAGTTGTTGATATGTTCTTGTTAGTACTACCAAAATCTGAAAATAAAACTAATTTAAAAACAGAATTGGCTGCAAGTATTTCAAAATACATTATGCGATGTTTTTTTTTTTTTTTTTTTTTTAAATAAATATCTTTTCCCAAACCATTATATCTTTCGGACCACTTAATTGTTTTAATAATTTAACTTCTGGATTTATCTCATGGTTAAATGATCAAAAATGATCTGCTGCAGCCGATTTATCTGTGTGTTTATACTTAATGTTACGAAAATGTTCTTTCGTTCTGGTTTCTAAATTACGTTTTGTCTTTCCAATATAAACTTTATCAAATCAAAACAATTAAACTGATAAATGCCATATTTTTTATTATTAGGAATTTTATCTTTTTTATAGAAATGCAATAAATGTTTAATACTATATTTATTTTGAGGAACTAAAGTTATATCAAACTCTTTAAAAATGTAATATAAAAATTATTTGTGGTTGGTTTATTGACACTCGTCACCTACTTTTTCATATATTTATGAGAGACTAGTTTCAAAGGCCCTGGCCTCCATTTTCAATCTCTTTCCAAATGGAAAATGGAGGCCACGGCCTTTGAAACTAGTCTCTCATAAATATATGAAAAAGTAAGTGACGAGTGTCAATAAACCAACCACAAATAATTTTTATATTAATTTTGACGTCACTGTTACTAAATTCCTCCAAACACACATCTTTAAAAATGTTTTGAAAATATTTATTAACCCAAGGATGGTAAGTAAATTTTTTAAAATTATAATCGTCTTTTATTTTTCTAAGGGTAGAAATATCATTAACAGTTTTTTGATATTTTAATTTATCAATTTTTTTATTCATAAAGTCTTTATTAAAACCATTAATTATAGCAGTATTAATATGTTTATATTCTTTATTAAATTCATCTTTATTCAGGGGTATATTTATTAATATATTTTAAGTTACAAATTGTTATATATATATATATATATATATATATGTTAACATTACATTAGAGAGCACTTAATCACTTTCAATAGAAAATTGTATATTGCTGATGGAGAATTTTCTTCTAACAAGAAATGAAGTGAAATGCTTAGGAACAGAATGTAAAATCAAATTAAGAAAGAGAATCAGGTAACTTTTATACATGCTGAAATATTTTGATAGTTACACATAAATTTAATTGTGCTCAGTGTATAACAGAGAATTTGAGCATTAACAATAAAATTGTAAATTAGTTCTATGCTTTCTCTAATTGAGTAATTCTGGATGGATAGTATTGACAGAGTTAAAAGCTATACTTGGCATTTAACACAAATTATGTACAATTGAGTCTTAACACTTAAGGTTTACCACTTATGCAAAAGCAATTCAGAATAAAGAGTACTTCAGAGGATATTCCCAGAAAATTCAAGATATACATTTCACTGCCCATGAAAAATATCTTAAAAATATGTTATTATAATCAAAATCATTAGCAATTTTAAATAAAATCAAAATTTTTGAAAATGTTTCTATATAAAGGGTAGTTTGGTTTGAGGCATTTTCTTGAAAATCATATTGTATCTCTGAAAGATCCTGAATGTAAATTAATTTTTACTTTCCTATTCGCACACACATGTCTTTTCCTTAAAAAGCTTTTGGGGGCGGGGTGGAGGGGGGGGGGGGCAGGTCAGGGACTCAAAATAGGTATTTCCCATGAAATCTTGACATCTAAGATTTGATCAAATTACAGTTCTTCCCCTAAGTACTGTAGTAGTACAGAGAGTAAGTAAGAAGCAGTTTCATGGAGATGCATAGAAAGCTACACAATTAAAAGCCAAGAATTTCTCACGTGTGTTTATGCATTACTCTAAAGCAATAATGTGTATGATTAAACAGTATAAAAAGAGGAGAGAGAGAGAGAGAGAGAGAGAGAGAGAGAGAGAGAGAGAGAGAGAGAGAGAGAGAGAGAGAGTAAAGAAAAGAAAGCTTTCTACCTGTTATTTAAGGTCTTTGAGCTGCAGATAATTTAAAACTGTGGATTTTCTTTTCACAGGAAAAGTTTAGAAAAGACTTCTTTATATATAAAATACGCATTTGTATTTCAGGAATATCAAATGCTGAGAAAAAGCAGCACCTTCGCAGCAATATAGAAAACTACATCTCTCGTGCAGAAAAGCTGAAGAAACACATAGAAGAAGAAAAGACGGCTGGAAAATATCATGAGCAGATAATGATTGAAAACGATTCTACAGGACATAGTTACAAGAGTGTGTTTGGAAGATTTCTTGATGATGAGGTTATTGCTGTTGAAGTTGAAGATCCATACATACGGAGTTTCCATCAGGTAAATGTGAAGTCTTTTTTTGTAATTTATGCCTTCAGTTTTCATTTAAAGAGTATCAAAATCAAAGATTTTATATCATAATTTGATTTGATATAATTTATTAAGTACTAAACAAAATATGTCTTAGCCTACCCTTAAGCTGAGCCCTGGTTGTTTTACTAATGGCACAGCCCTTCAATATATTTAGTTTATATGCTTGGTGTGTGTTTGCTCCTTTTAGTGGTTATTGATTTTGTTTTACTTTCTATCTTGATTCATTTTTTTGCTATTTGCCAAATATTTTTCCCCAGTGGTTATTTACCTCTTATTTCAGATTATTACTATCACTTCATTTGACCTTGATTTTCTTGCTTGCCCTTTCCCTATTATTATTTTTAATATCTTCATCGTTGTTGAACTCCCTGCTTTTTTTCAGCCCTTCTTCCGATTACCTATTAATTTAGTCTTAATTGGTGAAAAAATTGAAAAATTCAATGCCATGGCCGGGATTTGAACCACGGATCTCCTGGTTTCCGTCCAGTCATTCTTAACCTTTGAGCTACCATGGCCAACGTGCTGTCCTGACATTAAATTCTCCATTTGACTCATATATTTCCCCAGTAGACCACTAGGGGCTCTCGCATCCGAGATACACCGTTTGTAGCGACTTACTATTGTAAGTACTTGAGTCCCAGGCTTCATCATTTAGCTTTTTTATTATTTTAGTTAATTGATGTAAATTAATCATTTCTCCACACTAGCCATACATAGGCTAAGATTTTTGATGGATAGAGTCAGCATGAAAAATTCAATGCCATGGCCGGGATTTGAACACGGATCTCCTGGTTTCCGTCCAGTCATTCTTAACCTTTGAGCTACCATGGCCAACGTGCTGTCCTGACATTAAATTCTCCATTTGAAAAATTTCCAAATTTTAACTAGTGATCTACTGGGGAAATATACAAGTCAAATGGAGAATTTAATGTCAGGACAGCACGTTGGCCATGGTAGCTCAAAGGTTAAGAGCGACTGGACGGAAACCAGGAGATCCGTAGTTCATATCCCGGCCATGGCATTGAATTTTTCATGTTGACTCTATCCATCAAAAATCTTAGCCTATGTACGGCTAGTGTGGAGAAATGATTAATTTCCATCAATTAACTAAATTAGTCTTAATTGTTCATATCTTCTCTACTTCTCATGATCTCGTGCTATTTTCTTTTCCCTTTCTGCAATTGTAGTCATGTTTTGCCTTGCCACTACTTCTCGATTTCCCATTCTTATTTCTTACTCCTTTTCAAATTCTCTGTGTTCCCACACTTGTTTTACTCTGTACTTGCCATATTGCAATTACATCTTTCCTTTTTTTCTTTGTTCAACCAACCACCATTTCTAAGTTTTCCCCTCTACCAACATATATGTACAGCCACTTCTCCACATATCTTTGCTCTCTGGACAATTTCTTCAGATGTTGAAGTCAGCTTGTTCAATGTTGCTGCATCATCAGATGTTGTTCTGCTTTCTTATTGTCATTTCTCTCCTCAGCTGCTTTTCCATCAATCCGCAGTTTGAATTTTCATATAAATCCATTGTATACTTGTTTGCATGCCTCAGTTAGCTTCTTCCTTTGTCTTTTTGTTCATATGATAGATCCTTGTTTCATACTATACATATTCCTCTTTCTAGTTACCTTTTTCTATTTACTTTTTGTAATATATAACATATTAACATGTACTGTTTACTTACAGGTGAGTCAGCTGCCCCTATTTATTCTTATCTATGCAACCTGCAGTTTATAGTCTAATGTAAAAACATTGACCCTTTTAGCACAAAAGCCATTTTGCAGCTCTGACCTTCTAATCAGTATTCTCACACTCAGCATTTATACTTACAGCCCTAAATGAGGACCAAGACTGCGAAAAGCTGAAAAAAAATATGGTTTTTCATGCATATAATACTATCAAGGTAATAACGTGTGCTTTCCCAAAGAGTAACATAGAATACATGACAGCTAGACGAGTGAATTGGTTAGCTGCTGCAATAGGTATGGTGATGTAAAGGCTAGGCTCAAAATGAGCAATCTGGCGAACCGTGTTAACAACCTAGAGGAAAAGGCTGACAGCAACACCAAGTCCCTGAATGCCATGGTGGAGGCAAAAGATTAAAGGATTTGAAGGTGGATGCGACAGGAGGTGACAAATCTGCGCACGTCAAATGATCTAAGTACGGTGGCACATCAACTTTCGAAGTCTTCTGAAGCCAATTAAGACACAGTGGCCAAGCACAACAAGTGGTCACCAGAGGAGCCGCACATCTATAGCCAGCCTTCATCGACAGGCTGCAGAGGTCCTAAATGTGGTTCAGACAGCAGCAGCACCCATGGACATCTGGGAGGACCTGGAAAACAGCTTCAGAAACAACTGCTTAGCCGCAGCCTACCGCAGCCAACTGAACTCAAGGTCACAGCAGCCAGGGCAGACGCTGCAGGAGTTCGCCCTGGCAATCGAACAGCTGGCCAGCAAAGCCTTGGTACACCTCCCACCCAAATTCATATCCTGAGAAGCCACCTACACCTTCATTGACGGGGTATGAGACGTCGAGATACGTCAGCACCTAATGCTCAGCGACTAAAAGACCACACACGAGGCGCTAAAGGCCGCATTGAGGATGGAGGCGGCCAAGGTGAGGGCTACCCTGTATTGGAGAACAAGGATTATCCGCTACAATGGGGACCGAAGACCAGCCGTGAAACGCTGGCAAAGACTAGTGGTGTGTGTTGGACACCTGGAGAAAGACTGCCCACACCAGGGAGAGCAGCCGGAAAACGAATACGGGCTGGCGTGCCGAGGTGCACGTCAGTGCCATCACCACCATCCCCTCGAATGACTCGCACCGTCAGCCGGCGTATGGATGACAGCCGCATCGAGGACGGTTGGGTGAAAGGGAGACCGTGCCGCGTGCTCGTGGACATCATCAAACCTGAAGTAGCCAGGGGTTTGCCGTCAAGAAAACCGAGGCGACCATACCAGCCAATGACGGCATCGGGCGTCACCTTGCCCGTGGAGAGGGAGGCCCTGCTGTAGTTGACCTTGGGGCAAAGTGCCTTTTGTCTGTGGGTGTTCGTCGCGAAGGTGGGTGAGGAGGTGATATTAGGACTATATGCCCTCAGGAGCCACGAGGCGACAGTCGACATCGGCACGAAGGTCCTGCGGCTCAATGTAGAAGATGTGATACTCCGGCACCCCCAAGAACGCTTGGGAATCTGCAGGGTCTTCCTGAGGGAAGACGTGGTTGTCCCCGCGAGAAGTGAGATAGTGGTGACGGTGCGACTGGAAGGCCAGCGGACGAAGAACACGATGCTGTACTGGAAGACGTCTGTGCACAGACTCTGTGTAGCCAAGACATTGTTGCCGTGCCGAAAGGAGGTGCCAGTGAAGCTGTTCAACCTGACAGATACCAAACACGACATCCAGGTTGGGACGGAGTTGGGGACGTGCGAGCCCGTGGTTAGCGTAACGCAAATCGACAACATTGGTTCTCTCGTCCACTTGACCCTTCCGCTTGCCCAGCTTTGTGACGTCATCCCTCACGCCGGCCAACTGCTCAAATTTGGCGGTGAGGGCCTCGTTTGCAGCCTTCATTTCTGTGGCCAGGCTGTCATTCGCCGCTTTCATTTCCGTGGTTAATTCGGCCTTCATTTCAGTCATCGTCGCAGCCAGTTTGTTATTAGCTGTTTTCATTTATTTGAGCTCCGCGGCCAGGTTCTTATTTGTGGTCTCCAACTTCGCGGCCAGGTTGTTATTTGCAGCTTCCGTCTTCGCAGCGATGGTGTCACTCGCTCTCTTCATTTCTTTCATCTTGGCGGTGAAATTGTCTTAGCCATTTTCATTTCTTCCATTTTCTCTAAAATCTTTGCCAGTGCAGCTTCCATCGTCGTGTTCTATCCTGACACCAAATGTGATTGTGGGTTTGTAAAATTAGAAGTCTAGTTTGCAGAAATTCAAAATGCTCTTTATTTCCGTAGAAAGACACTTTTGTACAGCCCTTTGCAGCAGGAGAATTACTTAACATACACAAATGCAACCTTCAAGGTCGTCTGCCACACGTTCTCACAGCTGCACACTCGATTCACAAGTCTGTTAACAACTGACTAGCAGCTCCGCTGCACAATGGAGCTGTCCAACTAGCCGCATTGCTTTTATAACCGAACCATCATTTCTCGAAAGTTGCCGAAGCCACATGATCTTTCTGGTGTATCGATTACACTTGGGAACTATCTCTGTCTCTTTCTCCCTCTGTTGCTCTCTCTCGGCAAGTGCCAAGCACTTATCGGCTCCGTGGGCATGGCTTGGGCGCTATCTGTCTCTTTCGCACGCGCTGGCCATGGCTGTACTGTGTCTGGCGACAATATACAGTGATTGCTCTCTGTCCCATACAACACTTATGCACTGAAAGGTCTACCCCTCCTCTATAAACTTTTCTGCCAATCATCCATTCGAAGGCATTCAGAAGGGCATCACATATGTTGCTTAGCACGTTGCATAAATTAAAAAATAAATAGGGGCAGGTGACTCAACTGGTATACAGCATAAGATACACAATACACGAAGGTCATTCCGTAAGTCTTGACTATGATTTGATATCTTTTGAATACAAATACCATCACTATATTGCCTGTGTATACATTCAGAACCCCATGGCAAACTGTACTGAGCTCAAGTAAGAGATGGTGAATGTAAATAAGGATGGTTAGGTACCAGTGCCACACACATTCAGTCTGAAAGATGGATATAAGTAGATTACAACAGTGATCATACATGAAAATTGCTTTGTTCTCCTATAGAAATGCTATTCAATGTCATGCAAACATACAAGAAACTTGATTTTTTTTTTTTTTTTTTTTTTTTTTTTTTTTTTTTTGTGTAATTTACGTCCTCCAACATTTAGTCATATCGGACAATGGATGAAATGGGTGAAATGATGCTCAATGCGTCCGGGGTCCATGGAGCTCAGAGTTACCCGACATTCGTCTTTCAGAATAAGGGAAAAACCTTATCTAGGTAACTCACCCTGATCAAGATTCGAACTCGGTACCTCTTGAACGTGAGGCAGACATACTGCCATCTACGCTACCGAGGCGGGCTAAGAAACTTGACATGTCCATGGCTGTTACTGAATAGAGTTTAACAGAAGACCTAAGTTGTACTATGGAGAAATTAATTACATATGTATATAGGTATGTGAAGGTTAACATTGTTCCGCATTTTATGTCATGTCTTGAAGATTTGCAAAAAATGTTCCAAATATAGTACTGCATCAGTCAACAGAGGTGCTTAAGTGGATGCAGTATATCATCCTGGAAAGGAATGACATCCTCAGTCACATTACTATTGATGAAGCTTTTGCACCAGTATAAAAATCAGAATTGAAGACCCGGTCCACTGAATGGCTTTAGCTGGGTTCACCTTGATGACACAAGGCAAAATCCATCAGCCAGAAAGGTCATACTCATTCTGGATTATGACAGCTATGGTATCTGCAATGCCACCCTGTTCATGTGGGCAACACCATCTGCAACTTTCTGCTGTACCATCTGCAATGTGTGCTGTTGTAAAAGCAACATCTAGCTCAGCTGGATAATGCAATCTTACGCCATAATAATGCAACAGCCTACACTGCCAGTATCAAGACGTGTGTATGCAGTGGGGATTGGGAAACCCTATCCCACCCACCCTCCCTACTTACCAGATCTCAGCCCATGTGACTTCAACCTGATTCCCAAAGTGAAGAAACCATTGTGTGGGTTGCATGTTGCAAATAGGGCGATATCCTAACACCATATTGGTGCAAACATGGATGTCAATGCCCATGGTACTCAGTGTCTTCCCCATCAGTTGCAGTGCTATGTAGATGCCCTGGAGGACCATTTTGAAGAACAGCTGTTGCATTGAAATAATCTAGGTCATAGTCTCCAACTTTCCATGGTCATCTGGCAACAACCAAATCCTCCTTGATGTCATAATCTGTGGATTCAGGCTGCTTGCCTCTCCTAAGCCATGTGTATTTTCTTCTAATTTTCCCAAAGTCTGTTGGTCCTCTCCTCTCAATATAGTTCTATACTCTGGTATATCAGCAGTCTCTTCATTCTGATCAAATTCTGTATTCTGAGTCATGTTTTTTCTCCCATCAATCCACAGTGTGTTCCCTCTAACAAATGCTCATTTTCCTTCTTGTCTAGCTTGCTTCATTGTTTTCAAATAAATATGTTCATTGATTTGTCTCTTTACTTTGAGAGATCTTTAATTGTCCAATTCCTTAAAACTTGCCAATTAAATCTCATTATGGCCCCTTTACAATTATCTGCGTGCATCTGTCTCTTTCTATCCTAAAACAGTAAACTCTCATTTGGCTAATTTCAATTCCCGCTTATGTTGAAGTATTTCTTTCACTAGCTGCTTAGCTACTTTTCTTTATCCTCTTTTATACCAAATATAATCAAATATAACGCTTTGGGAAAAGATATTTATTTTAAAAAAGAAATATAACGGTTTGGGAAAAGATATTTATTTTAAAAAAGAAATATCGCATACTGAATTTTGAAATACTGGCAGTCGATTCTGTTTTTAAATTTCTTTTATTTTCAGAATTTGGTAGTACTAACAAGAACATATTAACATCTAGCATTCGTAACGATGGCGACAGCTTTGTTGTTTCCGGCTGAGATGTGTAAAAGTTTTACATGAAATCACGATCCCGGACAATTTATGGGAAAAATATCACCTTTTCTTATAAGATTAGTGAAGTTTTAAGTTACGAATTGTTATATTTGTAGATATAATCAGATTTATTTTCCTTTGATCCTTCACCATCATTTTTTTAGGTTTTCAATCATTTCTTGAATGCCATAAATGCAAAATACATTATTCTCTTCTGAGCTTAAATTTTGAAAGCTTCTTTAAGTTCTTCCATCCTATTATCTGCTCTTTCATTCTGCTCCATTTTCTTTAACAACATTGTGTCTTCCTATTTTATTTTTCATTGCAGCACATGATGCATATCTTCAGGTCCCAGATACGATTAAATTTCTTCAATTATCAATATGGCTAATATTATCGCTAATCATAGCTGTTCTTTGATTACCGTTTTACTCCTTTTTTCATAATTTCTTTTCCTTTAAATTTTCCAATTCTTGCCCACTATACTTCTTAGTCATCTGTCATCTTCGTACTGTAGCACAGCATATGATAATCTGTCTACGCACTATCACTGCTCGCATTAGACCCTAGATCCTTCTTAATAAAAATAAATGTTCCTTTTAGCTTGTTTTAGTGCTTCTGTTTCCAATTCTGTATTATTAAATGTCACCAAGATGTTTCTTTTGCTTTGTAATTTCCAAATAATAAATGCATCCTGTGGGTTACAGCCTCTCATATTTATTTCCAATCTCTTTGCTAATAGTTTCTGCACCTCCTGAAATGTTCCAATCCCATTTCATTCCTTCACTCCAGAAATTATTTGGTTGTTTCTTCTCATACTGTGTTCTTTATTTTCCATTTTCACCATCTTTGTGTTTAGTACCTCTTGGCTCTTTAGTTTTAATCTGTAACTCCTTGTTCTCCTACCTCCTCAGTTCTTGTTTAAATCTTATTGCCAAGCCATTGTCTCTTGATATAACTTCTGTGCATTTTCCAGTTGCCACTTCTCTTAAACTGCTTTGTTCATGAAACTCCATGAAAGCAGTATGTCCTTACAGTTCCTTTGCCAGTTTAGTACTTTATTGAACTTGTGATTTTATTGATGTTATTTCACAATTCAGTTTTACGTAACTTCCTTTACCTGTCTTTTCCCTGTATTGTTGGTAAAATACTCAGGTTAAGAGCATAATCTGGAAATGAACCATATTAAGCATCGCAGCTTTGCTAGACAAAATTCATAACACTTGGGTAACACTTTCATATACTTTATCTGCAGTGATGTTTAAAACATACCTACTTTAGAAACAAAAAAGTAATATATCGAGATTAACTGTATTGGAACACCACAGTGAAGCGAAATAATTATTAATTTATAGATGAGTCGTATTTATTACACATCTGCTTCACTGTTTTATGTGGCAAAACATAAAACAAGAAATAGAACTGATCAAACAGGCAAAGAAACCTCTAGAACTATAGATTTGGGAAAACATATTTATTATAAGAAGCAGGACCTCTTGATGGTAGATGACGTCATCAAACTTACCAGAACATTAAATGGCAGCACGACACCAAGTCAGATGCAGACACCGGATACATCATCAGTCAACCACAGAACTGACGATAGGGAAGAAGTTCCCAGAAACTAGTCTTCATTAAAAAACTTGTAAGTGGAGAAAAGTATATACAAGGTTGACTCATGCCTAATTTTAGTAACATGGTAGGATTTTCAGGATTGAGGAATACGAGGGGGACCCAAAAGAAACTGGACTCCGAGGGCGCTGCCACTTGTAGACGTAGTGCAGGGTTCTCACGCTCGATGGTGTTAGTAGAGACCTTCATGAAACAGCTGTGCAGATGGTGTCAGTGTAGAGCTGAACGTGCAAGTGTGGTATAGTGTTTCTCTGACTGTTGGCGGGTTACCTCTGCAAAGTCGTTATGGCAACTTTAAAAGAACAAAGAGTGCCTGTGAAATTTTATTTCCTGCTTAAAAAAGCTGCAACAGACACACCAAATGCTTCAGGAAGCTTTCCAGAAGGACGCTATGAGCCGCACACAGGTTTTCGAGTGGTTGGGCGCTTTAAACGTGGTGAGATGTGTGTTGAAGACCAAGCTCATTCGGGATGCCCTTCAACATCGCGAAATGAAGAGAATATTGAAAAGGTCCGCCAAAAGATCGAGGATCGTCGGCAAACGATCGACCAAATTTCAGCAGCGACAGGAATCAGTTGGAGCTCGTGCCAGTGAGTTTTGAGGGAGGATTTGCACATGAAACATGTTGCTGCTAAATTTGTTCCGCGCCTTCTCACACAGGAGCACAAAACGCATGAATGTGTGTCAGGACTTGAAAACAGAGATTGCACGTGGTCCAAACTTCTTGAACAAAGTCATTACAGGGGATGAGAGTTGGTGTTACGGGTATGACCCAGAAACCAAGCAAGCGTCAAGCCAGTGGAGGACTCCCAACTCTCCCAGACCAAAAAAAGCAAGGCAAGTGAGGTCAAAAGTGAAGACGATGATCATTGTCTTTTTTGATGTTCGTGGAATTGTGCATCAGGAATTCGTACCCCTTGGCCAGACTGTTAACCAGCACTTTTACTTGGATGTTTTAAGGCGTCTGCGAGAGGATGTGAGGAGGAAACACCCGGAACTTTGGCGATCAGGTGACTGGTTTCTGCATCACGACAGCGCTCCAACACACACAGCCTTACGAGTGACCCACTATTTGGCATCTCAGAGGTGGTCTGTCGTTCCCCATGCTCTGTATTCACCGGACCTAGTCCCGTGCGACTTTTTCCTATTTCCATGAATGAAAAAAATGCTAAAAGGGGAGCGTTATGAGGATGTGGAGGTGGTAAAAACAGCTTCGCAAAGGGCACTGGATAATATCAAACTTGAAGAGTTCCAAATATGCTTCCAACAGTGGGAAAAGAGACTTGACAGGTGCATCGCGTGTGATGAAGAGTATTTTGAAGGTGACTGAAGTAATTTTGTAAAAAGGTTCATCAATAAAATTGTTATGACAACATTCCGGTTTCTTTTGGGTCCCTCCTCGTATATGGCATTTTCCAGTATGGATCTGATAATTGTAATTTTGATTTTATATTTCCATTTGATGATGTAAAAGGAAAGATGAGAAATAAATAACAAATTACAAAAAATTACAAATATATATGGCAGACTAATGGATAAAATAGTAACTCAAGTAATGTATAAGTAAATAAAATTGTAAAAACTTTTTTGTACAAATGGTTTTTAAATAAAAACCAACATATATACAAAAGAAGTACTACAAAATATAAATGAAGTGTGTTCATAGGTCCACTTAGAGTATGTTCTTCTGCATTGTTTCCAGTGCCAGAACTTCTTGCGGCTCTGTGAATTGCTTGTGAAATCCTGTAATAACCTGAGAAGAATTTCCTTGGTCACAACATTAAATGGAAAAGCAACAGAACAAACCCAGTGGATAGAAAGCATAAAAGGCAACCTACAGTTCCGGTATAAAGTGGATATGAGAGTGACCTTTTCACCTACATTACATGATCGTCAAATAAAGTAAGTCATTTGCAATTGTAGTTACATGTTATTTATTCAGTATTATTATTTTTAGAAAGGGGGTTAATTGAATTTGAGAAACTAGGTCATGTCCAGGATTGTAACAATTGATCTTTTGATTTCTGATCTATTATACCTGCCAACAGAGCCACAGTAGCCAGTGATATATTTTGGAATAAAAATTAATTATTCTGTTTTTTATTTTACGTCCTCCAATGTTAAGTCATATCGGACGGTAAATGAAGTGGGTAAAAAGATGCTCAAATGTGTCCAGGGTCCATGGAGCTTACAGCTACCCAACATTCGTCTTTAAGGATAAGAGAAAACCCCAGAAAAACCTTATCCAGAACTCACCCTGACCGAGATTCGAACTCAGGACCTCTTGAAAATTATTCTGTTGTCTTCTGTTGTGAGTCTTCATAAGAGTTCAGGGTTTCATTAAATTTATGCAAGTTGTACTACATAAAATATAATTATTTGTCACAAACTTCACTTATCTTTTTAAGAAAATTGATAAAATTTGCGAGATTAGTTTCACTAATAATAATAATAATAATAATAATAATAATAATAATAATAATAATAATAATAATAATAATAATAATAATAATAATAATAATAATAATAATATTTATTATTTGTACTTCAATATCTTACAATCACAATTACAAGTTTTACAATTCTAATCTAGGAACAAATTTGTCCGCTGCTTATATTATGGGCTGATAGTGGCGTTGGCTCCCTGGCCATTTACCTCTATCCTACCCCTTATACGACCTTGACCTAATGTTCTGATTGTATCTTCTATTTCTGTACCTCTTGCTTCCTTGCCCTTCTCAACCATTTCTCTTTGATTTTGTCAGCAAATTTCCCCACCTCCCTTATTCTTTTCTCTCTTTTCAACGTAAGCATTTTTATTGTTACTACGTAAGCCCCTTTATTATCCCAGTTCTTATCCTGTATTAATTTCCTCCAGTTTTCAATTTCTTTACACTCCACTACGTAATGTTCTAAGCTTATTTTCTTTCCACATAGAATGCACTCCTTTGGTGAACCACCTCTCAATATGGCTCCTGTCCTTAACCAAGCTAAACCCTCATCTATCACATATGTCTATATATGTTTTTCCTACCCCATTCTGTCTTCATTTTCAGGTATACATTTAGTGATTTATTACTAATCACATTTCCCCACGTCACTTGTCTATCAGTGTCCTCTATCTTATTCATAATAATTGTCCAAGAACCTTTTACATTTCTTTCTCTCTCATGCTAGATATCCCCCATCCCTATTTTGACCAGCGTTCTCTCTAGCTCTGCCCACCAGCGTTCTCTCTAGCTCTGCCCACCAGCTGTCCTTACATGTTGAATTCTTCTGTTGCTCTAAACAGATCTTTAAGATGTTATCTCCATCCTTTTTTATACAACTATAACAATATTTTAAACATCTTTCTGTTATTATCCCACTTCACAAGGTCTTC
Source organism: Mantis religiosa (assembly GCA_030765055.1). NCBI lineage: Eukaryota > Metazoa > Arthropoda > Insecta > Mantodea > Mantidae > Mantis > Mantis religiosa. Next base: position 67,649,680 of record CM060955.1, on the reverse strand, counting down.
CAAGTTCCATTCTAGCTACTCCATTTGGCATTGACTTATTCAGACCTAGTATCTCTTTACAGAACTGTTCATATGTGTGTTCAACATGATTTCTTATCTCATTTGCCCCCCACAACTCCACACCATGTGTCATTTTTTATTCTACTATTGCTTCATAGATTCTTTCATGCCACTTTACTGACATCTGGTAATTTATATTTACAGCTCCTTACCCCAGAGATCGCTCTCTTCCCTTTCACTCTTATCTTTCTCCCATGTGCTCCCCAGCATCCATTATAGCACAGTCTCATCCCTAAATAGTCAAACTCCTTTACTACCTCCACTTTTTGGTCATTTAGATACCACTTATCACCCTTCTGAAACACTACTATTTTTGACTTGCTTATATTGATTCTGATCCTCCATTTCTTACAGTAGCTGCTAATTTCATTTATTGCTCTCTGTAATCCTATCACTGTTATAGATGCTATTATCAAATCATCCGTAGACACATAGTAACCCTGGTATTATCTTATTCCTAATAATTGGGCAGTGGTTATTTTTTTCAACGCTCTCAGTTATATCATCAATGAACAAGTTGGAACAATATAGGGCTATTAAATTATAAATGAGTCGTATTTATTACACATCAGCTTCACTTACATACCTATATTGAGGACATGTTTCGCGAACTATCGTTCGCATCATCGGCTCTAATGCAACTAAAGCTTGATCCAGTGGTGTGGGTAGTTCTGGAGCTGCTGCAGCCATCTGTTGATTTTGTGATGAATTTAAATGTGCGTCTGTCTTCTGGTGGAATTTCGAAGTTCATTAGTTGGTTTTTTATGTTTTTCTATGTATATTCTCTCCCATATGACGAGTTCACTATGTTTTTGTACGTATTTTAGTAATTTGGTGCTATCTTCAATTTCATGATTTTCAGACCAGAAATGAGCTGATATTGCAGACTTATCAATATTTATGTATCTTAAGTGCCTGAAGTGTTTCTTTCTAGTGCCTATGTATCTTTTTGTCCTCCCTATGTAAATTTTTTCATAGTCTTTACACTTAATCTTGTAAATACCTGACTTTTCTTCTGGTTTTATCTTATCAGTATTATTACTGTTAAGTAGGTTTTTAATGTTGTAATTGTTTTTTGGTGCCAATGTTATATTGTATTTCTTGAATATTTTTTGGAACTTTTTTATGGCCCAGGGGTGGTAAGTAAATTTACCAAATCTAATTTCTAGTTTCATTATTGAAATAGCTGTGATCTGTTTTAATCTTTTTTTGAAGTTTGAGTGATTTTAGTGTTTTATCTACAAGGTTTTTTCCATATCTATTTTTAATTGCAGTTTTTAAGATTTGATGGTATTCTTTTTGATATTCTTGCTGGCTGAGAGGTAGGTTTACTAATCTGTATGTGAGACTGTTGTGAGACTGTAGGCACAGTGTTTTGTAGCCAGGATTTTTCATTAAGACTTACCAAGTTTCTCAAAGGCAGTTTTAACAATGCTGTGAGTCTCTGAAGATAGCTTTACCGAAATTTCATCTATCAAAAAAGCAAATGTTCCAAGGTGTTATTTCGAGCTTCCAGCTGTATTATAATAGCAGGTATTTTGGAGAAACTGTTATGGATGTACTCTATTTTATCTTGGATGCCAGTATAAGCAAAACATTCCTGTGCTGCGGCAATGCTGCATGCATCTTCTGTATCTGAGGAGTACAACACCGGTTTTACTTCATTGAAATGTTCTGCATAGTATGTATGACACAGCTTTTAATCAAGAACTCCAAGTTAAAATGGCTGAGGATGTAAAGACAATCTTGGAAGGACTTCATGAAAATTTTTAACTCTAGTTGGTTAAAACGATACACTTTCTTTATGTTAGGGACAAGAAGATTCACATTTTTATATTGGCTCTTAACTGTTTCAGCGACACAGTGTAAACTGTCTGAATGATAAAATGATGACTAAAAGTGAAAATTTACTTTTAAATTTACATTATTTGGATAGAATGTGCTACTTGAATTAAAAAACATAAAATAAGAAAGCAAGCCCCATATTACAAAAAAACATTTGTAAGCATTTTGCTTAGAAATCCACCTATTATATGCATATTTGTAAACCATTCTTATTGTAATGCAACAGACATTATACCATCAGAATTTTAGGATCTGATTATAAACTAGTTGAATGTTCATGTTAATACAAAGGCTGGACCATATAGCTGCACCAATTGCCATTACTTTCTCTATTACATACTAACATATGTAGAGGAATTATGACATTCCACTCACAGGTTCAATGTCAAAATTCACTAGAAATACATGTTCTGAGTCTTTATAAATCTACCCAAAAACAATTTTGGGAGAAGAGAATGTGTATGTGTGTGCAGTAAAATTAAAAATAATAAGTCTGATAACTACAAAACTTAGTATTTAAGTTCAACATCTTCCAAAGATGCAACAGAAAGATTTTTAAAGAAAATACCCCCTCACCCCTCACCTCAAACTATCCTTTACAATGAAACTTTTGTTTTTAATTTTCTCAAAAATTTGCTCCTAAAATATTTTAAGATATTCACTTGAGATCTAAAATGTATATTTTGAATTTTCTGGAAGTAGTCAGACTGCCCTCTTTTGGAAGAATTTTTATATAGCTTTGTTTAATGGGTAAAAAATAAGAAGATGATCAGAGACTTACCACACAAAAAATACAGATCATCTTAAAACATATAATTATTTCAGATACATTTTTTGTAGTGTCAGCTATGTAGAAGATAAATTTATTTGGTTATTTGCTTGAGCTTCCAGTACTTTCTCATTTTAAAAATTTTGTTGCTATTCAGTTGCTTCTTGCAGTTTCACAGAAAGAGAATGTAATTTTTAGGCCAGTATAATTTTATAGATTATTAGGAACTGTGGGCTATAAGATGCACCTCAACTTGTAAGTAATTTTTTCAAAAAATAACAAAGATTAGATTGCAAAGCTAGACTATAAAGAAATAATTTTCTATTTATTACAAAACCAAAATGACCCTTGAAATCCCAGAAAATCATTATCTGACGTTTCTTCCTCTTCTTCCTGTTTGTCATCATAGTCCTACCGTTCACCATTATTATGTACTCATATTCATGAAGAGGTTACTTATGCTGCACTTGTTGAGAACTTAACAATAATGTCATCACTCACTCTAGACCATGGTGTTTTATCCGCTGAAGCACTCATTTGATGTAGACTGCTATAAAGCACCATTCGGCATGAATTCATTTTGAATGTCATCAACCATCCATTTGTTCAATTCCTCTCTCATATGTACTTTAAAGATTTTATTTATTAAGACATCAAGAGGTTTTCAACTGTGAAATAAGTTCTCCTGGAAAAACTTCAAAATCTGAGATTGAGGTAGCATTGTTGTGAATGCTTGCAATGTCACATCAATACTTCCAGTTGAATTTTATTTTGCCAGATAGCAATAGTTTCCTGCGTCTCAAACATATGTCCATTTTTAAATCTGGCAGGAATTTTAAATCAAATCCTGGAAATTTAATTTCAATTTCAACTATAAGAAGTGGCTGAAATTTAGAGCCAATATCTGCCAGTCAACTTTGCAGTCATACTGGTGGATGACAGCAAAGCAGTGGAAAAGGTTTCAAAATTTTGTTCAATGTTAAAATATAGGAATTAGTGAAGAAAATTGTTTTTTATGCCTTTTGGCCTTATTTATGTTATTTTAAATTTACCTCTTACTTTTGCGTTAACTGTTGATTTACCTTACTTTTTATTTTATGTAGAATTTTTGTTTTGTGCTTATATTTATATGTGACTTGTGCCATGATTTGTTGTTAAAGATCTAATGATCATGCAGTTAAGTGCCTTTAAATATACAATTATCTTTGGAGGCAATTTCTCAGGAAAAATGTACATCTTTTAGTCCTTAAAATATGGTATAGACCCACTTCTAAACATCTAGTTAATTTCAGGTTCTAAACCCTATGTACAGTAGTAGAAAAAACGATTGAGCACATACTTAAGAGTAGAGCTTATTCCATCTGCACTTCACTTTCAAATGAGGTTCACACAAGTCCATTTCCAAGCTTCAAATGGTGGTAACACTTCCTAATATCTATGACATTTCTGTCCAATGCATGAATAAGAGGTGCTTTAAAACACCCTTGCCCTTCTATTTCTTTCATGACAATGAAAGAGAGGCAATGTTGCAGATTTAATTCACTAACCCCTGTCTTCTTGAAATCAGTGTTTCATTAGAATATAAACACATCTGTCTGATGTCATGCTCATTGGCTGTTATACAAATAAGGGGAGCAACCAATGTTAGATTGACAAACATAGCTAATTCAATTTAATTTATTTATCCCGTATATTTCATACAGAGGATACATCATTTTATAAGAAAACATAAAAAAATATACCTAAAAGTCTACTATATACATTACTTAGAAACTAATATGTACATTGTTTATTTTCCATTTTTTTGCTTTGTACTCTTCCACACTATAAAAAGCTTGTTCTAACAAATACTTTTTATATATTCTCAAAGTTTAGTAATCTTTATTTTTCCTGGCAATCTATTATACTTGTCTTTTACAATTCTTTCTAATGATCTACTGAACCTTTGTAATTCTGTAAAATAAGAAATGATCTAATCAAGAAATCCATGCTATTCTAATTGTGTTATTTGTTAAATAGACTTTTCACTCCCAGTGATTGCCTTTTGCCCCCTTTTATACCTGTCTTATTTTCACCTCAATACTGTATATTTGCATTCTAACATTAAACCTATATATATATAATTTCTACAACATTATGTTGTGAAATACATTTTACTTATACATGCATATGCCTTGAGTTTGTTTATCACAGCCAATGAGTATAAAAATCCTTAGTATGCCTTCTTTTAGACAGGACCGGTGGTCCTGTGTCACAGATTTATGTCATGTAAAAGAACCTCAAGGCTGATAGTGACCTTTGAGCAAAATTAAAGTGGTGTTTCATGCCTAATATGGTATGGAACACCTGAGAATCATAACAGTTAAAGAGCATCCATAAATAAAATATTTTTCCCTCCCTTTCTCGTCAATGCTGACGTTAGGAGGCGCTTGAGTTCCCTCAGAGCTAGGGAGCCAAAGCATCTGATCTGAGAGATGAAATTAGGGTTGAGGGGTCGGCCCAATGCTTGACATGAATGATTGATGGAGCAATCGGGGGAATGATGGTTGGGGAAACCAGAGGACCTGGAGGAAACCCACCCCAGCGCCATGTTGTCCACCACAAATCCCACATTGCAGTCGCCTGAGATTGAACCCAGGCCGCCTAGGTGAGAGCCAAGCGGTCTAACCACTCAGCCATGGCATGGCGATAAATAAAATAATAAAAAAGAAATAAAGAAAATAGTGAATGCTTCCAAATATGGGTGATAAGATTTTGTAGTTTCGTCATGCATTCATGAAAGCCTGATCGGCAAACAAATATTGCAATATAGATAGAGACAAACTGAAAAAGTCAATGCTATGACCGGATTCGAACCAAGGATCTCCTGATTTCCATCCAGTCGCTCTTACCCATTGAGCTACCATGGCCAATGTGCCGTCATGACATTAAATTCTCCAATTGACTCATATTGCCATGGCATTGAATTTTTCAGTTTGACTCTATCTATCCAAAATGTTAGCCTATATATGGCTAGGGTGAAGGAATGATTAATTTCCATCATTAACATAAATATATTGAAACAAGTCAATATGTTCTCCTTTCATCCACCTAAGAGTGTTATCTGAAGGAATTATTATATTGCAGCAGGATAACTATACTCCTCCACAGGAGAGTAAGTCTCCGAGAGACGAGACGCGGGGGGTTGGCGAAGGTTCCCACACCCTCCCTGGACAGGTTTATGACACCCCATGTCAGTACAGTTACAGACCATTCAAAAACATTCTGACGGCTTCTACTTTTGTGAATGAATCTTCTCAGTTTTAATGTACAGAGTGAATAGGGCGCATGTTTTTTTAACGATCTGCTCCTTGTATAGCAAGCGTTCTCTGCCAAACACGGTTTCTGGAGCATGCAGACATTTGTGAGCAGATCCTGTGGCTTAAAGTCACCAGATTTGAATACCATTAAACATGTTTGGGCGAAAATACACTTTCAAGGTGTATCAGGCTAACATGCTACACTCTGATATGCCATAGAAAAACTTGAGGATCACTAGCAGAGAATACAGCAATTCAGAAACCTGGTGGATTCCATGTCCCAAATATGAGAACTAGCAATAGAAAATAATGGATGGCCAGACAGAATATTAGATTGAGCCACTTCTACAATAGAAAATGCTATTTTCTCTTTATAAAGTGATGTAACAACAGGTTCGAATCAAAAGGTTTGGGATTGTATTTTAGTATTTACCTCTGCATTTTTCTAAAAAAACATTCTTTTAGAAGCTATATAAAACTACCCAATAGTTGGGAGAGAGTGAATGTAACATTCCCCTCCCCTCCTATCTGTATCACGATGAAAAGAAACGCTACTAAGTGTAGCAGTTAATTTTATACTTCATGTTTTGTTAGGAATATTCAAATATATTAGTATTTATAATAAAATAAAGAAGTAATGTAAAGTAGGCAATGGTGTAATCATGACAACGTATCATGATAAGTTGTTGAATGTTTTAAAAAGATTTTGTTCTTCTGCTTACGAAAGTCTTAGGGGTAAGACGTATGTTTTGTCTATCCAAGTGTGTGCAGAAACAATTTTGCATATGCATCAAAGATGCATAAGTAGCGTGTGCGCAAGAAAAGAAATAGTTCACCATGGAATCTACCGTTGGTTGTAAAAAGACTTCATCAATAATATTTGTAATTGTTTCAAAGAATTTAAAATTGTTTATGAGGAATTAAATTTTCATCTTTGAACAAGGAAAGTATTATTCATTCTTTAAAGATAGTAATACTATCTTTATCAGCCCCGTTACCGCAATTCTGGGACAGAAAAAGATCTCATTGCTCAACAATTACAGATGCGCCTAATTATCCAGAGTTGCAGGAGAAACTTCTAGATTTCTTCAAGACCAAAGGTGAGAAATTAATCTACAAACACCATCATCCCAATTAACCTCGCTAAAAGATGGCTTCCCAACCTGGGGCTTCAAGATAATACACTCATAGATCATCGCATCATAATCCTTCTATAAAATTATTGTTACAAATGTTACTAATTAATAAGCTTTATTCTCACACAGAAATCTTCTGCATTCTATGACCATGTTTAAAAAGCTATTCCCATTCATGAATATTAAAAATGCAAACAGCATTTTCTATTAATTGTTACCTTAATAAAAACAAACCAATTATGAACGTACCACTTAAGTGCTTTCTTGTCGTGGATATAACCAGACTTTTTTTAAATAAATGTTTTATCATAATATAAGATGGGTAGAAGAATCACTTTGTGTGTGAAAATTTAATACTTCAGTGATATATGTGAATTAATAATGGTAGAGAAGTCACGAGAGTTGTAAACCAGACTTTTTTATTGGTGCTCTATAGGACATATTGAATTTTTAAGGTGAAATTGATTGTTAATTGACCATAATTGCTGTTTTTCAGGTCCTTCATTTTAATGTGAACAAATAAACTTTCTTTGCTGTTAGTGTTGTTTTGTAATCTGCATAAATTTATGATACATTTCTGATTTTCTATAGGTTGAGCAGTGGTTGGATAATTAAGATTGGTCGAGGACTAGACTATTTCAAAGCACCTGAAAACAAGCTCGCTCTTGGTGTTTTTGACTTGGATCTGCGACCTTGCCATGAAACAGTAGTTGACATTTTTCATGTCAAGGATGTTAAGATGTCTTATGGCTAAATAGTGTTATTGCGTTCATAATGAATTCAAACCACTGTACACTTTGGGATTTAACTTTGTCAGTAATTGGTGCCAAAATTGACACCACTGAGTTATGAACTGTGCAAACTTGTGATGATTGAATCATTTCAGTGTTACATACCATTAAGTCAGGTGTATTGCATAATACAGGATAGTGTCAAGTGCATCATGAAATCAAATTCTTGCAGATGAGTCAGTCACCATCACTTTTACTTTCTTTACTGCTTACCTATCTAAATGGAAGTTTTATGTTCCATCTAGAAGAGACAGAAATCATTCTTTTGTTTTCTCAAAAGTGGCTCTAATGATTTTGATTAAAATATCATGTGTTTGACATACTGTCATGAGAATAAAAGTAAACCTTTGATTTTCTCTAAGTAGCCTTCCCCATCATTATGATTAAATAACATGGTTAATAAAACAGAAACACACAAATTGCATAACATATATAATTTGCCTAGTCTGTGTGGGGAAGGAGCATTAGTGCTTTTAAAAATAAATTATGTAAGTGTATTATCTTATGAAGGAGCTTGAAATTTTCTAACCCCCCTCCCCCATTTTCTGCTGCTTTGCAAGTTGATTGCAGTGACAATAGGAAAGTATTAACTTTAAAGAGAGTCGATTAAAGACACTAACTTTTAAATTTTTCCGACTCTCTTTAAAGTTAATTTATCATAACAACACTGTTTTCAACACTTCCAAGAAAGTAATTGTAATAGGAAAGTAGTTTATTCCTCCATGAATAGAACTTTTGTACTTATTCCTTCAACTTAAAAAGTGATAAAATCATTAAAATTATGGAATTATTAACAGTGAAGCTACAATAATACCTTATTTCATTTAAAGTTAGAATCAGAACTGAAAAATTCAATGCCATATCTGGGATTTGAACAATGGATCCTCCAGTCTAAGCACAGCTGTTCTACTACTGAGCTATCTTAGCAACCTGCCAATACAATATTGAATTCTCCAACTGAGAATATATATATATATAATCTGCTGAAGGCATTGAATTTTTCAGTTCTGATCCTAACCTTCAAATGTTTATGGTTGTGTTAGAACAATTAATTCATTGCCCTAATAAATGAAAACTATAATAAAGGGCCCTTAAAAAAAGCCAGAGACTGAAGTACTTACAAATTGTAAGTTGCCATTGCGGTAAGTGATCTTGAAGTGAGAATTTGTCATTGGGCTATAGGGAATATGTGAATCAGTGTATGTCGGTGTATTCCCATGGTAGCTCAGTGGTAGAGCAGTCACATTTGGAGTGGAAGATCCATGCTTCAAATCCTAGTTATAGCATTACATTTTTGAGTTCTGATTCTAACTTTTAAATGTTTACCAACACACTGTATGTGTTAGAACAATCAGCTATTGCTGATTACTCTTATAAATGGAAAACTATAATATAAATCACCTAAAAACAGGACTTTCGTACTCTCGACTTTGATACAAATATGTTTTGTATCAAACAAAGTTCCACGTTGTCGCGACAATTTGTAACTAATATGATTGGCAAGGGTTCCACGTTGATGCTACTTTGAAGCTATTATATTGTGTGGCTCAGGGTAAAACAATGAGGTTTCTCACAGGGTATGCGTGGATGTGTGTGAGAAGGATATTTAATGCCCGTTTCAAACTTATTTATTTACTGCTTCTTTTTTTTAGAACATTGAACTTGAAGTTGCCGACCAAAGGTTAACAATATCCCTGTTTGGAGTTACTGACGGCAGAATGTTTCTTACTCTATACACTTTATTTGTTCCTCACGTATATATGAACCGACAAAAATCCTCTCTCACCTCTTCTGGTCTGTCCTTAACCAAGACAGAAGAAGTGGATCGCCCTAATCGCCCTCATGCCTAGGACTGCTCTAATCGGCCTGATGCCGAAGACTGTCCTCCACAGCTGCGCGTGTGGGTGTATATGTCACTTTCACTTTCTGAAAGCCCTCTTCACACAAAGATTTCCTGTGTGGCTGTTTTGTCGCCATTATGAATGATCCAAAGAATACCCTATTCAACAAGTCAAATGCCATCCTTTAGAAATTTGCTAAGGACACTGTTTCTTACGTTTCTTTTGTTAAAACAACTTATTCACCCACAACTGCTATTCGACTCAACTGCCCTTGCACGTGTTGTAACAAAGAACCAACATTCCTATGAAATCCATCATGATTCTTTACTCATTTCAACCCCTTAATTTTTGCATCAACTTGTAAGTCATCTTTGTGATAAGTGACCTCCAGTTGAGATTTTCTCATTGGTCTACTGAAAAGATGTGAATCATTCGGAGAACTCAGTGTCATTTTGGCATGTTGCCATGGTAGCTCATTGTTAGAGCGGAAGAACTGTGATTCAAATTCTGGCTATGACATTGAATTTTACAGCTCTGATTCTAGTCTTCATATATTTGCCTAGATATGTTTGTGTGGTTAGAACAGTCAACTGTTGCTGATTGCCTTATAAATGGAAAACTATAATACATTATTTAGTTGAATATTTACACTTCACTTATACTTTCAGTTTTGGACTATAAAGCCAGGGACTTAAAAGTACTTAGGCATTGTAAGTCGCCAATAAGGTAGTTGCCTCGTGTGTACATGAGAGTTCCTAGTGATTTACCAGGAAAAATGTGAGTCAGTGGGACAATTTATTGTCATGCTGGCATGTAGGCCATGGAGGCTCAATGAGTGTCTGTCTCACGTTCAAGAGCTCCCGAGTTTGAATGTCGGTCAGGGTGAGTTACCTGGATAAGGTTTTTTTTCCAGGGTTTTCCCTTATCCTTAAAGTTGGGTAGCTCTAAGCTCCATGGGCCCTGGATACATTTGAGCATTATTTCACCCATTTCATCCACCGTCTGATATGACTTAACATTGGAGGATGTAAAAATTACAAAAAAAAAAAAAAAAAGGAGGCTCAATGCTTGAAAGCAACCGGACAGAGTTTGGGACTCGAGTCGTGGCTGTGGCATTGAGATCTTCAGTCTGACTCTACTTTTCCAAACTTTGACCTGTACATAGCTAGTGTGAAAGAACAATTAATTTCCATTTAGTTTTTCCTCAGATTGTTCTAAGAAAAGCAGATTATTTGTTATCTACTTCATGTTAACATAAACATTTGCAAAAATAGTATTATCACACATTTTGTTTTAGGTCTAAAGTGAAAGGTATTAAATTCTTTGGGTCACTATAATGAGTGAATGTGTGAGGTTTAAGAGCCTGTTGACAGGTCATTGGGACCATTGAATCACTTGCTCGCATAACATCTACTTCTCAAGAAATGCTTGATACACATGAAAAGGTTATTTGAAATAAATAACACATATGAAAGAAATCTCATGTGTGTAAGTATGTTCTTGTCTATCTCTTATGGTTTACGAGTTATACAACATTTCATATGAAGTAAACTTTTCAAACTATTCTCAGAAAATTCATTTTATCATATAAATATCCTAAACATAGGATATTTTAAACAAATTTGATAAAAGCCATATTTGAGAAAATAAAAAATAACAAACTTTCCCATATAAAGAATGATTATGATGTAGGGGGATATTTTTCAAAATCAGGTCACAACCTTAGAAGGTGAAAAATAACAAACTTTCCCATATAAAGGGTGATTATGATGCAGGGGAATATTTTTCAAAATCAGGTCACAACCTTAGAAGGTGCTGAAATTAAATACAAATTTTCAGTAATTTAGTATTTATGTTTTTAAATATTTTTCCAAAAATGAGTTTTTGTATTTAAGGGACTCAAATTAAATTTCCTGGGAATATCAGTATTCAATTTTTTATTGAAATGGACACTTCCCTGTAAGTGCTACAGAAAGTAAAAGAATTGTTACTACTTTTAATACCAAAACTGACTTAAAAGCTGGACTGGACAGCTCTATTTGTGGGAGCATACAGATCTATTTCTTTCAAACAGAAATCCATCAGCATCTGACAACTGCATTGCCTTTGCAAGAATCTAGTTTTGATTTCAAAACATTGCAGTGGCAGAAAATATTTTACGATATCTTAACTCAAATATCTTCTGTGATAGGAATTTCAGGACAGGTATTACAAGAATGGTTTTATATTTTCCTTGCTGCATGGACTTTTAGAAACTTAACTATTATCATCTGCCTTTTACTAAAAAAGAGCCTCCTTTATAATTTTTTCAAACATAACCATGTTAATTTTGATTCATATATCTCAAATAAGATATATTGGCATGATAAAATATATAAACCAGTCCCCTACTCTTTCATTTAATTTAATATAACTGAAATTGTAACAATTTTTTTCATAGTCTTTAATGTCTGCTCCTTATGTACAACCACAGGTTGTGACACCGGTGAGACATGAAATAAAATTTGGGAACAAAAAGTTCCAGGTCTGAGCTTAGGGTCTCTCCAGCATTTGCTTGCTATGAACACTGGAAAAAACTTCATTCAGGAAGGGTGGTCCTGGCAGCATATGAACTGCAGACCTCCCATTTACAAATGCATTCTTTACAATGGAAAATACAATGTACAAACAAGATTTTGTATTAATGATTAAAAGCATTGTTAAAAGTGAAGATTTTGTGTTGAATAACTTTTTACGAGCTCATTGCTAGCAGAAATCCACCTGTGATAAATTAACCAGCTGTCTTTCTGTGTTCAAGTAAATGATTGATGCAAAACAGATTCTTTTTAAGTTCATTTATCTTTAGACCTCTTTATTTTTAGGAGTACTGTTCAATCAATTAAATTCAAAGCACTAATAATTATGAATGTAGTTTTGTAAAAACAGGCTGAAACCAAAAGTCCAAAAATAATAAAGTAGTAAAATTCATTCCACAGTCATGTAAAATAATTTTCTTCAACTATTGTCAGATGAAAAATTCTTCAAATTATCTCTTAATAAAGCTTTGACAAATGATAAATTCTGTCATAAAATGTTTATAAAACTACTATGCAGAAAAGTTGCAGTTTCACCTATAGCCTTGTTTTAAGCTTATTTGTACATTGTTTTACAACATAGGATGGCACATATTGCATCTATCAATTTCACCTGCCAAAACAAACTCTTGATATAAATGTAACAGATACAATTGAAAATTATATATTGTAGATGGAATATTTGAGGCAGCGATTTTTAAAAATAAATCTTTCAAGTGTGAACTTGCATGTAAATAATGCAGAAACAAAGGTTTCATGAAATGCCCACTATCATAGTTCTGTGTAGTGTGACAGATTTTATTATAAACTGCCATCTTGCAAAGATGTGGGTACAGTAAGCAAAAATAATGGTGCTACATTACATACTGCATGAACAAATAAATATTGTTTTCTTCTGAAATGTGTTTCCCAATCACAGTCTCCTGTTTCTGATTTGGTTTGGCCATCACACTCTTCGAATTCAACTGTTTTGGGAGTTTCCTGTAAGACATTATTTGTGAAAATAATTTATATCAATGTTCCATCTGAAATTAAAATCTGAAGTTTATTTCATGACCAAAAATGTCTATTATGTCTTGAAGTAGTATATTTTGCTGGCTAAAATTGCTATAAGTACTGTGTGCAATCTTACTTATTGCACTTCCTTGGAATCATGACTGCTTCAAAATATTTGCATCTGTAGCTCTAATTATAGTTCATTGTTCTTTGAAAGAAAAATGAAAAACACTACCAATGTAATTACCAATTAAGCAAATAATAATAGCATTGTGTATAATATTTGAATAAGCTACTAACAGTAATGTAAATTTATATTTATGGAAAAATTAATTGAAAGTTGGAACACTTATATCACTTACTATGAGAGCAGTTAGCTCTTGAAGTCAGTCAAGGCACAAAAAAATGTAAGGGTGTAAGTGTTCCAACTTCTGACTTTTATTTTTATAAGCATATTTTGCTTTAGATGGAATGTAATGAAATTAAAGGCATGTAACACAAAAACAAATGGTTTATTTTGCATTAAAATTGAAAAGTACAAACACACAAAACGTTTATTATGAAAAATGTAATTAAATCTAAGATACACTGCAAATTCTAACAAAAAGACAGAAAGGAAGACAAAGTTTAAGTCAAGTACTAAGATTCTATCAAAATGAAAGGATAGACATTGGTAAGGGAATTTTTAACATATATGTTAAGAAACAGTCAATATAGACAGTCATTAAAAGAAGTGAAGACTTGTACTTATTGTTCAAATGTTACAAAAAGTATGGTAACTTTATTTGGTGTATTAATTTCACAATGTAAACTAACAACCTGGATCATTTTACTTTTGTGAAACACATGAGATACACTGCATATTGTAAAATAATTGTTTCTCACTATTGTCATTCCATAAGAATGCAGATGAACTTTGAATGCTATCATGTATAACTAGAACACTTCTCCAACTGGCTGCACAGTTGAAGTACAGATTAGTTATATATTTGCTTGTTACATTCTAAGCAGGTTGCTAGTACTTTTGTAAATTATGACAATTTTATCAACTGTAAATATTTTTTATACAAAAGTTTTATGAGTATTTACATAATAAAAAATGAGTATTTACACAAGGTTTTGGTCTTAAGCATTTTTTAGTTCTGAAGTATTTCTTTTGGCATGTGAATCACACATAGCTTTCTTGCCGAGATGAATAGATGAGAAATGAATCCAAAAGTCGAGGTTCTACTAACTCCATGGCACCCAGATCCTCAATAACTTTTGTTCCACAGTTGGCTGCTATCTTCCTTAATGCAGCCTGGAAAATGGAAGGCATAATATGTGACATCAATGTATACAACGGCATTGATTCATCCTTTTCAATTAATTAAATTAAGACATACTGAGACATACATATATGACATATAGTTTCTATTGAAAACCTCATTTTACTCAAATATTCGGGAACCTAATTTTAATATTCAGTATGTAGACTCTTCCATTGAATATTTAACCAATAAAATATAATTTTAAGAAATATGCAACTCCCAGTTTCTTCTTTACAAGATCATACATTAATTATCCTAAAATACTTTGCATAAATGGCCATTAATTACTCTACTACTCAAGTTGTATCTGAAATACACTGACAGAAATTTCATTACATTTCTGAAGATATGAAGGCTTAAGCTTTTGCAATCACTATAAATATATTTTTCCTGGCTTCTCAGTAATATCATTTTTCCCTCTAAACTTTTATTCTGATTAAGGGATACTACCCTTACGATAGGCAGAAGTTTGTATTGGATTGAGAGCTGTGAAAAGGAAACCACTTCTCATCTACAGCAGCCCTGTCAGCAAAATAGCTTATATTAGCATCCTGTTTCATTGCATTTGTTTTCTTGGCTGCTGCTGGATTAGTTAATAAAGATACCCAACAAAGCAGCCTTTCTATGTCCAAGATAACAATGGTGAGAGGCACTTAAGTTGGGACCTTGCCGCCTGTAGAATTGAGTGTCCAGGATGTATAAGGATGGTACAGGTATCTTTTAAAAAACATAGGAACAAGCAAAAATTAATTTGAAAAACTTGAGAGAGTGGGGGGGGGGGGGACAGAATTGGAAACTCATATACTCAGCAGTATTTATAGACAGAATTATTCCATACCCATGGACTCCTCTTTCAACTAGTAAGAAGGAGGAGTTTCTCATTTTTTGGAAAATGCTTTTTCAAGTGAAACTTCTTTTCTGATTCTCTTTTGCTAGCAGTCTATGTTTGCCAAAAACTTTGATTCTAACATTGCTTAACTGACTTACCATGAAATTATTGTATGTAATTAACCCTAACAAAAGTTCATATATTTGAGTTTGATTTATGAGTCACTATGTTTACACTCAAACTTCACTTACTTGTATAATTGAAACGTTTTCAAGATAATTCGATCTCATCCTCAGCTGTTTGGTGACTAAATGAACCTTGCTCTTCTTCCACTACAACGGAGCTCTGATCACTCTGCCATCTGGTGTTAGGGACACTAAGTTTTAATACTTCATTTAATGCCGGGATTTCAAAATTTATAACTTTATCACGGTTTTTGTTTATGAATATTTTTTCCCAAATATGCAATTCTATGGGTGTACTTAAAGATTTTAACAGTTTAATGTTGTGGCCAATGTTGTGGTTTTCTGTCCAAAAATGGTGTGAAACTGCAGATTTTTCTGTTTGTTTCAACTTTCGGAGCTCCGTAGTAGTGGAAGAAGAGGAAGGTTCATTTAGTCACCAAACAGCTGAGGATGAGATCGAATGATCTTGAAAACGTTTCAATTATACAAGTAAGTGAAGTTTGAGTGTAAACATAGTGACTCATAAATCAAACTCAAATATGAAGAATACTTCACTGTTAATAATGCTTCTGCTTTTAATATTTAAAAAGTTCATATATTTAAAGCTTCTGCATAATAGCGGTCCATAAAGTTTTGAATATTTTCATAAGGCTATATTTTCACTGATACTTAAAAAAAAAATTACCATTTGAAAGGGGGAACTTTTGAAGTTTTTATAATGCAGATCTAATTTTTATTTCTCAGGTAGTGGACAACATTGTTGCTATTTGAAGAAAATAGCTGCTTCACCAAACCTATCTAACATATTATCAAAAATGTAGTGGTCCAATGATAATTTGGATATCTTGCTCCTCCCATTTCATTAATCCAAATGTGATACACACTATTTGACGACAAAGCATGTATCTGATATTAGGTGAGAGGATGTATGGGAAGGCACAGTGTAAATGAAGAGACAGTTCAAAATGTTCATGAAAGCTTCAAACAGAACCTTAAAACATAATTATGGAGAGCTTGTCCATAGTTGGAGGCTATCCTATCAAGAGTATGGAACATTACAAGAAGCACTTCTGGAAAAGTCAGTAGATGAAGAACCTGGGGATGAGAATCCCAAAATCTCCACACTATGTTTCAGAGAGAACGTGACAGTCCAAAACTAAATTTATTTTCCATCATTTCAAAAATACACATGTTTAGCACCTTTTTTTTGGGGGGGGGGGGAAGGGGGGAGGTAGATGGGGTGGCATTGTGAAAGCTATCAATGGAAACTTATCTGGACATTCCTATGATTAAGGACACATCTTGTGGATGGAGGGAACCAGTGATACAATTTTCCATCAAGAGAAAGTTCATCCACATAGGCATAGGGTTGGGTGGGGGTAACACCCCCAGGGTTGACGGATTGGTCTTGCAAAGGCTATTGATAACACCTTCTGCACATGGCCAGCTCGATTTATTAGATCTCAATGTATAATCTCTTCTGTAGAGTAACAAAAAGATGACGATTACATCCCTTCTCTTCAGTAACATTGACATAATTGAAAACATGCATTACTGCAGTCATCAGAAATATACAGAAAGGCTAGAGAGGATTTTATGTGAATGAATCATCACCTGGATATTTGCTATATTACATGGAAAGCTCACATCCAATGCATCTAAGGACAGTACATAACTTCAAACTTTCCTCTATCAATTAATGATAAACTATTTTATTTAAGTATTATAGAACTATTTCATTCAAGTATTATAGAAAACATAACCTTACAAAATCATCCAAATACTTTTAGATTGCCTGTACAGCTTTAGTATTTTTCTAAGAAATCCATCTTTTTAACTACTCAGTAGCTTTGTTGTTAGAAGTAGTATGAGGGGTATTCAAATGAAACCTGGTCATGTGTCTTAACTTTGTATTACGCGTAAGAAGGTACCACGTAACTACATGTATGGTGGCATCATCTGTTGGTATAGTGACTGCAGCATGCGCAATGTTTGATGTTGCATAGCAACAGTGTGGTTTAATGCGAAGAGAAGGTGGACATACAAGTTATCGTCCACTACTGAACATAAGGCGAGTAACAACAAGGAATGATTCGATTTTAAATGGTGGAAGGAATTGGAGGCTGTGAAATGTATTGACGGATGAAGGCAATGTATGGTGAGTACAGTCAGTGTCAATCATTTGTTGTGAATGGTGCAAAAGATTCCTTGAGAGGCACGAGTTACTGGACAGGCTCATCATATCATCACACCTGATATTAATGCTTTAATCTTGGGCAATCGCAGAATCACCGTGGATGAGATCATCAGTTGCTGGGTATTAGTATGGGCACCATTCACACCATAATGCATCAATACTTGAAAAGTTTGTGCACAGTGGTTTCCCCACCAACTGATTAACTGACTGCCAAACAGTGCAATACTCGAATGGTGCTGTCTTCAAGTCACCTGCAACGTTATCATGAGGAGGAATACAGATTTCTGTCGCATATTGTCACTGGTGACAAAACATGGTGTCTTCATTTTGAACCGGAAAGCAAGCATCAGAGCAAGCAGTGGAAACATGCGAGTTCACCACCTCCAAAGAAATCAAAGACTGTGCACACCAGTTCTGGCAAGGTCATGATATCCTTTTTTGGCCACAATGGTCCACTGCTAGTCGAGTTCCAGAATGGGGAACCACCATCATGCAGAATGTTAGCAAGCAACTTTACAGAACTGTAGATGAGCCATCAAGTCTAAACACCCAGGCATGTTGTCCAATGGCATTATTCTCCTGCATGATAATCCTTGCCCACACTGCCAATGCAGTGAAGACGACATTGCAGCAGTTTCGATGGGAAATGCTGGAACATCCACCGTGTAGTCCAGACCTTTCACCATTTGACTTTCATGTTTATGGACCTCTAAAACAACCTGTTCGCAGACACTGATTCACAACAGACAACAAAATGTGTGACTGGGTCCAGGCCTGGATTTGACTGCAGCCTACTAGCTTCTTCAAAGATGGAATGGACTGGCTAGTGTTGCAAGGATAAATGTTTTGGCGACTATTTTTGAGTTAATAAAATCATTACGTTACTTTACACAAGTGACCGGGTTTCATTTGAATGACCCTTATACCTTTCTGATTTCTGACTTGAAGCTGATTTTTATATATTAGATTTTAATTAAAAATTGGAGCTGAAATAGGCTGAAGCCCAAACCGTGAAGAAGAAAAAGGAGGAGAAGAAGGTTTTAATTTCTTAGAACATGTTTATACATACCAAACAAGCAACAAGCACCCCATCGCTGTGATTCCTCTCACGTTCTTCCTTACATAGCCTCACCAGCCTGTTAACTCCCTGCAGCTCTACAACCTGGGTTGCGACTACTGGATCACTGCACAGCCTATATATACATATATTTATTAATATTTTATTAGCTAAGCACAAACCGCACTTAAAATCATTGAAGTCAATGTCTTGTAAAATCAAATTGAAACACACCTGGAGAGAGCGATTGCAGACTTCTGCTGAACTCTTTCAGCAGCAGCAATTTCAGGAGCCCTCTGAAGTGGGGAGTGTCTTATTTGTAGAAAACAAAGCAATGCCACTACAGCTCGTTGCTCGGCCAAGTGGGGCCTGCTCTCAGGTACAGCAGCCATGTTGGCTAGTAGCGTCGCTGCCTGCTCTTGTAGGAACACTGATACTTTGGGGCCTCTCTTCTTGACTGCTTGCAGCAGTTTGCCAGCTGTGCCTTCTTCAAGCAATGGCCATACAGTGCGAGGCTCCATAAAGGTCAAATTAGCCAGGGCTGCTGCCCCCAGCAAAAGTGTCTCACATGATGCCGTATTACTGGCAAGACCTGAAACCAAAATGAATCACAGTTACTTAAATAAAGGAAAGTAAAACTAAATTTGATTTTTTTTGCTTCACTTGAACCTTACAGCAATATGTGGAAGATCATATCAAGATTCTAATCATAAATCTTTGCTCTTACAAATCAAGGTGGGCCACTAAATCTACTTAAACTCCTGAACTTCAAGTCTATTTAGACTTAGAAGGACCAGGATTTTATTATTTAAATCATACTACACCTCTGGTTAATATAATTCAGAACTTGGCTTTACAAAGTTGTACATTCAAGTACAATATTAATGTGCAACCTTGTAATTCTGAACCAGTCAAATATTTAAAAAACAGTGGAATGGTGAGAACCTAAATTTATTTATATTGAATGACCTTTCCAAATGTCACTTTCTCAAAATGAATTTTTTGACTTTAAAAATCTTTTAAAGTGGAAACAGCAGTAAAATTATTTTGACAGTTATTTTTTGAGTTATATTAATTTTGTATTGGAAGTGAATATCTACATATATAGATCGGATAAAGGGCCTTTATAGAGACGGAGGGAGGGAGGTTCCTTCCTTGCTTAACATGAGGGAATTAATCTTTTTATTTAAGAAATTAATATTTTAAATAAACATTTTAGGTTACTATAACAAGCTTATACACACATCTACAGAAATATTTGCCATCTTAAAATTAGGTTCTGAAAAGTAGTAAGTTTACCAGGTAAACCTAGTATTTATATTAAAAAAAAAAGTTAATTATTGACATTTTTGTTTGAACACAATTTTGCAACTAAGACACTTTTACTGGATGAGCTTTACTGTGTTGACAATGATTGCAGAGTAATCAATGCAATTGGTGCCAACAGTGAAGAGTCATAGCTTTAAAAATGCTCCTTAAAGGCATGAGCAAAAAATTGCTTGAATTTTTATTCACTGCACTACAGCATCTGTCTACTAGATTTTTTCTTCTCAAATTTCGTAAATGTTGGAAATAGTACTAGAAATTTAAAAATAATTATTTAATATAACACTTTATTTCATTTTTTACTTGTTTACCCCTATTAGTTCGCAAACTGTTGTGTAGAAATCTTTTGTTTTACCTAATATAATGTAATTTAATTGCATTGTTGAAAATATTTCTGTATGCTTCTAGGATTTTGTAACTTACATTTTGAGTAGGGAAAGTAGTGTTACTGATATAATTTTTACATTAGAAATTTGTTGTGATTGAATAATTTTATCTAATGAATTTATTCTGTATTTTGTTTTCACTTGTTATAATATTTATTGCCCTTGTTTAAAAGTAACAGCTTATTTATATGTGTTCTTCCTGAAAGTTGTAAATTGTCATTCCTCTTTTATTTAATAATAACTTCTAATAATAATGTAGATATATCAGCAAATATTAAAATTATTAAAGTTTTTGACCATTGAGTAAAAAAGTATAATTGTTAGACATATTTTCTTTCTTACTCTATAAATATAATTTATAGATATTTTCAAGATTTGGCAATACTAGCTTCTAAACATTCATTTTACTAATGTTTAGGTATTAAATTTCAATATTCAAGTTATGAGTGCAGTTGAATAAAACATGTACCTGTTCTGAAAGTATAATCTTTTGACACTTAGTTTTGTTTTCTATTCTAATGGCTTTGTGCTCATATCCTAATAATTGAAAGCTTTGGAATAGCGAGATTAATCATATTAAGTGAAGGCCAGTTATGTTTACACTAAATTTCACAAGTGAGTGAGGCATAGTATGAACATAACTGAACTTCAATTAATATGTCAGTTTCTTTTATACTACTTTTTGCTCAATTGCATTAAATTACATATTATTAGCAAATCCATAACTGGGTACTTTCTATCTGGGATTTTGAGTACTTAATGAGCATGCTGAATGAACCTAATATAACTCACGTGTGAGAGAATGGACTAGAGAAGGAAGTTGTTCTGAAAGACCCTGCACGCTTTGGTTGTCTTCTACCCATGGGGCTGTGATCTGTGCTAATACTGCTGCAGCTTCAGAAACTTCTGGCTCAGGTCTTGACTCCTCTGCCAGAATCTCAGACAGGATTTCTACTCCTCCAGCCTGCAACATCATCAACCAGCAAAAAACTTAGTGTGGAAATTCAATCAAAGCAAAAATTTTAGTAACTAAAACTGAAGACCTTAATCTGATGTATAAATTGTCAAATTTTTGATAGATAGTCAACATGAAAAATTCAATGCCACGGCCGGGATTTGAACCACAGATCTCCTGGTTTCCATCCAGTTGCTCTAACCCATTGAGCTACCATGGCCAACTCCAACCAATGGGTTAGAGCGACTGGACGAAAACCAGGAGATCCGTGGTTCAAATCCCGGCCGTGGCATTGAATTTTTCATGTTGACTATCTATCAAAACCCTTAGCCTATGTACGGCTAATGTGAAGATATTATTAATTTACATCAATTAACTAAAATAATAAGTGTCAAATTTTTTCTCATTCTCAATTGATGTTTTCTTTTAAGGGAAATATAACTGTAGAAAACTACTTACTTGGGCACTTAAACTTCTAGATGCAAAGAGAAAAGCTGACAATGTTTTGTTATGTTCCATATTATTATGTATAGAATGCTCAACATACAGCATTCTTTGAGAATTTTAATGACAAATGTTATGTTCTTAGTACCATGAAGTTTTTATGTTCTTAATACTTGGGAAAAAATCGACTTCATTATTCTTTGGTGGAGCTTTATAAATATTTTGTGATCTGTGGAAGACAGTAAAAATGGTAAAAATGCAATGCAAAATTAATTTTATTTTCTCTAAATTGAAAGAGAGAATTTAAAAAAGTTAACAATTTTTAGAGGCATATTTGACAAAACCTTTTGAATTTTGACTTGTTCAGTTTTTAAGAATGAATGGTAGCTTCTATAAAGCATTAAATTCAAATAATATTAATTTTTGAAGTATATAATATAGACTTTTAAAATTTATATACTAATTAACTATTCAATGTGGATTCTGTTATTATGAAATAAAATAATTTTGGATAAAATTAGTGTAAGAGAGAAAATTCACCATAGATTAAACAAGAAGAATTAGTTCACACTGAAATCCTTTCCTTCCCTTGTTTTGAACAAATTGCTTTCAATCATTTCATGGTTTCCTCAAATCATAAAAGCGGTTAAACAAAAAATATTGCTGCTGTCATTACTACAGAGTCTTGAGTCTACCTACTTAGAAGTTCTCTGCATGTACATGTACAAAGTCTGAAGTATTAAATTCACATTGCATTCTCTATCCATTCTTATACAAATTATTTTTTCAGTAACTTACTCTCCTACTTCTTGCGACTTAACTGAGATACACTTTTGCAGAAATGGTTTCATTACACATTTCACTGTAGATCTAAGAGAGATACAGAAAACTAAAAAGTAGTCAGATCTTTAAAAAGTGGGTCACTCTGATTTTGAAATTTCCTTTTTTGCATGGTCATGAGAAAAAATAAAAAGTTAATAGCAATGTACTGAAAATATTTTCATGGAAGTCGTGCACTGTGGCATAGTAGATTAGGATGTTATGCTTTTGTTCTCGAGTATAGGACCAGTGCCCACTTAGTATCATGAGGAATTTGAGGAGCTACAATAGTTAGCGAATCCTGGTTAAGAAAGCAAACTTTCTGGTTGAGTGCTGTAATGCTGACCACATCTCCTGCCCGTATGATTTGGATGATCACCCACTTCTGCCTTGTGTAAGTAAGTGGGCATGAGGCCACAGCACTTGGGTTGACAGCCTCTGCCTCACTTGCAGGCTGTTACACCATAGATTATAACCAATAAAAAAGTATCTCAGAAATGATAAATGCCACAAAACATTTTGAATATTTTTAAACTATGTGCTTTGACAAGATGTACATTTTTATACAACAAATTTTTGTCTTATCTTTTATGGTTTACCGGCTATACAAAGTTATACAAGATTAAGTTGAGGGTTTCACAGGTACTTACAGAAAATTCAAGGTATACATTTTATCTATTATGCAAATATCTTAAAGCATGTGATATTCTGTAAAAATCGTTAGGAGTCATTTTTAAAGACTAAAAATAGGTACATTTTTCATCTAACGGTGCTTTCAATTGGAAGTATTTTCTTGAAAACCTTCGTGTTGCATCCTTGGAATGAAGTTTCATATTTAACCAACATTTCATATTTTAATTCTTTAGTTCTCACTGACATGTGTCTGTGTGTGTATGCATGCATGCTTGCTTGCTTCAAAAAATCCTGTAGAGGTAATATGTAATTCCAGTGGATATTAAAATTTTTTCTACTTACTATAGGTAACAAAAATGAATAACATTTGTATGAATAAGAATGTTTTAAATTACATATTTTCACATAACTTCACTATTGGATATATTTATTATGCTTGGGGGGATATGGTTCAGAGTTACTTTCCTTCAATGCCAATGTATTCACTAGAATTGTCTCCCAAGGCCTGTAAATGCCGCTGATTGCTCAAAGAATAAATAGTTTCAAATGCCAAATAATAGGAAATATCTTCTTTGCAAATGAGCAAACATTTTGCTTGCTTTTCTAAAAGGTTTTTCTTTCACTTGGTGAGCACACAAAGCAGGATCAGTGGCAAAGCATGCTGTGACATTTAAGGAAGCAGTTCGTGTATATCTGCCACTTGTGGACTTGGGTTCGAAACTTGTTGCCTGTATTCAGGTAGCACTTCTATAGACATACTAGCTTCACCCCTGAGCAGGATGCAACATATGCATTCATTTTGAGATATATCTTCCTTTTCCCCTGGTTCTTCTGAGACTCATAGTAATCAATAGAAAAATTAGGTACTTACTGAATTTGTAATATGTACGTATGTCAAAAATGAATAATACCTCTATATTACAAGTTTCCTGAATGAAATTGTAATCAGCTAACATTTATGGTTCCCTGAATTGGGAGATGACACACTTCATCTGTAGTTTATTGCTTCAGTATGTTCATTACAATTGTCTTCTGGATATTGAAATCAAAATGTAGAAAATGTACAAACCTGCTCAAACTGACGAATGGCTTTTGCTACACAGCAAATAGTTGCCAATGCTCGAAGAGCTGCAGTACGGATGGTTGAAGATCGACAGTCCAGACAAACAGAGAGCAGTGCTCGTACACCCCCACATAAAGCTACCAGTTCACTGAGATGGGGTCCCTCCAATCCAAGTGTAGTCAGACTCGACAGGGCAGACCTCAGCGCCATGTCTGATGATGGCTCCTCTAATACATTCACCAACACCTGCCAATCAAATTTACTGTCATCATTATGACCACCACTATTATTATCATTAGGTATTTAATGATTTTGCATCTTTTTCCTATGAAGGTTTAAAAATTGCTTGCAAAAATAAAAATGAATGACAATGAATAATGAACAATTCGTTAAGCAGTCGTTTTTTTGTACTTTTATACATTTTTAGGGATGGTCCTTTTTTGAATGGTTTTTAAGTTATTAGAACGTTTTTTAAAAGTTTTCAATAAGGCTGTATTTAATTCAGAACTTTTATTGTAATTCAGTTCTTTTCCATGTGAGTCCAATATCTTGAAATTAAACTAACCTTATGCTAACTTCTATATTTTTCAAGGAATGTACTTTCAAGAAATGGACTTAGTTACTTCTTGAATATCATTTAACTTGTTAGAGCTTATGCTTGCTCATACCCATTCTCAAAGAGGATAATATACATTCAAAGTATGTGTATAACACTGTTTTCCCACTATACCAAATTGAAACCATTATATGTGTTGGGAGGAATTTAGTAACAGTGACGTAAAAATTAAAAAAGTAAGTGACGAGTATCAATAAACCAACTACAAATAGTTTTGAGACTGAAACCATTAGTTGTTTATAGCAATCTGTATGAACACCATAAGAGAAAAATGGCTATAGCAAATTAAGTACTAGTGCTAAATTAAAGGCATTTATTTTAAAATATGAAGAAAATATTTTTCTCTTGAATTATCATATATTATTCCACAAGATTTATCACCAGAAAGTGACTGCTAAACGAAAGATTATGGTAGAACAACAATGTCACAAGAGAATCATAATTGCAGTTGACTTGAAAATAAATCTAACATGAACGTAATTACAAATGCTTCTAGCAGAAACTTTTTCAAACTTTCTGACTTTGTGAGATTATGCAAAGCAGTTTAATCTGCCAATATTTACTTCACAGGTGTAATCATCCTGATCTGCACACTTTCTTAGAAAAGAAAATCGAATAACTAATTTCAGAACCCTGAGAAGAACCTAGGTCAGTATTACGACAAAACCTTGTAACAAATGAGAGAAAGGGTTGGAGAAAATAAAATATATATAACAAACTGTGTAGCAAATGTTATTGCTGGGAGTTCTAGAAGCACACAGCCCTGGACAACATTGTGAGCAACAGGACATTAATTATTCAATGATTAGCTTAGTATTTGACCACACATTGAGAATACTTTGGCCTGAGAAGATTACTTTTTATTGCAGATTGCATCAATACGTAATGAAAGCTGCTGTTTCTGTAAAGTGCCCAATGTAACATGTTAGTGCATGGATTACATCAGGTCAGGGAAGAAGTATGTGCAAATGTTTCCGATGCATTCAAAAAGCTTCAGAAATTCAACTATCCTTTTCACCAGATTTCTTAGATGAGGAACCTGGCTTAACACTTGTATGATGTTAAGAAAGTGCTCATTCCGTAGATAAAACTTAATCTTTGTTAATAAACACAGTATAAGAATTGCTGGCTATAAAAAAATTAAAGGTAAACTTTGTTACATAAACACAAATTTTGAATTCTTTAACAATGCCATAACCTCTCTGGAAAAATCCCAAGTGACATGGAAAAGCTATACAAAATAGTAGATAGTGTACTGAATGATATGAGACATGCATATGGTAAAAGTGGATGATGCAGTATCAGTAAGAATGAAGTCTATAAACAAAAGCATGTGGTACAAAAAATTGCAATCAATTAGCAGAGCTTTGTCTGAGTGTAAGTTAAAACCAGGAGACATTCCTTGCTTTCAGTATGCTTCAACTTTGCATTGAAATAGAGAAGAACTTTTCCATTTAAAGTGTTTACTAGCAAACAATAAACAGTTTCGTTTGAGAATCTCTGCCAAGTTTTGATTATTAACTGCAATTCAAAATTGTTGTAAAGTACACTGAAATAGCTTTAACAATCAAAGATATTGCAACATATTTTTAAGTAAATTTTATACTAAAATTGCAAATGATTTAACATATTTTTTAATATCTTTTCATTTCTTTTGTCATGTAATCATGTTACATTTTCTGAACTTAATAATGATGTGAATGTTTAGTATAATACAAGTTAGCATTTTGATTGGTAATTCTTTATTTTTTGATCATTTTTTGCTATTTTGAGTCATAAATGTATTTTTATCATATTTCAGGCCTTGCTACCTAAGCATTATGTAGCCCCTTATTTTCCCATGAGACACATTAAAGCTATAGTTGCTTGCAACTTTACATTGTATTTACCAAGTTATTAAATTGAACAACTGATGAAGTTACATAATATTAAGTGAACAGTTATGAAGCAAAAAAAAAAAAAAAGAGAGAGAGAGAGACAGAGAGAGAGAGAGAGAGAGAGAGAGAGAGAGAGAGAGAGAGAGAGAGAGAGAGAGAGAGAGAGAGAGAGAGAGAGAGGAATGAACAGATTTAAGATTTTCAGTGATTTTAAATTAACCTCTCTTCAAACTAGAGAATGATGAGACCTTGAAGTGCAAAAATATATATTAAATGAACTTATTAAAACCAATAGTACAGCATTCTTTATAAAAATAGAGTTAATTCTTTCTGCATATCTATTAAACAATGACTGAGGTGCAACTCTACGCAAATATAGCTGTTACATAAATTGGACAACTGAAAATGATATGTTCCACAGATTGTTATTTTTTGTAGAAATACATATGGTATCTATTGTGATGGAAATTTTAAATACCCTAAAAAATGTGCAGAATTTACCAAGACTTGAAAGTATTTGGGTAAAATAAAAATTGGAAATTTGAAATAAGCTATTTAGAGTTAGTCCTTTTCTGTACAGAATGAAAGAAAAGTAATACATGTTGTGCTTTTCCCTATTTTTGATTAAATGTATGAGGCATTTTTCATAGCTTTCAATGGATTTGAGCTAGCAGCTCGTTTAGCAAGCTCATAAGTTCTTTCATTGATTTCTATGTTAGAATGCATAGAATGTTGCAGTGCATGAACTGCCACAGGCTATAATCAAGTAACTGAGAACTTAATACAAGGGGCATCAAGAAAGTAAGTTCTGTTTCAATTTATCTCCGCTGCAGCTCTGCGATCGCAGTTCTGCACATGTGCAGTAGACGCTCTGTATCAAGGTGAAGAAATGTGCGCCATTTTGAGTCAGCCACGTATGCTTAGTTGTGTTTGTGTACAATGTCGGTGTTGATTGAAAATCCCGTCGCTTGTGAAATCAGATCTGTGATTCGTTTTCTGAATCTTAGGTAAGTGAAACCAATTGAAATTTATTGGCAAATTTGTAATGTCAAAAGGTGTTGTGTTTCTTCACGAAAACATGAAGAAGGTATACAAAAACTTGTGCCTCGCTATGACAAATGCCTGCAAAATTTCGGCAGTTATGTGGAAAAGTAGTTTAAGAATTGTAGAATTTTGTGCAATAAATAATTTTTCTGTATCTGTACACAATTTAATTTTATTACCAAACAGAACTTACTTTCTGGACATACCTCATATTACTGATGAACAACTGCAACCATACTGTACTAATTTATCTATTCCAAGATTGTGGGTTCAAACTTGGCCCAGGCCAATGGCTTTTAAGTGAGCTTAGCATCACAATTACTTCTAGGGCTCTTCCAGCTGCCTGCAAGTACTGCTTTCAGACAATGATAATAATTTGACCCTGCCAATTACATTATTTCAGTTTAAAAATGTCTGCAACTTACATGTATGTGTTGGATGAAAATGGCATCAACAATGACAGTAAACTTATTGCCAAGGTCTGTGACCAATGCACTAAGCTCCTGTTGATCTGGTGAATGCTTAGAAGCTGCTTGACGTAGACAATCACATGATTCTTCAAGCAGATTCTCATCAGCAATAAATTCTGGTTTTTTCTTCTCTGGACTGTGATCCTTTAGGAACTCCTTCACCAAACCCACCAGGCTCTGCACTAGGGGACCAACATGATCCATTATTCCATACTCCAATTGCCTGCAAAAGATTCAATTATGTTTATGTTATGTTTATGTTTAACCATATTCTCATGGTTATGACTTGAATATTGCTTAACTTTAGCATACATTCCTTACAGAAAACTAGAATGTTTATGTTTAACCATATTCTCATGGTTATGACTTGAATATTGCTTAACTTTAGCATACATTCCTTACAGAAAACTAGAATGAAATTTGCCAGAATACCAGTAACATTCTTGCCTCTTAACATGCAGCCCTGTGTTTAAATTATTTTTTTTTTTAAATTTACTGAAAACTTTCTATACCTATACAAAGTATTTTTAGTTTAGATAACAAAGATAAAATTAATCTCAAAACTATTTGTAGTTGGTTTATTGACTTACTTTTTTATATTAATGAGAGACTAGTTTCAAAGGCAATCGCCTCCATTTTCAATCTCTTTCCAGTTGGAAAGAGTTGCCTTTGAAACTAGTCTCTCATTAATATAAAAAAGTAAGTGACGAGTATCAATAAACCAACTACAAATAGTTTTGAGATTAATTTTGACGTCACTGTTACTAAATTCCTCCAAACACATATAAAGATAACATTATTCAAAAGAATAGTAAACGTGTATTGAGGTTGCAGTCCAGTGACTGTCCTCATTTAAACTGTTTTGATATCATTTCAAATTAGTAGATCTGTGTGTCGTATTCGCTTCAATCTTCTCCGTGCTCGTTCTTGTGGCATATACCTAGGAATCTGCCTCAGAATTTCATTTTTATGTTCACCAAAGGAAGTGAAGAGGCATGTGTAGCAGGACTGAAGAGTATCTTCGATTGTTGGAGTTAGATCTTTGTGTACTGTTGAATTGAGAATGTACCAAGGTGCATTTGCTATTAGGCGCAAAACCCGATTTTGTAAAGTCTGTATTCTGTTGATTTGCGTTTTGGAATGCTGAACTCCAAATTAACAACCATATACCCATATACTCATTAGCGAGAACTAGATAAGTCTTTTTGAAGATTAGGGCAAAGGAGAAGTTATCTGATATTAGAAATTTCAGTTGATGAATTTTCTGTCTAAGTTTCTTGGTAAAATCAGTGATGTGTGCGTTCCAGGTTAATTTTGAATCGAGAGTTAAACCAAGATATGAAAATGTATCACACTGTGGCACTATCTCGTTCGCAAAGCTTATTTTGATATTTGCAGTATTTCTTTTATAGGTGAATTTCATTAATTTGGATTTCTTTGGATTCATCTTTACTCTCCACTTTTTGCACCATTCGTCAACTTTATCCGTGAAAGATTGTAGTTCACTAGCAGCTGCAATAATATTAGTTGGGTAAATTTCCTCAGTTTAGATTTTTATTATCTTTTCTTCAGCACTTAAGATCAATACCAAGCAGTTTTAGTGCTTACAATTATTATATAATTTATTCTTAATAAAGATATTGTTCTAATGTTGTTGAGTGTATATTTGGAAAACATTTTAGTAAACTTTTAAAAAATATTTTAGGACAGAGGAAATGTATTTCAGCAAAAAATATGTTTTGAGGTTGCCTAAACGCTAAACTTTTCCTATTTATAAGGACTATGATACAATGAAGCAGAAAATTAATATAATTTTGAGTCAAACTAGTATTCAATGCTCCATTTATTGCTAGTGTTTACCTAGAATGCATTTCATTAGGACCTTCCTAACATCCTCAGCTAATGTCGACTATTGAATGTTGGTTTGGTGAACTCCTTGGAGACAATAGGGGCATCCTTGTTGGTATCTTGATGAACTGAAGTTTGCATTCTCTTCAAAGGTGGTGTCGAAATTGAACAGTTTTCTTTCATATTTCTTTATGAATATTTTTTCTCACGTGGTTAATGCAATTGGACCCTGAACACTTTTTAATAAGTGGATTTCTCATTTATATCGTGATTATCACTCCAAAAATGGTATGCTACCGCCGGTTTATCTATCTCTTTCTTCCTGATGTTCCTAAAATGCTCTTTAAACCTTATGTTCAAATTCCTTTTAGTTTTTCCAATGTAATTTGAAGATTTGGGAAGGAAGATTGATGGTTAAGAGCCAAAACAAAGTATAACAAAATGCTATTTTAGAATTTTAGCAGGATGTTTCTTTTCTATAGAAAATGGTTTGGAAACATGGGACCTGAAAAGCTTCATTTATTCATTATAACTTTACTTTCTTCCCATAATTATGCTTTCATTGCATGATGAAGAAGTAGTTTTTGTAATCCATGGTATAACAGCCTGCAAGCCAGTCAGAACCTGCCAACCTGACTGCTGGCCTCATGCCCACATATGCAAGGCAAAGGTGAGCAATCATCCAGTCGATAGGGGGACGAGATGTGGTCAGCATCATGGCACCCCCAGTTAGAAAATTGGCTTTCTTGACTGGGTTTCACTACCTATCATAGCTCCTCAAATCCCTCACAATGCTGAGTGGGAACTGGTCCTATTCCCAGGATTTAAAATCCACCCTCCCCCCTGCAACCTGGGCATATTCCATGGCAGGGAACCACCGCACAACTAAAAAGTATATTACGACATTATATCAGCATTCCACATGGAAATCTCTCCTAAAACAAGTGCTTAAAATGGCCCCATTTTGTTGAATCTTGGATCCTATGGAGAATGTTTTATCTTCCACAAAATGAGTACACAGACTCCTTCCATCTTGTACCTAAGTTCTATACAAGAGCTTTTAAATGGTCCCCAAAATATAGATACATTCTCCCAGTCCACCCTTTAACTGATAATTATGCTTTAGATATTCTAGTTTATTTTATGTTATCTAACTGCTGTTATGTGGGATGATTGTTACAGGACTGTTATCATGTTATCCCATATACAAACATATCATGCAACATATACAGAGCTTAGGGGAGAGGGGATTATTGGGGGAATGCACCTGTGTTTAGGATTTCATCCGTTTATATTAGAAAAATGCATCTAAAATGTTGAATATGCATTTGTTTTAACCTGATTTACACAGCATACATAAAAAAGTAATAAGCAATGATGCCATGCATTGACAAAGAGTGGTATTAAGGCTTGCTTACTGGCAAAGTTTTGCAAACTCAGCAGAGATCACTCTGGTGCTCTGCTGCAACTCTCGTACTGTGTCTGTAGCCGCAGCTGCCATGACGGCTACCTGATGCCTCAAGTCAACAGCTATGGACTTACTCTGCAGTGTAGTAGTACATTCAGGTTCATACATGATAGCTAACTCTCCCATCCAATGCTGTACGCTATCACTCTCCTGATGCACCCAGCTGCTGTAACAAAAAAAAACTGTGATTTTAATGACATCTACTTTTGATTCAGTTTAAGACTAGATGCATAACAGACAGTTTTATATTAAGAATCTTTCTAGAAAATAAATTAACTGAATTTGCTTCTTATAATTTATAAAATTATTTCCAAACTGAAAGCAGTGGAGAAATGTTATATTGATTATTTTACAATTACAAAGGATTATACTTAAAATAATAAAAATGACATTCAGCAATTTAAGTTCTTAAATTATTCTGTAAAGAATTAACAATAAAAATCATTGCAACATATAACTTGACCATCAAATGCTTCCCAGGCCTGTCATTAGAAACATACATATATATTGAGATGGCTTAGCAGGCACATGTGAGGCTTACATTCAGGAGGTCCACGGTTGAAATCCTCCCAGGGTTTTCAGTCCTCATAATTGTCAAATGCCTTAACCAAGTAGCCTTAACCAAATCTTAGAATGTTTCCTTTCCCAAAAAAATTACTTCTTTCAAACATTATCTTATTGCATGATAATCATTAGTCTCTATCACCCATGGTGCCATATCTAGTAAGAATGGGTGTTAAACACTTAATTTATTTTATGATTCAATTGTTTTATTTATTTCTATGTAATGAACAGTCTGTCTGCACATGTTTAATAACTTCTTCATGAGTTTCTACAATGAAGTTCAGCAAGCTTGAAATTTTGTTATACTGCAATGTTATAAATGTAATTTTCATTCTTTTCATTTAACCACGTAGGTAGTAGTGTTTAACTCCCGCTTTTACTAAATGCGGCACCGCAGGTGGTGACACTGATGGTTTATGAGATGAAGATGGAGTACTAGTGGTATGAGATGGCAGGGAAAGCAGGAGTTTCCAGAGAAAGCCTGCCCCAGTGCCGTGTTGTCCACCACAAATCTCACTTTGCAGTCACCTGGGATCGAATCCGACCCACCACTGTCAGACACTTCCACATAAAGTATTTCACATGGCATTAACAGAGATGCTGCATATTTATTTTTTATTAAAATCCTTGCCCAGTATTGTTACCTGGTAAGCTTAAAGAAAGTTTGCTCAAATAAGAAACTTTTAATTTGGAGTTTTTCTGCCTCTTTATTTCCTTTCATCACCCTATCTCTTTGGCCTCTCTTTCTTAATTTGCTCTTTTAGGATGGGGAACTCAAAACATCTCTCAAAACATAAAACATCCCTGTTCATAACATCACAATATCAAACCCCTCAGGGGCCTACTTCGGTAGGTACGGGTTTGGCGCACCCAGGGTCCCGAGCCAACAGTCTCCCTCGAGTGGGCTCCTCTTCGTGGTTGAGGGAGACGGTCAACAGGCCCACCCACGTGTAGGCCGTGTGTGGAGACCCGTGCCGGTGGAAAGGTTAAAAAAAAAAGGTGAAAAAGGTGAACGAAATTTTTAGTAGGTTTTGATTGATTTTTATGTAGGTGTATTTTTAATAGGTTTTGTTACACTTGTATAGTTTTTAGAAAGTTTTATATCTGGCTTTTGCCATGACTAGTTTTTTAAAGGGTGCTGATGACCGCCGTAGTTGAGCACCCTTATATATATATATATCATCATCATCATCAAATTTTTAGATGGAATTAAACAATTTCTTTAGCTATTTAAGTAGTATAGAAAAAGAAAACAGAGAGAAACATTCTATATTATTATCAAGGATGTCTGCATTATATGTACTGAAAGGGAAGTATGTGGTTATGTGTTAATTCCTATAATTTTCTCTATACATTCTTGTTTCTTTTATGTAACTTTTATAAGCTTTATATAGCTTCTTACAAAAACCTGTTTTTTTCTGTCTACTTCATGTTAACCATTTGCAGAAATAGTTCCATTATGCTTTTCATTATAGATGCAAGAAGAATACATGAAATCAAAAGATAATAAAGTGTTTAAACGAGGTCACTAAAGGCTCTCGTGGAATTCCTTACTCTTTCCATGATCTTACAAGAAACATTTGAATAAGGGCAGCACTTTTAAAAAATTACGAAGTACTAAAAACAAACCAATAACAAATATCTTGGAAATGGTTGATCAACATAAAGTTATTTTAAATAGTGTTTTTAAGGAGATGTACATTGAGTAGTAAGTTGCTATCTCTTAACAAGTTATACAAAATAACACAAAATTCCTTCCAAATGATGGCTGTTCATTGGCTATTCTCAGAAAATTCAACATATACATTTTGTCATGTAAACATCTTGATATAACATTTTAATCAAAATCATTAAAAATAAAAAATATTGAAATATTTCCCATGTAAACAGTAGTTTGCTGGGAGCAAATTTTCTTGAACTCACATCTTTGAATGATTGGTACTGAATTTTAATATCAAAATTTGAATCTGTTTTTTTTTTCTTCTAGTTTTTTGTTATGCTGTTCACCAAACTCCTTTTTTTTCTACAAATGTTTTTCTTTTTAATTCAGAGGATCAAAAATATATTTTCTGTGTAATATTGGTCCATTTTAATCATGTAGAATACGTACTTCCTCTATGTACTAGTATGTGGTAGAGAAAGTAAGCTGCCCGCCTCGGTAGCGTAGATGGTAGCGTGTCTGCCTCACGTTCAAGAGGTCCAGAGTTTGAATCTCGGTCAGGGCGAGTTACCTGAATAAGGTTTTTTCCGGGGTTTTCCCTTATCCTGAGAGACAAATGTCAGGTAACTCTAAGCTCCATGGACCCCAAGCTCATTTGAGCATCATTTCCCCCATTTCATTCATCGTCCGATATGACTTAAAGTTGGAGGACGTAAATTACCAAAAAAAAAAGTAAGCAAGCTTTAAAAATATTTTTTTAAAACTAATATTTGCACCAGGCCGCACCATACCAAGACGGACCGGGTTCGAACCCAGGGGCTGCGCCGTGGCTCAGTGGTTAGACCGCTTGGCTCTCACCAAGGCGGCCCGGGTTCGTTCCCAGGCGACCGCAAAGTGAGATTTGTGGTGGACAACACGGCACTGGGGCGGGTTTTCTCCGGGACCTCCGGTTTCCCCCGCCATCTCATTCCACCGGTGCTCCATCTTCATCTCATATATCATCAGTGTCATCGCCTACGGTGCCGTATGTAGTAAAAGCGGGCGTTAAACACTACACATTTTCGAACCCAGTCGGCCGCAAAGTGAGATTTGTGATGGAGTGAATGGCGCTGGGGCTGGTTTTCTCCGGGTCCTCCGGTTTCCCCCGTCAACATTCCACCGACGTCTCCATCATCATCTTTCCTATCACCTCATATTTCTCGTACTTTCCCTTCCAGCGATGGGCTGATCACTCATCCCGGAATCTCTCTAATCAGGAAAGCTCTGATCCTCAAACCGACGCCTACGGGCCTCGAGGTTACGCGATTAAGAAGGCCCTATGGTCCACTGAAAGGAAATACAGGAATTCATTCATTCAATATTTGCATCTCTTTAATTAACGACGCCTTTGATATTCTTGTAGTATCCATTAATCTGTTGTATTATTTTAAAATTAGGACTAAAGCTTAAGAAAGACTATAATTGTTCTGCGAAAATTATTTTTAGGTTTTTTTAAATTTTATGATATATAGGTTCGAAAATTAAAGAATTTAACAATTTAATCGTCTCGGGAAAGCTTAAATTATATAAATTATTTTTTACCGAGCCAGATGGCTCAGAGGTGACGTGCGAGGCTGGCATTGACGTCCCGGGTTCAACCCCTTGTGGTAGCTCACTCTGACCATGGGGTGTTTCCTGGTCGGCAAGGCGAATGCAGGAGAGGTGTGTCTTCTACCACGGCTCTCCTCTCTCCCATTTCCTCCTCCTCTTTCATAGGACAGCGTAACAGTCGAAGCGGGCATCTGCTTGCAATTCGGAAAAACTTATTTCTCGGCTGTGTCAGAGAACAGTTCTAGTCTCCACGATAAGTCGAGCTTTCCCGCTGGAGGGGACGAGTTACCCTCGCGGTTTGGGCCAGCATCTTCCAGCCGTGTGGTCAACCCACTAACTGTTAGGGAACTCAGAGCGTCTCTGCAGCCCATGCAGGTTCCTTCATTTCATCCGTTCCTCTCTGGGCTGTACACAAGAGATCCAATTGCGGATCAAGGTGCTAGTTGTCCACTCCATTACCTAAGTTTCCTCTACCTATACAAATTAATGATTGAGTAAGTTCAGATTTTTTTCTTCCTTATTTTTGCATCCAAAAATAATATGTTCAGTTGCTCTTAAGCATTCCTAGTTATAAAGCCGTCTGATCATTTTCTTTTTTCATTTCAGAATACAGATGATTTTCCAGTATTAAGCCTTAATCTTGATAAGGAAGAAACCACTTTATTGTTCGTCTCATTTTCCATGCTCCGTCTTGTTTTCTTATTGGCTAAATCTATTCACTTAAGATATTCTGCTGCAATAGCATGGAATAAACTGTCATTAAAACTGAAATCAAGTTGGAGGGGAGACACGGAAATGCATGTTTGCTATTAGCAGTAACAGTGGATAGCCTTCCTTTAATTTAACTTCTTTGGGACAGGCTACAAGATGACATGCGGTTTTGGGATCTTTTGTTAGATGGTCTTTTAACGAAAATGCGCCGAAGTTTAAAGCGACAGCGCTCCGCTATTGTGACAAAAAAGTACCGACTTTTATTTCTCGCTCTGATGTGCCTGTAATGAAGCAACGGTATCCGAAACGATGACGAAATTTCTCATTCTATGCCGATGTCGTGCTTTTAATTACTGTACTTCACGGCATTGGTACCTAGTCCTTCCTTCTTCTATTGATAAACATGAATGTACCTAATTGTAAACGAAAATAAAGTTTATTGTTGATAAGTTTATTAAATGCTTCATGTTTATTTAAATGTTTAAAATATTTGTTTGTAGTAGCCCTTTCTCTTTTCCTGCAAAATAGGATGCGTAGAAAGGTTAGCAAAATAAATTAATTACTTGGGCCATTTAGCAATATGCTTGAATTACTGGTGTTGTTGTCATGTTTACATACAATAGTACACCGGTTAATAATCAAGAGCACGCGTAGTTCCTCCGTTGACCACAAATAGCAGTGCTAATCTGGCGGGTTATGCATGTTGCTGTGTTGGCCGTAAGTAAACAACGCAAATGTCCTAAGAAGCACTGGGAAGCTGTGTGTCTGATAGGAATCATTACGTAACACGGGTGCATAATAAAAAATAATCTTAATGATAATAAATGCATTAAATATGTACCCACGTAATTATTTATTGTAATATTTTTCAACAGCTCTATCTTCAGTAGTTTTCATTACGGAAAAGAGAGAAAAGCAACTAAATTAATTACTGCACCTTTGTTATTAAATGACTATAGAACTATAGCAAGCGCACGGTAATATAACTAATTTTCTAGTGTGATCAATCTCTAGAACGGGAATAATTTCTAAAAATGTCATTTACTCAACTGACAAAGACGTAATATCAAATATATCATCAGTGATGTTCCGTTACTGAAAGATGTCTGTCTCACTTTCATTGTCACTAATATTATCGTATACAAATCATCAAGCTCGAAGCTTCTTGTTTCAATAATCTATTTCTTTTCCCAATAATTATCAATTCGTTTAGTCCTTTGGTTAAAAAAAGAAACCTATGTCATTATGAAAAACTTTTTCGGATTAAATAATTTCTGTAATTATAGGTAGTGTACGGTAAAACAACTTTTTCAAATCTCGGTCAGGGGGAGTTACCTGGATACCGTTTTTTTTCGGGGTTTCCCTTATCCTGAAAGACTACTGTCGTGCAGCTCTAGGATCTGTGGACACTGGGCTCATTTGAGCATCATTTCACCCATTCCATTCATCGTCCGATATGAAGTAACTTTGGAGGACGTAAATTACAAAAAAAAAAAAAGAAAAAGAAAAAAAAAGTTCGGAAGTGTGATCAATCTGTACAAATAAGCCATTGCCGTGATATAAACACATGATTTAAATGCATCACAATGTTACGCTATAGAAGATTATGAGTATATAATTTTAGATATTTATTATTATTATTATTATTATTATTATTATTATTATTATTATTATTATTATTATTATTATTATTATTATTATTATTATTATTATTATTATTATTATTATTATTATTATTATTATTGCTGTTAATGAAACACAATCTCTTGTTAGTTTAATAATGATGAATCTGAATGAAAACATATAAATAAAATAACGTCAAATTCATAGGTTTGGTTTAAATCACATTGTATAAAAATAAATCCCACACCCCCCTCCGACATAGTTAAGAATGCAAAACATGCTTTGGAAAGAGAAACAACAATTCTGGTGACTTTGATTCAATGTACTTGCAGGGTTTAGTGCTATAGATACAATCCCAGACAGTTGTTCAACAGTATCTACTGAGAAATCACAAAGGGATTTTGATTCCAACTTTCTCCTTGTCACAATATTCAATCACTTTGTATATGATTTCTCGCGCCTGCCGATGTATGACACGTTGCTGTAATTGTATGTGAAGAGAGTGTACTTACACTGGAGTCGCTGTGTATGTGCGGTAACTTCACTTAAACATCTCTCTGTTGCGAATTTTTTCCGATACTCCTCGCTTTGCCTCGTCCCTTCTAGAATACGGATCCATATTACTGAAAATCAAAGTGAATTTTGAGACGACTAAGGAAATGTAATTTCTCAGCGTTTCATAATGCGTTTCGTTCCGTATATGCGATAGAGAAAGTTGTCATATCTACCCTAAATGAGTATTAACTTAAAATAAAACCACTCACAATGGTGATCGAGCTCTTGAGCGGGAGGTCCACAGTTTTCATATCCAAGCAGAACCGTCCTCTCCGAGCATACCCCACCCCCCTTCAAGTTTTCCGAGGATAGGTAAATTGAGTCTATAATAAGTTGTTTAGGATTCTTTACGCGGTGGGTTGAGTTTGCTATTTGGGCTGATTTCACAGCTACCAAAATCGCTGTGAATCTTTCCATGCCAAATTAAATGTTTTTTTTTTTTTTTACACTTCCCGCCCAAACATTTACAACTTCATGACGTTTAGACCAGCATTCAGTCAGATGTGTATTACTGACAGAGCGTTGAGGCCTATTGACCTTCAGGTGACCAGTGCTGCCATCGTCCCTTATCAGATCTTATCTGGTCGATTAGAGGAATGAAATATTAGTAAGTTGATGTACAGTAAGTTACGAAACGCAAATAGAGCGATTGGAAGCTGCGTGTGTCTATATATCTTCTCGCGCCTGCCGATGTATGACACGTTGCTTCCAGAAGACATGATTTATCTGAACAGACTACACATTCACTGCACTCACCTTGTATGTGCGATAAGTTGAGGTATGTTTTATAAACATCTCTGTATTGCGAATTTTTTCCGATACGCCTACCCCTTTTGCCATGTAGAACGTTCAGTTACGTAGTACAGGTAAAAAGAAGAAACAAAACATTGGAAAAAGCTTCATTTTTGAGGGAACAGATGGTAAAGTTTACTAATAAAGACATACTGAGATTTGACTTTGTGAAAGGCGTTTCTTTTAAATTCTTATCTGTGTGACAAAACTATTGCAAGTTCGTACGAACGACTTTAACATGACAAAATTTTTAACCACATCAACCTCCTAAATGGTTGCGCAGTTCCAAGTCTGCACAAAGAGGGAGGGAAAATTTTGTCACAATTACGAGTTGAAGGACTCAATTTACCACTTTAAAAGTTTAGCAGGGACTCAATTTACCCCGCGGGTCGAGGTTCGAAGGACTCAATTTACCGAACCCGGGTTTCCCTTACTCCTTATAATTGGCAGGTAATTTAAACTTAGACCTGAATAAGTTTGCTGCTTAAATGTCGTTTCCTTATTATTCATGTATCTTCAGCTTCCATTGCACAAAAAATAACATTTTCTATGCGAGAGGTTCAGGGTTCAAATCCTGTGAGCCAATCGATTCTCGTGGTTTCCTCAGTCACCAAGCTAAACATCACAATTCAAATTTCCACCTAAAACAGTAGTAAAACTTAAAAACCGATGGGAAAAGCAAATGCCCTGCTATTTATCCACACATAATTAAAACAAATAGCTCCCTAATGCTATCTGTTTGGACATACCTCGTATAGAAGCAGAGATACAATTCCTATCACAAGGTCAGAAAACAGAAGTACAGTGGCTGTACGGTGTCAACTCGACACTGCAGTATGAA
Organism: Mantis religiosa; assembly: GCA_030765055.1. Taxonomy (NCBI): domain Eukaryota; kingdom Metazoa; phylum Arthropoda; class Insecta; order Mantodea; family Mantidae; genus Mantis; species Mantis religiosa. The sequence continues at coordinate 67,609,507 of CM060955.1, read as the reverse complement.
ACTCTCTGGATCAACAACGTCGCCCTCAGCTGCGAATAGGACTGGTTGCACACATCAATACGCCGGCTTCCATTGTCCAGAAATCACAAGCGTCTTCAGCAATGGACAAGTGAATGCCGTCGCTATGTGCTGAGTGAGGGCGAACTGCTTCAACGGTCCTATAATGATGTGCACATACGTGTTCGATGGTAGCGCGTTGAACGCAATCTGGAGACCTGCGTTTGAGCGGCTTAGAGGAAAACCACCAGGTGTGATGATTTGGTACGCTATTGATTACAAAAAATCCCACCTCTTACAAACTGATACCACTTTGAACAGCAACTGCCACCTGAGGGACATTTTGGAGCCTGATGTGCTCCCCCTGCTTCAGGCATCTCCACAGCAGGACAATGCCCTACCCCATATTGCGAGGAACGTACAAGTCCTCGAAGTTCGAAGGGTACCATTGCTTCCCTGGCCTGCACATTCGCCTGACATGCCATCCATCCAATGTCTGGAATATGGTTGGTCGACATTTTGTTCGTCACAGTCCTCCAGTAACCAATGTCACAGATTTGTGGGCTCGCATACAAACTTCATAAAGCAATATACCCCAGGAACATATACAGGACGTTTATGATTCCATTCCATGAACCCAGGAGCTAATCCTAATAGCAGCTAAAGCTAAGCTCCACATAATTCTTCTAAGCTATTTGGCATTAAAATTTTCTCAACCTAAAGAGAATTAAAAAAATGGTACACTAGGGTGCATAAGGTTTTGCATCCATTCCTACAAACTGTAGCAGTTATTTTTATACTTCATGTTTTGTTAGGAATAGTCAAAGATATCAGTAATTATAATAAAATAAAGAAATGATGTAAAGTGGGTAATGGTGTAACCATAGCAACGGATCATGATTTAAAATAACGTTAGTGCTAAAGAAATGTGTTGAATTATGGAAGAATGAAGTCATTAAATAATTTTAAATAAAACTAATAAACATTAATATAAATTCTTATTTATGTAACAATTTAAGAAAGAAGTGATAAAGAGAATTAATAAATCAATTTGCTAAACTAGTATAAAATTATATATGTTAAATAAAATTAAAGAACAGAGAAATATTGTACTTAATGATAAGTTACTCTAAAATTATATTTGAAATAAATTAAATATTGGTATAATTTAATAAACATATTTAAAGTGTGCTGGATGTCAGTTAAAAGTTTGCAAAATATCAGTACTTTTTAATTTTGAGGTATTCTTTTAATTGTAGTAGTTTTATCTGAAAAAAACTGGATGTATATTGATGTACATGTTTTTTTGAAATTTTATGAATAAATAGATACATGTGAATATATACCTCAGTGTAGATACTAGATGCCGGGGTACAATATTTAGATTTAATTTAATTGTTTCTCTACTATATTAAGTAGTAATGTATTTCTCCCAAAATTTTGAGATCGAGATTTCACCGGGAATGCATACTTTGGGACCCGCATAAACTTAACAAATAGAGAAGTCTTCGCGTATGTGCGTCTCTCTCACTCCGTCTGTCTGTGTGTTCTTTCTTTCTTGCTTTTCTTGTAGTGTTTAATATCAGCTTTTACTACCAGCGGTGCGAAATGAAGATGGAGCAGCGGTGGAATGAGATGGTCGGGGAAACCGAAGCACCCGGAGGAAACCCGCCTCTATGCCGCTTTGTTCATCACAAATCTCACTGGCGGTCGCCTGGGATCGAACCCGCGTTGCTTTAGTGAGAGTCGAGTGGTCTAACTACTCAGCCACGGCGCGCCTGTGTGTGAGTGTGTGTGCGCGCCCGCGTGCGTGCGTGTGAACAGCATAATTCAAAAACAAGAAGTCGGTTAAGTATGAAACTTGGTATTAAGTTCAGCTTCTTCCAAGGATGCAATGACAAATGAAATGTTGATTTTCTAATTTTCAGGAATGTCCTCAATGACCTTAAAATAACTGGTAGGTCATAAGAGACAGAGAAACATTTTGCGGCACAAAATATGTAGATCTCGTTATGCACAATTTATGTTGAGTATATTTTTGGGGTAAACTATTTCCGAGATATGTTAATATCTGTTTGAATTTTCCAATGGTTATACTTTTGTCGAAAATGTATGCGATATAAGAATGGACTTTGGCGAGAGGAATGACACGTGTAGTGATGGGACTATTACACAAATGACTAAGCAGTCTTAACATTTTCTCATCTAATTTATGCATTAACGTTATCGACACTATAACATTCTGTATGAGACGTGTTGCGAATAATGAAAGCTGCAGCCAGCTAGCTGTTTTTATTGTTATAGGACCCGCCTGTGGCTAAGAAGCACTGGACCACACCAGCCGCCCAGTTGGGGATCCTTTTTTGTCTACAGCCACACGCGAAAAGGGTTCATCTCGGTCAAACTCGGTGGAATTTGCAATCCTTGGCCGTAACAGATTACATTCGTAACGTTAATTCAATGGTCCCTATAAAAAATAACATATATTTTCATGAAATAAATGAAATTTCCAAACAAATTTCAACATTCAAGCAGGTTAATAATCACGGCCTGGATTTTAAAAAGCTATAAACGTCTATTAAAGTACTTTAAAATTACTCTTAATGTTTTAAAATATTACTAACAACATTTCGTTACATTTATATGCCTTTTTCTAACCTTTTCTTCACAATTATTTTTACAAAACCTATTGCTCTCTTTACTATGTGTTAATCTAGATATATGTAGAGATGTTTTGTATTCCATGTGTATTTGCAGCTATTTTTTAAGAGAATATTGTAGAATTTTATTGTGTTTATTTTTTTTTTTTAGGTTCGACTTGAACTTATTTACTTTTAATTTAAAATGTTTCCCTTTTAGATATAAAGGGAATAGGAGAACTAAGCAGCTTACACTATAATCAACTGGCTGCTATATGGTAGATTTAAAATCTCATTCGCTTTGCATGGCTAAGACATAAAAAAAACGAATATAACGACGTCTTATTTGAAAAAAAAAAAAAAAAAACGTATTACTATATGTGATTCAAAGCTGTAAAAATGAATATATCGGAAATGGTTCTCTTCACACGAAAATTTGACATAATTCGTGTTCTTTTACTCAGATTGAAGAAGAATTCCACAGACTATTTATTTCCAGAAAAATCAACATACACATTTCATTTGTTATAAAATGATTTTAAACGTGTAATTTAATACAAATCGTTAGTTGATTTTCAGAAAGCAAAAATTTTCGAAAATTTTCATGCAAACTTTTCATTTTTGAATGACACATTTTTACGAACCTTTGGGAAAAGGGAATACAGAAGTTACTCATATTTCTCAGATGAATAGTAAAATTTCCGATATTTTAAAATTTTCATACTATATGTATATACGAGGGCTATCCAGAAAGTAGATTACGTTTTCGTCTGTTTCCGCTAGGGGCGGGGCTAGCGCGGCAATCTTGGGGTCAGAGCGTTGCGCAGCTCAGTCGGCATCTAGCCGTGCTAGTGAGAGGTTCGTGCTGTGCTCCGTTCAGATACTGTGACGGTTTGAAATGTCTGCGTTAATTGAAAATCCCGCGAGCTGCGAGGTGCGTGCAGTAATAAGGTTTCTGACTGCAAAAAACTGTAAACCGATAGAAATCTATCGGCAGCTTTGTGAAGTGTATGGGAACAACATTATCACTGAAGGTGGAGTGCGTCAGTGGGTCATCAGATTTAAAAATGGCCGAACCAATGTTCACGACGAAGATCGAAGTGGGAGACCCAGCATAGTGACTGCCGAACTTGTCGAAAAAGTCGATGCTAAAGTCCGTGAAAATCGAAGGTTCACAATAACGGAACTTTCTTTGAGTTTTCCACAAATTTCGCGAAGTTTGTTGCACGAAATCATCAGCGAAAAGCTTGGTTACCACAAGTTTTGTGCAAGATGGATTCCAAAAATCTTGACAGAGGACCACAAAAATCAGCGAATGGATGCAGCGTTGAACTTTTTGGACGTTTACCATAAGGATGGTGACTCTAAGATCTTGTTGATTCACGACAACGCCCGGCCCCACACGGCAAATGTCACTCGTGAAGTTCTTGAATCTTTTAAGTGGGAGTTGTTTCCTCATCCGCCGTACAGTCCCGACCTGGCACCGAGCGACTTCCACCTATTCCCAGCAATGAAGAAGTGGCTGGCTATGCAGCGTTTTGATGACGACGCACAGCTGCAAGAAGAGGTAACGAAGTGGTTGAAGGCGCAGGCGGCCGAATTTTTCGACGAAGGAATTTCCAAGCTCGTACATCGCTACGATAAATGCCTTAATTTGAATGGTGACTATGTCGAAAAGTAGTATTTGAGTGTGGCTTTCATCTGTATATAATAAAATTTGTTTCCTATACTTTGTTTACTTTTTATTCCAAAACGTAATCTACTTTCTGGATAGCCCTCGTATAATGTGAATTATATGGACTAACAGTGCAATGGACTTAAGTCTATCGAAAATAAAGAATCTGTAACTAAAGTTGAGTACATTCTAATATCTTTTTATGGTTCACACTGTTCTGTTCCATATTGTGGAGTACACTAGCTAGTTAAGTCCTGGGAAGTGCCTCTCGCACCACTTCGCTGAAAATCAAGAAGAGCAGAGGGAAGTCCACTATGCCAGTGTCGTACGTTTACTTGAAATTTCCCCGCGGCGTTCTGCAATTGTTTTAACGCACGAAGGGATATCTGCTTAAGTCAAAGATGGGGCAGTTAGGCCATCTGGTATACATAGGTCTCAAAATTTACAACATATTTCTAATTCATGTTAGTTATTTAGTTTTTACGCCCTTTGACAAGCCATTTTGAACAGTTTTTAATGACGTAGTGATGACAATTAATTAAATAGTTTGATAATCTAACATTAAGTAATTATTATTAATAAAATTGTTGATAATCAAAACGGTTGCCATAAGAGTACGTGGGAACGATGTATTTTATTACATGCTTTATACTGCTGTACTTTTAATGATATCAGGAATCTTCTTTGAAACCAGAAATGTGTATAACATAACGGCTCGTTTAAACATGACAGCATGTGCATACAGACCTAAGTCTAGACTCCCAAGCTTTGGCTAATCCTGTTTTAAGTTCACAAAAAAGTACTGTTTAAGATTTAAATTGTTGCATTCAGATGCTAAATTCACATTTTGACATTAGAAATTTGAAATATGGTAATGATGATTGTCATCTCTCAAACTTTTGCTGATACCAAGGGCTGACAAATGTTTTAAGAATATTTGATACTGAACTTTCCACAAATTATTGAAAATCTACCCCCCCCCCAAAAAAAAATCGAGAATTAGGATCCGAATACTGTTTTTTAAATCCCCAACATGATATTTAAAAGACTGCGCTGGTGGTAAAAATGTGTAGTGTTTAACGCCCGCTTTTACTACATATAGCACCGCAGGCGGTGACACTGATGATACATGAGATGAAGATGGAGAACCCGTAGAATGAGATGGCGGGGGAAACCGGAGGTCCCGGAGAAAACCTGCCCCAGCGCCGTGTTGTCCAGCACAAATCTCACTTTGCAGTCGCCTGGGATCGAACCCGGGCCGCCTTGGTGAGAGTCAAGCAGTCTAGCCACTGAGCCACGGCGCGGCCTGCGTTGGTGGTAGCAAACTGTTCACGACATTTTTATGATCGTTTCTTGTTTTATTGCTGTTACTCGAAAAATGTTCATTAAGTGATATTTGTTCAGTTTCTAATTTTCCTTGAAGATAAATAAATGATCTAAATAGAATAATCTTTAAGGGAAATAAACTCTCAATACTTTTTCAATGGTTTTTTTTTTTTTTTTAATTTACGTACTCCAACGTTAAGTTATATCGGACGATGAATGGAATGGGTGAAATGATGCTCAATGAGCCCAGGGTCCATAGAGCTTAGAGTTACCCGACATTCGTCGTTCAGGATAAGGGAAACCCCGGGAAAAACCTTATCCAGTAACTCACCGAGATTCGAACTCGGGACCTTTTGGACGTGAGGCAGACTCGCTACCACCACGCTACCGAGGCGGCCTACTTTTTCAAGTAAAGATTTAATATGACACATAATTTAATCTTTAATTATAAAATAATTCATTTCTGGAAAATTTAAAAATTTACAATTTTGATTATTATCGTGAAAAATTGTGCACATCTTATGTTAATTTTCCGAACATATTTCATTGAAAAGTTGGGTGAATAGGATCATAAAATTAAACTTGCGTTACTATTACGTTGACTTGAATTCGACTGACTGAAATCTGTTGAAGTTAGTAATTTTAATGCCCACAAGACATGTTCAAGAAACATTCTGTGAAGTTCAGATTGAAGAGATAAGTGCTAATGTTGACATTTTCCTCTTATCAGCAATCCGGACATTCTTAAGACGATGTCGATAACACCACTTTTCACGAATGAAAAGCTAAGCCTCTTTCGTTCAGATACTTCACCCACACGTACATTGAAGTGGGCGAAGTATTAATCGATATTATCAACTTCGCGGTTCATAAATATTACAGAAAGCGATAAAATTCGCCAAACAGCCTAGAGATGCATAGGAATCGACTCCTGAGAGCCAAACAAAACAGTTGCAGTAAGGGCTGAATAAAACGTTGCATTTGTTTGAAAGTGTGGTTCTCTATTCGATTGACTGCACAGCAAGCCAACTTTTTCAACGAAGATTCGATTACGAAGAAACAGATGAACTTAGAATTATTCTCTAACCTGGGAATGTAATATTGAATATAAGTGTTTCAATTCAAATTAACACAATCCAATGGTGAAAGTTACTAACACCGTTGCTATTTCCCTAACCTAAGCGGATTGAGTGAGCAGATGAGTGAGTAGGGTTTAGCGCCCAAGCCGACTCAACAGAAATGGAATAAAAAGAAACGTGACGAAACAAATGACGTAAAGACAGGCAGTACCCAATAGCCTGAACTTCCTTATGTTGAATCAATTTTCACAATAATTAGCTACTTTCTGTATATAATACTCGTAGAAAAACAAGACGGTATCATAGCGTTACATTACAGACTCATTCCAATATTTTGTGATTTGTATTCATTTGAACTTAAAGAAATAACCACCAACATTGATACATTTCCATGACTCTCTGTCAAAGACAAATGTACATATATCCTAATAGGACTATGATCACGAAACCGAGCGAGGTGCGCCGCGGCTAGGTGTGCGACTCGCATTAGGGAGGTCGCGGGGTCGATCCTCGTCGACCACGTACTTTGACTTCCGTTTTTCGTGGTTTCCTCTTTTCATTTAGGCGAATGTTGGGTGCTTGCTTTAATGCCACTATTTCCTTTCCTCGTTTCTTTTAATTTTGTATCTTTTAAGTATGCTTTCAAGGTCGTGGTGTGGCGGCGCCAGACAGATGGTACGGATGCTTCCGCATTGTACATAACTGCTGTACTCTACACCGAGTGGCGTCTGATTGCTTTCCTCAGTGTAAATGAAATGAAATGTGTAGTGTTTAACACCCGCTTTTACTACATACGGCACCGCAGGCGATGCCACTGATGATACATGAGATGAAGATGGAGCACCGGTGGAATGAGATGGCAGGGGAAACCGGAGATCCCGGAGAAACCCGCCCCAGCGCCGTGTTGTCCATGACAAATCTCACTTTGCGGTCGCTTGGGATCGAAACCGGGCCGCCTTGGTGAGAGCTACGCGGTCTAACCACTGAGCCACGGCGCGGCCTTCCTCAGTGTGGGGTACGATGTTCGAGTCTAACCTTTATCTTTACACATTGTGATACATTTAACCAGGATGAATATAACTAGAATATTAGTTTGACTCAAATTATATTTGACTCCTATACATAAATGTTTTCATTCGGTGTTAGAAATCTATATAAAAATGAAGTCCATACAAATACAGATTTCCACACTTGCGCCATTCTACTCAGAGCTCCCTTTTGTGTCCTACCAGCTATTTTAAAAGGTAATACAACGTTTTGCACTTGAATACACCAGTTCAATGCTTTACACTTAGACTAGCCTTCAGTGCCGAATAATTTGTCAAAAGATTGGGGATTTTAATGTTTTTGATATTTCTTTAATGAAAACTGTAGGCATACTTTCTGAGAACTGGAGTTACTTTTTTATTCCTTGCCAAACCATGAACTTGTAACATAACTTTTTATACATTTTGATTTTTCAGTATTCTTACTAATATTCCCTTCTCCAGGAATATCAGGAGATTTGGTATCAACAAATTCATTAATAAGCATTTCTGTCTCCATCCTGTAAAATCATTAACGTGGCCTTGAACCGATATTCACTTGTCATCGACGCACATTCAAAACACCTATCGAGAAATTGACCTATCACATTTTTCTTTTCTTTCGTATGCAACTAAATCTTAAACATTAAGTGTTAATTCTTGAAATGGAAACAAAAGAAAGACGAGAAATACGATGTAAATTTGTTACGAGACATTTCGAAAACTGCTGACGCTATGAGAGGAATTGGGCTGTGTTGGAATGACATTAGCTTGCATTTGTTCTGAATGGAACCACGACACGTAAGTGTTTGGAGTGTCTTGATAACCTGATCTACACAGCTTAATCAGCAATGTGATAGTAATGTTGACTTAAAACGGTAGGTTGTGATCCATGACTCATAGTTCTTGTGCAAGTTGTTTGTTTCATTGCTATGGACTAAACACACAGATTAAACATGAGCTCCTCCGGTATTGCAATCGAAATTGTAAATCTGATATATATCCCAAGGCAAAAGTGCTGGATGTTAAGAAAGCTGGGCTTTAACTGAAATTAAGCGTGCAATTGCGGCAAAATCTAACCTGACGTTCTATAAGCAGCACATTATCAAGAAAGTGCAAAATACGAATATAAGACAAGCCTAGATCAAGTTTTTTGGTAGCAATATGAAGTATGAACCTAAAATTACACTTGATGTTTATTTCAGTAGTAGTATAGGAAAGCCTTGTTTCATTTCTCCGAAACATCTTTCTATAATAACTCTTCTTTTAATGCAGATATTAAAGATCGGAGTAAAAATCTTTAGCATGGCTTCCTTCGCAAGGGAGATAAATCCGGTGGTCCCGTGTCATAGATTTATGGCACATAAAATAACTATAAGCTTGATAATGAGGTTCCTGGCCAAAATTAAACAGTTTTGACGTCCATTATAAAATTGGACTCTTGAGAGTCTCATCAATTGAAGAACATTCATAGATAAAAACTCAATTTCAATCAGTAGAAAATAAGTAGAAAAATTAAAAATTACTACCAACAATGTTATAATGAAAGCAATTTTGTGATAAATATAAAGCCTACAAGCACTGTAAAATATCTCAAATATCTGAAACCACGAAAAATGCATGGTAATTTATTTTAATAAATTTAAATTGATGAAAACATCTTCCTTGCACACACTAAATACAAATGACACATGCTATGATTAAGATTTATCTTAGAGTTACTAGCAAATTCAATACAACAAAATTAGAGAGGGCAAAGGCGAATGGTAGCAGTGCTATGGATGTCATGTGTACAGAATGGAGTACAGTCTCGTTACTCCTGGAATTCTTCATTCCTTCCTCGCTATTGTCCCAGGAAACCAGTCCTCCACGGTAGCCGGTAGGTCGACAAGAGTTGTTCTGATACTAGATAACAAGGGCTTAACCACGTGGAATCTCGACTATCGCTTGCTTTTGTTTTGTTGCCGCCAAGATGGTAGTACCTACTTGAACTTCTGCAACCTTCCCAGATACATTACGGGATAAATTCCGTCAATACATCATCTCTACGCTTCAGATTTAAGGAAATAAACACAGCTGATTATAGATTAAAGATGTACACCATTTCAAATTCTCAGCCAAATTTATAATTAGCAAATCTGTCATAACTACCTGGGCAGTTTTATGTGAGGAAGGAAGGAAGGACTTGTGAAACGGTCACATGTCTTTCTCTACGCATTATCTGCTGTAATACAATACAAAAGTAAATCTGTCAACAATAATATATTACAAAAGTCATTTTTTTCACTATTTTTATGTGAATTACGGAGAACATTTGCAATACGTAGTTACATACACGATGCGGAAACAACATTCAACTATTTCAATTTCAAATGCATTTATTGTAATGAATTTGTGCCCAACAAAAATGACAAATAATATGTTAAACGCGATGTACCAAAAAACACAAAAGATACTCAAGAAAGTTTCGAAAAAATGAATCGCGTATTAATGTTTTATTCATTTTCAAGGGGAAAGGTACTCAAACATTTGAAAATCTGTATATCACTTCTATTTTACCTTTTCGGACAATTAAATGCCCAAACACGATACTTAAATGAAGTGTTGACGGAAGTGTGCTAACGAAAAATGTTAGAAATTCGCTTTTACGCAACATTGTTTTAAAACCTTGCTTGTTATACAATTTCCGTTCAATTTCCTTCAAATTTTCATCATACTTCCTTGAAGATTGACGAGGACAGACTTCAAGTTTGGATTTAACCGTTGTATTAATTCAATTCATTATTAATTCTTAGACAATTTCAATATTATTTTTTCAAATGTTTCCTATACATCTTATCTTTGATTTTTAAGAGCTCCATAAGTATGTAATAATTAAGTTTTTAAAATCGGATGTGTATAGTAGTGTTGATTGTAATTTTTCCATGTATTCTAATGGATTGCTTACAGTAGAGTATCTACCCGTTACTGAATCGCACGGAGAAATAAATAACTGTGAACACAGATATGTATAAAATCTTTTTTTTTAATTGAGTACTGTGGTATTTTGAAGAATTGTGTGATTTATTTGTTTTTGGATTGTGTAGAGAAAGCGTATAGGTAATTTAACTTGTTAATTCTGTCGTGTACTTTGACTGGTGATGATGTTTTTTAACACTGTTTGATAACCTCTCAGGGGGACTTCTTGAACAAAAACAAATCAAATATGTTACTTACATAAATGGTATACGTCTCTTCATAGCAGTATTCAAAGCCTATGAATAGTATTTAAAATTGTTGAGATCGCATCGTCTTAAAGAAAATTAAAAGTAAAATAAAGTAGAATACCTTGAAAATAGTTGCCTTGTAATGTACTCGACTTAATAGGTAGTGCAGGTAGTAAGTAGCCCGTGTGACTCATATCCGGGAAGTCATTGGTTCAATCCCCCGCTGACCGCGCACTTTGACTTGGGGTTTTCCGAGGTTTGTCCCTTTTCACTTAGACAAACCTTGGGTTATTTATTTTTGCACAATGCTTTCCTGCCTACTTCTTTCCCTTCTAATCTATTTCAGGGTTGTAGGACCAGGCGAGTGTTCAGCAAGTTGCGGCTGGATAGTTGCTAAGTGCTCTGTAAGGAATCGTTCCGGACCCGCCTGTTCAGATGCCATCTCCAAAATGGGCCCGATAGGAACCGCCGCAAGTAAAGGACTTGACGGTCAAACAGGTCGACGTCATGCGCGAAGTAACTGTAATGGTTAGGGACCCCATTCATGGCTACGCTCACATCCTTCATATCTCTCCCCATATATTTCATTCATTGGGATGGCGGTAGTAGCACAAAGGTCCTACTGATCTACATATGTATACAGTAATACCGCGGTTCCTCTATTGCCTTCCAGCTGCACCTTAATTGTGGCATACCTTTCTTTTTCCCTTGTTGATGTGATGTCCACAAGCGGAAATCTTGACGCGGACAAAAACATTCTCTGAAGATACTTGTTAATATTCAAAAGCGTTAAAACTTGCATTTTCTGTGAAATATTAATAACATTTTGTAGCAGAATGCGTATTACACCTTATACACAAGTTGGAGAGGGGGAATTATCTCAAAATTAAGGTTTCAAGTGTGCATCATCGTTTGGTGCTTAATTATTGTAGATGTGCTTTTATAAGACTTTACTTTATTGTATGTTCTCAAAGGGAGTAAAAGCAACAGCAAACATTGAATACCAAAAATCAACAATCCTCGTACTGCGATTAGGTGCGACCTTTCGCATCAAGTTACAAGTACACATCCGGAATGAAAGTGTGATTCACGTGACATGCGTGTTTGCCGAATGATTCACACCAGCAGGTGCGTGTCTTATCTGCTGAAATATGATGTCACCTATGAGATAATAATTGTCTATCATAAACTTCTGCAATGCAAAATGCAGCTGGTCTTGCGCAGCCAATGCCTATTTAGTCCTTTTATAGAAAGATATATCCTTTTTGAAGCAACTACTTGCCCGCTAGTTTATGCAAAAGCCACTAAAAGTAGATTTCCAGATATTATACATAAAGACTGGGCCAAATTTAGCCAATAGTTATAATATTCTGCCATTTCTAATTTTTAAATTAAAATCACTAAAATATCAGAGAGGTTATTTATGTGCACTTCAATCAAAGTTATATCGATGAGCTAAATAATGTGACTCATAATCTTTCACTTCCAAATTTCCATCATACTTAGGTGTCCGTTCAACGGAGTGTGGACGGGGATTCAGAACTTTGAGTTGCAGCCCACAGACTTGCAAGCTATAAATTCAAATTTCTGTGGATAAATGTTTACGGTGTCATGTCAATTTGTGTAGCCAGTGAGTGCAGAATCCCCATGTTTCTTTTCTCTTGAACAATTTTTCTAGCATAACAATACTATTGTGAGCATTTTATTATGAAAAAAGAAAATTATTTCAGAATGAAATTTCTTTCATAAGGCAGAAAAAATATTTTAGACTTTTGGAATATCCCTACTATCGCATTAATCTAAAATTTGGTTTGCACGTTTACAAACTACTTAGTACTAAGCAATTTCTGCCATTTTAAACAGACACTTTCATTTTATTAAAAAGAGAGAGACAGACAGACAGAGAGAGAGAGAGTGAGAGAGAGAGAGAGAGAGAGAGAGAGAGAGAGAGAGAGAGAGAGAGAGAGAGAGAGAGAGAGAGAGAGAAAGAGAGAGGAAAAAACACGAGTCATATTCGTGAAAATAGAAAATAATGGAAATGCTTCCCGTTTCAAGAAAAATTAAAACAAAAACAAATACCTAATTGGTTAAAGTTCTACTTTCCCTAGCACTCTACCATAATTAGTACATACGGAACGTTTTGAATTCCAACCCAAAACCTCGATAAAGATTTCATCGAAATTACATATAAGTCGGTTAAGTACTAAACTTAAATGTTCAGAATCTTTCAACGATAGTACACGAAGTTGTTTTACAAAATCGTCCCTCACCAGATTACCCTATGCATTGAACATTTTTCGAAAATTTTGATTTGCTCAAACATGGTTGTAACAATTTTGATTAAAATGTTTTTTATGACACATAAAATGTATATCTTGAATTTTCTGGGAATGTCATCGGAAATCCTCTCATTCGGTATAACTTTTGCATAACTGGTAAGCCGTAAGAGACAGGCTACGTTTTTGTACAGTCGCTGTTTTGCAGTCGCAGCTGCGAACAGATAAGCCGCGCGCGATTTCGTCCAGCGTAGCACTATCGCGAGATAACTATTGAACCTTCTTGATATTTCTTCTTCTCGGTCGTTCTGGAATTGTGTGCGTTTCTAATATGACGAAAAGCGCTGTAATCTGATCGAAATGATAACAGCTGCAGTAAGTACAACTGTAACTACCAGGGATTCGAGACGTCTTGAGATCCGTTCAGAAGAAGTGGCTACGTCGGGTACGTGTTTCTTTACGCCTCTATGTCGGCACGAAGAAAGTGGAGTGGATGTAAAAGAAAGTTTCAGAGAACAACGAAGTAATTTATATTAGTGAACTGACAGTTTAAAACGGATGAAGTCACAGTATTTAGCCCAGTTATGCGTTTTGTCATTAATAAGTTACATTTTCTGATCACCGTATAGAAATATATTCATTTACTGACTCATTTATATATTATACCTACCTATGATAAGATATAGGCATTGTGCTAAATGTTTGTATGCTGTATCCTTAATGTGGCAGCACAGAACAGTAAGATGATGAGTCAATATTTTCCAAACGCATTATTGCGTAATACGCGTTAAATAAAATAATTTTTCTTCAGGTTGCATCGGATGATGGTGACGAAGCAGAACTAATAACAACATATTTCCAGTGTGAATTAAGCAATTTAAGCCCTAGAAATTACACAACGTTCTCTATTACGAGGGTGGGTCAAAAAGTAATCCTATTTTTTTCCTTAAATAAGTTATGTGAAAACTTTGAATTTGGCGCAATTCCTCAAACCTTCTTCTCCAATCCCCTGCAGTAGTAACTTCCCAAGTCAACAGGTGGCAGCTCTGCATCCTCTTGCAAAATGGCTGACATCGACGTTCGTATTAGACAGCGTTCTGTGATTGAATTTTTGACTGCGGAAAGTGAAACGCCAATTCGCATTCACGAAAAGCTAAAAAATGTGTATGGTGATGCAACGGTGGATTTCAGCACTGTTAGACGATGGGTTCGTCGCTGTAATGAAGCTGAAGGGCAAACACCATTGGTAGATGAAAAGCGAAGCGGCAGGCCGGTGACTGCAGTGACTCCATGCAACATTCAGCGAGTCGATGACATCATTCGTGGTGATCGCCGGGTAACAACAGGTGAATTGTGTCGCATTACCGCCCTCAGTAAAGGCAGTGTGATGAAGATTATTCAACAAATGGGTTAGTCAAAAGTTTGTTCACGTTGGGTACCAAAAATGTTAACCGCCCAAAACAAAGAAACAAGGAAAACAATAGCCTCCGAACACTTGCAGCGTTTCAATTTGGAGGGAGAGGAGTTTCTGGAAAAAAATTGTTACTGCAGACGAAGCGTGGGTTCAGTTTTTTGAACCTGAATCAAAGAGGCAGTCAATGGAATGTCATCACACGTCACCGAAGAAAAAAAAGTTCAAAACTCAGCGGTCGGCAGCGAAAGTTATGGCGACAGTGTTTTGGGATGCAGAGGGTGTGCTTATGATAGATTTTTTTTGGAGTAGGGATGCACAATAAATTCTGTCCAATACGTCAGAACTCTCAAAAAGCTGAAAGCACATCTTCGCCCAGTTCGCCCAACAAAAACTATGGCGGATGTTCTTTTGTATGACAATGCAAGACCACACACCAGCCGTTACACCACTACAGAAAATGAGAAATTGGGATGGCAAGTCTTACCTCACCCCCCATACAGCCCTGACCTGGCACCATCAGACTTCCATCTGTTCGGCCACTAAAGGAAGCTCATCGTGGGATTCATTTTGAAGATGAGGAGGCTGTGAAAACGTCCGTGCGTCAATGGCTTAGGAAGCAAGACCGTGTGTTTTACCACACTGGAATACATGCCCTAGTTAAAAGGTGGACCAAAACTGTGGAAAAGGACGGAGCTTATATTGAATATTGACAAATTAATCGTCAATGTTGTAGTTTTCAAGCTATGTAAATTGGATTCAATTTTCTTGGCAATTAAAAGAGAGGGAAAAAATAGGAGGCATTACTTTTTGACCCACCATCGTATAAGAAATTCTAGATTATGACAGATGTCTGGTAAACGCAAAAAAGCAAAGAAAAAATTAATTTGTGCCGATTTTTAAAATTTGATTTTAAATTTGAATTATGGATAATAATACAACCCTTTTCCATGGTGTGGAGTAGATTGTGTACCTCATTAAGGAGGTCCTAAGTTCGAATCTCAGCTAGGATGAGTTACCTCGATAAGCTGTTTTGGGAGGTTTGCCTTATTCTGAAACGTGAAAGTCGGGCAACTGTAAGCTCATTTGAGAAATGCTTCACCCATTTCATCAAATTCATACCGTCATGAGCTAAATGGTTAAAGACTGCTGAATAATAATAATAATAATAATAATAATAATAATAATAATAATAATAATAATAATAATAATAATAATAATAATAATAATAATAATAATAATAATAATAATAATAATAATAATAATAATAATAATAATAATAATAATAATAATAATAATAATAATAATAATAATAATAATAATGATAATGATAATGATAATGATAATAGTAATAATAATAATAATAATAATAATAATAATAATAATAATAATAATAATAATAATAATAATAATAATAATAATAATAATAATAATAATAATAATAATGGCAGCATATGAACGTTTCATTTATTGCGTTATTACATTAATACATAATTAGTTTGACTACTAATATCATAGAACTGTTGCAATTCTAAAAGAAAATTATTTTTTTCATTTTCTCATTAACACATTATTATAGCTGCCTCCCTTTAAAGTCGTTTAGCTGACGTAATTAAATAAAGCTGTAATCAACATTTTTTGTTATTTTGGATGAAAATCGACACCAAATAGAATTTTCTTTCTAAAAATAAAAAAAGCACAATTTCGTAATTTTCTTGATTCTCGTACATAATTGCTGTTCCAAAGCTAACACTAATTTGATTACGTACTAAATTTGGATGATACACGGTTTTGAAGTGTGGTCTAACAGAAGCCTTCCCGCACAGAAATCGGTTGTTTGGTGCTGTGAAGTTGCCTATAAATACAAGGGCTGTTCATTAAAGAATTATCATAATTTTTTACGGTCATATTTTTTCACACTAAAATTCAATCTTATTATATTCTGTTAGCTTAATGTGAAACAAGCACGCCGTAGTAGGTTCATTGTCGGTACTCCTGGTTCCCGCCTGTGAGAACCAGGAAAGTTCAGACATGTTCAGTATCGCCTACCGCTGCAATGGAGGTAACACGCAGTTAAAGTTGATGTTAGAGAGTTTCTTTCAAACTCAATCACTGCTGACGAAACTTGGCTACATCATTTTGATTCTGAGAGCAAACAGCAAAGCTCGGTGTGAAAATCTCCTTCATCACCAACCCCCCAAAAAGCAAAAGTGGTTGCTTCTGCTGGGAAAGTTATGCTCATCTCATTCTTTGATATTCATGGAATGGTTTATCAGCATGTTGTACCTGCACACACATCAGTAACTGGACAATGCTACAGGGATGTCCTGAAAACATTGCAAGTCCATATCAGGTGCAACAGACCACATTTCCGTGAAGCAGGCTGGATGCTGCAGCACGATAATGCGTGGCCGCATATTGCCAATGTTGTTGCTGAATATCTTGCAAAAATCAACGTGAAGTGCATCACTCACCCTCCCTATGGTCCGGATTTAGCCCCATGTGACTTTTTTCTATTCCCTAACTTGAAGAAACGCCTTCTTGGGAGGCAATATCCATCATCAGAAGCAGTGGTGAAGGCTGCGGAGGCGATTTTGAAGGATCTCTCAAAAAATGATTTCCAGCATGTCTTTGAAGACTGGCAGAAACGCTGAGACAAGTGCATCGCATTCAGGGGAGTCGATTTTGAGAAGGACCATCAAAATTATGAGTATGAGTAAAGATACGTTGTCAAAAAAATTGTGATCATTCTTTATTGAACAGCGCTCGTACATTCTAACAGTACTTTGGACGATTTGACCGACCTATTAGCACCTTATATTTATATATAACATCTTAATAGAACAGCTTTTTAAAGAATGACATCCAAAAGAGTGGCACTTTCAATTGTTGCCTATTGAAATCTCCGACAACCCTCTTCTGCTTCCACTAACCCTCCTTGTTGACTAATGTATTACTTCAACCAATCGATGAACCAGACCTATTTAAATTTTCTCAACCACCTGTTTGTATAATGCTTATGAGCTGAGTGGATTTAAAATACTCGTAGGCTTAATTACCCCCCTCTCCCTCTCTCTAACAAAGTTAGATATACTGTTAAGGAAATTTTCAACCCCTTGTAAGGTTATTTGCAAAGAAATATTGAGTAACGAATAAAGGTAATCAAATTACCTGCAACGGCTACTGCTCTAATCACTATTACTTGCAAAGTCACTCTTTTGACAAAACATAATTTGTAGTCGTAAATAGTTTTAGAAATAATATTACAATTGTTATATTCTAGTAATCAGAACCAGAGTTTTACAACTGCATTGGACACGTCAAATGCTATAGAGTGACAAGTCCACAAGACCGGGCTCTGAATTGTATACAAACGTATATTTAGTTTGGTTTTACTAAGATACGGAATTAAGTTTTGCAATATGTTTCATGTTCTCGCTGCTTAGATATGCAAGAGATGTAATTGCATATTATTCCGATGTTGCTACATATTACACACTTTGACCATGACCATGACGATGACGTGCTGGCTGGCTGTATATAGCCAGAAGGTTTTTGCTGCGTGCCGACCCGTTAAGGGTTTTACCGCAAGTAAGGTATTCGAACGGGATTTTGTAGGATGGATATGGTGTAGGTTTTGAGATTGAAGAATTTTGTGAGGTTACAATTATTGTGCCTTAGGGATGAAAGGACAGGATGCAATTCCCTGCACCCTGGTGTTTTTAATTTAGTTTTGGGTTGGGGAGAATTTTGTTGCCAAACAACTTAGGAGATTATGTGGAGCTCAGCTTTAGCTGCTGTTAGGATTAGCTCCTGGATTATCTTGGGTGCCCGCATGCCATGCGGGGGACCCGATGTTGTCTAGAACGGCGTCTAGTGGGGTCATAATCTCCCATTGATAATGCATCAAGCATATTTACAGTAACATTTAAACACAGAACTCCGCGGCGCAGCAGCCCGATGCTGAGTCAACCCCCACCTCTAACAACAAAGGGCGTCAAAGGAGTAGGTGCATTGCTGGAGAGTGGGACGTGATTAGCACCGAAATTTCTTCCTGTCGATAAATACGATCTTTGCAACCTATACCTGCTACTTTTCCCTCAAGGAGCTCCTCAATTGGTCCCCAGGGACCTCTCGAGGCAGAATATACCAAATCTCCCAAAGAGAGAGGATATCCATATTAGTATTGGGTATCGAATCCGGTCTTCCGCTTGATGGGCCACTGCGTCATTACCAGGCTACCAAGTTGACCTACATATAGTGACCTTATCATGGTGACATTATTTTTCAACACATCTCAAAATAAACCTTAAAGTACTTGTTTTAAAATATGCAGGGGAATTAAGCATGAAGTTGTGCAGTGTTCTAAAGAAAAATACCGACAAAGTTTTGTAGACATGGAAGTATCATTTCCGATTCCAAACATCCTCTTTTTTATTGTTGTGGTTATATCTTACCTTTACAACCACAATTGTCATATAGGTGGCCTTTCACCTTTGGGACATACTGGCTATCGGCAATAACGTTTAACTCATGATGTACATGATTATCATTGGATTTCTGGTTTTTCTTGGGTTTTATACATTAAGATCACAAACATTCACACACTTATTCCTATTTACTGACTCTAGGGAGGATAGGTAGAGAAAGACTCCCACCCCCAATTGGGATCACACAAACCTTACATCAGAGCGTGGAGAAAATTATGACTGTATGTGTCACATATAAAATTGCAACGACTGTAAGATGTCTAAGGAAGAATGAAAAATGATGGGAAATGATTAAACTTTCAAGTATAATGGCAAATGTTATTTTCGTCTAGGATCTATGGATTCCGAGCCTATTTGAGCATAGTTTCAATCATTGCGTTCATTCATTGTCAAACATGTCCTACTGAGCTAAAAGATTTTAAACTCAAAAATAAATTAAAACAACGGAACTTCAGCAATATTTGCGATAGAAAGTATGTACTATTTTATTTACTCTCAACTTTGATACCTAGAACGATTTGTTGGCGCCTTTCACATATCATTGAAATTCAAAATGTTATGTAGGTGAACTAAAATATAAACCTTAAAGAATTATATAAAACAGCTTTGTAAAATCAGATTTCCAGAATAGCATTAAGGTGCGTCAATTCTTTACCCAGGAAAAATGTAATCTATGTCGATATTAGGCTTCGTAATAAATCCTCAGGTGTGATGATGCTCTCATTTGGCAGTCCCATCCTTCCTGATGTAATAACTAATTTTTATTTGCTACGATTTTACTATGCATGAGTCAGAGAAATATGCATGAACATCTGTGAGTCAACTGTTACGCCTTTGGGGAGGAAAATAAATACTTGCACGGAAGTGTAGATCCTACATTATTCTTATTTTCTTTGGGTCGAGGAGGTAATTTATCAGCGATACCTCTTTTACCCACGCAAGCTTTCATTTGAACAAAACATGAAACACATGTTGTGTCTTACCGGTTGAAGTCGTTGAGGAGGTTGACGGGGCGTCCGTGCTTCTTGCCGAATACTGCCCCAGCACGAGGTGAACGAACTGGTGTGACTGGTCGCTTGTTGGGAGTGCTACTGGGGGCGGCAGGAGCTGCCTTGGGGGTGGATGAATGTGCAGGAGTACCAAACTGCTCCGAGATCTCTGCACGTTGTGGTTCAGTCTTCTTTCTCAAACTTCTCCTTGGGGATGGAACTGGAGGCACCCTCTTGATGCCTGGCGGTGTCCTCGGTGCTGGTATTGGAACAGGAAGACTCTGGTTCAACAGCCGGCCATTCTCTTCCTTTCCAACGGCCTCTCCCAGGAACGCTGGTGCTGTCTTATTGAGATCTACCCCTGGACGCACTTTCTCATGAAACACAACAACTCGAGGAAGTATCGGCGTCGGTGTCCGTGGGGTTTCTTCTTTCTCTTGCTCCTCTTCCTCTTCTTCCTTCTCTATTTGTATCTCTGGTGGCTCAGTACAAATGTTGTTGAGGAACTTCTCCCGCAATTTGCTTACAGGCAACTGAGAGGAGCAGTCGACGTTGGGAGATTCTTCGGTAGCATCTGGTGCCGGAGTCTCATCGGCCTGAGGTTCCTGGTCGTGACACACGCAGTCGTCCTTAAGAGACAGAGGAGGAGATGACTTGGCGTGATGGTCACCAGCCGCTTCTGAGTCTGAGAAACCAGAGTCCTGGCTCTTGTGGCTGCTGCTGGGGCTGCTAGAAGAGACCCGTGAAGGTCCTGACCAACCCTCCTGCTCCTCCAAGTTGTCACTGGACCACCACACTTTACTGCGGGTCCTCTGGAACTCTCCCATCACCAGCCTATCGCCTGTAACCAATCAGACATAATATCATTAATATGGAAGGATATGAAGTTCATTTAGATTTTGCATTCATCTAGTCTTAAAGCAATCAAAGAATAATAATAATGGATTATTAGGAACTGAAAGTAATTCAATACAACTAAAATGAGATAGAATGGAAAGGAATTATCATAAAATACAATACTTCCAGCGAGATTTACCCTTTACGTTACACGGACACAGTATCCTAAAAGAGGGATGAGTGGGAGGAAAACATGAGTTCTTATTGGAAGTGACTAATGAGACTAAATGTTATATATGACATCTGGGTATGCGCCAGAGAACTAACTGTATATGTTTCGTTCGTTCTTTCTGCAATTAAAAATACAAATGTTCACTCCATTAATTTGTCTGCTCGAATTTTTAAAACGCGGACGAATACTCTAGTCACGTATGTCTGATAAGCTTAAATTAGTATTTACTCTAAATACGGCGCTTTTCTAGAAATGGGTTGCAACGAACTCTCAAGGTACACCTCTTCATAAAATGATTTATTTTATTCGTGGGCCTCAAAACAACTATATGTATATCCAGCGAAATCGGATATCGAATGTTTACGTTTCTCTAGTTATGAAAATAATAATTTACCTGCGGTATGAATGCCTTGTTTTTAAATCGCTTCTAGGGTTTGTTCTCTACAATCGAAATTTATTTTGTAACATTATTGATAAACCGAACCAAAAACACTGCATTCCTGGGGCCCAAAACACTACGTTTATACACTTATTTAACGCTTTAATCGACTTTCTCCTTTCTGTAGTAAAGGAAAAAGATTATAAATAAAGCAGTTGTTTCTTGGTCATGGTCAACGGCAGTAAAGTGTTGCTTACCGTTAAGGAATCAAGCAAATCGATTAACACGCCTATTGCTTAGGAATCCGAAGGTAATCACTTGCAATAACGGGTTATATTAGACTAAATACGGCGCTGTGAGAGCGGAAGTCGTAACACCGCTTCCTTTTTCCCCACTCCGCCTTCTTGTCAACCGACTCCAAATCCGTTACGTTTATTCCGTGTGAACGGATACTCAAATTTTTGGTAAGAGATTTATATATGTATGCATTGCAGTGTATCCGCAGAATCCAAGTAGGTAATTAAATGATTACATAGACAAGTTTTCGTGAAGAAAAACGTCTGAGACATTTAATCACATAAGTAACATTTAATAAATCACCTATAGTCGTGGTGATTTGAGTTGAAGTCGTTAATAAATGATTCTTATTCGAAATATTAAACAAAGATGTGCTACATTCTAATGATGTTCTCTAGCTACTATCGAGAAAATAGAAAAATTGTCCACGTAAAGTTGATTTGGGGTATAGGGATTTTTCTTTTCTAATATTTGTGTCGCATTTTTTGGAAGAAACCTAAATATCTATGTTGGCATTTATCTTGCATTTAGTTTTTATGCTGTTCACAGATACAGGCGCACACAACACGTAATCTTTTCTAAAAATGTTTATGCATGTATTTTTCAGTGGAATACAATATTTCTTCTACGTCTAGTATGTAGAAAATAAAGTACATTTTACAGAAAATGCAACTTGTCAGACAGCGAGATAAAAGTTTCCCAAAGTAAGTGGTAACAGCGTGAGGAAATTCCCAACACTCTTTCTTCTGCATCCTCGAAGGATGCTTGTTCTGAACACCAATTATTTAAATTTGACGCTAAAGACCGTGTTTTGTTTCCGAACTCTGAAGAAACTCTTTTATGATTTCAAAACACGCTAATCTCTTTCAAGAAATGCATTGAGGTTAGGAACACAGAGGTGCAAAATGACGTCCGTTAAAACCTGTTGATAATTTAGGGTTATGCAGCTTTTGTTGCATAACCGCCATTCCCATAGGCTAACAATTCCCCTCCGGGGGAGAAATGCAGCTGCCCTAGGGGTTCCTGCAGCTTCTAACGGTCGATCTCGAAAGTTGGGGAAGGGGAGCATCTGTCATTGTTTATCGTCGGTAGTCGAGAGTCTCTGATCGATAATCGAAACGTTTCTGCCCTTTCATTAAAGCCGTGACTCACAAATTCTGATTGTATGTGACCATACACCGGAAATTATTGCATTTAGCGTTCACTTGTTCAAGTACTGAAGGGACTCCATAGTAATGCGATGTACACTGGAGGAGAAATAATGCCATTATCGGAGCCGTTTGAAATAATGTGTTAGAAACACTAACCATGTATAAAGTGTTAAATAAGTCCGGTTAATGTAATGCTTTACTGAGGTACAAATACAAATATTTTGATCTCTGGTACAAAAAGGTAAAATATATTCTATGCTTTTTATCTCGATGGAGTAGAAACGAATTTAGGCTTTGCAGTTCAAAATATCATCCACTGTTAAATTGGTTTTTTTTTTCTCAGGAAAAAACATGAGGTAACTTGAAATACATATATAAAAAAATATGTATGACCTTTTTTATTTACTCTTCTACAAATATTACAAAAACCCAGCAGAATGGCTCAGGCGGTTTCGTCTGTTGCCCACATTCGCGAGGTTCGGATTCGATTCCCGTGGCCGACCTACCTGACCCATGGGTATTTTCGGAGGGTTTTTCGGGTCGCTAGGCGAATGCTGGGTAGGTTAATTACATCCCCCGAATTTCCCATCCCTCCATTTCATCTCTATATCATTTCATATCATCTCTCATCTGGTGGTCTCTTTCAGGGTAGTAGTGTAGGCGGTAGCCTTGGTGGTGCATGGCGGGATGATACTTAGTGAACACTTTCTCCTCCGGCGGGACGGACTACGATCTCGATCCAACCTAGTGGGCCGATTTCAGAAACCGGCTGGCATGCCGGTTGTGTAAGCCTGCCTGGAGTCTTCCTTACTTTAGGAAGAGGCGCCTCCGGTCTCAGAACAAGCCTAGTGACTTCCGTAACCACGGTAGGTGGGATGACGGTTGTCCTGGACCACCAGGGAGTTTCTATCTAGTAAAGTGTAGGGACGCCGACCTCTACTGTAATAACTCCTGGGGTCGGCAAACCTTTGTCTCCTCTCACCTCGTCCTTCCTCTCGGGGGTACCACACTTGGAGCATAGGTACAAAAGACCAGTCTGGTCGAGGTGCCGAATCCCCTCCGAACAATCCAATCCAATATTACAAAAGCTTATTTTTCTCTCTCCTTATCATTAACTTCTTGTTAACAGTTCGTTGTAGGCAAAGGTACTAAGTATACAGCATACTAAAACTATAAATAGAAAGTAATTCCCTAGGTGACTTCCTTGAATTTTAACGACTTTTGTATAACAACAAAAAACGAGTGGTGACTTATCAGTTGAAGAAATTATAAATATTTTGAAAATTCAAACGAATAATATAATAATCTAAAGTGAATTTAAGGTTTTACTATGTGATGCTTGAGAAACTTCTGTTCTATATATGACCACTTAAAAACCGAATAGCAACTTGCTAATTAAAAAATGTGTGAATATTTAGAGTTCAAACCAATAACACTGAATATCTCGGAAGCATTAAACACTACAAACAATTTATTTAAATTTTTTTTTAACAAGATTTACCAAATAATACAGAAGATTGTTTTCACACGATATTCATAGAAAATTCAAGATATGCCTGCATTTTATTGGTGATGCAAATATCTTAACGTATAGCACGTAATCAAAATCGTTAGCACTATCTTTTTGTGGAAAATACATCATAATGAAACATGTTCCAGTTCAGTTTGGGGTGGACGGATTGCTTGAAAATGGTCGTATCGCAGCCCGTACCAAGTTTTGGTGTTTAACGATATTTTATAATTTGTGTTACTATTTCAGACATACACTGGCTCTTCGTAGTGAAATCTTGATATCGAATCTTTGGACGAAATATAAGTAATAACACTTTCGTATTTGACAATTATTCATATTTATTTTAATATTTGTAAACTTCCAGCTTATTTGGTTTGCTAATAGAATGCACCACAATTGCTACACTTTGACGTAACATTCATTAGACAATTTTAAGTCCCTAAATTTCAAACTGGACAAGACTGTAAGTTGCCGATACTAAAATAAGATCTTTGTGTTTTGTATTTAACCAATCTGCACTAATTAGAGGGTTACATTTTTTTTGGTATTAAATAGCCTTTTGTTAGCTTTAAAAACTGAAATAATGCATGGCTCCTGAATGATAATGTACATTTTAAAAAAAACATTTGAAATACCCAAATTATCTGTTTAAAAGGGCTTAAGTTAAAGAGACGTGCTACATTTGTACACCGAATTATAAAAACTGATAGATTTGTACTCTAAAATGTAATAATAATTCCACACATACAGTATTCTAAAAATGTCATTTCAGTAAATTAAAAACAAATTCTCACTCATTAGCACTTAGTTTAATGATAAAAAATAGACATGCGTTATTTAATGGGCATGTCGCCATTTTCTTAAAAAATTTTTGGTATTAATGCATCCTTTCAATATGTACCAAGCACTTAAATTCAATCAGATCTGCAAGTTACTTCATCGACAATGAATGACGTTCTGTTTCTGAATGTCACAGTTGACTGTCAACTTACTATGCAACTGATTTTCAACTGTTCGTGGGGAATAAACCAACCAAACTAATAGCAAAAATGTGACTATCGTATGCTATATGCAATTTAGGATAAGGAGCTCCGAAGTAACAGCTGAGGCGCTCAGAACCAGGGCCTAAAATACAACATCGTCAACTTTGAGATTTTAGCATGTACATACATGCTCCTGACATTTGCCAACCTTGTGGTCAATCACCGTAGTTGTGCTTTAGGCCCTCTTTGATTTAATGAAACATTCATAAGAATCTTTCTCGCCAATTTTCCTGATATTCAGTTATGTAAGAGCCTAAAGCACAGTGTCATTTTGTTGCTCTCCGCTGTTCAATTTTTATCTGGTGTTGCCAACATAATTTACTCTTTACATCACGTTCGCAAGTAGTACTTCGTAATAGGAACTCATTACACAGAAATTTTGATTTTAGCATTTATTTTTTCTCAAAACTATGTTATTGTGCTTTCAGCCCTTATGGTTCTCAGCGCCTCAATTCATTTAAAAAATATATATTGAGTGTCATATATGGACGCTCTTTTTACTCAGCGTCCCATCCGGGTCAGAAGCCTCTCACGCCCGGTAAGAGAGAGAGAGAAAAAAAACGCATCGGCCTCCTAACCAGTGGCTAGTGTGATGTCACACTAAAACACGAAGCACTGGAAAACTTAAAAATGTGTTGCGTACATTCACGTGATATGTTTTATTCATTATCATACTTTTATAATACATCCCTACAAACTGGGTATTGATAGAAAAGCGATTTCTCAATCTACTTTATTTTTATTAGATTAACATTTGCAGAAACCATTTTCATTGCACATTTATTCATAAAAGTAACGCAGGAGGTTGAAGCGATAACCAAATATGTAAAAAGAGAGCCACTATATGCTGGCTTTGATATTCCATATGCCTTTCATTATATGGGAAACAACTGAATGGTGACACTTAACAAATAATGAAGTATTGGAAAACTAAAGTCTATAAAAACTAATCTTCAGGAAACCTTAACCGTGTAACAAGTTTAACAGACATAAATTGACTCAATGAAATCTAGTTTTCGTGTGCTTAAGTTTGTCTATCTAGTATGGTTTAGATAAAAAAAAAGGACACGAAATTAATTCAGAATGAAAATGACTTTGCCGAAAACTCAAGATTTATGAAAATTGTCTTAAACATAAGTTATTTACTCAAGTTATTTTGAGAAAAGCAAAACTGAAGGAAATTGGTCATTATGGTTTGGAGTTTATGTCATCCGAATTTCCGTTTTCGGGTATGCTATATTATCTCTCTCGCATGTAAGTGTACACAAAAATGTATTTATAAGTGCTTCTGTTTTACGTTTAGGGAACATCAAAACGTGTATTTCAGGTGAGATTCTTAAAGTCATGCGTGATAGAGAAAGTAAAAATGTTAATCACCCTACGTTTGACTCCATTATTTATTCTGGATAAAAAAAGTTCTCACGTATCCAACTCAGAATGAAGAGTACATATTCTCACGGTACCTATGTTTTACCCGCCGCTACCCTACAAGTGGGGAGAAAAAATGTCCTTTCCCTGTAGAAAATTAAACCAGGGGTATGTTGGGGTAGCAGTGACAACGTGAATAAGAAGAGGGGTGTAGGGAGACCGTTGATACAGAGGGATTAGTTGAGTAAAAACAAATGAGATGTCAAACATTCCCAAAGAATCCAGCACAGGAGCTGAAGCAACTGTCGACATTTGTGAAAGCAAGCAGAGTTGAGTGCCAAATGGGTCCTGGTGCTCCGTGCCAAACAGATGAGATCTTACGCCCGTGTACAGAATTTTAGATGTCGCAAGTTTGAGAGATGCCTCAACACCACTTGTGTTCAAGTTTGTCAGGGAATTTTGGATGAATATCAGCTAAAGCTGATGCTTCTTCCAGAGAGTTGAGTTGAAGGTGTCAAGGAAACAGCTGAACAAATTAATAATCCTTCGAAATTTCTTTTTCAACTTTTGTCCTGGATCAATTATTGCAAGAGATTGGTGTCCAATACTGCTTCACAGTATCTTTTTGCTTTCTGTTTCTATCGTTTGAAGAAAATGTATGTCCATGAGGGTAACTAAAAATCCAAATGTGGATAAATATTACATGCCATACTTGGTGCCAACACTTAAGAATGCAGTTTGCCAAATTTAATGAACTGTTTTATCTTCGAATCTTTTTCGTGATCCGAATTTGTTTAGGCGTAGTTATCATTTACAATTTTTAATTGTATTGTGCAGTACTATATGACTATTTGCACAACACTATTGCACTATTGCACAACATACATGCAAGCGCTTTACTGGCAGGCTGTTCACATCCCGAAGATTTTTGCTGCGTGCCCACCCAGTTTTTTTGTTTTACCGCAAGTTGGGGTTGTTGGTATATGCAGGATGATGTGGATTATTACAGTGAAAAAGGATTATGAGGTAGCTTAATTACTTCTCTAATTCTGAAAAGAATGCAAAACCATTTTTTTTCACCCCTGGTGTTTATAATGTTTAAATGTTGTGGGAAAATTTTGAAGCCAAACAGCTTTTGGAAGCTTTTGTATGGGGTTTAGCTTTTGATGCTGTTCCACTGTTGCCTCAGGTGCCCGCAAGCCACGCCGGGTACCCGGAAAAGCCTGAAGCGGCGTCTTGTAGAGTCGTAATCTCCTAGAGACCGAAGCAGGGCGCTTCTATAAGTTGGTAACTTAGCGTAAAATTTTGTTGCCCGACGCCTCATTTCGTCCTCCGCGTAAGGGAGAAGAGAGGCTTCGTGAAGTAGTCCCACGAGGAAGGAACGACCTACAGAATAGATGGATGGGAGTCCTCTATTCTACGCACGCTGAACATATGGATGCCAACTGTCTGCGGACATGCCCCAGATCTCACAGGCATATAAGCATGAATGAGTGGGACTACGAGCGCTCGAAAAGGTTGTAACTGCAAGCGAACAGATATCGAGATAGAGTCCAGTATTGAGTACAAGGAGGCAATAATTGCCCCCTGAACCCATGCCGGAGGGGTTCCTCTATCCAGTTGGAACTCCATAACATACAATATGGTCCAAATATATATGACGGCCTCGCTCCACATCCCTGGCACTGGGCAATAACTATAAGTAAACAAAAAGCGCGAGAGCCAAACTAGACATCCTGTATTTCGTTCAGCTTCATCAGCGTCTATGTTTATTTCGTATTGAAGTTTTAAGTTTGCAAACCGGTGAGTTAGTGCACATGATGTAACACGTTTTCCGAACCTGAATCACATTATGTGAATCAATTTAGCAACCTGGATCTTCTTCACCAAAGACTCCCGTGAAAAATGATAGCTCCGTCATTGGAAGATTTGCGAAGTAAATCACTGGCGGTAATGAAAAATGTAACATCCTTCTTGTAATGGGCATAATAATAAGAAATAAGTATTAAAATGTATTACAATTAACTTAAATGAGCATTTATTAATATAACAGTGCTTTAAGTTAAAATACCTCACTCACTCTGGTAACGTAACATATATTACTGCATATAGGA
Organism: Mantis religiosa; assembly: GCA_030765055.1. Classification (NCBI taxonomy): domain Eukaryota; kingdom Metazoa; phylum Arthropoda; class Insecta; order Mantodea; family Mantidae; genus Mantis; species Mantis religiosa. The sequence continues at coordinate 67,580,460 of CM060955.1, read as the reverse complement.
CATCATGAAGTGTATTATATCCTTCAACTTTTAATATTATTAGCAAAGCCTACTGGCTGTGTAACACAGGAAGGACCGGCATGTACATGATTAAAAATAGGCATCAGTAAATAAATTTATTTGAAAATTGTAAATTGTAGGTTAAAATTTTAGAATAAATAATAAAACTGGAATTTTAACATTTAAATGTTACTTGGGTCTTAAAATTCCCTTTTATTTGTTAATATTTATTATTTAATACATATGGTAGCAAAGTATGAGCTATAAGTTACTAATTTTTAAGCGCAGCAACCAGCCATTGATTGCCAGTAGGCAATATGTTTCGAGTAGTATGAAAGGAACGAAGAAGATAGACTCGAATCTCGTTAGATAGTACAAAGTGAAGCTGCGGGTTTTGATAGTAGTCACATTAAAAATTCAATCCCGGTAGTCTTAAGAACATATACACTTTTCTCTGCATTATCCGAGAATCGCGATCCTCAGGTTTAGAACCACTAAAGACTAGATGATTGTGAGATTTTCTTTAAACCTCAAACTCTGGTAATCGTTTTCAATGCCAACTAAAACAAAAAGGAATCACTAGGGAGATATTACAGAAGACTTTGAAATGGAAACGACTATAAACTCGTACCTTTCAACAGGTATATTACATCATCGTTGAAAAGTAGCATTTTAGCAGGCAGTTATGCACGAATTTGACCACTATAATTAAGCATTTATACTTCTGGCATTAAATACATACGTATTACCAATGCCATTGCATTATCTGCACCACAAAACAAACGAACTAGAAAATTATTTTGCCCTGGGCGTACATTTTACACTGTTGTAAACAAAATATGAAGTACAGAAACTTCTCATTTTATATTCTTGAAAATACCTCTCTCCTAGAGAAGTAGCCATACCATTAATCAACACCCACCGTTGGTCTAAGTCTAATCCCACATTTTTATTAATTCGCTTCGATTCTTGTAACACAAAAAATAAAAGCTGATTGTTGATGTGTGCTCTGAACTAGTATTCCGAAATCGGCGAGAATCATCTACAAATCTTCCCACTCACGACATGGGAGCGTCGTGATATATATAGCAACGCTATTTCCACTTTCAATTTTTTCTGTGTTGCTAATCTGAGCCATCTCTTTTGTTGACCAAGCCGTCGGTTTGTTGTGATGGATACGGGTTGAACGACATTCCAGGGCGCGTGGCCACAGACATGCCGACATTCCTACACCTTATCTCTCTATTCGCTGCGAAATAACTGATGGGTGGTGACAACCCGTTAAAGTGTGGCCGTGTGAACGGGCAAAAACCTGCCACCTGCAAGCTGGTGTTGCGCCTACTTCAAGCTTATCCGTCAAATTAAAATGTGAGATGGAAAAGAATTTGCCTTGCTTGTGATCAACGCAAAGTTGCCAGAAAAAAAATGACACCAAACAACCAATATCCAACAATAGCGTCGCTCCCTCTTAGAAGAAAACAACTTCATGTGAACATAAACGTCAATAACCATCTCGCAATTTGCGGGATACCAAGTATATCGTAACTAAAGCCCAGATTTCTAAGCGAAATGCTTATAAATGCTTTTTTGCTTACTTATTTTATGCTTTTTAATTAAAATAGCTTATTTTATCCAAACCATGGAAGTTTAAAAATTAATGTTTTACTCCTAGCCATCATTGATTTATTCAACTGTTAAGTGTCTCGCTGAAACAGTTAGGAGCCAATATGAAGACGCTGATCTTCTTGTCTCTAGCGTAAGAAAATGTTTGTACTGTCAACGAAAGAGTTCACAATTTTCATGAAGTCGTTCCAAATTTGTATTTACCTTCTCAGCTTCTTGGTTAAAGACAGAACGTGTTTTCAATGAAGTAAAAGGAGTGTTGTACTCCTTACATGCGGAAGATGCAAGCAGTAGTGCCAATTCACAGGAATGTTTTGCTCATATTGGCGTCCAAGATAAGATAGAGCTTCTCCAAAATACCTGCTATTATAACACAGGAAATCTGTTCGAAATAATACCTTGGAACATACACTTTCTTTGATAAATGAAATTTCGGTAACCTTGTCTTCATAGAATCGCGGTATTGTTAAAACTGCCTTTGAAAAATTCAGATATTAACGAAAAACCCTGATTACGAAACACTGTGTAAAATTTCTAAAAGGCTTTCTGGTAAAGTCGCGCTGCTCGAACGGTTACCATGGATTTATCTTTATTAACAGAAACCTCTCAGATCACGCACTGATTATTCGTATAAGAGTGAGTGGGGTACTGACGCGCCTCCCAGTCGTGTGCTAAGCACCAATGAACGCATCACTTCAGCCAATGGAATTCGCAGCAATCACAAATGACAGATATATGTTCACTCCACGTGGAGTAATCAGTGCATTATCTGAGAGGTATCGATTACCAAAGATAAATCCATGGTAACCGTTCGAACAGCGCGACTTTACCGAAGTTCTACGCCGTGGCGTAGTGGACTAGAACATCATGCTTTGGTTCCCTGCCACGGAATCGGCTAGGTTTCGATCGCTCTCCTGGGGGTGCGGATTTTAAGTCCCGGGTATAGCACCGGTGCCCACTCAGCATCATGAGGAAATTGAGTAGCTTGCGATAGGTAAGCGGTCCTGGTCAAGAAAGCCAACTTTCCGGATGGGAGTGCCGAGATGCTGACTACCACCCCGTATCGGTTGGATATTCGCCCACCTTTACCTCGCGTATGAGGGCGTGAGGCCGGCAGTCGGGTTGGCAAGCGTTGGCCCGATATGGGTTATTTTACGTTCTGGTACAGAAAAGTATATCGAAGAGGAATTCACTCAAGAAGAATTGTGGTGCTTTTCACATGTTCCAGTAACATCATGCGACGTCGAGAGGTCCTTTTCACTGTATAAAAAATTCTTCACTGACTAACGCAGGAGCTTCACACAAGAAAATCTCAAGATAGGTAGATAAAATTATTCATGGCAAAAGCAGAAAATCTCAACATAACCTCCTTCGTGTATTGTAACAAGCATACGTAAGATAAACATTCTACGAAACAATACGTTTACGATTAAATTTTTACTTTTTATTTGCTTATTTATGTCATTTTCGTGCCTAAATGCTTGCTTATTTCACCTTTTGGTTGTAATTACATATTCGGACGCTAGCCATAACATATATGTCTTAATATGTAAATATAAGTAGTGTCTTAAATATGCCATATTATCTGTGATATGTTCAAAATGTGTGACAATCCTATTCCGATATTTATGATTAATGTGAAATATAAATATGAACTTAAAATGGTTGCAGCTTCCGTTTAATGTTGTGGAGTGTCATTTAACCCTCTTCTGCTTTCAAACGATAATGATGATTGATGAGCAGTTTGTTTCTCACAGCTGATACAAACACGTGGCTAACGTGGGGGGACTACGTATGGCCAGGTGCGGAGAGGAACAGTGCTTTCGACCTTCAGTCCAGGAGGAAGAAACAGAGGCGGCCTGGTCAGGAGGCACAATAGAGCAGAGCATGGTCCTTCCATTTTACCAGCTCGCAAGGTATACTTGAATTAAGTACAGAGTTTTGCAGTCATAAATGGAAAAAGGCTGTGATATTGAGTATGTTATGTTTTCAGCATAATCTTTCTCCAAGTTTCGGGAAAAAAATTATAAATCAGGTATACAGCTCTTACGTTTTTGTTGACTTTTAATTTATTTTTATTGACTCATCTCCCATAAGCTGTTTTATTTATTTACGAGGGCTGTTCAATAAAGAATGATCACAATTTTTTTGACAACGTACCTTTACTCATCCTCATCATTTTGATGGTCCTTTTCAAAATAGTCTCCCCTGAATGCGATGCACTTGTCCCAGCGTTTCTGGCAGTCTTCAAAGACATGCTCGAAACCATTTTTGAGAGATCCTTCAAAATCGCCTCCGCAGCCTTCACCACCGCTTCGAAGATTGACAATGCCTCCCACGAAGGCATTTCTTCAAGTTAGGGAGTAGAAAAAAGTTACATGGGGCTAAATCCGGACTATAGGGAGGGTGAGGGATGCACTTTACGTTGATTTTTGCAAGATATTCAGCAACATTGGCAGCCGCGCATTATCTTGGTGCAGCAGCCAGCCAGCTTCATGGAAATGTGGTCTTTTGCGCCTGATATGGACTTGCAATGTTTTCAGGACATCCCTGACGTATTGTCCAGTTACTGATATGTGTGCAGGTACAACATGCTGATAAACCATTCCATGAATATCAAAGAATGAGATGAGCATAACTTTCCCAGCAGAAGCAACCACTTTTGCTTTTTGGGGGGTTGGTGATGAAGGAGATTTCCACACTGAGCTTTGGTGTTTGCTCTCAGGATCGAAATGATGTAGCCAAGTTTCATCAGCAGTGATTACATTTTAAAAAACTCCGTATCTTCCTCTAACATCAGTTTTAACTGCATGTTACCTCCATTGCAGCGGTAGGCGATACTGAACATGTCTGAACTTGCCTGGTTCTCACATGCAGAAACCAGGAGTACAAACAATGAAACTACTACGGCGTGTTTGTTTCACATTAAGTTAACAGAATATAATAAGATTGAATTTTAGTGTGAAAAATTATGACCATAAAAATTATGATCATTATTTATTGAACAGCCCTCGTATTTATTTATTTATTTATTTATTTATTTATTTATTTATTATTTATTTATTTATTTATTTATTTATTTCAGTGTCAGCATAGCTCACCTTCTTAAGCAATGTCAATTTCTTTACTGTACACTGCTGCACTTTTCACTAAGCAATAGACACAACTAAGTTTATGCAGCCATTGTTACTACTTTCAAAAAATTGTAACAGATTAGGTTACTAGTAACATATCGAATTACCTAAAGTCATTGAGCTCAACACAAATTTATAGTTCCTTTTTTTCAATAATTATTATTTAAAACTTTAGTATTTACCCATACCTCCATTCCATATCCACTTTAATTCATCTACATTGTCAAGTTTCTTATGCTGGTGTCCTGTATTACCAACAGCATCACCAGCATTTTGTGCTTCCTCTTCTTTTCCCTTGTCCTGAAATACTTTTTCATCAATTTTCCAAGTAAATGTTGTAAAGGATAAACCATATCGTGTCTTTAATAACTGTCATTGAAGTTTCTATCATCTTGTATGCATAGAAATCGAAGCAAATAAATTTCAATTAACATGAAGGCATGTTTTGGCCATCACTACTATAGTAGTTTACTTTTAGGAAGTCCGATAAGTGCGCAGGGATTTTTTTTATTTACTTTCTTTAATCCTTTACTCTCAGACTCCCCACTAACATTCGATGCCCACGTTGAGGGTTCGTTGCGTACTGTTTGAAATAACACCGTATATTTACTTATAATTACCACTCAAAATTCATATCCTACCCTGTCGTCTGTTATAGTACAAGAAAAACATTTTAACCATACTGATAAAAAGTCACTTTAAAACAGGTTAAGATGGAGAGAACCGTGGGCATTATCGTTGTTACTGAGCTTAGTAAGCCATCGCCTTCGTATACGAAAGCTAATTTATGACGTTGCACTCAGTAAGTTTCGAAATTCTGCATGCATTTTTATATACTCGTACATTTAAGATAACATTAGGAGACAACAATGACTGCTTCTTGAAATTCCCAAAGAAAACAGTTGAGGAGCTGTTAGAAAGAGAAAGTTCCTCTATGAGTTCACAGAATTTCATATGCTGAGTGATACTACGTCAATGTTTACATTAGAATCTATTCTTGGACCATAAGGATTATAGGTGCGTGTAAAATATGCATAAAAACAATTACACAAACGATGAGGAAGGTAAAACCGACTGCAGTGAAGTGTTATAATATTGCCTGGAGACCTTCAAACAGAACCCCAAATTATTTGTGGAGTTCACATTTTAGCTGATGCATTAATATTAATCAACCAGAAAACACACGTTAAAGTCTCAAAAGAAAAAAGTGCCAATGGAATAACACTGGGAAAAAATACCTAAAAGATGAGGGATGTATATGGACTATAGGGGCAGAAAAAGCGAAAGTAGTAGGGGACAAAATCGAGGATATACAAGATCAAGAAGAACGGAAACAACAGAAAAAATTATTTGGAGCTTACAGCGTGTGAAAAAAGAGGCAGAGAAATATATGTAAAGATCAGCAAGTAACAAGGATTTGACTGGGCAAGGACAAAGACGATTTTAAGGAAAGGAGTAGGAGAGGTAAAGTAGAAGAACAAGTTATGTAACACTTTACACAGCACGAGGAACTGACAGAGTAGAAGCAAGAGACATGGGAAAGGAAATGAAAATGTTAACTAATAATGACGATATGACAGTAAAAAGTATGGGAAAAATTTTGGGGTGCAAGAAGTGGAATAGGAAGGTGAATGAAGAAAAACAGGAGAGAGGAAGGGAGGGGAATCGGAATAAAGCGATGTTATTGACTACCAAAGTAGCTAAATACCAGGATCCAAAAGCGACAGAAGACATGTAGCTCATATTGTACAAAGGCAAGTTGTAAACAATTAGCAAGAAGGTGGTGGATTTGTGTAGATAAGTACACTAAGTTCATTTATTCAAAACTCAAGTCGATTAGAGGGCTATAGTACAAACATTTGCATAAAATCCTTTTAAAAATCTGGTAATCTGAATTTTTAAAACATGCTGTTTATGTCGGTGACCTCTATACATAGTGTACTTCTGGAATACATCATAATGCAGAATTTGGTAACATTTGCACTCCAAAACGCGAAAGCAAGATTTGAATTAAATCTCAATTCGCCATTAATTTGCCTAATCTGACAAGCGGATTAGAGCAATTAAATAAGCCAACCAGCACTAGACAGGCTGACAGTGGTCTGGTTGATCTGTCATTGTAGATTGCAGACGGACAAGGTCTTCACGTCAGCACTAAGGCATGTCAATTCTCTTTCGAAACGCTTCTCACGAGACCTTGCGAAACAAATATCCACTTCCTGCCCAAATCAATGTACGCAATGGCCTTTTTGAACAGGTGGCTTTGCTTCAACCTGTTTGTTGTGGATAATAAACCTGATGTCCACATCTGTGGTGTGTTTGCCTCACGTTTCAAAGATCCCTAGTTCAAATCTCGGATAGCTTGACTACTGTAAAACAAAGTTTGTGGCGGGAAGAGGACTTAGGCGCCTGATTGAGGCGCTCCCGAGAGGGAGGGGTCAGGTGAGAGCATACTAAGGGTGGTCGAACCTGAAGAGAGGCGACAGCAGAGGGCAGGGTCTCTAACTGCTACACATTGAGACTACCCGGTGGCGGCTCTTACAACCAGCTCCCCTTCAACCCTGTGGCCTTACATATCTTCGGGTGCCCAGCTCTGAGACCTCTCCTGATCCGGAGAACGAGTATTTACAGCGAGAGATTTCCTGTGATGCACGTCGAAACTTACAACTATCAAACAGCCGACTGTGTTGAAAGTTCAAGTGAAATGGCAAGTGAAGTAAAATGGAAGTACAGTACAATAGTGTCTTCGGAAAAAATATGAATTCACATAATATTCACAGAAAACTGTGTAACTATCTTGAAAGTATTGTATTTTAATCAAGATTGGACCCATTTTAGGGGGGGGGGGAATCAGTGAGAGTAGGGGTATTTTCTTGGAAACTGTTGTGCTACAACTTTAAAAGTATGGAACCTAAATACCAAAGTAGATATACACCGGATGTTTTGTTTTTGGGCTTTGCTGTTCTCTCTCTCTCTCTCTCTCTCTCTCTCTCTCTCTCTCTCTCTCTCTCTCTCTCTCTCTCTCTCTCTCTCTCTCACACACACACACACACACACACACACACTCGGTAGTGCGGATGGGTGGATGGTAGGGAGTGTGCCTCACGTTCAAGAGGTCCCAACTTCGAATTTCGGTCAGGGTGAGTTACCTGCATAAGGTTTTTTCCGGGGTTTTCCCTTATCCTGAAAGGCGAATGTCAGGTAACTAAGCTCCATGGACTCCGGCCTCATTTGAGCTACATTTCACCCATTTAATTCATCGTCCGATATGATTTAACGTTGGAGGATGTAAATAAAATAAATAAATAAAACACACAAACGCAGGTACTGTTCTTCCAACACAAGAAAGCAAGGAAGAAGAGTGTGTAACGTAATCACTTTTGCTGTATTCATGATGTTTATGCTCACCATCTGAATGAGGATACTAGGTTGATGTAAAATACACAGTGCTGTCACATAGCTCACCCATGCATAATACCTATCACTGCAGTTATTGAAACGATCACTAGATCTGGCAGCATGGTTAACTCATATGACTCTCATACAGTAAAAGCGGGCGTTAAACACTACACATTTCACATTTCACTCATTTTATACTCGTAGTAAACAGATTCAATATAAGAGCAGATAAACCATTCAGGCCCCTCTCCCACTTCCTCTACTTACTAGTACAAAATAAAGAAGTAAAAAGTGTTCATTACCTACGACATTTGTAGCATTAGGTAAATGGTTATCTAATGCTAGTCCACAGAAGAAAAAAAGCAAATAATTACGTAAGAATGCAGTTTCACAATGATTAAGACCTTAACATTGTAATGATTTAGAGACAAATCATAATAACCCACTAGCTGCTGTTTTAATTTATGAAACGAATTACCGTAACAAAAATGGGAAGAAAAAAGTAAGTTAATGGAAATAATTATAAGAATGTCAGTAAGACAGGAGGAGCTAAGAAAGTTATGAGAAAGGGCAGCCTTACAATGCTGTTAGGTCATTAGGACAACATGCAGGGAAGCCCTTAAAGCTGCCATGCGCTTGTTATTTATTGGACGTGGTACGCAGAATTTCGTCTTCCAGGAAGAGATAACTCCCGAGTGGATGTACGCTTCATTAAAGAACAGCCGATTATGGAAATGAACAAAGGGTGAAGCATGTAACGTTCTCACCAATGCACCAAAATAACTTCCCAGAACCAAAACAAAGCCTGCAATGTGCCAGAAGTTGTACAAAGGTCGAACAATAACACACTTCAACTACATCAACTTAAATGAGCCCATGTTGCAGAACACTGTTCTTCTCCTGCAACAGGGCCCGTGACTGTCATCTTTAATTCCATTTACATAGCTCCTAGATTTTTAAAAAATGCATATTAGGCCATTTTACGTACATTTTAAGTCATTTGCTTATTCGTGGATCCCATATTTTGATAATCTAAATAATATCTCAAATGACCTTAAAACGATGAATATTGTGACTTTGTGGGTTCGTGAAATGAAAAGTCCAATTACACCACTCAACAATGTTCTTTATTTCCACCGACTTACAGTTAAACACTTGCCAATTACACAGAATTACGTGCTGCAACAATTACAATTCACCAGTTCGTCCGTTACAATTTCCTTGTACTCGCGGTTACGTAAGCTCCGGTACACCTTCACAGTTACGTACAGTCTTCCGTTGCACAATCTTTCCGTTCATTAACACGTCACTGACTAACACTGCCTTCTTACACCAAGAACTGTCCTCACTCACACACACTAACCAACTGATTGACCAACTCAACTCTGTCTGTCTGTAACCCTCTTTAAATAGGAATATCGCCAACTTCTGGTGTTTACAGGATTGTTCTAGTAACAGAAAGATCGAGAACCAGGTGTAAGGAAACATACGGCACAGTCATGTTTTTCCCTCAACCACAGCCTGTCACCACTATAGGACAAACGAGGCGAGGGCGTGGCTAACCGAACCTTCCCTGTCTCCCGCTGCCAGCTGCTTTCACAGGGTGTTCCAGCACTCCCGTTACAATATATACCATTAACATTTATAAAAATGCCTAAGAAAACAAATTATGACTTAAAAATTGCTTTCACTTGTTGATTTTCTTGTACATTTCGCTTACGTATAATTTATCACTGAATACTAAATTACCTAAGTTACAAACACCTTTTGCAAATTTCCAAATTTGAAGGGATATCTGTTGGCAACTATTACGACTTACTCATAGCTTCTTTCAACATCAACAGATGATACTAAGACATACTTAAAGCAACAAATATTGCGGGTTTTCCAACTCTTTTTCATCGAGAAAATACTTCTTGCCTAACAGTACATCAGCAATCTTACATTTTCTATTTTAGCAAAGAAAAATGTGCTCACTTCACTTTCTATAAGACTTTAGAGAACTTGTAACTGATTTTTCCAGATCTATTTGATGTTACATTTTGCAGAAACACTTATTTTTACTTTCGTATGATGAAGTACAAATATCACCTAGTCACTACCTTTTGCTTTGTGAAGACTACATTGTAACATGTATGGCGCGTCCCTCAGAAATAGCAGGTAGAAGCATACCACATTCCTTACGTCTTTAAGTAAACAGAAACTGTTTGGTTGAACTATTAATCAGTGATTGAAAAGTCCCAGAGTTAAGTAAAATGCGAGACGGCGAGCCATGTTGTGATAGATTTGTTGGAATTATTAGATTCTGAAATTTTGAAACTTGATTCTGCTAATATAAGAATAATGCAATCAAATGCCAGAAAAAGACAGTAATCTGGATTTGTTGAAGGAAAAAAAAAAACACCGCATCAGAAAAAAGTTATAAATATGTAGAAAGATGATCCTTAAAAGTTATTTAGTTTTACTCATATACACGTAGCATTGCCGTAACATCACGAGAAAAAATATGCAGTCATGGAAATACGCGCCTAACTTATTAGTTTTTAAGTACCAAAATATGGACAGGAGATAGATGCATAGATTCAATTCTGGTGCCTGGCAGTAGGTATCTGTCAAGCAATCGCGTCCAGAGGTTTCTTCCCAAATTGAAGAATTGCTTGTACTTAACACAAAATTGAAATACAGCAATACGTTATCTTAGTTTAGCATTAAATTAAAGCTTATAAGTAAATCATAAACCTCATTCAGTTCCTAATGTCTTGAGAGTACCAGCTATTAATTAATAATTTTGATATTACACTAACCAACGGCATGGAATTTGGGCAGAAAATCCATATTTTGGTTTGATGTACTTTTTTGGCAGATGTCGTTTTATATTGGACCTATTTATAAGGTGGGATGGTGATAATAAATCAAATGAATTACAAAGAAGCAATGCATCTCAATGTAAATAGAGTTGCGCAAAAAGATCCTATGAGTTTACTCGAGAATATACAGGATCTGAAGAAACTATTAAAATATTTGAACTTCATTTGCAAGTATAACCTAGTATTTCATTGTTACACAAAATAATATGTAGAATGTTGTACTTTAGCAACTGCAGTACCCCGAAATGCTGCGACAAAGTGAACTTGGTCGAAGACATCAAATTTGCTTCCAACAGGATGCGGACATAGCCTATATAACGAAGAGTTCTATGTGTGTTCTAAGGGAAATGTAATATCTCTCTGTTTGGCAACTTACACTTGCTTACGAGGTCGCCAGATCTACAGGCATCTGATTTCTTCCTATTGGATTGCCTCAAAAAAAAAAAAAGTACAGAACTTTACAATATTTGAAGGAAACTGAAAAATAAATCAACAAATCGCAATGGAGATGCTGCAGCTGTAATGGACGATGTCAAGCGATGCTCGGAGATATCTTCAAGTCTAATGGAGCTCAGAATTTGAACTGAATAAAAAATTAAATGCCATACGTTAAGCTAAATTTCCAAATTTTGTCCAATACCATACCCTTAAGTTTTCTTTATACACTTACAAAACCGTCTCCGCCGATCAAATGTACCTACACTTAAATCTTTTAAAAGCATTCGCAATAATTCGAGTCACTTTTGGACCCATGGCTCTTGATAAGAAAGTAATTAGAATTTTCGGCAATTCCGAAAATTTTCTGCGACGCACGTGTTGCAGAGGATTTGGTAGGTATCACCATTTATTTTCTATTTAACATCATTCAGAACAATTCACTCAAACTAAAACTATGCAGATACTATCTGAAGCAAATGAGGATTTGAAGAGCAAATCTAACCAAATATCACTCCTTAAAACTCTCTTCTCGTCCTATAATTAAACCACGTGGTCTCTGCTGAAGGCCGAGACAGGATGCTATGCAAAATCCGTGATAGAATGGCGCCATAGCTTTGGAATGAGAAGTTGGCGGAAAAGCCAATGTGACTTCGTGCTGAATTTTAATTACTCGTACTGTACTGCGCATGCTGTGCTTTACTGTGCAAGACATCGCCAGAACTTTTTCTTACCTTGAGAGGGAAAGGGTAAATTAACATAGTTCATTTTTTTTTTAAGGAAATGGGCCGACCTGTCCCTTCTTTCTGTGATGTTACTGGTTAACGGTGAAGCTCTAGGCCTGTTTACTTTTAGGGTACTTTTGACTCCTATGTGTATTCTAAATGTTCAAAACGCTCCACATTATTCAGTGACAGTTATCTGATGTCATAGAGATGTGTAGGCAAACAAATCACATGATTATTCACAATCAGGTGTGTACAGAGTACTGGTTCACTAGTTGTCTGCCTAAATATTCTGTTGTTAGTCTTCTTTGCAACAATTATCATATTTCATGACAATTTGTTGTAAATGATGACGACAAATAAAAATTTTACCCATAATCTGTTTCAAACGACGCTTGTAATAAACATACTGGAAGGATGAAAAAAAATCTTAGGCTGCTGATTAGTCGAGGGACATCCATAAATTTTCATGAAATCCCATGCTTTCTCTTCTGAGGCTGCTCTTGTTTAATTTTAGTTTTAAAAAAACTAGTTTCTAGTTTCACAATTGCATTATTTGGCGGATTATTGATTTCTGATTCTTTCTTCACTAAGAGCAAGTAAGCTCAAAGGACTTCCGGAGAAGTTCTAAACTGTAAAACATTAACCAGAATTCTGATTTGGATTTTTTTTCCACAATGCCCTCCATTATGGGATGTATACGCACGCGGTTATATTGAAAAATGAGATGTATGGAATATGTACTATAAAAAATAAAAATATAAAGTAGAAAATTGAACAGAAGTTGCACAACAAAAGTTTGATCCATGTATTTAAGATCTGTAACTAGGCATTCTCTCTGTAGATGTTTATTAAATACAGAAATTATAAGAAACACTTTCGACTTTATTTTACCTTCTGATTAACACTGCTCTCAAAAACAAACCCATATTTCATGGATTTTCACAATTAAATATCTCAAGAGAAAAACACTCCAGTTAAAAATTGCATTTAGCAAATGTTTTTCTTATACGATTATCAATTTAGTAATCTTTCTTTCAAACTGGTATAATTTTATTGTATATTTATAAAATCGTAACGCCACATATGAACTGCTTAGCTCAGGTATTTCGAACACCAATGTTTGTTTACTTGCTTGGCAAACGTTGCGTAAAGATGGCGCTAGCAGAAATGTTAACCCACTTTCAGTTTCTTCCGTGCCTCTTCAGTATAACATTAACATCTTCATAGTTGTCATTACATTCCACGCATCTCAACCAAGTTATTGAAAATTTTCATAAGTTGAGAGCGAAGAGTTAAAAATTTTCCATTTTTAATAAACTGAATATTATGTATGCTTATATTTTGCTTGGATATTTTAATAAACTGGAAATCTGTAATGAAAATATATAGAAAGCATAGAAAATACGAACTCTACATGAACGTTGCAAATAAATTTTTGCAGAGATCCTTCCCATGCAATAAAATTTAATCTCTATAAATAGCACCATAGATACAAAATACGTAAATAGAAGAAATGTTGATGGAATAATATTTAATTCGAGAAGTCCCAAGTTCAAACCTCGGCTAGGCGAGTTGCCCCATAAGCTTTTTCAGGGCAATGCTTTAACATGAGAAGGCAAATTTCCGGTAACTTTTAAGTTCTATGGAGTCCTAATTAATTTGACCATTTTTTTCACCCATTGCATCGTTCATTGTCCCCAATTGAAATGTTGCAACACAAAAAAATATTTTTAACTCCAGTAATCTTTACTGATCAAAGAAGTAAGATGGTTTTGGGCCCTATAGGATTTTTGCATGCAACAAGAGAAAAGAGCAAAGAGCATCGTACTTTCAAAATCCGGAAAAGCATAAAGTATTGTTTAATAAACAAAATGTGTAAACCATTTGAATAAAAAGATTTCATATTTTGATCAAAAGAGACTGCCTTTCACCCCCTCTAGAAAAACTTTATCTTTGATATAAAGAAAAGAAACATTGTTCTTTTAACATCACTGTGGCAGCCAGTACATAATTTCTAAGAATGATTACAAAGGCTTCTTACTTTTACGGGTGGGGGTATCTATTCAATGATAAATTCATTGGGTAGACAGTATCTACGCCTACAGAGTAAACAATATAAGCACACTGTGTTCTTTAAATCAAATGGCAAAACATGTTGCTTTCCCCACAACCGCACAAAATATGTATTTCAGCTAATAAACACTAATGTTTAATTTCGATAGCGTACATCCGTTTTATTTAAACAGTTTCATGAATTGGCAATAATCGCAAATAAGTAAGTAAGCCTGCTATACACTTTAGATTAATAATTTACTATGCGCTCTTCCTACTTCGGTCCTGCGCCATGGCGTAGTGGACGTCCAGCTTTGGTTCCCTGCCACGGAAGTCGCCCGGGATCGATCCCACCCCTAGGGGTGTGGATTTTAAGTCCGGGTTTAGGATCGGCGCCCTCAGCATCGTGAGGAAATTGAGGAGCTACGATAGTTAGCAAACCCTGGCCTAGATAGCCAACTTTCCGGCTGGGGGTGCCGAGATTCTGACCACATCTCCTGCCCGTATCGGTTGTATGAACGCCCACCTCTACCTTGCATATGTAGGCGTGAGGCCGGCAGTCGGGTTGGCACGCCTTCGCCAGTAGCGGCTGTTGCGCCATGGGTTTAACTTAATACTTCCTTCACTTTTAAATGCCCTTCGAATATTATTTAAATATACTGTATGCTCATTCGTGATAAACTGATAAGTTCACAACTTATTTCGGATTTTATAACGCCTATTTTTAAATATTTTTCAAAGCAACAAATTTTCTACATAATGGAGTATCTATTATTTCGTACTTTTCCAAATTTTCGTACCTCTTGAAAGTTCAGCAAAGAAACTTAAGAATATTTTAACTTCAATTAGATTAGGATTTACTACGGAGGGGATTCGGCACGGAGACCAGTCGTGATCCATTGTACCTATGCCCCCAAGATGAGAGGACGGCCGTCACAAGGAGCCATGACAGTGCAGGGCGCAGGATCCCTACATTTTACGTAAATAGAGATCTCCCCCGGCAGGCCTGGACAACGGACATGCCATCTACTGCGGTACGGAAACGGGCCTAGCAGCTGCTTCGCAAATGATCCCGGCAGCAGGTTCGAAGACCGGCCTCCTACCATGCACCGCCGACACTTTTACCCTGAAAGAGAGCACCAGATGAGAGATGTGTGAAATGATAATGGAGATGAAATAGAGGGACAGGATTTTTTTTTGGGGGGGGGGGTGTAATTAACCTACCCAGCATACGTCTGGCGACCCGGGAAAAAACCCAAAACCCATGGGTCAGGTAGGTCGACCTCGGGAATTGAACCCGGGCTCCCGAATGCGAGCCACAGACGAAACCCACTGAGCCATCGTTTTAAAAATTGTTAATTTATTTTATTTAAAATGTGCTTTAATTTCCTGTTTTACAGTATAAAACTATAAGAAAAATATAAAATATTCCTTAGTTTTGACGAAGGGATATTTAAAAACCGATTCTTGGATATAACTCAAAATTTCTATCGCAAGGGCCATTCAGGAAGTCCCAAAAAGTGTTTTCGAAAGGTTAATATCACAGGGAGTTTAAAACAACTAAAACTTATAAACCTCTTGTATGCACATAAAATAAAGCAAGGCATACATTTCAATTGAATTTTATTATTTGAATATCGTAGAGTTTGGTTTGTTTTGAGGTGGATTTCCTTAAACTGAAATCATGTTTTAAATAGACGAATATTCATCAAAATGGGGCAAGAAAATTGGAGAAGTTTTACATATTTAAGACCATACAGGCACTCTTTAACTAAAGGTCAACATGTATCGCTACAGAAGAACGGATAACAAAGGTAAAAGCATTTTCGCTTGCAAGAAATAGATTAGGTATTTCTGCTATGATTATCGAGTCAGTCATTTGAATTTAAATAAGTATACTGTTCCCTCACGTTTTGCAAGAGGAGTTGTTATTCAGCTCACGTTCATTTCAAATAATTAAGGGACAACATGCAACACTTAATAAATTTGATTTAAGCCTAAGAAGGAACTGATTACTTTAATGACATGTTAATGGTTGATGCACGCGATCACAAAGCAGGGGAAGGCTGTTTGTTGTTCCCCCAGCAATGAACTAGGAATGATTCATGCCGAAGATTCGTGAAAGCGAAACTGGGAGATGGCAGATAAGGGAAGTTTGTCGTCCAGTAAATGACATGTCGCAGTGCAGCCGCGGGTGGGTACCCGGCTATTGGTGCGGTCACGTTCCGATGCATGATAACGCCCCGCCTCATCTAGTTGTTATCCTCTTAACATCCGGCCAGTGCGAATCCTTATTGGCGAAACTTCATGCTACAATATGCATATCGTGATTGCCAATCTTAAACTAGGAGATATCGTATCAACACTCCAGAATTGCGGCTTTTTACTCATATTATCGTACATTTTAAACAAATCATGTTACTACTCACATCATTATGACTTATAACCTAGTGTTGAGTCGATATTTAATGTTCTTCAATGAAAATTACGCATTTTATTAAGAAAGACTCCACTAAACACAACATTTATATTGACACAGTGGAAATGTACTATTGCACTTCTGACTTCCCTTTTAAGGAGAAATTCTATAACAAATGCACATCAAAGACATATTCGTACTTAATAAAACATGCTGCCAACATTGAAACCACATATGGAAAAAGCAACAGAAACTTTTACACGATTTATAACAATATTGCATATTTTCTCAGCTCCATATGTCCTAATTGCGTTAAAATGACCTCATATTCTCGTAATTATCATATCAAGGATTTACTTCAAAGCTGCTCTACTCATTTTAATGACGTAACTATTCTTTCCAAGAATGAAATATTGAGTAAAACAGAATTAATTCTTCGGTAGTTCTTTTCCACAAGAATCAAAAGTAATTCATTATTGGAGCATTACACTGTCTGCAGGACCATGCCACACGATATACATGAAAAGCTGGTGCGTTACATTTACTGTCTGCCCACCACAAGAAGGCAAGCGGGGCCTGAAGAGGGAGGAGGGTTTGATCTGTTTATTACGAAATGAGTGTATGAGAGTACTTATGAGTCACCCATGCTGCCAAACCTAATACTCGTTTCAGTAAATGCAGTGCTAGTTATTGAGCATGGGTGAATTATGTGGCAACACTGTGTATTTTACATGAATCAAGCATTTATGAATCCAGAAGGCGAACATAAACATCATGCGCACAGCAAAAGTGATTACGTTATACATTCCTCTGCCTTGCCTTCTTGTGGTGGGCAGAGAGTACATGACTTTCTCAGTCCATTATTAACATTGTTCCATCGTTTACTAATGCATACATTACGGTTGACCATACGATTTCATATTACCCGGGATAAAAGTTTGCAGACAGTTTATTTGGTTTATAGCTGCATGTAAGAGGATACAGGTGACTGTAGCGACAGTCAATCTAGCTGATAGCTTTGACATCCACCCCAAAAAACTTATTACTTCCTATTTTACAAATGTTTTACTATTTGAATATTCAAATCAATACGAAGGAAAACTGTATGGTTTAACGAGATCTATAGCTTTTGTACGTCAAGATTTTGTCTATCTCTTAGTAAGAATGAAGTCATTCAGAAGGAAGAGGTATTCATTTCATTTGTCATGAAAATATGTTAAATATAAGCTATTTTGGTCAAAAAATCGTTAGAGCCATTTTTGAGAAGTTCAAAATTTTCAAAAAAATGTTCCAACTAAATGGTAGTTTGTGGTAGGCAATTATCTTCAAAATCTTGGTGTCGCATTCTTGGAAGAAGCTGAAAATGAATAATAAATTTTGTATTCAACCAAATTTTCGTTTTTGAGCTATGCCAAACATAAATGCACACACGGGCTGTTTTCTAGAACTGCTTTTTGTGGATTCAAGGGACTTCAAAATGTGTATTTTCAGCGACATCTCCGTATCGAACTTATAGGTGGTACGTGGTAGAGAATGTAAAAATTCTAATTCCTTCAAGTCTAGAACCCAAAACCATGTAAGGGAATGCGAAAGTAAAAAATGCGCAAATATTCCCAATCCATTAACATAATTTTCTTTCAGGCAGCCACTCCAGCAATTTTTAATTAACATTATATCAGACATTTCTGGTTTTACCAGTATATAATTTAAATTACTAGGTAAGTTGTATACGATGTAATCGTTAGAAAACGAGAAAAGCGAAATAAAACTAATTTAAAAAATATAATACCATGCTGCGGTTATTCTTAGGTATGCAATTACATGATCGATTCTTCCATTACTGCTGCACGTGGTAGAATGTATTCTAAGTTCTCTTTCACTTCTAAAAGTAATTAACGAATACTGCTGACACAAAATTATGGATCAGTTAAATAAATTAAGAATTATAATAAAATTAAATATGAATAATTTGGGCATTTGTGTTAAATATTAAAGAGGATATAGCTTTGGCAATACATTATGAGTACAGCTTGGCTCAGGGTAAAATGTCATTAAATAAGGTAGCTAACGAGGTCTTGTTTCAAGCCGATTCGGAGAAATAGGTAGGTTACATTAGTGAGGGCAAAGTCACTATCCAAAGTTGACAGATTAGGTATGGCAGGCTAGCCCGGAATTCTTGGAATATGTGAGAGCATTTCTTAGAAATTTACAGCAAGACTTTTAGGTTGGAAAGCAGAAAATTTCAATAATGTAGAAATGAAAGGGCAACATCGTATTAGAAGCTAGTAGAGGGGGTCGTAGAGTCATTAGCAAAAGGGGAGGTTATTAGGAGAATTTTGGTAGCTGAGCAGTACATTCTGGGCAGAATCTTTGTCACTTCTGGATTGGTCGCCGATGGGACAAGACGTAACTGAATGCCTCAATGATAGAATCACGTGTTATCGCGTAGTATAAGATTCAAATACATTAACTCCGGATATATATTCATTTCCGCTGGACGGAAACTTCTCGTTTTAAGTGAATACTTAGAAAGTTATTAAACGTTTTAAACTTAGATGTCGGAGTCATCCTTATTTTTATACACCCACGCATACCCTGAGATAGGGCTCTGTTCGAGATGAAGCAAGATCACCGCTACAACTTGGCAAAGCATCAGTGAGGCACCATACTGCTTCAAATTGGCGCAGCATCATTCCAAGACAGGACAGAGCCGCTTCAAATTGGCGAAGCATCTTGAGGCAGAAGAAAGCCCCTTCACATTTGGTTACTTGTTCAGAAGTAAGAAAACTTCATTTCATTTACACAAATGCTTTATGTAGCATTTTTACAGTCAAGAGTAAACGTTTCCAAGCAGAGTTACAGATGTGAACATTTCGAAAATTAACTCCTCCCATATAAGTTAATCAGGTCTGTTCATGTTTTACTAGAGTAGCTCGTTCACAATAACGGGAACTAGAAAGGCAAATCACAAAGTTAAAATACTCGTATGTGTAGAAAAGTGAGAAATTTGCAATTAACAACTTTATCACAGCCTGGTGACAGAAACGGGAAATCTGGTTTTAAATGTTCTGTTCAGTACATGGAATGCATGGTATTTGCATAGCAGGGAGGAGGCCATACGCTTAAACAGTCGCTTAAGCCACAGCACTTCCTAGCAGCAAACTCGAGAAGTACATTGAAACAGCAGAAACTAGAGAAAAACAGACAGTTTATTATACATGTCTTAGTAAGAGGCATTTGCAAGCAGAACCAGAAGTGGTCACTTGGAAGCTTTCACAAAATATTTAGTACTGAATCTAATTTCGAAATTGGTTATATTTTTTAATGTCCTCCACCATGTCAAATCTGACGATGAATGAAATGGATAACATGATGCTCAAATGAGCCTAGAGTCCACAGAGTTTAGTGTTACCCGACATTCATCTTTCAGGTTAGGAGAAACCCCTACAAATATATTATCCAGTGAACTACCTGACCGAGATTTGAACTCGCGACCCTTGAAAGTGAGGCAGTCTCATTCTCGGTTTGTTCTGGACCAGCGTTAATATCTAAACCTAGAAGGACTTTCAGTAAGTCTCTTTATGATCATATCTTGTAGGACATTTAGTCTTTCTCCATATGCTTTCTACATAGTTTCTCCGCGTGACATTGCAGGTGTAGTCACAACTCTCTTATATAAATGCTTACAAGGCCACTAATATATTCCTTTCCTACCACTTTCGTCAGGCTCCAGACGCTACAGAACAAGGCACTTCGCATCATATACGATAGAGACTGGAGATTTCCTGATCATATCCTACATGAGCACTCCCAGATCCCGTACATTGTCGATGTCATCCGCGAGAGGGCACGATCAATGTATGACAAAATCCAAATTCACCCCAACCTTTTAGTGAACTCCCTGGGCAGGTATGACCAGAGGGATCAAAGACGCTTGCCATCCTTCAGACTACCAAGAGACGTCTTGGGGCCCCTTGGTTAACCCAAGAGAAACCCCAGATGTCTCTGGGGCCAATTTTTACGCCTGATACAACCCGTAACCAAAACGGAGCAAAAACTTACACCGTATCTCCCAAAACGGGGGAACACTTAAGTGCAGCTGCCTATGAGAATTAAACAAGGGCATCCCATTCCAAATTCCCAACAAATTCAAACACCCCAGCAGAACATGAAACCAATTACTAGCTCATTTCGCAGGTTAAGCCGCAAAGCGGCTAGGTACTGCGGCATAAGACACCCGGACGGGGAAAAAGAAAAATAGCCCCGCCCGACTAGGACTACCTCTGGACCTCTGGAATATATTCCTTTCCTGATCTCAAAAGGCAAGAATTAAGCGTGTCTAACAACTGCCCCCTAGATATCGCCAAGAACTACCTTCTGCTGAAATTCGCTCACTCGATATTGTTCTTCGACAGCGATACCGAATATTTCCTGTGAGTTCTGCGGTCATTTGCTAAAGCGTTATTTGATGTTTATATTCAGCAGATTATTGAACTTTCCGGGCCTCCTGTATGTTCTTGCTCAAAGCACCTGTGAAGGATATCCCCATGCACTTGAGGAAGCTCCTGAACTAATGTTTTCTCGAGCTCTATTGATGCAGGATGAACCCCCTGATGTGATTTCACACTCCCGTGGACACGCCACTGCTCTATTCCCAGAGAGCATTACGCCGATAAAAAATCACTGTCCATACAAGACTTTTCATTTCTTTTCCATTGGTCATTACAGATCATCTCTCAAGGTCCAAAACTTAATGTCCTCGCATCACTCAACCTCCGTTTTACTTCGCGGCACCGTCTGTTATTGCAATTGCGTTTCTAGATAGACTGTGTCTTGTTTTCCTTTCACAAATAGAGGAACATGTAGCCAGAGGGCCTTCATGCTTCCATAATATTGCTTTCTATCCTGCTCAGAAAGTAATCATATTAGACAGCTAATTGCGGGAATAAAATACCTATGACGTAATGTTTAGTTCATTTTCCAATCCAATCGAAGTAACCACAACAATCTTGTATAGTGCACCTTTGTGGTGTTCGGTTAGCGTGTCCGATGCCTCGATGCCTCGAGTTTGAAACTCGGTTAGGGTGAGTTACCGGTTAAGGTTTCTTCCGGGATTTTCTTTAGTCCTGAAAGATGAATGTTGGGTAATTCTCATTAGAGTGTCATTTTAGCCATTTCATTCTTCCTCTGATGTGATCAAACCGCTTAAATCTTAAAACAAATTCACCCCAAGTCCGGCCGTCTAGGGTGACCAGCCTATGACATTTGGAAATACTGTATTCCTTAGGTTTGTAACACAAATTTCCAAGTTTTCAGATAAATTCCCTGACCAGTTCCTGAGAATGAAAAATAACTTTCTGCTACAGAAAGCTTCCATGCTGTGGAATTTTCACCAATTTGTAAATGTCAAAAACATTCATCTTTGTGTTTATATAGACACAACTTAAAACTGAGGTTAGAGTAAACTTGAATTGATTAAAAAAGTTCAAAGTATATACTATTTGAGTTTCAAACTTTCGGATATGCTTAGCTTCTTTTTATCTGAAATGAAAGTCGACCGTTTTTATGTTACCATATAGCAGGTACAGCCCTCAAGAGGGAGGGGGACATTTGGACATGTCTACAATATTTAGCTTACTACAAAATGAACTTTATTCAATAATTTTTATTTTCCTGAAGATTTTCAGCTATAACGTTTATGTGACTCCATGAGGGAAATTTTCACAAAAATTTGCACTGCAACTAGCAACTGGAGTGATAAGCACTGGAAAAACTTGCTTTTAATGATAGTAAATAACAAAGTCACACACGATAAGTCGTTTAAAGGGAAATGTGGTATTCATATGCGTCATTTTTCTAGAATGCAATTCCAAGATGTTCAATAAAATTCCCTCCACTCCAAACTTCCCTTTAAATGGAACATTAAAAAAAGCTGGCTGTAATGAATTTCAATAAAATACAATATTTTAGATTAAAATAATAAACGAACATCCTGAATTTACTTGGAATAACCACTCAAGTTCTCTATGTTTTTGCATAACTAGTAATTCTGTCAAATACAGCCGTTTATAAAGCAAACCTTTTATGAGATGTTCCTTTTTTGGTTTGAATTTCCAAATTCTTATACTTTTCTGAAATGGAAATACAAAACATAATTTCAAAGCCATCACATAGCAACCAGTTCGTAAACTATTTGAATATCGCTTGAAGCCTGCTGTATTCCCTTATACCCCTTGTACTTACAAGAACAGCAATAAGATAATTCTGCTGTTTATATCCATTAACATGAAGTAAATGGAGGAATAAGTAAGTAAGAATAATGTGAATAAGAATAGAGAAAGTCATGCGAGTAAAACATCAAAATTGCCTCACACCCCCCCCCCCCCCCTCCCGGCGAATACTTAACTCTTTTAAATGTTGTTCCTTTAAGGCCGAATGAATATATCTCGCTCCAGCCGAAGGTGACTGAAGTGATAACGATGGATACAAAACAAAATAAAGAACAATTGGAAGGAAAAGGATAGAGGATCAATCCCGGGTGCCAGAGTTAGAAGGTGTGTCCGGGAACGAGGGATAACCCCCCGCTGGGATAGTCTCCCGCCGCCACAGTCGATTGATTCAGATTTTCTCTGCATGTCTGTCTTCTTGGAAGTGTTGAATAACTTCTGTTTGACCGGCCGGTTTGTAATTCCAACTGATCCTTCGCTCACTTAATGACTGTAATAACGCCTTGCGTTAAATGTGATTGATGATTCACCATGCAATCGTAAGCCCAGGGTTTCGCCCACAGTTTTATCATGTTCAACCAGGTGCTTAACATGGAGGATTCACTTTCTACACACCGATACAAAAGTGATTTTAAACCTATACTTGCGATTTAATGTGCTAGATTTTAGCGTATTCCTTCGCAGTTCTGTCTTCTTTTATGCTTTTCCCCCTGTATGACCCACTTTTGGCATTTCAGATGCGGATGACTTAGTAATCTACAGATCCATTTTTGTCTTGTCAAACGATAACAAATTTACCGACGACTTCCTGTGAATGCAGGAGAAATAATGATGAAAACGTCAACAAACGCATCCTTCATCTGTAAAACACACTTCTCATGGCCGCGGGTTGAAATCCGCCCCAGATCAATGGTTTTTAAGTGCGTTAACAGCGACATGCCCATATTACTAAATTTATTCATGTAGAAGTAGTCCCGTGGGGTGAAATTCCGGCACACCAGCGGCGCTCCGGAGCAATGTTCCGAGCAATTGACAGCATCGTTAAAAAACAAAATATTTGTGTTTATAGGTAATTTATGGAAATTAATCATTTCTTCACACTAGCCGTGTATAGGCTAAGATATTTGATAGATAGTCAACATGAAAAATTCAATGCCATGGCCGGGATTTGAATCACGGATCTCCTGGTTTCCGTCCAGTCGCTCTAACCCATTGAGTTACCATGGTGAACATGCCGTCCTGACACTAAATTCTCCATTTGACTCATATATTTCCCCGGTAGACCACTAGGGGCTCTCGTATTCGAGATACTCCGGCGACTTACTATCGTAAGTACTTGAGTCTCAGGCTTCATCATTTAACTCATTATTTTTAGTTAATTGATGGAAATTAATCATTTCTTCACACTAGCCGTCTAAAGGCTAAGATCTTTGACCACTATACACGGCTAGTGTGAAGAAATGATTAATTTCCATCAATTAACTAAAAATTATAAGAGTTTCATGATGAAGCCTGGGACTCCAGTACTTAAGATAGTAAGTCACCACAAACGATGTATCTCGAATACGAGAGCCCCTAGTGGTTTACCGGGGAAATATATGAGTCAAATAGAGAATTTAGTGTCAGGACGGCATGTTCACCATGGTAGTTCAATGGGTTAGAGCGACTGGACGGAAACCAGGAGATCCGTGGTTCAAATCCCGGCCATGACATTGAAATTTTCATTTTGACTCCATCTATTTGTGTTTAATTTGTTGTAAAACACGATCTATCAATATTTTTTTCGTAATATCTGAGGTTGCTTCTCACTGGAACACTTATCATTTCATAAATTAATTTGTACTGCCTATTCTAAAAAGTTATGGTTAAAAAAGCTTATAATAATATTTTGAATAACGTAAACATTTTAGAATTATAAAGTAAACTGTGTCATCTAGATGCTAAAAATCAATATTTTAAATCTAATGTTTCACATCAGTCATACATTTAAAATTATGACATGTTAAATTACGTACATTCTAAGATGGTATAGTTTTTCCCCCATTCTTGTGACGTATATTTTATACGATGCTGTATTTTGAGAAGTCAAGATACTCCCCCCTTCCCCAATAAAGAAATAATTCGAACGCCATACAAATTAAATTCCATCTTGTACTAGTATTAAGAAATTAATGACAAATATTTAGCTTAAATTACATAGAAACTAGTAATTTACCTATAACAATCAACGTACATGCCACTATACTGCATCACTCGCTCTTAAAAGATGCTGTCAGAGAGATTAAGTTTACATCGTATCATGTACAGTTAGAGAGCTGCTTAATTCTTATTCCTGTTTGCCATTTCCTTCACTTGTGCGGAAAATGAGATGGAACGGCCTGGGGCTGGGCGGTAGGAAGGAATGCAGTTTGCTTTAGAAAAGAAGAGCCGCTCTGCAGCTTGCACTTGGTCATGATTTACTAACACGTCCTTATTTAGAAACCATGCACATTCTTTTACATGCCTCAATCGATTAAATGTGCAGTCCAGTCGTCCAGCTTCTTATTGCGTGGGGTTGTGTTCGCTTTCTACACCTGCATTCAAATCTCTTGGCACATCTTCCGATTTTAAACAGGTTCTAAGTGAAATACATGAACCTTTTAATGTACTGCTTGCCCCTACCTCTGGTCTGCTCTCAAGTGCAGTGGACCTGAGATGAGCTCCAAGTTAAAAAAGATCTACATTCACATGCCCTTCTCCGCCCACTATCGTTAACTCGTATATATGTTACAAACTATTCCTACTAAAGCTTGCTTTTCTACTTTGGTGAAATAAACCTTTGCAAAAATATTTTCATAGCGTTGTAGATACAATAGCCAAAGTAGTATCGATAGTCATTTATGTCTCTATATGCTGACCTTCAAATGACACGCTATTTCCATGACATCCCCAGAAACTCTGAGTAGCGGCAACATTTTAAACAACAAAATACTAAAAAATTTAAACCAATAATTACAGATATCTCGGATATGGCAGATGCCAACAAATTTTAATTCACATAAACTGTATGATTTAAAAAAAATCTAAATTTTTGTACAGTAAGTTTTTGCCTGTATCTCATGGTTTGCCTTTTATATGAAATTATATACAATTTCTTGTGAATGAAGATTACTTCTCAGGCTACTCCCAGGAAATTTAATATATACATTTTATTTGACGTTAAAATATCTTAAAAACAGTTGTGTTTAAGAAAATAAACGTTCCAAAAATGTACTACGTAGAGTTTCAGGTGGGGAATACACACACACACACACACACACACACACACACACACACACACACACACACACACACACACACACACACACACACACACACACACACAAGGAATACATAATGTTTTAACGAGATCTATATTTGTAGTACTAAGTTTTGTTTGTTGTGGTTTGCCACTTATACAAAATAATACAAAACTTATTCAGAATAAACAGGACATCAAAAGCTATTTGGAAAACAAAAATCATGTAGTTTTCATTCACTTACGATATTAGAGTGATGCACTTCGAATTATCCAACAGGTGGAGGCATTTTCAGTCCTTGAAGGTGACTCGCGTCTTCAGCGGAGGTATTTGACATAAAAAATTCCAGCACTCGACAAAGGTTTCTGGTGAGAGAACCTGAGTGTGTGAACCGACGTTCTGCTTTCCGGTTTCTCTTGTTTTATTACATAAAAGTTTGATATATCTTTCAAACAAAATACTAATTAATGTATTATAACTACGATGATAGGATACGAATGCAAGTAATTTATATTTTAGTTTAATAGGGGGGGGGGGTGAGGTTTCTTTACTGAAGCAGAACATGTCTTGCAGTTGCCTAGTATGGGTCGAAGCAGTTTTGGCATGCGTATTGAAAAGGGATGGATTGCTTAGAGGGCTGCTTAGGAGAATTTTGAGAATACACTTCGGAACAGACTGAAGCTTATGCCCTCCGTGCCTGAGATGGCCAACGTAAAAATGGGAAGATCGTTCGCCTGACAGCTGTACAAGAAATACAGCTTGTTAGCTATGTTATAAAGATACAGGAGTTGGATTATGGAATGTCTGTTACTGACATTCGTTGTGAGGCCTGCGAGCGTTCAGTCCGGAACGATAAATCGTCCTTCAATTCAGAGCAGGTTGCAGGATGGCACTATTGGACTGCATACTTTGGTAATGAGGTAACTAGAGGAATATCTCCAAAGAGTTTCTTGTCTTCCAAGAGTGGTTTTAGACAGTTTTTATAACAGTAGACTTCGGAAGACTTCTCTTACTGATCATCCAGAGCGGATATGGAATCTCGACGAAAGTGGCTTCAGTTTCGTCACCGAATCGCAGAGGGCCTGAAGGGTTCCAAGCATGTCTTCCAACCAACGATAGAGGGAAAAGGAGAAACGATAACAATAACAATCAACGCCACTGGAGATGTTGGAGTATACCTTGTAATCTTCAAGGGCCATAGTCAGTTCGATGGGCTACTCCTGCGAAATGCTTGCTTACAAAGTCTTCAAATGATTGGATGAATTCAGAAATATTTTTGAGATATTTTAACATTTCCTGTCTTAGTCCTGCCGAGAGACTCATGCAGATATTGATAGATTCTTTTAACCTGTTCTGTAGCACGCGATACTCTCAAGTTTGGGAAGGAAAGCGAAAGGAAAATGGAATAATTTTTCAGATGCTTCCGAACCTACTATACATCTGCTGCAGTTCTGGACGTGGGACCTCTACGGTCCAATGAAGACATTTTGGCGTTCAAGGATCCTTCATTATTTGAAAAGGAAGGGCTGTAAATCCAAAACAGCGGATTTTCTTCCCTAGTTGAACGAAGCCAATCATTATGTCGGCGGAAAGAGACATTAGGAATGCCTTCGCAAAAAGCGGCATTTTCCATTCGACACACGAGCAAAGATGAGAAGGGTTTCCGAGGCTCATGCTTCAATTTCGGCACGGAAGTGTCCGAGAAAAAGAAATAGCTAACGCCGAGGACATCCTATGGCGTGCCAATAAGGAGTGGAAAAACCTTCGGAAATAGTGACCAAAATAAATGCAGATGTAGGTATGTTTGACACTGTGATGACAAAAATTATGAAACAGATTTACTGCACAGAAAACTATGAGTGGTTTCACGAAAAGTATCAGGAACTTTCGACTTACAAGTGTAACTTAATATGTTTCGGTTGCACTATGCAATGTCCAATTGGTGACTTGAATTACTTTAACCTGGCGACCGATTAAAATGAGTTCAAATAATAAAGGTATTTCGTTTTTGTAGCTGTAATACAAAATGATATAAAGTGATTTTACACAACATACTCTATTTCCAAAAGTTTCTGAGTTATCATAATCTTATTTCCACGAAATTAGCCGAGTTTACCTTCCATTTTATTTGCCATCGAATACCTTATACATATGATATTTTAGTAATTGTTAGAATCAATTTTGAGGCAAAAGACTGTAAATGTTTCCGTTAAATGGTAGTTTGCAATAGGAAGATATACTAAATCTAATATTGAAATGAAGGCTGACATTCATGAGACTTTCTCCTTTTGTGTTTGAAAAATCTGAATCTTTGTTGAGGAATCAGACACAACCATTTTAATTTCTTTCTACAATTGCGTATTTTTTATTTAGAGGTCTCCAAACAGTATTTCCGGTAAAATTGTGATATCGACTACTTAGGTAAGCCTTATAACTTATAACACTTCTGCAAGAAGTTTTAATAAATAGTTATATAAGCACCAACGATACTTGGTCATTTTAAAGTAATACATAAGTTTAAAGTTCACATACATGTAATATCGACATTATTTGGTGTATTGCCGACCGTCATTTCTACCTCCTTATCAGAAGGTTGCATTTAAAGACTACACAAAATAAAATAGAACTTGACAGCCAAGTTTCATGTAATCTTCTTTCACATTTTGAATCCGGCACACACATTACATCTTGAACCTGATATGAAGAAACTTCTGAATCATTTTTAGGCGTTGTTTGTTTACAGTTGTATTCCGTTTATCTTAGAGATGTCATGGCCAACTGTGAACGGAAGAAACAGAATGTTATCTGGGACGGGTTGGAAGTCCATACTACATGTGGGAACAATACAATCACTTGATGCTGTGACAGGTCTATGTTTCACTGCCTACGGTCTTTGTGATGATAACTGGCAGCCAGCTTCACGTGGTACAAACATTAATATGTTTCTTTATAGCGTACTAATCTGAAGAAATGCCAATCTCACTACAAAATACAGGTGCAACAGTTTTCCTTTCGAAATAAAGTCCAGCAAAACAAACACCTTATACTTACGTTTCGGAGTTCAATTAAAGTGAAGAATGCACACATTTGCTGTTTTAATCTTTTTTTAAGTAAGATGTCTTGGTAAGTAAGTAAATTAAAAAATCAGTGACTCCAAAGCTTTGGTCTCCGCTTAAAAACTATTAGCAACGAAGAAAAAATTTCAATTTGTAATATGCAGAAAAAAACAAATGATATTGTAATTTCCGTGTTCTGGCGCTTCGAAGAATTCTTAATTTTATGTATTTTAAAATCTAATTTTTAAAATACACTCCTATTATCCATTATAAATATATGATGTTGATAATACATTGTAAACTTACTTCATATGCCTTTAGTAGAGCGAAAGTGTAGGTGTATCTGAAACGGCGATGAAAATGTGTTTAGATCTGATGGAGAAAAAACAACAAAAATAAGTCAAGCAATATCTTATCAACGTTTTTGTTGAACTTCCTCATTACATCACATTTTTATAATGTATAAATGTATTTACCCCAATGTTCAAATTATATGTTGGTGTAATAAAACGAAAGGTCTGAAAATCGCCATTTCATAACTGTATAATGTTTGTTGTTTCTGCATATTAAACATAAGCATTATTTTTTCATTAATTTGGCTATCCATTGAAAGTTTTTAATCAGTATTTTCTGGAACCACTATGATGATGATGATAATAATAATAAATAATAATAATAATAATAATAATAATAATAATAATAATAATAATAATAATAATAATAATAATAATAAGAAGAAGAAGAAGAAGAAGAAGAAGAAGAAGAAGAAGAAGAAGAAGAAGAAGAAGAAGAAGAAGAAGAAGAAGAAGAAGAAGAAGAAGAAGAAGAAGAAGAAGAAGAAGAAGAAGAAGAAGAAGAAGAAGAAGAAGAAGAAGAAGAAGAAGAAGAAGAAGAAGAAGAAGAAGAAGAAGAAGAAGAAGAAGAAGAAGAAGAAGAAGAAGAAGAAGAAGAAGAAGAAGAAGAAGAAGAAGAAGAAGAAGAAGAAGAAGAAGAAGAAGAAGAAGAAGAAGAAGAAGAAGAAGAAGAAGAAGAAGAAGAAGAAGAAGAAGAAGAAGAAGAAGAAGAAGAAGAAGAAGAAGAAGAAGAAGAAGAAGAAGAAGAAGAAGAAGAAGAAGAAGAAGAAGAAGAAGAAGAAGAAGAAGAAGAAGAAGCACAACAAGAAGAAATTAAAGTTAGTATCATTTGTAGTTTTGGCTTTTCCTTCTCACTCATATCTATTTCAATGGTTTGTTTAAACTTTTACAGAATTTGTTAAATTAAAAATACTAGTTTAGGCTCGAAACACACATATAAATATATAAAAAGAGCATATTTGTTGTACATCGAATAGGAGACCCTAAACCTGTTAATGCTGGTTTAATTTTCATAATTGATCTAATTATATTAAGGTTACACCCATTTCTTGTAACCCTTGACCCGCTCTTATTATTCTTCCACGTTGCGTTTCCTTTCCTTTACTCATGTACCTTCGAGTAATGTCAAACAAGCCGTGTGCAATGCAAGGTTATGAGATAAAGGCGATGTAAACACACCGTCATGAATGATGCACGTATTCTCCCCCTCCCCCATCCTGAGGGGCAAGTTTAAACTGAAGGCTTTGATGATAAGAATCGACATACATTCCAAATGTACGACTCAGTAATATATTTAATTTATATTTCCCACGAATATATTAAGATAAATCATTGTGTCAAATAAGGAACTTTGCAGAACAACTTATTCCACGACAGAGCCAATGAGAGGTGACTAGTCTTGTGTCACACCTTGGAAGATAAGTCTTGCGTAACACTATAAATGAAGATGAGATGACCAACGTCGGCTGCAATACCATCAATTTGTAACGAAGCCAACTGCTGATGCTAATTCTTAGAAATGACTCCTGAAACTACCCATTTTTGTGCATCAATGCCTTCTTGGGATATTTTTGAAGCCCGAGAATCAACTTTTGTCGCATATGGCGACACGAGTTAGTTGTCACCCGGTACTGGACTATTTCGGTCGGTCGGTCCAACCAGCTGATTCTACTCGGGAGGTCATTTCTCATAAAGCTTAAGGTCAAGGCTCGAGTCTTTGTCGCTGAAAGAGAGAAATAATGTATTACGTTCCGCCGTATAGTAAATAATAAACCAGGAAGGACGAGAAATTCGGTGACATGTTTTATATGATAGCTAAAGAATATACAAAACAGGGCGGCGCAGGAAATAAATCAATGTTTAGGAATGTTGTTCTGCGAATTGTGGGTACTACTCCTGTAACAGTGAGCCGAGCACGGAAATGAACAACACGTGCAATATGAGTTGCAAGGAGTTTCCTTTTGCTTGCTATATATTTTATTTAAATGTATACAGTAATTTAATAATAATAATAATAATAATAATAATAATAATAATAATAATAATAATAATAATAATAATAATAATAATAATAATAATAATAATAATAATAATAATAATAATAATAATAATAATAATAATAATAATAATGCCAACACACAAGTCAATACTAATTAAAAGACATTTAAAATCATTTACAAAATTTGTAAACTCTATAGACTTTCAAGTACTAAAAGGCATTAATGTGTAATACAAGCCAAAAAAAAAAAAAAAAACTAAATGGTTCACATCAAAACTGGAAAAATGTATACAACAATCACAAAAAGAGTGAAAAGCATGTAGTACTACTTATGTCGTGGAGCATGTAGAGATCAGAAATAAATTAAAAAAAAAAAAAAAAATAATAATAATAATAATAATAATAATAATAATAATAATAATAATAATAATAATAATAATAATAATAATAATAATAATAATAATAATAATAATAATAATAATAATAATAATAATAATAATAATAATAATAATAATAATAATAATAATAATAATAATAATAATAATAATAATAATAATAATAATAATAATAATAATAATAATAATAATAATAATAATAATAATAATAATAATAATAATAATAATAATAATAATAATAATAATAATAATAATAATAATAATAATAATAATAAGTTTTTCCTTGCCATTAAAAGTCAAATGTAGGACAGTTCTAAGCATGCTCTCTGTGGACTTATTCTGATTTGCATTTCAGGCATTTCATTTAGTCACGTATTAAAAAATGTTTAAATCCACGAAAAAGAAAACTACACTTCGAATTTTAATACAAATTCAAGGTGTGACATGAGCATTAATATGAAATTCGCCCACCTTTAAAAAAATCTTTACAAGAAAAGTGTTTTTTTTTTTTAAATTCTGTAATAACTTTTATTAAAACAACGCTTGTATGAGATTTTGCTATGACAAATCAAAGTGCGTGGATCATGAAGTTTTAACAATTAGCATAAGAACCTACTTGCCATTCTCATGCACGTATTAGGTTTTGGAATTCAAAACAGAACGTTTCTAGAACGTTCTGCACGCACCTCTGTGTGATTGTGTGTGTGTGTGTGTGGGGGGGGGGGGGGAGTGTGCGCGTGTGCTAGCGCGTTTATAGCATAACCCAAAAAGGAAAAAATAGGATAACAACCAAACTTCATATTTAAGCTCAACATACGAGTATTTCAAAGATGCAACACGAAGCTTTTCAGGAGAACCTCCTCCCTACGGACTATTTTTGTTAGTCTTGAGTTTCTCAAAAATAATTCTTCAGATTTTGTTTAAAATATACTATATGTTTATGGCAAATGAGATTAATTTTTTGAGATCATCTTCATTCGAGATGAATTTTATACGGTTTAAAGTTACTGGTACAACTTTAAAGACAAAATCTTAACACAAAAAAGAAAGAAAAAATCTTAACACAGTTAATTTCAAATAACTTTTTTTTTTTTTTTTTTTTTTTTTTTTTGTTTTTTTTTGTAATTTACGTCCTCCAACGTTAAGTCATATCGGACGATGAATGAAATGGGTGAAATGATGCTGAAAGGAGTCCGGGGTCCATGGACCTTAGAGTCACCCGACTTTCGTCTTTCAGGATAAGGGAAAACCCCGGAAAAAACCTTATCCAGGTAACTCACCCTAACTGAGATTCGAACTCGGGACCTCTTGAACGCGAGGCAGACATGCTACCACCACGCTACCGAGGCGGGTGATAATTTCTCTTTGGTATCAGTTATTACCGAAATATTCGTTGTCATGGTTTGAAGTTTTCAATAGTTCAAGTAATGCTGCCACCATCTCGTTATGCTAAAAATATTAAAATAAATTTGAACACTGCATACAGTGGCCCGCTTTTAAACATTTAACTATTGCTCCAGTTCCCTTGTACCTACAATAAAATGTGTATCCAAACCTCTCATAACGGCTTACTGAGGTAAGCTGCATTTGTAGTCGAAACTACTAAAGTTTATATCTAATACTTGATCAGCTAAGGAGAAAGGAGTCCATGATTTATCGACAGTATGAATAAGGCGTTTACATTTATGAAAATTACCGGATTGCGAGAACCGAAAATTGATTTGAGTAAAATTGCAAAAATTATTCTTAAAATTAAATCCAGAAACTCAACCATCAGCATAACTTTTGATTTTACGGCTACAGAAAATGCTATAAATTGTGATTCACGATACATAATCATATTCATAACTGTTGTTTCGGCATCTTTTAACAGCCTTTTAGTACAAATTCTTCAATATTTGTAAACGAGGATTATAACTACCAATAATGAGGAGGAGAGAGTAAGGTATAGATTAACCTGTAACAATCCACATGCATGTTGACGCCTTTTAATGTAAACAAATTGGCGAATTACGATGGTGTAAATCTCTCAGATAAGGTGGCATAACGCAACCCTGATTCTGGCGTGGGTTTACTATTGTATTAAGTGTCTACAGATTCAAGTTACACGATAAAACTATTTATGATGTGGCAAGAATATTTTGACCTTGAACAAAAGCACGTTTTACAAAACATTTGCAAGCATACTTGCCAAATTAAATATTCTCAAATATTTCAGTGTGGGCAGCATAATTATCTAAGTTGGTTCGGATATTTCATTTATACTAAACGCATTGCAAACTAATTCATAACCCAGATTCTAAGCTAAAAGAGCGCTTCTGTTAAAATCATAGTGACTATTTTCCTGTGAATATAGGATGACGAAAATCCTATTCTTCATTCCCAAACAAATTATTCTGGCACTACACCGTAACTGCAAGCAAACTTCTGCTGTGCTTTAAAAAGAGAATGAAATTTATGACGCATTACACTTTAGAAAATGAGTTTTTAAATTACCAAGTGGGCGCAGCAGAGAAATATGAATACAATCGACTTATATCCCGCGAGTGTAAAGAATCGATCTTATCGCGTTATGTGTTACGAACATCTGAACATCGCTGAAGAAGAAGCTAGCCCACGAATGTTACGTCACGACTTTAGTATGTGACAAATTCCTTCTCAACCAAGCACCGTATAGCGGCAATGAATCACGTATTGTCAGCAACATTTATGACGCAGAAACCGCGGCACTGCAAGCGAACTGTACAGGGCTTGATGCGTCGAAACTTCACAACTTTGAAGAGTTGACAACCGGTAACACAATGTCATATGATAATTAAAATGTTTTCACAATGTACGGTAAGTTGTACGATACCAGCTAAACATACAAGCATCCTAGTATATAAGAGTGATCTAAAACAGAATGAAACAAAGGTAACATTTGCCTTTTTCCTCATGCTGATGTTGCATTACTGAACGGCGGAACCAGACCAGACTCCTATCTGTTTACCCTCATGGCTTGTCTCTGGAACCTAAGCATCCACCACATATTTCTTTCCGTTTTTCCTCTCATTACTAAAGTGTCCAAAATTGCTGAATACAGTACTGTTCAGAAAATTCATCAGCAGAAATGAGACTCAAATAACGACATTCCTAAGAAATAACGTACATATATGCATGTAATAAGCTTTGGAGTGGTTGTATTATAGTTATACATTCAAAATGACAATAAATACACTTATTTAAGTTTTCTTGTTTAAATTAACCGTGTGAAGATTACAATATGCATGCTGATTAATTAGATGTTAATTCTACTGAGGAATGAATGGTATGTTTACAAATCTAATGGAGAAGTATGCAGCTCATGTTTGCAAAAATAGATGTTAGAACATCTCAGTTCATATCAAAAGCCAGAGATGTGTTCGAATGACTCTGCATGCATAAAAAATCTGTTTGCAAATTACGTTTGAAAATTGATAAAGATAAATTAGAAGCAAAGACAAGGTTAAATAACAATGAACTCAAAATATAAGTTTTTCACCAAGGTATTATATTGCAGATTAAATAGTGATTACGACGGGGTTATGTTAGTTGATAAAGATTAAGGGGACACAAAAGACTGAAGCAATTAAAACCCACTAGTGGCAAATATCGTGCAGATTGGTCCGAAAAGGGGATTCGCACGAATGAGTCACAGATATAAATCCCTGAGCTATTTCTCATTACCAGTAGCAGATATAATATTTAGTTAAGAATTATGCATTTGTGTGTATTACATATTAATGAGTATCAGTTATCCCCCTCTTTTAACGTCATTTTACCGGGTAGCTAATATCAGACGATGAATGAACTCAAGTGAAATGATGTTCAAATGAGCCCAGGGTTCCATAAGTTTAGTTACCTGACAGCTCTGGAACCGTCGGATGCCAGGCAAAATCGCTATACCCACACCACGGAAGTGGATTATTCAATTTACTGATCAAATAAGCATAAACATTGCTGAAAATACATAAATATCGTAGTTCTAAATACTACACATAATTATCACTTTAAAGTCAACAGTAGAAATGATAAATTAGCCTTTTCTCCTCCAAATTCATATATCTATAGTAATTGGTACTATTAGATGCCGCAATAATATAAAATGTTAACAAAGATAATAGCGGACAACAATACTCAAATATAGTTATAGATATGCTGGTATTTAGCGACATGGAATAACTTATTTATAAATCTTTAAATAGTCCCCTAAGCTTCTTGTATATATAGCTGAAAGTGTCGGAATTTGTTCCCGCAGTACTTTTACATGCAATATATCTGCTGATGTAGGGCTGTCGCTTTTAAGCACACAAAAAAGGTCTGGACCGAGTTCGAATCCACCACCGCTTAAGCAACTGAGCCATCGAGACCGACCAGTCAGTGAAATATGATGAAGGCGGCCTATTTCATATAGCTTCTAAAACCAGCAGAAGTGCATTTAAGCTCGAGATAAATTCAAGTACATTCATATCTAAAAGTGATGCAGCGGCCAAGGCTCAAACTTATCGAAGGTACCGGCCGTCTAGCTCCTCCCGAACACTCTAGAAGCCGTTAATTGATGGAAATTAATCATTTCTTCACATTAGCCGTATACAGGCTAAGACTTTGGATTGATAGAGTCGACATGAAAAATTCAATGCCATGGCCGGGATCTGAACCACGGATCTACTGGTTTCTGTCCAGACGCTCTTACCCATTGAGCTACCATGGCCAATTTGCCGTCATGACATTAAATTCTCAAATTGATTCATAATTCCCCGGTAAACCACTAAGGGATATCGCATCCGAGATATGCCGTTTGTGGCGACTTACTACTGTAAGTACTTGAGTCCCAGGCTTCATCATTTAACTCTTATTATTTAAGTTAATTGATGGAAATTAATAATTTCTTCACACTAGCGGTGTACAGGCTAAGATTTTGGATTGATAGAGTTGACATGCAAAATTCAATGCCACGGCCGGGATTTGAACCACGGATCTACTGGTTTTCGTCAATTCTAGAAGCCTCTGAACATTTGCATAGGTTAAGTAAGTGAATGTTTTCGCGAGCTAGTGAGTGCCTCTTCGATTGCTCTTGCGACAACAGCTGTGATGTAAAGTGAATGCTGCTACCGCGAGAGATTAGAGACCTCTTACGTTCGACTCCCCAGTGACAGGACGATGCCAAAGAGGATGCTTCGCTACGTTGCGAAGGAAAGTTATGTGATAAAAACATGATAAACACTGAATTAAGTGACACTAGTGAAGTGATGGTGAGAAGTAAGTGAATTGACAGTGAAAGTTGAAGTAGATAACATTAATCTTAGTGAACTGACTCTAAAAAGTGGAGTTATTTCTTTTATTTATAGAAGAGTTAGATATTATTGTCGTGAGTGTTTATTTTTAAAATTACCTTGATTACCTTTGAATTTATTAATTATGAAAAGAGATTTTGTATTAATTTGATTTCAATAATAATAATAATAATAATAATAATAATAATAATAATAATAATAATAATAATAATAATAATAATAATAATAATAATAATAATAATAATAATAATAATAATAATAATAATAATAATAATAATCGGTAATTGGGCACTTTGAAATCACATATCAAAGGAGATAAGCAAATGAGTATATTAATTTCAGTGTTTTGAAGTAGGACTAGTTTACTGCAAAATATTGCGGAAAATCGCTAAATGCTGAAGAACAATAGACCATGTTAAACTGACTAATTTAAGTGAAATAACTCTTCATCTAAATTTTTACTTCAAATTTAAATATATTTCCGAGAATAACATTTCGAAAGAAGTTGGACTCTTTCGGGTTAAGAGTTGAACTCTCACGCTTGCGTGTGAGCAATGGATTTTGTCACTGGCCTTGCTTCAAGAAGAAGAAGTAATGTAAATGTTTCTAATTTAATAAGAAGGTAAATCTGAAAAGAAGATTTATGTTACAGTTTTGTGGTTCACTGATGTTGATTGCGCTTGCCAACAGAATCGCGCGGCTGTTTAACTTTAGCGACAAATGACCTATGACGTCGTTCAATCAAGCGTGCTGAAAAACCACTAAAATGACGCCGGCCCTACCTTAACTCCTGACGTCATGCTTCCCACAAACACTGCCACACGTTGTTAATCATATTCCATGGACAAATACGCCAATATCTCAATTGGTACGAAAACCATTATCCATTAAGTAAATGGCGTGAATTAAATTTCTTGTAGTTTCCGCATATACTTATAGTAGGTGAGAAGGGAAAAGCCACTTTTCTTTTCAATCAAGAGTTACCAGACATGAATCTTTCGGGATAGGGGAAAACCTCGGAAAAATCTTAATCATAACTGACCGAGATTCCAACACGGGACCCCTTGAGCTTGAGGCTGACAGGATACCACCACGCTTCAAGGCGGGGTCACTGATGGTACCATTAAGTATGCCACTACTGATTGTCTTAATAATCAGAAAACAAAAAGAGTTTGATGTGTGAGAATAGCATGAACTTTTAACCCTTATTTATGCTTAGAACTATTCTAAAATTTATTTACATGAAAGCTTATTTTTCTATCTTCTTCCAGTTCCTCATACATTTTGTTGTAAATATACACAAGTGCGTTATAGGAAGCTGGGACCTTGCGTGAATCAGCCTTGACATTCATATCCTTTGCATGAGCTCATAAAAAACAGAAGAGCATCTCAAATTACGTATACCCGGCAGTAATTACAGCTGAATCTCATACGCTATTCGTTTTTTCCCCGCATTTTAGGCACCCAGGTTTGCCCATTAAGACATTTTTCTGGTCCCCATATACAGATACTTTTGTTTACTTGCACTTTTATATGCTATGTTTTACAAAGCTAAGATACACACATTACGCGTAATTTCTGCATACTTTATCCGCACCAGAATAACAGGCATGTTGGGTGATGTGTTTACCGTAGGTCGGGAAAGGTTGCCACTTCCCCACATTGCATTTTGTAATACGGTGATGAAGTAGGACTAAATAATCGAAAAGTGTAAATGATTATAGCAATTCTGTGATTAGTGGATATAATCCACTTGCATATGGCTGTGGGGGAATAAGAGAAGCAAAGAAAAACTGAAGATTATTCAAAACAGTATACAGCACCAGTATTAGTTGGTTAATAATATCCTATTTTTCTAAGTTCTACTTCAAATACGTTCAAACTTCAAGCATAAAAGCCACTGAACACTGGAAAAAATTATTCCTTCTTATTTTTATTGTATATGAGATTACTAATGCTATCCGAAAAAAGGAGACAAAATACGGAACCCAAAAATCTATTTGTACATCAATTTTCACATTGCTAATTTAATAATACAAGGTATATGAATATTAGGTATTTTTAACTTTGCGAGGATAGGGTGCACAACCTCCCTTAAGTCAATAAATGTCTAACTGTTTAAAATATTTCGAGTTTTATTGGAGATTCGCAGGAACCTGGGTGTCAGAATCTAAAAGATCTATGAATTAACTATAAAGTCAAGCCTTGTATGTTCACACCATGGTAAAGTCGAGAGTTTAAATCTAATACTATGGGTAAAGGTAAAAGAACACTTCAACGGAGGTGTCTTTCCAACAGAGGCAGAGCACCGCACGTAGGCTATCCAGCCGTTGTGTTTCTACCGTCATCGCTCGGAGGGAGGGATGAGAGCAGAGAAGAACCAGATGTGCATAATGATATGTGCAAACATGGACGGGATTTGAACTGTTCCATTTAGAACGCACCCAACACCAACAAAGACCCTAGCCCCGGAAATCCCCCGAAGTGGCGGCTGTGCTAAAGTACTATCTCAGTGGTTCCACCCAACTAACTCCAAGAAGAAAGACAGTCACCTGAAACACCTAGTGCTACAAACCTGAAACTGGAGACAATGAAGGAAATTGTAGGTGCAGGAAAACAGGGGGGTAGCACACCATAGGTTAGAGCACACCATAGGTAGGCAGTCGCAGGGTGTCGACCACGGGACCTCCAGAGTGTGAGCCTTACACGTTATCGCGAAGCCATTTCGCTCGGTAATTTTATGGGGACACACATGCTTTTTCTCCTAGTGAGAATAGCTGTCAAGGGCACAGTGTTTACTTTTTGTTTTTGTTTTCTTTCTTCGAAAAACATGTGCCATGAACGCGGAATGCAGGTTGCGCAAACACTCGGCGCAGCTGCAAGTATGAATCAATGCCACGTGTGCATCTCGGTGGAGCAACAAGTAGGTACCGCATGGGAACATTGCCCAGTGCCATGATACATCTTGCCCTCAAACGTGCTTTATCGCTTTTTGAACTTGCAGGTGTTCATTTCATTTCCAACTTTATGATCACTTTAATTACTCTGACAAAACAGAAAGCTATGTGATAAAAACTCAACATCCCTTAAACATCACGTATACAGAGATATTGCAGAACAATCGAGAACATTCCATAGATAAACTATTTCCGTTAAGATCGAAATTATATTCCATCGATTTTTTTTCAAGTACGAATCTGTGTGTATTTGTTGACACTTTCAAAAATCAAGCGAAATGACAAGGAGGTCGAGAGTTTGTTCCCCGTCGACCGTGCTCTTGACTTGGTTTCTCGCGTTTTCCCTTATGCGGTGAATACTGGGGTACTTTACTATCACACCCTGATCTCTTCATTCCATTTCTGCATCATTTTTCGCTGTGCTTTCAGTTTGTGATATATGCCGCTCGGATGCTTACACATTGCACATGTTATCGGCGCTGAGCAACGTTTTGTGATCGTTGTCTTGACATATGGGAGGACGATTGTCAATACAGACAGTAGCATTTGTTAAGCACTTCCGCGCGTCTTTGTAGCCTGTCTGCCTGTGACTGTGGCCTCCTGCGGTTCCCTCACTTCATCCCTTCCTCCTGAGGGTATTAGCCCTAACAGATCTGTGCAGAAGTTGCAGTCACGAGATATCCTCATTCGTTGTCTACACTTTATAATTTTACATTTTCTATTATAAACATATCTTCCACATGCCCAATCAACAAAAACACACAAGTGTATAAAGTTACGCGGTCTACTTACGATGACGTACAAGTTTAAAGACCTTGCATCGAGCTCTAGTACAGAGTTCGATGCCGCATTAGAGAAACCAGTCCTGGGGCTATATCCGGGCAGTTTTTGTAGCGGTATCCGGCCTCTGAGCAAGACAAGGGCAAATTTTCACATTTTTTGACGGTGAACGTGTCTAAAACTGTTGGAAGCGTGACGAGGCCAAGAGATTCCTCCGTCATTGCCATGACTCACTTCATTGAGAGCCGGCCGACTCGCGGTGAGGTGTTTCCCGGCAAAAACCGGGGCGTATAGTCAGTGTTGCCACATTTGGTGCAATTTTCAATGATCAGTACGCTGTGCCTCCTCTGTTACTAATATATTTCCTTATAAATAAGTTGCATCTTGTTCGATTCTTAATTTTCATTAAATTTATTATTATTATTATTATTATTATTATTATTATTATTATTATTATTATTATTATTATTATTATTATTATTATTATTATTATTATTATTATTATTATTATTATTATTATTATTATTATTATTATTATTATTATTATTATTATTATTATTATTATTATTATTATTATTATTATTATTATTATTATTATTATTATTATTATTATTATTACTGCCATTAACAGCACATCTTAAATGACTTTCTGAAACATACACCTAATATAAGCGTAATAAAACGGTTTCTGTTAATGTTTATATTGCATAATTAGTATTTATGTGCACAACGACCTACATTAAAACTAAAAATCCAACGCGTTTCGTTCATTTTAATTTCTCTATCCTTATCGTTCACTTTATATAGCTTCTACCAACTATTCTTACGTAATATTACTTTTCAACCTACTTCGTTTTAACTGAGATAAACCTCTGCAGAACTGTCACAATACACATTTATTGTAGGTACAGGGGTATAGAGGAAATAAAATCTAAATTCAAATGAGTAAAAGCAGGTTGTTAAATACCGATCTTAAAATTCCCTCTCTTTCCATGTCAGCGAGATACAAAGGAATAGCGGCAGTGCTTTTAAAAATGACAAAGTATTAATAACTTGTAATATCTTGGAAATAAAACCTATTTGAAAAAACAACTGTACATTTTCTATATATTTTGTTGTGTATCTCTTAATGTTTACCACTTACACAAAGCTGCATAAAATTAATTCCGAAATAAGTTTGTCTTAAACACATTGAATTTAAGTTTAAACAAATTAAAAACTTCAAACATTTTTTCTTGTAAGTGGTAGTAGATTGGTGATTTTTTACATTCTCGTGTTGCCTCTTTGTAAATATTAAATTCTTTGTTTAGTATTTATCGACATTTTAGTTTTGATTTTGGCTGTTCTAAGACAGGAACAAGTGCGGCTTTTTTTTCATACAAATCTTATTTTGGGTTCATTGAGGCTCAAAACATGTTACCTCATTGAAATCTACATCAAATATTTGGATGAAAAAATATTTGCTTTATGATGTTATTTTACAGACCGTAAAATTAAAATGATTTAATAAAACAGGGTGGATAATCCCATATTTATAATAATCGAACGTTTTTGCATTTGTATCTTAACTGCTAGTTTGTTTTATTTACTTGTATTTAGTTACTTTGTAGCGCGACACAAATATCTCTCTAGTTAACCCACTCATACTTCCTTAGCAAAGGCCAGCCAGCGCAATGTGAAGTCTGTAACACCGGCCTCACAATAAATCATCTCCTCACAGAATGCAAGAAATACGCTTCACGACAGCTTCATCACATCTTTTGAGACTTATGCACCATTCTGAACACGCCACCCAACTTCAAACATGTACTGCTATTTGTACAAGTACAAACTTGTATACGAAAATCTAATTCTAAAGATACCAATTTAGAATATACCCAAGTTATTACACGAAAAATTTACTAAATACTACTGTTCCACTGATTGT
This sequence comes from Mantis religiosa, assembly GCA_030765055.1. Lineage (NCBI taxonomy): Eukaryota > Metazoa > Arthropoda > Insecta > Mantodea > Mantidae > Mantis > Mantis religiosa. The sequence goes on along the minus strand of CM060955.1, from coordinate 67,537,519 downwards.
TACTCAGAACTTTATCCTTATGATTTATAAATATTGAATACCTTTGTCTTATTGATTTGATACTTATTGTTTTCACGTGTTGTTTAAATAATTGTAACCAATTTATTGTATACACTGTATTACAAAATAGTCGCGATATGATCTAGTTGTTAAAGCGACTCTAAATAAATAAATTTAAAAAAAATCTCTCGGTAAATGTTTCAAATTTTATAAAATCACAGTAAAATAAGTGCATTAAAATATTTGTTAATATGTGAATGAATGCATGTACTAATATTAGTTGTGTGACAAACCTGTTTAAGTTAGTCTATACATATTAGAAGGGATGTATAATTTTCTGATACGTAATTAACTAAATACTTTAAAATGTGTGCTAGCTATTCATTTCCTGATCGTAAATCGGAAACTTCACCCACATTTAGCTCCAAGGAGAGAAACCACAAAACAATGCCCTAGCAATTTTCCAAGTAAATTTCCTTTCCAATTAAATGTCGGTGTATCCCACTGCTAGTTCCAATTAAAACACTGTAAGTCAATAAGATATCTGGCCCTATGAGCTTAAATGTAGAGTGCATTATTTTATCGAAATTTGTACGACATAAAAGTAGTCCATGAATTTTAAATATTTCGGCAAAGACCTTGGTACAGTAATTTTATCAGTTCATCTCTTTCAGCTCTTTAATTTGATCTGACGTTCTTCAATTTTAAATCAAACTCTTTATTTTAGGGTGGAATGGTAATTTATTTCCCTTTAAGTTAACTAATATATTTGCAAATTCGGTTAGTAACGTTTTTGTCGTCCTAAGTTTGTCCGATAATAAGTATCTCATTTTAATTTCATTAGGTGAAGGATGTTCTGATACTGTACCTATACATATGAATTGCCTCCATATTTCTCTACTGGATAATTACAAACTTTATATCCATCTACTGTCAGTTGGCGCTTACCTTTATGTTTTATAAGCACAGCTCTAGCCATTGCTTGCATCCGCACAACACTGCTGCTGCTTATTTGAGTACCAAGAAGATTGATGTTCACTTGACGGACGAGTTTACTTACTAGAAGCAAGTGCCTGGCTTCTGAAAATCGGTGCGCACTGCCGATGTCGGATGAGCTTACATTTCTCCTTAGAGAATATGCATTTACTTCCTTCCCTCAAAACGGAGACAGAGCGACAGTGGAAGTGTCGTGCGTGTGTAAATGACAGAGAACTAGCTAAAGAAGAGATAAGAGTAGGCAAATCAGAGGGGAGGGGCTCCAAGTATTCTTTCTCCAATTATTCTTTTCTTATGGAGAACTTAACTCTACAGGACGTACAAGTTATCAGGATGGGTGAATGGCTGTTTCCATAGCAACCCAGTGCTCAGGTATATTGGTAAAGTTTAAAGGAAGTTGCGGTAATAATTATGTGTTGCTTGTCGCAGACTGATAACGATCGGAAGCCTTCCCAAAAGTCATTAGCAAGGAACTTGCTGTTGAAAGCAAATAATGAGGTGCCATGAATAGACCACCCTAGTTCCCAGAAGCAAATGGATCTGAAGAGCAATTAATGACGCCTTTGCAATGTTCAGAGACTAGAAGCTTGTATGTTACAAGACACTCAAATTATTTTCTAACATTTCTTTGCCGTGCTTTTAAAACTTTACAGTTTTCCAGTTTATATATACATTATATTTACTCACTTCTGACTTTAATATAGCTACCACAAATGTTTCGTATTTTTTTATCTACTTCCCATTAATCTAAATACACATTTTCTGAAATAGTTTCATTATAAATTTCGTTGTATGCACATAAAGGGAGTATACAGAAAACGGAATCTATAGTCAATATCGCTACACCCTTACCATTACATCGCGAGAAACAACTGAGTAGCTACAGTACTTAAAAAATGTGCTAATATTGAGAAATCCAAACCAATAATGGATATCTCAGATATGATTGCTGCCATAACATTTTATTTGAAATAAACAGCGGCTTTAAGGAGCTCTACATTTCTATATACCAAGTTTTTATATATAGTATGGTTTACCCATGGTATTAAATTATACAAAATTCCTTCCGAAAAAAAAAATTGCTTGCAGAAAATGCATGATGTCTATACCTTTTATTTGTTACTTAAATATCTGAAAACATGATATTTTTAATCCAAATAGCTTTATCCATTTTTGAGAAAATAAAACATTTTTCTATACATGGTACAGAAATAAAAATAAACAGATATTGGCCTCCAATTGTGAATTTTTAAAGTTGAACCACGCCCTTCTTAACATGCTCTTCTCTGTAATGAAATGGCAAAGCACTTTGCTATATTCAGAAGCCAAAAAAAAAATCTTTGTTTATAGAGAATCAAACGCGTTCATGATACAACTTCCCTTTTTTTAATTTCAAAACGTGAAAATGTGAAAATAACCACATAAAAATAAATATGTAAACATTTCCAAAATGGTTGTTTCCAATCCTTTGTTCCTTACACGAAATTTCACTACAATTAAGACATTTTATATTAAATTCAGTTTATTGCTTTTGTTTACTATGCATTATATCTCATTTACAATATTTAATTCCGATTGATAGTAGTACTGTTTATTAGAAAATTAAAAATATTTTCAAAGTTGGGAAATAATGAGTCGATTTTCTCAAAATATCTGCCGTGGATCCTCATAGTATAACCTGAACTAAACAGCAAATTCTACTCGTATGTTTGTATTGCAACTTCTTCGAATATGACACAAAAACAAAAGAATGCCCCTTAGTGCTTTAGTAATACGTTACTTAAAATAATGGTAAATTTAAAGGTATAACAACAAATATCTCACAGACATTTTCTGACAAAGAATTGATATTTTAAGGAAATCTGCATTTCATCCTGTAGTTGCTTTTGTCTATCTCATACGTTTCCAATTATAGGTACAAAATTATACAAAAAATAATGGCATAAATAGCTCTTCACAGGTCATTTACAGGATGTGATCACATCATTCGTAGGATGTTTTAATCAAAATCGTTTTACCCGTTTTTGATACAGTAGAACTAGCCAAAATGCTTCAAAATATGCTGGAACTTTTTAATGTATCCTTTAAGGAGTTTGGTATTGACCAGTGCATTCGTTTTTTGAGTTAATCAAAGACAAATGCAAACACTTACACACATGAACTTTTATCCAAATAAGAGGTTTTTAAATAAGAGGTTTTTTTTTCTTCTTATTATTATTATTCCCGGGAATTCGTCGGTCGATTTCAGTGAGCGACCTTTCTGGCCCATTTTTTTTTCTTCGGAGGGAGGGATTTCCAGAAACTAGATCATTAGGCGAATGCTGAGAAGGATAATTACATCCTCCGAATTACGTGTCCAACTATTTTTCTTCACCTTACACCCCGGTTTGCTATTTTAGGGATTTAAGTGCCGGCGGCGGTTTCGGCTTGCATCGCAGGGAATTTTCTTTCTACATATTCTTGTCCTCCGGAATGGGGGTGGTCTCCGACTCCCTAGCCCCCTAAGGATGGAAGGCAGCCAGTTGTAGGATCCGTCACCGGGGTGCTTCAACACTGAGGACCCAGTCTTTTGCTGTCGTCCGACCACCCTTACTGTACTCTCATCTCATCGATCGATACTGGGAAGAGGCCCGTCAGGGGCTTAGGAACAACAGATCTCTATGAGTCGATGTGCTAGGTAACCAATTGTCATAAAGTCATAGACTAATCACTGCGCTAACCAAATGAGCTACTACGGCAACATAGGCGCGATGTTAAATTCAACGCCAATTGTTCTCGCTAGTTCACATGGCATTGTTAAAATATGTCATTAGCCTACCACCATTGACTTCGATCTCGTATCTATGTACTTCTTGCCCGGGCTTTATGAGTTACCATTAACACAACTAATGTTGGGTTAAATGAAACACAAGTATACAGTTATGATCGTAACAGAGTTCACGCGATGTTCCAGTAATGCCTTAGGGAAACATTTTTTTACCGAGTCCACGATCGCATTTTTGAGAATGTTCTAGTGAGAGCGAAATGGAAACCGCCTGAGAAAACGTCTCCCCAGGGTAGCACCTGTAGAGGCGTGTCTGTCGCGTGCAATCCTCACCAAAATTCATCTCACGTAAGGTCCAGGTTAAGTGAAAGCCATACTGCCCACGGCGTGTCCACATCCTAGCTGCTCTCTAAATCTCTGGGGACAACTTAGTGACAATTTTATGGCCCAGACCATGTTAACTAGGTTACTTCTCCAGAAAACAGCTTTTTAAACTGATCGAACAAAATCAAATGAAATTTCACTTGATTCACTTTAACTGCCTGTATATTTTGTTATTGGTTTGAATTTTTAAGGATTTACACATTTTTCAAGTACTTTATTTTCTTCTTAGTTTTTCTTTCTTTCACATAGAGACCAATCTTTAAGATTTGACTGTTACTTCAGCCTTCGGCATCCCCTTTTATACGTACTTACAACGGAATGTGTACTGAAATTATTTCTGCAAACGTTTATCTTGACTGATAAAAAGTAGATAGGAGAATAACTTCTGAGAGAATAATTTGTGGAAGAATGGATAACTCCATACTTATTTTAAAAGTTATACCATTAGTGAAGACAATTCGAAAATCCAATGTCGTTGCACAATCTATCCATAGAATTGTCAAGCAAATTCATCTAGAAAACGTATAATAGCAAATTATGCAGTGTGATGTAACTAATTCATATAACCGGTCATCACAATATCTAACAAAAAATATAACAAAGTCGTAAAGGTACAGAGGGCTCAAAACCTGAAGTACAAGAATGATGATATAATGCACAGTGTTTTGTAAGGAAATACTAGACTGCCTCTGCCACGACCAATCACCACTCCTTACCTGCTTTTATCTAGCACTCCATTTAATGTTTATCCTTTCTTTTGCTTCTGAACCAGATGCATATTTATTTACTATTATTAAGTACATTTAATTTCCAATCAAAGAGTTTAATATTTTAAAATAGATCATTTAAATCCAGCCTGTATTTATAATTTAATCTTTAAATGATACACTTTAGACATGAAACCAACCAGGTTCTGGAGTGTACCTTTGGTATAGTTCGCCACAGCAAAGGAAGCCCCAGGGGAATAAGGCACAAGGGAGGGGGGTTCGACACGTTTCAGATACCCTTCCTGGTCGTTTTATGACACTTGGGCCAGTTTAGTTACAGCCCATTCAAAAACACTGACGCCTTCCACTTTTGTGAATAAATTTTTTTGGTTTTAGTCTGCTAAGTGAATAGGGTGCATGTATTTTTTTATTTTTTTTTTTTAACGGCGCTATTACTTGTTTAGCACGCGTTCTCTGTCATACACATTTATTGTCCTTGTCGTACTGTGTAAGGGTAGCACATTCCTGTCAAGGACTTTCTTTCCGTTGGCGAACTCGAGTGAAATCTCTTTATACTGCTCCCCGAAGCCAGGTCTTACTTTACAGTTAATGCATCTATTTCGGGCTTGAAATCAAAGGCATAAAAGACTAACTCACCCAAGGCTGATGTGGAACACAAATGATATGGGTATTTTGCCAATGTTAATATTAAATAAAGAAAACACCATAGGAATCCAGAAACATCTGCGGTTTTCTGTGCACTGAACACACATATAACTGTATCCAATCAGCCATAGAATATCTTCCCCATATGGAGCAAATCACGTGATAGGAGCCGTTTTGATTTACCGCTGTGAAAAACTTAGTTGCCCTGTCGGTCTAATTATAAAATGAACTATACTTGATGAGGAATTCTAAGTTTATGACGTACTTCCGTTACACTTGATTCCCTTGCTAATCAAGCGTAACACTCCCACTTTTTACTCCGCACTCTCCCTCCATGGTCTGCTTCGCATTTTAATTACAGAAAAGGTATTTATATAAATATATACACTAAAGATACTAGCGAGACATACAATATGTGGAACGACTATGTAGTAGAGAAATATACTTGGTATGTTGTGGTGTGTCATCTCCTGTAACACTTGATGAATAAGTGTGTGAAGTGATTAAAGGAAGGATTCTACGGAAACCGGTTTTCACTAGGAAAGATTCACAGGCACTTTCCACGCTGCTGTAAGTCGTGTAAAAACTTTTGTGAATGGGAGATTTCGGCGAGATTGGCATCGGCTGATAAAGAAATCAAGGTTGTTTCTATACCAACACGGGAAGTGGGCGTTTGCCGCAATTCTGTACTCTAATGGGATCCAATAAAACTTCCGTCTCTTGCCATTTGTTTTATTGCTCTGACAGAACGACCACAAACATTGCAAAACGGAGAGATATTTTAGTGCCAAAGAAAGGCTTGTAAACATGGCCTCAGCCGATCTTCCTACCTTCACGACATTCAAAAATAAAGAAATTCACACTAAGAATGATCAAGTTATCAGAATTAAAAGATGACTGTATATAAAACATACCAGTGAAAACACGAGAAAAGATGCTCCTAATTTTCCTACCAGAAATTTTGTAGCTCTGTTTGTTATCAATTACGCTCCCTACACTCTTGCTTACATAAGACTTGTCAACTATTTACAAAAATAAACATTATTACTTACTCTAGCACCTACTTACAGTAGGCAGTGGAAATATTACATTCCATCCAATTTTTTTTGTTCCATTTACACCTCGCCTTTAACTGCAATGGTCATATCGGCGGCCGTTCTCCTTTGGAACATATTGAAAGTGTTAACTCGTATTCGTTAAGTTTTAATTATTAGATCATGTACACATTCGCACTCTCATTCATACTTCCAGACTCTGGGAAAGATGCATTATCTTGGTAGGAGGAAAATTCCCATCCCCACCGCCGGGAATCGAACCCGGGACCCCTAGCACGGCAGGCAGGTGCTCCACCACAGAGCTATGGGACCAGACCAAAAAGTTTGATATCAGATTTCATCGGAAATAATGCTTTGAGGCGCCCCAAATAGAAGAAAAAAATGTTGCTCATCTCTACAAATGAAATTTAGTAAAAAAAGCGACAAAGATGTCACTGGAAATATATTTTTAAAACTTCAATGTGTAATGTGCACGGCATAAATAAAAAACGAAATGTCAATATCTATAAGTATCAAAGTTGGTATTTATGTTGGACAACTCACGGTGATACAACATGCGAAATTTTTTCTATAATGATGTAACACTGAATTTGTAGTTTTGTATAAATATCGTTGTGATAAAATTTAAATTTTTCAAAAATGTTAGAGTAGTTTGAGATGAGAAAAGTTTTTGGAAATCTTCGTGTCGCATTCTTGAAAGATGCTGCACTTCAGTACCAAGTTTGGTATTTAACTGACTACTCATTTTTAGTTATGCCGAAATAAACACAGACACAAATTTTTCTTCGTAAAAACTTTTTTTTGGGGGGGGGATCAGGAGGTCTTAATATGCTAATTTGCAAAGTAGTAAAATAGAGGATTTGTAGCCCGCCTCGGTAGCGTAGATGGTAGCATGTCTGCCTCACGTTCAAGAGGTCGAGTTCGAATCTCGGTCAGGAGGAGTTACCCGGATACGGTTTTTCCGGGGTTTTCCATTATCCTTACAGAGGAATGTCGGGTAGCTCTAAGCTCCATGGGCTCTGGACACATTTGAGCATCATTTACCCAATTCATTCACCGTCCGATATGACTTAACGTCAGTGAGCATTATATAAAGTTCTTAAAGAGCATTAAATGTTACATAAAACGTCAAAATATTTTGTTGCCAACTTCCTTCCACTCCAAATTAATTTATTCCTAGTTATCAAACCTAGAAACTCGAGACGATGCTTGTTCAATCTACTGCAATTGATTTTGCAGTCATTTTAAACCAAGTCATTTGGGTTAACAACTAAAGCATACAAAATTGTATTTCTACGTTTTTCTACAAACAACGATATTATGCCATTATGTAGTTCTTCAAGACTGCTTTAAAAACTTTGAACTTCCAATTATATGTGCAATCCACTTCCCATTTTCAAGATTTTTTAAAATAAACATATGAAATATGCTGTTTTTGTACATTTTGTAAAGGGGAATTGCATATGCACATATTTTCTGTAATATTCTTGAGAAGCGCGTTGGTTAACCTGTCCAGCGTACGCCATTTGCAGGCGTCACCGGAAACACGGGCTACTGGTTCCGGCACCCTTATGTGTTTACCGGAAAATTGGTGCACACGACTCAACAACGTTTTCCGCCCATATGCTAGGGGTTAAGGCTTCCTAACATGTCTTCAGGACTGCTTTTTCCTTGCCTTTTTGTTTCGATGACCCCATGTAAATAAGTACGTATATACCTCAAGGGTGAGTGATGAAAAGGAATTTATGAAAAGACAGAGAAGATGCATTTTCAGTTCAAGAACAATTTTAAAGCATGCATTCTGTACCAAATAATTTTATTATTTTGTTTTCTGAAAAGTTATAAGTAATAGATAAAAAGAAATCTACATTTTATAGAAACTGCGTTTAAAATTTTAGGCTTATATTTATTAATTAAAGTTTTAAAATTTTTTGCAGAGTCCACAACGTTGGGAGATTTAATATCTCGAAACGTTTGAAAGATATTGAACTGAAATGTGAACACCATTTACTCCCATGTGCATATATCTCAGATTTAAACTGATTACATACATGACAATTAAACTAATTGAACATTCCCTTAATTAAACCAAGTTATTACACTAATAAAAGTAGAATCTTTACATGTTCAAACGTCCTTTGCCACGTAATAAATAGTACCAGTTTAATCTTTTTTTCTTTTTCATGGTATCTACTAAAATGGGAGAGAAATAGGAGAGGAAACGAAGAAACGATACAAGAGAGGTAAAGAGGAAGAGTGGTGGAAGAAGGGAGAGAATTAAAAACGATTTTGCAATGTATTTAAAGCATGAAGAAGAAGTCTTTGGACTTCCCTTGAGTGGAAGGAGGAAGCGGGAAAGACCGAGAGCATTATGGAAATCCAACGTTTGACAAATTAAGAAAATACATAATTTGGAGAGAGGGTAGTGGTTAGATTTATGAAACTGCTCGCAAGTGGAAAAACCCACAAAAACAAAAGCAAGTTGAAAAATGTGCTATTGAAGTTGCTGTTTCCCAGCTTAAGTTAAACTCTACAAAGAAAGACTGGTTTTGGTTTAAAGTTACGGTGCATAAATGCTAAACAAGCCCTGGCCTACACACCGGCACGCAAAGCAAACTTGAGGTAGCGACGCGCCGAGTGGGGATGACGTCACAAACCGCCCGCAACATCTGCCAGAACCCACCTGACTGCACGCACAGTGAGCGTCGGCTCGTATCCAGGTGTTCAGATAAACAACTGTTTGCATTGTTACTTATTCGCGTTTTTTGTAGAAAAGGGGGTTTCTCAAGGAAGAAACAAACACTTCAGCTTTCATTTTACTTTCCGTTTCTAAAGATTGCTTTATATCTAATACACCTTATACTTGGTTTCATTAACTTTTTGGGATGCGAAAGTTAGTTACAAAATAGAACCAAACCATTTCTTCAGTTTAAAAGAAACACAGAAGAAATGTAGGTAAAGCTAAAAATGTCATTTAAGACATGCATTTTACATACTAACTATACAATATATATGTATTAAATTGGGAAATAAACTAATTGCGATTTTCTCATGTTACGTATTTGGTTAATAAAAAAAATAAAAAAGCTGTTATAGCTGATGACAATACAATTTTCACTAATTTTGGTTAAAACGCTATTTTATTAATAGCGGCATGTTAATCTTATGATAGAAGATTACTACATTTTGACTTCCTCTAACGCATCCCTAGTAGGCATAGAAGGCATTGCATTCAACCTAAAAATTCGATATCAATGTTATCGGAAATACATGTTTCGAGGCCCACTGAATGCTGAAAATCAATTTTAGAAAAGGGTTCGCGCTGTTGGTGTTCTTGATAATGAGATTTTCACTGGAAATATAGGGTTTGAGGCCCAATGGGTCAGAAGAAAATGATTTTTAGAATAGGGCCCGTTTGTTTGTGTAAACAACATAGTTGAAATGTCTAATATAAACCACACTTAATATTTATTCTAAGCATCTTCCAAAGATGCTTCATATAGACTGACAATAAAATTGCCTTACCAAAAATACCCTTTAACACTTTGTGCTTAGGAACATATTTATGTAAAAATACTACGTAGAGCTTGAGTTTTCTGGGAAGAGCCAATGGAAAGCTCCTTATTCGGGAGGAACTGTGTAACTCATCGATAAACATTAACAGACAGAAACGTATTTTATTTAGGTGCAGAGGATCTACTCCCATTAGTCCTGGACACGTAGGACCAAGGACCCGGGCCTCCTTCAACCCCGGACCGATGGAAAACTCCGGGGGTCTTTCCATGGCGCAATACCTTGAGTCTAAAAAAGCCCCCCCCCCGCCATCGACTACAACGTCAAGATGGGTGGAAGTGGATACGCCACTTATGCGCGTCAACCCCGCAGGGAAGACTACCGAAAACCTCGGTGGGGCCGCCTGGTGATCTAGCACACCTTCTACTAGCTCTGCCACCAAGGCGGCCCGAGTTCGATCCCAGGCGACCGCAAAGTGAGATTTGTGGTGGACAACACGGCGCTGGGGCGGGTTTTTCCGGGACCTCCGGTTTCCCCCGCCATCTCATTCCACCGGTACTCCATCTTCATCTCATGAATCATCAGTGTTATCGCCTGCGGTGCCGTACGTAGTAAAAGCGGGTGTTAAATACTACACACATACACACACTAGCTCTGCAGGCCCATCTCATTCCACCGGTGCTCCATCTTCATCTCATGAATCATCAGTGTCATCGCCTGCGGTGCCGTATGTAGTAAACGCGGGCGTTAAACACTACACACATACACACACTAGCTCTGCAGGTTAGTACCCGGGACTTATTAGGCAACCCTCTACCCCCTCCGGGCGACCGTAGCCTGGCCGGAGGTACCCAATTCCCCGTGGGTATCGGGAACACACTGTCCCCTCGAGTCCAACCCAATCCGAACAATTCCCCGACGGGAGGGGCTCGGCAGTTCGGCCCGAGGTTCCTCTAGTAACGTCAGAGGTACCACGAGTGCTAAGGGTCCTCAGCGCCCGCACCACGGCAGCTGAAGGGTACGGATCCCCTCCCCTACGGGACTACGCCAAAACTGTATCTCTTTAAAGAACACTATTTTACACAATCTTGGATTGATAGAGTCGACATGAAAAATTCAATGCCACGGTCGGGATTTGAACTTACGGATTTGAACTTACTCATGGCATTGTTATTTTGGTGGACTTTGTAAATATTAATTTCAACTGTGCAACACTTTTAATGTTTTTAAAGTCCAGTCGGTATTCATTCGTTTCTCGCGTCGCCACCGAAAAGCTATGGAATTTTAAGACAGCGAGACTCTTTTAAACACCCTGTATATACAAAGGAATGTGCTCTGCAAAGATTTATCTCCATCAATATGAAGCAAACGAAAATAAAATTTGTGAAAGAATAGTTTGTTGAACAATAAACGATAACAGGCAGAGTAAATCCTGAAAGTAAAATATAAGATTGTTTAAATAACCGGATCAAACACTGGTATTATCTTTATAAAAAAAGGTAAACAAATAAAATAAGGAGTTTAAAATATTAAATTACCTTAGGGATAACAGCATAATTCTTTTTAAGAGTTCATATCGACAAAAGAGATTACTTATTAAAGATTAAGCACTTATTATTCAGACTGGTTATTTAAATTTTAGAAAATTATTGTTGACTATTAATTTATAGTGATATACAAGTCACCAGACATCACTATCATGTCGTAATGCTTCTTTTGCGTTCCTTTATCGTTTTCTTTGTGCAATTTTCAGAAAAGCTCGGACCACGAATAATCGTGACTCGATCATAAAAATGTGAGAATCGATGCATTAAGCCTTACGCGAAAAGTGGAGTTTTTGGCGATTTTTAAACAGCTGCATAATTGAGTTCTAGCACACTAGTGGTTATCCTTGGATAGGAATGGCCTTGATGTTGGCAATTACATTTTATCAAGATTTGAAGACCCTTTAAATATTCCAACATTTACTTAAATTGCCGTTCACGCTAAGATAAAAACCACGACGAATGGACTTTGGGCTTAAAAAATTAAAAAAGATCCCTGAGTTCAACGGTTGCTTTATGCTCAAATGAGTCCCATGTGCACAGTTTGCGAGAGGTAGGTACTCATTTTTCTTTGCAGGGTAAGAAAACTCTTTGAAAATCACCTAACCATAACACTCGCCCATTTGAATTTCGAAATTGGCCCTCAGGATCACTTGACAGATACTAATGCGTAAGGTCTAGAAGGGTGTAAAAACAATTGTAATAAATTTGTATAGCATAATACGTCGGCATGTCTTAGTCCCTGGCCACGGTAAACGGCCCGGGTTCGATCCCACCCATAACTCCCGGGTATAGGACCGGTGCCCACTCAGCATCGTGAGGAAATTAGAGGATCTTACGCTAGGTAAGCGGCCCTGGTCACGAAAACCAACATTCCGACTGGGGGATGCCGAGATGCTGACCACATCTCCTCCCCGTATCGGTTGGATGATCGCCCACCTCTGCCTTGCGTAAGTGGGCGTGAACCCGGCAGACGGGTTGGTAGGTCTTGGCCCTTATAGGGCTGTCGCGGCAGGTTCATTCATAGTACTAAAAACAATTGAAATTCACTATTGACTAATGAACTTAAGTAATAATACTTTTATTAGTCAAAATAGCCATAAAATGAAAGATAAAACAAACGTTACATTACTGAAAATGTGCACTTGCACCTTGGTTTGCATAGCCTTTATTAATTGATTTTATTCTTTTGCTGCAGAGCTTTAAGTGATAACGTTCACCTATTTGTAGGCCGCGTCGTGGCTGAGTGGTTAGACAGCAAGGCGGCCAGGATTCGATCCCAGACGACTGCAAAGTGAGATTTGTAGACAACATGGCAGGGTTTTCTCCGGAATCAACGGTTTCCCGCGCCATCTCATTCCACCGGTGCTCCATCTTCACCTCATTATCTCCAGTGTCACCGCCTGCGGTACCTTATGTAGTAAAAGCGGGCGTTAAACACTACACATTTATTTAACGTATTTGTCTACATAGTTTACATACACACGTTTCTGCTGATCCATGAAATGATGAGTTGTTACAAATCACATTGTTAAAGGCATATACTGTCAGTCTACACTTCTCGTAAATAACATATGGGAAGCCATTGAAAAAGAAAAAATTCTACGTGGTATTAATATACTTTACTAAGGCAATAGATCTGATAAACCGGAGGTTAGTGGAAAAGAACTGGAAGTCCTAGGCAGAAGCAACAAATGGACACACATTATAGGCTCAATACTCAAATGGAACAAAATAAGTACGTATATCAGACAAGATCTCCCTTTAGGAACAGATACTCCAAAGAAATGCATTGCTACAGGGTGATCCATCAAGTCCTTTACTTTTCATCCTAGCAGCAGAAAAAATTATGAGAATAGCTCAAAAGGAAGACATGGTGTACACGTACGCCTACGACATCATAACATTACAAAACACATTAAAAGATACTGTATAATGGTGTTGCAAACATGATTTTGGGATTAACACTTCAATGACGGAAATGATGTAACGGAGAGGATGGGTTCCAGTTTCGGCAGAAATCTTTATCAAAGGAAAAAAGATAATCGCAAAAGAGTTCAAATACGAGGAATCACGTCGCAAACAAGCGCCAAATGTTTTACAAAGCATGTAATGGCGAAAGCAACAAAAGCTATAGCCACAACTGAACCCTCAACTTAGAGACAGCAATGCCACTATTCAGAACAAAAATCATGCCAATACTAACCAATGGATTAGAAATCATATGGGCACACCTTAGCGAAAAGAACATATCCGTACTAGAAAAGGTAAAAACGTTATAATGAATCCTTTCATGGAAGTGTTGAAAACAGTGTTGTTGTATAAATTAAATTAATTGGGAGTCGATTAATGACACTAAACAAATTACTTTTAAATTTTCCCGGAACTAGTTTCAGAGGCCTTGCCTCTATCTTCAGCCGGACATCGAATACAACAAAATTATTGAAATAGCACAGAAAAATGACTTTCCCAAATCACTAGTAGACAAAAAAGTGAACTTAGCAAATAAGAAGAAACTACTATAGGAAACCACAATCCTCTCAGCTACAGAAACTAAAATGATCTTCAAAAAATTCACTTACCATCCATGGGCCTTTGATAAATTCAAAAAAGTCTTCAAAAAACAAAACATTCAACTAGCTCCATTGAACCATTACTCCTTAAAAAACCTAATTTGCTCAAACATCAAAGATGCCATCCCATCTAACAAAAAATCTGGTATATATCAAATTGAATGCTGTGACTGTAGTCAAATTTATATTGGAAAAACCAAAAGAAATTTAGAAACAAGAGCAAAGGAACACTTTAGGAACATAAAATACAAACAATTAGATAAATCAGCAGTTGCCACGCATTTTTGGGAAAAAAACCACAACATAAATCCAGAACCAAAATTACTAAAACATACAACAGGAAAAGAAGAACTGTCCACATGGGAACAAATCTTTATTTCAAAAAATAGGAACAAAGTATTCAATTTCGACATCCCCCAGAAAGATTTGTTCAGCAAGTTCCTCGAACCACCACCAGAGGAGACCGATGACAAAATATTGCCAGCTACACCCATGAGAACCAGTCGATGTCCGGCTGAAGATAGAGGGAAGGCCTCAGAAACTAGTTCCAGGAAAAGTTAAAAGTAAGTATTGTTTAGTGTCTTTAATCGACTCCCAATTAATTTAACGTTATAATGAATGTATGTGCTCCCGGATTTCCTACTAGTTACTACGATCCTTGTTCATCAGGTTGTTGTAGACCAATGATGTAGATTAATAGTCTCACGAAATAATCCACTGATGTGAAACTCAAGAGCGTATAAATGCAACCTATTCAATATTTCCATTGTTTAGTTCCGTAACGGTACATTTCCGACCCATGAATAACTATATCAAAATAATGGTGTTTTCTAGTATGACTTAAATAATGTGCATTCATTTCCAGAAATCAGGTATGCTTCTATATGTTGTCTACATATGAATCCGTACGCAAAATTAGTATATTTCTTGAATACAATCTATCGATGTTTTTGCATGTTTTAATTAAATTTAACACAAGCAAGGAGTTTGTGATCTGCACATTCAAAAAGAATTATTTCAAACACACTTTTTAAAGGATATTAGTGAATCTATTACTCACCTATGTTCCTGAACGTCTCTGTATGCAGAGGTATACTCCTACTGCGGGCAACACGACTTGTTCCATGTCCACAATACGTGTGATTTTAATCACCGACACCTAGAGCACGCTTTGTTAAAATCGCGCCAAGCCGAGGTACGTTCAACACATCTGTCCCGTACACCTTGAGGTACGTAAGGAGAATGAATGAATTTCCAGCTGCAGCACCCTTTAAAAATCCCCTTCCTATTTCCTTCCGGTGGGCAACACAGATTTGGATACAGAGGGTGGTAAGATGATGCTTGCCAGGTGGCTGTATCCGGCGCGCGTCTGCCCACGTGCCCGATATCTCCCCCTTCGCACCAGCTGTCATTCACTTTGTAACGGAAACTTAAAACGATCATCCCAAACTGCCACTGAAATTCCTCATTCATAATCCTTAGTAGCTCAGTTGCCTATGAACATACCATGTCTCGTTTTATTAGTTCAAATTACTTCTAATTACACACTTTCCTTTTAAAAACATCTTAAGGGAAGATTAAAATATTCTTAAAAAGTTAAATTGTTTAATTTGTATGACTCATTATCTTAAAAGTATGTAAAATACCAGGCTGAAATTCTTACAGAAAGTATGCCTAGCACTTCCACTAATATATTTGATATAATAATGTGATTTATTCCAGAATCTTAATTGCACATTTTTTGATAAAACTTGTCAAAAATTATTTTTGAAACATACTAAAATAAACACCAAGAATAGAATGTAACATCACTACGATGTTCCATATCATTAATATAGCTGTTTTTATTAGTTTCTGACAATACGGGTCATTATATCAGAATATCTCATTCGGAGAAAGAAATGTGCAAATTAAAAAAAATGAATATATGCTATATTTAGCATTTTAGAACAAAACTTGCCCTAAAATATGAACTGAAGAGTAAAGAAGCTACAAATTCTTCTGTCTTGGTACTTGTGATTCTCTTATATTGATTGAACAACATTCGTCTGAGAAAATAAAGACATCAGAACTATTTTAAAGGTATAGTTATAAGTTCGATTTTTTTTTTTTTTATAAATGACGAGAAAGAAGAAAATAGAATTTTATATTTATAAATGTTAATTTTTAGACACAATCTATCAACTTAAAGCGAGCTGGCGTAGTGGTAACGTGTGCATGTGGTATTCCGGAGGTCGCGAGTTTGATACCCGTCGACCGTGCACTGACGTTTGTTATTATTTCTGTGAAACCTAACTTCGCAACCGCATCCCACCAGGAGTTATGATGCATTACTCAAATTTTTATTTGGAATGTTACTGTGACTGTTATTAGGATATTAGGATTTAGAGCAAATGTGGTTTTTCTCTAGCTGTTGAACACGCTCATTTTTCTTAATGCGAGGAAAAAGCTTAGGTATAGAAAAATTAGAACACTCGGAAAGTTGTCATATTAAATGCACCTATCAAGGAAAATCACGTATTACATATTTTAACGGAGCTGCAGAGAGAACACAAATTACCTATAAGTACATATATGGCGGGAAGGACTTCAAATGCTGCATTTGCATTCAATACGACGGTTTTGCCTGCGGTAATCAAATTATTTCAGGATAGTCAACAGCATCAATCATTTGAGAACAAAAGAGATATTTAATGTTCCTTTCTTTCCAGTGACCAAGGTTATACGCCCTCATGGAAAACATGAAAAATGTCCAAAAAGTTAAACACTTTTAATTTTATCGTCAATGCTATATTTTCTAAACACAAAAAGAAAATAAACACGTTGAATGTCGTTGCATAAATTAAGTGACATATAAACAGAATGAAACATAGTTCCTCTGGAAATGTAAGTCTAAAATTTGAGACAAAAGCTGGTAAATAAGTAACTTACTTATATACCAGCGTTCGTCTTAAACTGTACATTTCTAAATTAGTTTATTTTTGCTAGGTAGAATTTAGATGTAGTGATATACTAAATGATGCCATCCGGTAGCTAATATTACCAGATGTTCCCGAAATAAATGACCTTGGGATGTGAACCCCGTACTTCCGTCACCTACTGGGATGCCTGGACAGGATCCAGGTATCATTAAGTTCATCGCTCAACACTGCTCATATCTTGACTGCAAGGCAGTGTAGTATTTTCGTGGTTAAACATACCAATAATGGTAACGCAAAATTAAAATGCACAGCTTTATGTATGTCGCAAAATGCCAAAATATATATATTTTTTTCTGATGTAGACAATGTATATACTTATAATGCCGTAACATTTAAACCGTGGCGTTTTAACATATGCGATATAAAAGTTTAATATTGTCAGTCGAAATAACCACTTATGTACGATGTAAATGCTATTCCAATGAAAACAATGGTGTAAATGAGGATGACAGATTAGAAATGGGAAAAGTGATTAGTTTTAATTTCTTTAGCATTTTATTAAGCAGGGGAAGTGTTGTACTTCACTAAAAATTTCGATGTCGAGATTTCTCCGGAAATAATATGTTTTCAGGCCCCTGCACACTCCCCCCTCCCCATTGAAAAAAGGTGCGCATGTATCTGTGAAAGCTTAACTGGAACTGGATTATTTCGGAGGGGACTCGGCTACAGTGCCTATTGTACCTATAATCCCAAGGGGGGGGGGATCCTAGGGGAGAAAGGATGAGGCGAGAGGAGACAGGGCGGCCCTCCCAAGGAGCTACGACAGTGCAGAAGGCTGGGTGCCTATATTCTGGCTTGGAGGAGGAAGTAGTTTCCTTAGAGCATATCATCCTGCCATGCACCACCGAGACACCCACCGACACTTCTAACCTGAAAGAGATGATGTAAAATGATAATGGAGATGAAATGGAGGGATACAAAATTCGGGGATGTAATTAACCTACCTAACATTCACCTGGCGGCACGGGAAATACCCCGGAAAAAGCCTATGGGTCAGGTATGAGGCCACGGGAATCGAACCCGAGCCTCCCGAATGCGGGCCCTAAACGAAACCGCTTGAGCCATACCGTTCGGTGTGAGCAACTTTACTCAAGAGGGAACCGTTCATTATAAACTACACTTGATTTTGAAGTTTATTATCTCCCAAAATACGATACTAAGATTTACAAAATAAAAAAAAAAATAAAAACACCGTAAACTACTCTCTACATTGAACATCTGCCGACAATTTTTATTTTTTAAAACAGGATTGTGATTAAATATAACACATAATGTATTATCGTAGCATGCATTTTATATCTCAAATTTTCTGGGAATACTCTCTAAAATTCTCTTCATTCTGAATGAATTTCGCATAGTAGACAAACCGTAATAGATACACACAAACACACACAGAGATGGAGAGATAGAGGGGTGGGGACTTATATTTATGTTTATTTTTTCCTCTTTTTTCTCGTGTTTTTTTTTTTTCCCCCTGAGTTCAAAATTTGTACTTCTCGGGAAATCTGGTACCTAATTTTTGGGCAGAGTACAAGTAAAAAGGTTGACCTGAAAGATATTTCGGCATACCTACATTTTATTTAACCTAAAGATGTAGACTTGTTCTTTATATTACCAGTTTTATGCAACCTGAAACTGTAAACTGACTATATTTTGATATATTCCGCTTTCCTTTCCAAAGAGTAGACAAATTGCCTTGAACTAACCTATTAAACACGTATTAGCGTGGAACTGTTAAAACATTTTCTCCTCTAGAGGAATCTGAATTCTTTTATCGAGTAAATTCATTAAGATCTGCAGTACTGTGAAGGATAAGAAATTCCAGGGGGAAAAAAAGAGAGTTTCGTTCAACGAGCGAAGTTCCAAACACGGGGAACGACAGGAAATCTAATTGAGCTTCTGAATTAGCCCTAACGATCCTATGAAGAAGCTGAATCCTGAGGAGGCTGGCGGAATCTAATTAAGGTTCGTAAGTAGATTATGAAAATATCCTCTGACGTAGTCAAACTCTAGAGAATGCTAATAAAACTCATGAACAAGAAAAGCCTTTGAAAGATTATTTAATATGGAAAACAAAACGACAAAGTTATTCATACATAATAATAAAGAGGATCATTATTATGAGAGAGCACAACAATTCTAAAGAGAATTCAATTGCCTCAGGTAACATTTTTAATTTATCTACCATGTACATCCAACAAACCGAGCGTAATGGCTCGGAACTCGCATTTGGGAAGTCCTGGGTTCCATCCTGGGTGTTGGATTAATCTGATCAAATGTTTTTTCACAGTTTTCCTTGATAAAAGGCAAAGGCTACTTAATGTCCATTTCATTTCATACCATTTCATTGCATTCTTTTCTTACCGGTAGAAAGCGAGTGCGTGGAACTGCGTGGTGGAATCACGTGTTCTGTAACTGTAGTTCGCGGAGTAGGGACGACGTGGCTGCTGCACGAACGAACCTGGCGTCAAGATTATAAATGTGTAGCACACGTTAGGGACCCCACGTTGGTTCGCGCCCCTTGCTCGGAGTTCCAACATCTCCTTCCCTCCTACGCTCATATTAACAATGGCCTGACTGTAGTTTTAGTCTTTACCAGGCACGTATTTAGAAGTTAATTTCCGGGGGGGGGTCTAAAAATCTACGTTGAATTATTTGATTTTCATAAATAATCAGGGATGTGTTTTTATATTAGTAAAAAAATAAAAACACGTGTAATATATAATATTGTCACCCGGACATCGGCCGATCGACCGACACCCGATAGAATGTGTTGGCAGGTAAGGTGGGAGACGGGAACCGTTCAGCACACGCCTACCCATTTATCTTGTGGCGCTCACTGAGGCGATGGTTAGAAAAGTATCACGAGCCACTGTACCGTCTCCCCCCCCCCCCCCCGACGTCTGAAACAATCTGGATGATTGTTCCGAGCCGCGAAGCTTCGAGATGCAGCGATCTGCCTATATAAGCGACGCATTGGACGGCTCAGGAGTTCTTAGTCGGATCGAGAGAAAGAGTGTACTGTAAGGCGCTGGGTAGCGAGTGTGGATTGTAATTGTCAGTGTTACATAATTGTCTGTGGTACGCTATTTGTGAGTGTACTAACTATAATTCGGTGGAAATAAAAAACTATTTGTATTTCTGCAACTTGGACTTTTAATTCTAAGAACCCACAAAGTCACAATGTTCACATGACTTTCTCCACCCAAGCTTCTACGAATTATTCTTAGAAAAGTTTGTTTTTGTCTTGTTTCTTTGGATAAATCTGTAGAAAGGCCTTGCACACTGCACATTTTTTGTTCTTATAGCTCAGATAAAATTATATAAGCAGTAATCAGATATTTAAAAAGCGAACCACTGATTGATGCATTTGAAGTATTAGTTCTCCTTGCATGAAAAAGGGAATAGGAACTTAGAAGTTAAAAATTACATACCTTTAAGTAAGTATCTGGAAATTGTAATCAACATATTATAGTATATCGGAATTGGTTAGCTTTGCAATACATTATTGTAATTGACATTATTTGCGTATTTTAACGAGTTCTACAGCTGTTATGCAGTAACTTTTCGTTTATCTCTTAAATAACTTGATGTTTGCCTGACAGTGAATAGAGACGTTAAGATAATTTGGCATTTATTATTTTCTTAACATCCGATGCGAACATTTTCAAGAAAATCTCTCGTACCAAACTACTCTTTGTAGGAAATATTTTTCGAAATAGGTATTTGATGTTCTTAAAAATTGCCGCCACGATCTATAGTAAAATTTAATATATTTAACGCAGATAAAATGTGTACCTTAATAATGGTAAATTCTACAGAAAATAAGAACAACTTTTCTGTGGATCAACTATTTCCGAGTTAGACGTTTCTATAGGTTTCAAGCTGTATATGATTTGTAAAATGTTAAAAGTGCTATCGCTATTTACTTGTTTCTAGCGATTCTATATAAAGAGTGAGATTTTCCATAGGGGGTCGTTTTTAAATCCATGACCATCGATTGGTTTCCTGTATTACTCTTGTACCTACAAGGGAGTATGTAATAACTCACAACTAATTTCACTATACCGGCAGCGTTTGTCTCAGTCAAGAGCATGCAGATAGAAAATGAACCTTGTGCAAGAATAGTTTGTAGAAGTTGTATAAAAATAATGAAGTTACTTCAATGTAACATATCATTAAAAAAAATTAATCATATTTTGTAAACCACACATATGCAAACTTCGCGTAGGTTTGTTGAGTTTTTTTTGGGGGGGAGGGGCAAAAACGTACGTCTGTAATTGCACAAGCAGCACGTTCTGGTTGCATCTGCACTGTCCTTTTTTTAGGCGTGTTAGGTACCTTAAAGCTATACAACGGGCGGAGGCATTTCCCAAATAGGTGACCTACAACGATCCACTGCGGCTATCACTCCCCAGGGATCCACTGCGGCTATCACTCCCCAGGGATCCACAGGATAATAAAGACAGTAAGCTGACAGAACACAGAGGTGTATGGAAGTCCTGTCAATTCCAGCTCAAAGACCCGTCCCACTGCTGGAACTGCCAAGAGAGATCAATGAACGACCTGTCGAGCAAACAAGCCTTCGGTGTCCGGGGGAGTACGTTTTGCTTTCTTCTATAAGGCACCACCATACGCCAAAAAACCTATATCTTAAAATGAAAAGGAAAGAAATGAGAGGGCGATTATGGAAAGGACATCATGTGTAAAATTTTGCTTAAGAAGTCACTGGTCCCCAAGTAGTTGAGCGCCCTTAAATACGTATCTTCAACAACCCAATATTCGCCTACCGATCAGGGAAAACCCTGAAATACAGTCAACGGGAATCGAACTCAGAACGTCCCGAGCAGGTACTTACCTACTACCGCGGACCCATCTTGCTCGGTTTCTCAAGCGTGTGCTTCACTGTTCACACATTTAAAAATACATGTCATTTAAAATTTTTAGAAAATTGTTTTATGTTTAATATACGATAATATCTTCAAAGCTATGCAATATCATCCTCGGTATTTGTTACCTTTTTTTAAAATACAATCCTGAAACTAACAAATATAAAAGCGCAGAAGAGAACTAAATATAGTGCAATAGTATTAAATACCCTTAGTTATCCTTAATCTACAGCGAAATGTGTGTAAAAATGTGTTTTCATTAACAAAATATTGACGTGTCGCATGATTTTCTCTACTCTTGTACAAATTATTCTTACCAACCCTTACTCTTCTGTTTATTTCAGGTTAATGGAGATACATGTTTTCAGATATTATCTTATTACCTTATTTTCTAATAAGTGCAAAGGGAATATGAGAACAAAGTAGGATTTAAAGGATATGCAAATCTCTTAAGAGCTGGTCGCTACAGGATGACATTGAAATCGGTTCTCTCTGCATGGCCAAGAAGTAAACAAACGAATAGCGTATTTCTATTTGAGAAAAGTATGAATAATTAAAAATTCAAACCATTAAAAATTAATATATCGGAAATATTTTGCTCAAAAACAGGTGTTTTGACATAAATTGTATGCTTTAACGAGAAGTACATGTTTTGTGTACTAAGATTTTGTGTATCCCGCCATCCAGAATGAAGCGAACTTATGAGAATATTCCAAGAAAATTCAAGATATACATTTGTCATAATCATGAAGAAATTGTAATCATAATCGTTATAGAAAATAAAAATTTTGGGGAAAAAATAGATGTACCTCGTAAAGGGTAGTTCTCAGAGCTGGATTTTTTCTCCTGAAAATCTTGTGTCAGTTCTTAAAGATTAATCACCAAGTGGGGATTTAACCGACTTTTCAGATTTTGAGTTGTGTGTTTTTTTTTTTTTTTTTTTTTTAGACATATACGCACACAAACCTTTTATTAAAACTGCTTTAGGGGGTTTCAGCGGGTCTTAAAACTATATTGCCGTTGAAATCCCAACATAAAATTTATGGATGGAATACATACTTCCGCAATAAGCAGTAGAGGAAGTAAAAACAAAAAAGTACGTTTTTACAATAGTATTTTGAAGAGTGGAGAAATAACGTGAATGCAAGATATAGTATTTTTCTCGTTATCTGTAAACAATACATGACGAAGATTGCCTTCTACGTTTTTTTTTTTTTTTTTTTTTTTTTTTTTTTTCCATTTTATTTAAAGGCTCGTACGAGACTGTTCTTCGTCATTCTCAGTTGCATTGGCGCCTGAACCAACAACAGATTGGAAAGGCTGTTGATAGGAGCAGTTGCAGCCATCTCCCACTCAAGTATTTATGGAATTGTCTCTTGGGAGGCACACATACAGCCAACTCGTTATGAAACATGCTTATGAGTATGAATGCAGCCAGATGTGACTGGCTTCCTTCCTCAATCCCTGGAGATCTGACTCAACCTGGGACTTTTGTCATCATTGGGAGCATGATGCACATTACATATTAAATCGAGCTTCTAACAACATACGCCTATTGCTAAGATCCATGTTTAAAGAGCACTAATAAGTCTAAAATGACAACTATTTAAATGCTTTCAATGGAAAATAATTCTGCGATTATTTCGAATTCAAAATACAGATATTTTACTGACATTTAAAGCTCTTAAACCTTATTTACACTTCGTAGTGTGTTATCTGCTGAAAGAGCAATACAGGCTTTACATAAGGTCTGCTTCATATTATAACTTTGCCACAGTATGTCTTAACTGTCACCTTTCATTGGCTGTTGTCGAGGAATAGCTTATTTTGCAATGCAGAACTGTTCTTTATTTAAAGTGATTGTTTTATCTTCATACACTCGAAGAAGATTGTCATATTTGCATTATAATAGCTGAATGAATTACATATATTTATTACGTAACGGAGTTAATACATGTAGAATTATGTAAATTGTCAACAGATAGATGGGGAGATCCTTCGGATTAAACCTGTATCATGAGATGACGTAAGCATGTATATCTAACGTGATAGTGTTTACATCGCTTTTGTCTGCTATCCTTGCATTGCACACGGCATCTTTGACATCATTCGAAGGTGTACATTAGCTAATCATGGGGAAGGAGAAGGGAACGTAACGGGGAAGAATACATGTCAGGGGGTAACGCTAAAACAAATTGAGTTTTAGGAGTCTGTTGATTCGCATAGCATTGCTAGGCAATAATGATTACTTGACTGGAATGAACTTTTACTCATACCTCTGAAATACAATTAACTCAGAACTACATTTTCTAAACATATGTTTGTTTCTCTCAAAAAATATAAACATTCTAACTATGAAAGGTTATAAACTTTTATGAGATAATCTATTTAATACACTGAAACACAATTATATATCTAAGCATAAAAATGTTTTAAAATGTTATACGTAAATTTTAATCCGATGTTCTCACTGAGAGCAAAATATTAACAACCAAAGATCTATAGCAGCTTAATTTTCTTAGTTTGAAGTTATAGGGTATAATGTCTTCATATGTAGTAAAAATATCAACTCTGAATCAACTGTTTCTAAGAAAAACGAACATAAGATATATTTTTGTCCTTTTCAGGCAAACATTTTTAGAAGCTGTTTTTCAGGGAAACTAAATAGCAAATAAATGTGAAAATTTAAAGAGAGAAAAGGGTATTATCAAACCAGTATATTTGTATTTTATTACAGTACAACACTTCTGCAAAATGCAGAAGACTGTAGGACACGAATTTTTAAATACAAGTACATTCTCTTTTATAAACAAATGCTACCTGCTTCACGATTACCAAACCTAAAATTCATACGTTATTCGCCAAATCTTAGCTTCTTAGTTGTATCTGAAACACAACTGTTTACTCTTTGACTCGCTAAATTCTAAAAATTCAGAAGGCTATATATGCTTTTCCACACAACACGTTAGTTTCTTTAAATTTTAACTACCTGAAACTTGAGCTAATGAGTTTATGTTGGCAGAGTTCGTCGGAGCATCTAACTGCCTTAGCTACTCTGACTCCCTGTAACTGCGTTACCTCAACACCTAACTTGGCTGGCTAATATAGTTTATCCATTAGCAGAATTGTAAGTCGTATTTCTTACATTATGCACAAATGTTAACATATATAAATTATTTATTGTAATTATTTATCTCCCTATTATTTGTTGAAATATTATTAATCAAACAAGTCAATAATTCCGGGTCAATATCTAAGGAAAAATGTATTTGTAAGTACACGCTTAAGATTAACAATTTTAGGCCGCTTAGTGCATATTTTCGAAATTATAACAAACATTTTTATGATTTATATAGCATGAATGCATGCATATTTTAGTTATTTTAGTGCATACAAATCCTGTATCTTAATAATTATTTTATTCATAAAGAAAGGCACAGAGATGCTCCAAAGTAGCAAATGCACCAGAAGACCTTACATTTATTTACCTCAGGACTAATCATATCGAGTAATCATCTGTATTCGATTTAAGTGATGAGGTTGTTCATAACTGGAACACCTGTGTGACATTTGGCATGCGATAAGTCTACGTTTTTCTGAGTGTATTTTTTTTTTTAATTCACGTCCTCCAACGTTGTCATATCGGACGATGAATGAATGGTGCAATGATGCTCAAATGAGCCCGGGGTCCATGGAGCTTAGAGCTACCCGACATTCGTCTATCAGGATAAGGGAGAACCCTGGAAAAAACCTTAACCAGGTAACTAATCCTAACCGAGATTCGAACTCGGGACGTCTTGAATCTGAGAGTAAATGCTTAACTATGTTGGTCTCATCAGAAAGATGCACACAGATTATGACTGGTGCTTAAACATACTACATAGAACAGTGTTGCAACATTCAGCTAATGACTACCTACAACAATATGGATTCTGTATTTCTTAGAGTGTAGGAAGTTGAGGCAACTCTCAGCTATTAATAAAATAAATCGATATATATCAGAATTAGCTTGTAATATAAAGTATGTTTAGGATTTCAGTTAACAATTCTCGAGAAACAATAAAGAAAATTTCAGAAATTGATAATACTACGAAATAAATTTAAAATGAAACTATATATTTCAACAGGTACATTTCAATTTAGTATAGTTTTATATATATTTCAATTTAGTATTTTTTTATATATCACTTATGGTATTCAATTCAAGCACAACGTAGAGCACATCGCATCTAAAATTCAAGATAAGTATGTATTTGTCATCATTCCATCCTCTGATATTTTAATAAAAAAATGTTACAACCATTCGAAGAAAGAAAAATAAAATAAGTACAACTGAGATTTTTCCATGTTGTTTGGGATGTCCATTCAAATACTGATAAGGCATTACATATTAGCAATTCTGTTAATCAGCACATCAAAGAAGGCACGGATATCCTTTCATTTAAACAAATGCACTGTTGTTACTTTGGCTATTAATATGTATTAATGTTGTTTTTAGTGATCTTAAAAAATTGTAATGAATCATGTAGACGTAATGCGTCAGTTCACTGCTGTGCTAAAGCCACTGAACAACAGAAACGTTGCTTAGGTCAGTACAGAAAAGAACATTCCTTTTATTATTATTATTATTATTATTATTATTATTATTATTATTATTATTATTATTATTATTATTATTATTATTATTATTATTATTATTATTATTATTTATTTATTTATTTATTTTCTATAAATAGGATTCCCAAATAATGGTATTTATGCAACTACCATAAATGTTCCTATATTTTCTTGCACAAACTAGGTTATAGCTGCTACACAATAACGCGACGAAATATGTCGGCTATGCCAGAGTCACGTGTATGTGTGCTTTTCCAAACAGCCGCAAGCATAAGCTTGTTGAAATGTGAGACAACAGAATGCTTGCTACCAGTTCGGATACTTACATGCAGCAAGTTGTTTTGCAGGCGCAAGTTTTAACAGCTGCGGTCATAACCTAAACTGCAAAGACATTATGTGAACTAACGATATGCGACAAAACAAAAGAGCAGAGCGGCGATTCTTCAACCCACGTGGCTGCATTCCTTTATTACATTCTCTGTGACCTGTAAACTAGAGGGAGAGAGAGAACGAGAGAGCAAGAAGAAAGAATACACTGCGCAGTGCTGTGTTTTACTTTATGAAAATATGTATAAGCTATTAGTGTCTTTAAAAATTACGGTAGAACAGAAAGCGTAAGACAAAACTTCTTCCGTACTATCTGTTTTGAAGGAGTTCGCTCCGTATGATGCTCGAATCCTAGAGGTTGCGGATTCGATTCCCGCCGATCGCCTTGGATTGTTCATGGTTATCCCTGGTCTGGTGTGCTTTATTACTACCAAGATGCAACTTCCCTCATTTTGGTCATTCCGTTTGCTTCTGATGTTTCAGTTATCGAAGGTTTCGTGGCGTGAGGTGGCGCGGATGCTTCAAGAATGCACTACAGGGATGCCTGGTTGCACGAGTCGTTCATCTCTATTTCTGCGAATCTCCAGTAGTGGATCGAGTCTTCTAGCCAAGAAATATAGGGCTTAAACGGGAACTGTAGCCTTCTGTTGACCTTAACGTCATCCTTTCCTTCTGAGCGTTGCTATCCGTAATAGACCATTGTAGATCACAGTACACGGATGCCCCCTTCCGTTGTATACCCTATTTGTCGTATTAAAAGGCATACATACAGGAGGCTAAAGCTATAATCAAACCCTTAAAAAGGGGTTGTTCTTGTGTTGTTATTTAAAGATTAAATTTTGCATGGCATCGTAAGAAAAAATTCAGCATGACTTAAAAATGACTAAGTATTGAAACATCCAGTAAAAGCTGATGCCACATAAACAATTATACATTTTTTTTTAAATAATCTACCTTTTTGGCCTATTATGACTTCTAAATTAATGCTGAATGAGAATTTCACAAGCTATTCGCAGAAAATTTAAAGTATATATTTTATTAGAAATGTACATATCTTAAACAGAACTCCATCGCAGGGCAGTGGTAACACGCTTGCCTCTGTTTCCCCAGAATTGGATCCTCGTTACCGGCGTTGGATTTTTCCTCGCTGGTCTGGGGTGCACTCACCTAGTGATGCCAAATCAGTAAATTTTCTGATAGAAACGTAGCGTACCTAGAAGGTGAAATAGTGGCCTTACAATCGGGGGAGGACGCGCGGCCTGTTGAAAAAGCCATCCTGTGTATAAGAGACTTTTGTCCGCCTTGTAGTGTAGGTGGTAGCGTTTTTGCCTCCCGTTCAAGAGGTCCCGAATTCAAATCTCGGTCAGGGTGAGTCATCTGGATAAGATGTTTTACGGTATTTTCTCTTATTCTGAAAGATGATGTCGGGTAACTGTAAAGCTCTATGAACCTTGGGCTCATTTGAGCATCATTTCATTGATCGTCCGATGTGACTAGGAGATCTTAAACTTAAGGTATTTTAATTAAAATCATTTGACCTATCGGGAACATAAAAAATAACATGTTCTCTGTGAAGAGCAGTATAGTGAGCTCAATTCAGAGGACCTGAAAATTGTGTTTCCAATAATATCTCATAATGAAAGTAGGAGGGAAATCGACTTTAAAACATAGTAAAAGAGCTTTGCTCTTCGAATGGAACTTCATATAAAATTACACCAATAATTTGGAGTTTTAACAAAATATGATATTACAGTCGCCATACACGCCTCCATAGTTAATTTATTTTTCAATTTTTCCATTTTTTTTTTTGTGATAAAACTCGGTGTCGCTTTCCTTTTTCGTGTTTTTAATTTTATCAAATATGCAGTTATAATTTTACACATGACTAGCAACTAAATTTACTGGTGATGTTGCTTCCTTCAAATTAATGACAGCGTTTGAATAAGGAAGATGTTTTAGTTTCTTGGGAAACTAAACTTTGTCCTTTTCAAGAGTCGTCTTGCAAAGGTCCAGTTACTGCCAACTTAAAGAGTAAATAACGTAGATATGGGCACACCTTACAGCCGTAAGGGAAACACCTTCCGCTCTTGCATATGAACGTCAATAGGGATCATATGCACAGGCGGCCATGAAAACAACAGAGCTGCGGTGACGCGGCCAGCTGATTTCTTTCTTGGTACAGCGCCACCTGGAAGTAAACTGTGACTCAACGCCAAATCATTGTTGATTCACAGAATCCTCAATAATTACTCACAGGAATTTGCTTTCGAATGCTTGACGTTGCAAAACTATTAGTCTACTGCAGACGGATACGAAGTACTTTATTTCTCGCTTCCATTTTTTGTTGGAACACAAAATGATTATAACCTGTTAAAAAAGAGAGGGCAAGATCGTTTCTTACCACAGAGCCACTTAATATGCTAAAGAAATTGCACTAGACTGGTTTTAATGCATACAAGGAGTTAAAAAGCAGTTTAATATGTAAGTGGCCAAATGCAAGAAATGCTGTTCCTGGTGATTCGGAAATTAAGACTTAAATTAAAACGTTCAAGAAGAAAATAACAAAAGAAAAATAACACACATTGGCGATTTGTGAAACGTTCTGCCTATAGATGTAATTTTATTATAAGTAGTGTTATTGTATTGAATAATATGAATTATTAGAGATTTTGTTTGAAACAAATACGTTCTACTACTGATCTGTTCGAATAGCTGAATCGTTGCAATAATAATAATAATAATAATAATAATAATAATAATAATAATAATAATAATAATAATAATAATAATAATAATAATAATAATAATAATAATAATAATAATAATAATAATAATAATAATAATAATAATAATAATAATAATAATAATAATAATAATAATAATAATAATAATAATAATAATAATAATAATAATAATAATAATAATAATAATAATAATAATAATAATAATAATAATAATAATAATAATAATAATAATAATAATAATAATAATAATAATAATAATAATAATAATAATAATAATAATAAATATTTCACATTTCGTTCACTGAAGTTTAAATAACATCCGCACTCAGACATGCGCTACCGAAGCAGCTGATCAGGAGGACCAAACTTTATAAATCATGCGATGGGAGGTTGCAGAAGTGTCACACGTCCTTTACCCTAAAATCGACGTCAGAGGTGCGTTATCATCACTAACACAAAACAATGTATTTAACATCGATTTTGCTGCTTATGAATTCTGCAGGAATTCACTTAACACAACTAAGAGCTGGTATACTACTCGTATGTTTCTAAATCCTGTTTCTTAAAATCTTGCCTCGCTGACAAGCATTTTTTTGCACTCTCTTTTCATTCCCTGATCGGGTAACATACACCTTTCAATGGCGATGTACAAGCCCTGCGCAGTGCGATAGAGGCACTATACTGATAGACGCTCGTGTTTTGTTATCGTTTTAGTAGATTTAAACAGCCTCCTAACCCTTTGCTCGGAATGTACGAGCATTCCATATGCACAAACTTTTGTTTCATAATATATTTGATTCATAAGTTATGCAAATGTAAATTTGAGAATTATCTTGGAATATATTAAGATAAATAATCACGCTGAGTAACAAACTAGTTTGTCAAGCACAACTATTCCATGATAGCAGCCAATACACATGACAGTTTACAAGGTACGGGGCAAAGGCGCGAATATCAACTTCCTCGCGCATACGTAAGCTTGAAGATTTTAAGACGAGAGTTCTGGCAGAGATTAAATTACCTCATATGCATGGATTCTACTTTAAGCTTATTTGCCCCTAGCTTTTCCTAGCAAGGAAAAATGTTGAGTTTGATCGTCACAGCTAATGAAAACCAAGTTACTAATTTACTGAATCGATTTATCAATTTCTGCAATTTTGAAGTTATTTCTTAACATTTCTAAAAAGCGTTTCTTGTGAATATAACGCACGTAAAAATATCATAAGATGGTTGCTTCTCTCTATATTAAATAGTATACAAACATTTCAATACAAAACACTGACATAATTTTGAATACTTTCTGAAACATGAAACTTGAAGCAATACAAAAGTGTTTCTTGTTATGGAACTTTAAATAACTGATACATTTTTATGATTAAAATCTTAATTTTGTCTAGAGTTGTGAATATGCTTATCAAGATCAAGTATATTGATGGAGTCAACATGGAAAATTCAATGCCATGACCGGGATTTGAAACACGGATCTCCTGGTTTCCGTCCAGTCTCTCTAACCCTTTGAGCTACCATGGCCAACGTGCCGTCCTGACATTGAATTCTCTATTGACTCGTATATTTCCCCAGTAAACCACTAGGGGCTCTCGCATCCTAAACTTGTGTATTATTGCTATTATTGAGCGAAGTAACGTGGTGCGGCTCTCACCCAGAAAGTCGTGGATTCAATCCCCGCGGCCATCCTTCCTGAACTCATGGTTTCTCGAGTATTTCCCTGGATCAATAGGCAATGTTAGGCGGTTAATTACATCTCCTAAATTTCCTGTGCTTACATTTCACTTCAGTTTCATTTTGCTTGGTTATTTAGTGTCGGCGGGAGCCTCCGCGTTACATGGCAGCTCTGCCCTCTACTGTCGTACCTACTAGGTCCGTCTGTCTGCTCTCAACTCACCCCTTCCTCAGGGGTGCACTGAGAGGTGCTCGGTTACAGCATAGGTACAAAAGACATTCTACAGGTCGAAATATTAAGTCCTCCTTCCGAACCCTGTCATTCCTCAACTCCTGAATAATATACTCTGCTGGCTTCAGAATGCATGTTAGGTAGACTACCTATAACATTTATAATTCGAATTCGTGCACAATTAAATTAGTTACACTCCAATTACATAAGGTATGCTGTATTTTAAAAAAATCTATTTCGGGTATTTTGCCACCCAGATCCCCGATGTTTCAGGCCCATGCCTTAAATATATGGTCCTGCACTGCGATTTAACGTGGGAAATAAAATCAGTGAATTTGTATGGCAAATATTTAGAATATTAAGCTCCGCATGAAGAATTCTCCACTGATCACATCTAGCATTCCACTGGGAGTTGCAAGTTTGACATGTTCTCATCAGAAAGGGTAAGTACTGCCCCTATCGAGGGTGCTGTTTGCTTTATTCTGCAGGCAACCCAATTAAGGCTTGAGGAAGGCTCCACAAGACAATAAACTTGTTTGTGGGCAGGAAACTGCGGGGGGGCCCCACCACTCGTGTTACGAACACTGCTTGTCATCCTGGACCCATTATGACCACTTATATACAGCCAGCAAAGTCATTAAGTGTGGCGTGCTATTGCAGTTTGTCTTCACTTATTAGTTTTCCCATCGCAACTCACCGGTGCAGTGGCGAAACGTCTGGTGCATACCTTGAAAACATTTCAGATATTTAACAATATTATAATTTGTTATTCAAACTAAATTTTATAATTAACTCCAGAACAAGTATTGTACGCCACACAAACAATTTATATCGAGATTTCGCCAGAAAATGTATGTTTTGAGTTTCTTAGTGATTAGAATAGCCAAAAAAGAAAGTTTGAGACGTCATATCTAAAATAAATCCCGTTAAGAGAATCTTTCTTCATTCAATTTCTCTATGTAATTTTATGCCACTCTAGATGGACGTTTGTGGAAATGTCTGATTACAGTTTCCTTACAGACACAATTTTGTTTGTTTATTATTTACGTCATCCAACGTTAAGTCATATCCGACGATGAATGGAATGGGTGAAATGATGCTCAAATGAGCCCAGGGTCCATGGAGTTTAGAGTTACCCTACATTCGTCTTTCAGGATAAGGGAAAATCCCGGAAAAACCTTATTCAGGTAACTCAACCTGACCGAGAATGGGTGAAATGATGCTCAAATGAGCCCAGGGTCCATGGAGTTTAGAGTTACCCGCCATTCGTCTTTCAGGATAAGGGAAAATCCCGGAAAAAGCTTATCCAGGTAACTCACCCTGACCGAGATTCGAACTCGGGACCTATTGAACGTGAGACAGACGCTACCGAGGCGGGCTAAAGATACAATGGGAATAGGAGAATACTGTAGGCTTAAGCGATAGTCATAGTTGGTCACTATGACCAACGTTCCTCCGCATGGCCAGGAGATAAAATGAGTAACGACTTCTGATTTGAGAATTATATAAATATTGGAAAATTGAGACAAATAACAAGGAATATCCCCAAAAAGGTTCACTACACAAAATAAAATTGACACAAATTGTGTTTTACCAAGATCTTCTTTTAATGCATTTTCTATCCCTCAAGGTTTTCCAGTTAGTGCGTAAATGTCATTCAGAATGAAAATGTCTTCTGCGGATATTCCCATAAAATTCAAGAGATAAATACATTTCATTTGTCATGATGGTATTTTAGACATATGGTAAGTTAATCAAAATCATTAGAACCATTTTTTTTTTTTTTTTTGGAGAAAAATCAACACTTTCAAGAAAAATGCTCCTTTTCTGAGATGGAAGGATTTTCTAGGAATTCTTGGTGGCATCTCTGAAAGAGAATTTATTTACAAAGTTTAATATTAAATCGACTTTTCGTTTTTGAATTATGCTGTTCATACAAAAAAGGCGTTCTTCTACAAATGCCCTTTTTTAGATTCACTTATCCCAAAAATATATGCATTTATGGTAAAATCTAGAAATGTGCAATGTTTGGGTGGAATGCAATGCTTTCCCCACTTGCTATTCATAGCAGAGAGTGTAAAAACCTCCAAAATTAAAAAAAGATCAAATATTTGTCCATTTACTCCTAATACACTAAAATTAATCAATGTTAGCTGTAAATAAGACAGCAAAACTGTGCTTAATGTTATGTTTCCTTCATTTTATACACCCTTTCTTTCTCTTTCCAAGAATGTCCTTGCTCCCCATCTTCCTCGTGGATTCCTTCCTTGGTTTCCCACTTCCCTTCTCAATGAATTGATTTTTCAAGGAAAATAATGTCTTTACGTATACAGAAGCATTAGAGCATAGTTCTCCGCGTCATAAATTTGTGTCACACTATTAACGTACACATCCCAGGAACTCCAGGGTACGTTAAAGAGGAAGACCCTCAGGCAAGATGGCTTCCTGTACTTTGTAGAGCTTCACAGTGGATTGAATTACATGGAGGCAGGCGCCAAAACGGATTCAACAAGAGTCACGAACTGCTGATTCCAACGGAAAAATGAAACCCTCTCCTCGGTGCGTGAGTCCTAGACCAGCCGGCTTTGACGCGATGTTTGGTTGTTTAAATTTCGCATCTTGATTATGCTAGCAAAACAGGTCTTGTCATCACACAGTAACAAAATACCTTTACAACAACAACGGCCGCAAACACGCATTCTACCCTAAATTTACTGGCTCTTTTCAACCTTAATATCACAATCTTATCAAAAACAAGATATATAGTCCCAAAACTTTGTAAATTCTTTATAAATGTCCATACATACCCAATATATTATAGCTTTATTATAATAAAAAATCTGATATGTGCACTCACATAACTTTCTTGACTCACTCTTGTACAAAATATTCTTAGAAATGCTTACTCTTTTATCTATTCAAGTTAATCGAGACAGATATTTTTGGAAATCCTCTTATTACACATTTCCTAATTAGTAAAATGGGAATTGAAAAGTATACTAAACATAAGCATAGTAAAATCTTTTAAGAGCTGGTCAGTATGTGATGATTTTGAAAATGTATAAGTAGATATAAGAAAATTCACAAAATAAGAAGAAAATCTCGGAAAGGATTCACCCCACAATGTATATAAAGGAGAAGTAAATTCTTTTTGTGCAGTAAGATTTTTACCATTTATCAATTATGCAAAAATCATATCGAATTGTCATCTCTATAGACATTCTCAGAAAACTCATGTTCTACATTTAATTTTACGAAAATATCTTAAACATTGGTACTTTAATCAAAACAATTAGAGCCATTTTTGAGAGAATAAAAATGTTCGAACGTTCCGTGTAAAGGTTCGTCTTGAATACGGGAATTTTCTTGAAAATAGTTGAGTGGCATCCTTGGAAATTGCTGAATTTAAATACCAAATGTGATATTTAATCTGATTCTCCTTTTTATATTATGTTGTTTACAATGGGACAGACATATACATACACTGTAATCTACATATGCTTCTTTTTTGGATTCAGGGAGACTCAAATCATGTATTATTTTGTGAAATCACCGTATCGGATTTTTAGGTGGCACACAGTAAAAGCTTATTCTACCCACGTTACTTTATGTAGCATATATTTTTCGCTAGAAGCGATTTCAAACTACAGAATGCTAGAAGTGACTTGAACCTCATAGTGATTTATATGCCATTTTTAATTCAGTTGAAGAATGTAGAAAAGTTATACAATTAATGGATTCAACACAACTGTCATCTATTATATAATATTTAATCAACTATATCTTGTGTTAGATGTTATTACAGTTTCTTTTTAATACACACTTTTTGTATTTAACTATTAACTTCACTCCTGTTTATTGTTATAATATATCTGTATTTCTACTTATATCACCACTGTTCACTGTAATGTGCGAATTTATTTTTGTTTACTGTTGTAACCTGTTTGTACTGTTTGTTTTATATGTCATTGTTGTCTCAATAATGTATTAATTCTACTGTGGTCGCTGATAACCTTAGTTGTTGTAAAGCGACCTTAAATAAATGAAAAAATAAAACTACGGAATGGAGATGATTTTGTGTTCTAAAATTCATTCAACATTATTAAAATCAAAATTTATTTAATTTTGATTAAAAACCAAATTTATTCATTATTCATTCAGTTATTCATCAAATCATTCACAGTAAC
This sequence comes from Mantis religiosa, assembly GCA_030765055.1. Lineage (NCBI taxonomy): Eukaryota > Metazoa > Arthropoda > Insecta > Mantodea > Mantidae > Mantis > Mantis religiosa. Next base: position 67,501,660 of record CM060955.1, on the reverse strand, counting down.
ATATATCTAATTTCTGCTCTGTTAAGCATGGAAGCTGTGTATGAGCCTCACATTCAAGAGGTCCCTAGTTCGAATCTCGATCGGAGTATCTGGATTAGATTGAATTTTTCGGGGTTTCCCTTATCCTAATAATGATAATGATAATGATAATGATAATAATAATAATAATAATAATAATAATAATAATAATAATAATAATAATAATAATAATAATAATAATAATAATAATAATAATAATAATAATAATAATAATAATAATAATAATAATAATAATAATAATAATAATAATAATAATAATAATAATAATAATAATAATAATAATAATAATAATAATAATAATTTTAATAAAAGTTGTGCATGACACTGGTTGAATCAGATTTACAGCCTTAACAAAGTGTTTTACACTTTGCAAATTAAGATACCTATATAAGACATCAATATTATGAAAATAAGTATACTTTGGAGAAGATAGAATTAATCGGACTGGTGGTAGGAGCTCAAGAAGCCATTCCTCAAATTTTGATTTGAAATTTCCAAATAATACGTAGGCAAAATAATTTTAACATTAGTTTGTATCTAAGATCTCACTATTACACATTTATATTATTATTTAAGCATTTGTTGCGCTATTCTCACTCAAACTTATTTTATCTTTATTATGTTCTTATTTTTTCTTTATTTCGCCAATTTGGGAAGCTCAAAAACAAATAAATATACTTCCTTTAAATTCTATGGTGATATTCGTTTAATTCCTTTTTAGTTTTAAATGCTCAAAAGATAAAAACATATTTGTTATTCTTCATAATATTTAATGCCCAAATAAGTTAGTTTCTTGTTTCTCAAATGCATTAAAGTCATTCGTGAATAACAGTGAGAGAATTAGTTATCCGGAAACTTAAGTTGAAGGTTACAATTGACGTAGAGGAAGAAAACAAACGCTCAAGTCTCTTGCCATTTTTGGAAGGAAGGTCTTATTATAAGCAACCTAAAGAATGACAGACGTCCGTAAACAAATGCCGAATGATGTGTTTCCTATAAAAGCAGAGAAAAGTAAAACTGATCACCATCATTGGCGGGATTCCTTGTTTTATCTGGCATTGCGCAAGCAAACAGCGGCACGCCAAAGGCATTTCCCACCTAGGTGAAGAGGTTAAGGTTAGGTACCTATCATAATAATATACTTAACCCGTAGGTTTTATATGAAGAAAATTTCTCTTTCCTCATTCCCAACAAAACCAGACAGGCAACTCCTCTAAGATGGATGTTTTCATTAAAATGTCATATTTCAAAGTCTGGATACGCGCAGAATTTCATATTCATGACTTGTACACTGATGTTCAAAAGTTCCGAATAAACTCACTGTAATTACTGCAAGTTTAATGCAAAGTCATTTTCGGATGTATACTTTCTCAAAAATCTAAGTGTTACATTCACATAATCTTTTACCGACTGTCGTATTATATGTTTATTTCTCTTGAATTACTCTTCTTAAAAATCGGTATTTTTTGTCTACTTCATAATAACTGGGATAAGTGTTTTCATTACACATACCATAAATAAGTACAAAGTGGTAAAAGTAATCTGAAACAGTTGTAATTTTTTTAAGGACATCTATGCAGCGTTGAGCTTTCGTGCCATTTGTACTATAAATATATGACACCACGAGGCTGGCCCCACAGCTCGGCCGGTAGAGCACCTGTTGCCGTGCGAGAGGTCCCGGGTTTGACTCCTGGCTGGGGGTGATAATTTTTATCCAACCAAATGATTCCATATCTTCCACAGAGTCTGGAAGTATGAATGAAAATGCAAATGTGTGCGTGATCTAATGACTAAAAACCCGAAAGTACCTGCAACCCAACGTTTACAACAGGCGATATGGCCACTGCAGTTAAAGACGAGGTATAAATGTTACAAAAAAAGTTGTCAGGAATATCTCGAAAATGGTTAATACCACAAACATTTGTCATAAATTGTACACTATGGCAAAAATCATATATTTAATTTTTATCTATGACTTACGATTCACTAGCTGTGCAGAAGTGTAAAAATTCATTCCGAGTGAAGAGTACTTTACAACTTTTCGCAAACATATTGAAAATATTTAAATTTCTTAAACATATGGTATTTTAACGTCCTGCGCCGTGGCGTAGAGGGCTAAGGCTGCATGCCTTGGTCCCTGGCCACGGAAAGCGGCCCGGGTTCGATCCCACCCATGTGGTGGGGATTTTAGGTCTCGGGTATAGGACCGGTGCCCACTCAGCATCGTGAGGGAAGTGAGGAGCTTACGCTAGGTAAGCGACCCTGGTCACGGAAACCAACATTCCGGCTGGGGGATGCCAAGATGCTGACCACATCTCCCCGTATCGGTTAGATGATCGTCCACCTCTGTCGTGCGCAAGTGGGCGTGAGGCCGGCAGTCGGGTTGGCAGGCCTTGGCTCTCTAAGGGCTGTCACGCCATGGGTTATTATTATGGTATTTTAACTCAAATCGTTAAGATGGTTTATGGTAAATCAAGCATAACGAAGGGTTTTCCAACTAATGAGTAGTTTTGTGTGAGCTTTTCTTTTCATTTTATTTGGAAAATGCTGAATTTAAATACAAAGTTTGATATTTATCCGATATTTTGTTCTTACGCTTTCACATAAATATATTTTTAAGATCACGGGACCTCTATACATAAAATCTATCGAATTTCTGGATAAAATACTTCTTCTGCCTGATATAGGCAGTTGGTAGAGAAAGTAAAACAAGACACGTTTATTAAGACTCGGTAGCAATATGCAACAGTGTTTTGGTCTGAGGTGGAATTGAAGATTAATAAGCAGTAATTCTATTTGCGTATTTCTATCCGTTTACATACTTATAGGGATAAATTCTAAAATTCTGGCTTAAATAAAAAGTATTTTTATCCCATTTGTACTTCGAAGGTTGATGACTGTTTCTACATCTTCCTTGTTGAACCGCACGAAAGCGTAAAGGAGTTGCACCGGGTGTTGAACCCGGAACGCCGATATCCGGAAGTTGGGCTGTGTCCAGCGCCGGTTGAAGTTATTACGAACGAGACGGGCATAGTGAACGCCGCGGTTGTCACATGCGATGTTTTCTTTGTGGCTTTTCTCTGTGCAAGGATAAAGGATAACAAATCCTCTAATGACATCCTTACTGCTCCAGTGGTCACCAATAAATAGGCAAGAGGTTGGTCAGCGAAGCGTCTCGCTGCAGTGGCGATACACACATTTCGCTTTCGCTGTAGAAACTACCAGTTGGGAGAATGGATAACTCTTGTAGATGTAAACGATTTTGGTATGTTTAGCTCACTAGGAGTAAGTGATATGATGCAGCATAACACAGCCTGCATCGCAAGTGCTCCCCACTTAGTTGTGCTCTGGAAGAGAATGTAAATAACAGCTACTATTAAAATGGGGAATCACCAAACTACGTGAACACATGCCCGATTCTGATTGTTGGATTTCCTTTTACTTTAAGGCTGCTATGGGGTTACCTTGTTTCGCCCCTAATTTTAATTGCGAAATATTATGCCACAAGACCCTGGTGGCTGGCCCCGTGGCTTAGTCAGTAGAGCACCTGCCTGCCGTGCGAGGGGTCCCGGGTTCGAATCCCGGCTGGGGGTGAGGATTTTTCTCCACCCAAGATGAGCCCCCTTCTTCCCCAGAGTCTGAAGTATGAATGAGAGTGCGAATGTGTGCATGATCTAATGATTAAAACCCAACGAATACGAGTTAACACCTTCGATAAGTTCCAAAGGAGAACGGCCGCCGATATGACCATTGCAGTTAAGGGCGTAGAGGCATATTGATCTTCAGTGAGAGCGCTGAATTCGCTAATTATCTTGATTATAAAGAGCGGAAATTCGTAACCTGGTGTACAGTGACGAAACACAGAACACTTGGGAGATGTGTGTTAGCCAATTAAGTATTGTATATACAAAATAAAATTAGTATTGCAGCCTGTTGTTTGAAACAAAGGGATTTTGATTCCCTCTTCTTATCGCAATATTTAATCACATTCTATATCACTTCTCGCGCCGATATATGACACGCTGTTGACCAGAAGGCATGAATACACCTGAACAGTGTGTATATCAATGTCTCGATAGGCTCACGTGAACAGCTCCATTGCTTATACATTATTTCCGATACGCTTCCCCCTTTACCATTTACATGTAGTACACTGTTCACATGAAGAGAATCGAATCCTTTTAAGAGTCGAAACTTGGATTCGAAAACAAGCTCTCGGATGACGTTATATGCTGTGAATCGAGAACACTTGCTTGCATTCGAAATCAAGGTCCCGAATGCCACAAACGAGATCATTTGCTTGCACTCGAATGCGAGTTCTCGCACATCACATGCTGCGAATCGAGAACACTTGCTTGCATTCCAAGCAAGTTCTCGGATACTACAAACGAGATCATTTGCTTGCATTCGAATGCAAATTCTCGGATACTACAAACGAGATCATTTGCTTGCATTCGAATGCAAATTCTCGGATACTACAAACGAGATCATTTGCTTGCATTCGAATGCAAGTTCTCGGATACTACAAACGAGATCATTTGCTTGCATTCGAATGCAAGTTCTCGGATACTACAAACGAGATCATTTGCTTGCATTCGAATGCAAATTCTCGGATACTACAAACGAGATCATTTGCTTGCATTCGAATGCAAGTTCTCGGATACTACAAACGAGATCATTTGCTTGCATTCGAATGCAAGTTCTCGGATGCTACAAACGAGATCATTTGCTTGCATTCGAAAGCAAATTCTCGGATACTAAAAGCGAGATCATTTTGCTTGCATTCGAATGCAAATTCTCGGATACTACAAACGAGATCATTTGCTTGCATTCGAATGCAAGTTCTCGGATGCTACAAACGAGATCATTTGCTTGCATTCGAAAGCAAATTCTCGGATACTAAAAGCGAGATCATTTTGCTTGCATTCGAATGCAAATTCTCGGATACTACAAACGAGGTCATCTGCTTGCATTCGAATGCAAGTTCTCGGATGCTACAAACGAGATCATTTGCTTGCATTCGAAAACAAATTCTCGGAAGATGTCACATGCTGCGAATCGAGAACACTCGTTTGTATTCGAAATCAAGTTCTCGGGTACCATAAAGAAGAAAATTGCGTGTATTCGATGCAAGTGGTCGCGGTCGCTAGAGCGGATGTCTCTGGCGTTCCACTGCGTAGAGGATCGCTGGTTCGAGTCCTGCATTGACCATGGTGTTTATGTGTACTTTGTACATGTGTAAAAATACAGAAAAACAGCATACAAATTAAAACTACGAAAACAAGGACATTTAAACATTTACTTTTTTATTTAAATAGAGCGAGAACATTTACTTGTATTCGAAAACATGTTCTCGGATATTACAAACTAGAACATTTGCGTGTATTCGATGCAAGTACTCGGGATCGCTAGAGCGGATGTCTCTGGCATTCCACTGCGTAGAGGTTCGCGGTTTCGAGTCCCGCCTTGGGCATGGTGTTTATGTGTACTGTGTAAAAATACAGAAAAACATAAAAATAAAATCGACCTTCGTGTAAACAACAATTTCAAGTATTCGAAAACAGTAATCAGGACATAAGCAAACGAGAACTTTGCACGTGTATTCGAATACACTTTCAGGTTTCGAGAATATTCAAGAATCGAATACATCGATTTTTTTTATTTTTGCATTCGAATTCATCCATCACTAGTTCAGTTGCAATCATATGTTCTGGACAGCACCATATACATCGGGAAGCGCAAGTAATCATATATAGGAACATAACTGAATATTCCGACATGGAGAAAGCAAAGGGAATCAAAATCCCTTTGTGCCAAGAGACAGTTTACATTTGTGCATAGTTAATTAGCTAACCTTTCATATCACACACATACGCAGCTCCCAAGTGCTTTACTTTTATTTCGTAATTTAGTGTATGCCAGGTTACTGTTACTCGACAGAGCGTTGAGGCGTATCGACCTTCAGGTGACCAGCACTGCCATCGTCCCTTATCGTCTTTTAACTTGTTGATTAGAGGAGTGAAATATTAGTAGGTTGATGTACAGTAAGTTACGAAACACAAATAGAGTGATTGGAAGCTGCGTGTGTCTACATGATTTGTTTACTCGCACCTGCCGATGTATGACATTGCTGTCCAGAAGACATGATTATATCTGAACAGACCATACATACATTGAACTCGCCGTGTATGTGCGATAAGCTCAAGTAAACATCTCTGTGATGCGAACTTTTGTCGATACGCTTTCTCGCTTTGCCATGTAGTAATATTTCGCCCTTTCAATCTCTGTTTCATATAACCTTGCCCCACACCGCGTGCAACTACCTTCCCCCTCACCCTAATTGGCTAACGCTTTCGCGCCATAGGCGGTGCCTTCCCGTCACATTTAAACATGCAGTAAACGCCATAATAATTGCCAGGAAGATAGATAAAATCATACAAATAAGAATGTGAAGGCATGCAAAAGTAATGAAGTTTATAATGAAACTGAGCAAGTTGAAACCGAATGAACGAGCAATGAAACTGAAACAAGTTTATAATGAAAGGTCTTCGGCCTTTTCCACTGGGAGTTTTTAAAACCAGCACACATACCTTGCAAAAATGCTTGTCTTTCAGTCTTAAAAGTCGTGTCACGCCATACTTTACTTTTCATGTGTTCTTCATTCACCCAAGTCTCGTCAAGGTAGTATATTTTGCGATTTGTATCCCGGTACAGTCTGATTGTCCTTAAATAACGCCTTCGTCACACAGCAATATCGCTCCTGGAGTGGTAAGTTTTCCTGTTGTCTCAATTTCATGTCGCGATATCCCTACGGATCTAACACTCACACCTGTATGTTCAGAGCACAGCTGTTCGACTTCTCTCACTGACAAAGACGGATTCTTCTCTGTGAGTGCATTAATCACATGCACCAAAATTCTTTTTTCACCGTTTTGTAAAGGTTTCCCCTTGCTATGCTTCAGCGAAAAACTGGCGGTAGACTCTACCATTATACATATAATAAGTACACGCGCAATAAACGATCAGTAAAATAATTTAGCTCTCGCACTCGGCACAACACACCTTCGAATGACGATATATGACTAATCCAGTTCAAAACAAGGTCAGTGATAAAAGCCATATAAACAAATGTCATTACTATCGCTAAATCACGTGCTATCGTGCCATGTGCTTGAGAGCAAAGGAACCTCCTCTTTACTTCGTTTAAGAATTAACATACATTTCAGATAAATCAACTCTGTTGCGCAATATATTTAATTAAAACAGTTACGAAAATATAAATTTGACAATTCTCATTCACTATCATATGTCAGTTATAAATATGAAAATGATTTTAAAAATAAATTCACATAAGACTATTGTGTAGGTGCATATCCTAAGGATAAATTTTGCAATAATAAGCTTTAAACCACAGGAAACGCCGAATATTTTAGCCAGTTTGGCAGTACTTCTGGTAGATATTTCACGTATTAACATGCCTGTTCAGTGTAAAATTACCAATGTTTCAACAAATATGCGGCATAATAAATAGAAGCCTAAAACTAAACTAAAACCACAGTTTTCAAAATACAGCTGTACAACTCAAGATTCTCTGTTATTAAAAATGGCGCATTGTACAAAGTATGACATGTAAAGTTCTTATGACAGTTTTTAATTGTTCTGAATCAGTAATTATACTTTGCTTATCAAAACAAAAGAGGAAGAGAAGCAAAGAAAATCGCCTGCGCTGAAACAGCATTGTCTGTAATACGATGTGATGGGAGGTTATACACACCGATATTCTCAGACTTTGTATTGTGCTGCGTAGCATGGACAGCTAATATATTTCCCAAGAAAGTGTAGTGACAGCAAAACAGTTAACTTCCACGTTGGGCCTCCATCTTATTGGTCAGGGTGTGCCAAACTGCGGTCCGGGGGTCATACTCGGCCGGGGTATTGTTTTTTTCTTGTCTACTTTCAAACTTCATTTCAAACTTTGAAATAAAATAAGCGTTCACTTGTTTGATGTATGCGGTATGGCAAGGTTCAGAGGACTGAGCACCACGAACTACTGAAGATCTTTTATACCTTTGCATCTGACAGGACGCCCTCTGGAGGAAGGGATGAGTTGGGAGGAGGGAACTAGGAAACACATCAGCAGTCCGCAGGGTGTCTATAGTTTTCAGATTTGGACTATCCGGTGGTAAAGGTCGTACAACTGACAAACTAACCCCGCAGCCATGCATATCGCACTGGGAGGTCCAGAACTCGGAGACAGCCCTCGAGCCGAGAACGAAGATGTACAGAGAGCACACGTTTACCTGCCATGTAGCACCGAGACTCCCATCGACACAGCTTAAACCAGCCAAGCAAGATAAAAGTGAAGTGAAATGACAAGTTGCAAACTTTATTTATGGGATTATTTAAAAGATAAAGTTTATCGTTAGTCGCACACTACAGGAACTTAGGGAAAACGTGCAAGAAATCACTGAGAGTGAGCGAGAATATTTACACGAGACATGCTGCCTGTTTGAGAGCAGGTAAACTTTTCCAGCATATGTTGTAAGGTGAGGATTCCAGTCCATCTCTGTCGACGTAAGTTCCCCGGAGACTGCCGGCCGTCTCGTGCAGTAGAGAGAGGTCGTGAATGGGTTCGATTATAATCTAACTACGCGGTAACTGCTCCACATAAAAAAAAAAAAAAAAAAAAAAAAAAAAAAAAAAGAAGAATGTCGAGCTTTGGGATAATAATCTCTACTGTGCTGTACAGGAAGAATCTATTCCATCCAAAAGTTGAATATTGATAGTTCACAAGAAATATCTGTTTTGAAAGGCTCGAATAAAAAGAATATTTAAGATCATGATGCAAAAGTAAAAGAAGAAACGAAATTTCCAAGCATTCAACAATTCAACACGGCAAATTGTTGAGGTATTTTATTTTCTCCAAAGGGCTCTAAGTATTTGGATTAAAATACTAGTTTTAAATATTCACAAGAGATAAAACTACACTACTGTATTTTGAAATCTCCATATATAGCTGTGGAATTTGCATAACTGAGAAGTTGCAAAGAAACAAAGTCCTCTAATGGTTCATTAAAATGTGTCATTTAGGTAATATAGATTTTTGTCAATTAGCTATTTAAAATGCATTTCCTTCTGTTTCAAAAGCTTCACAAAGCAATTTACCTCTGAGTTTTTTTTCTTTTGGTTCTCAACAGCCCATACAAAGGGTAAATAATATTAAGGGTCACACATTGGACGGTAGACTAGTATTCAACTACTATTCAACGCAGTAAGAAAAACAAGCTTTTCGTTAAATTATTTTTATAGTCCCTAAGAAAATCGCGAGAGCTGCCCATTAGCTTAATTATGATTACCACCCTATTACGCTAAATGAAAACGATTTTAATCAAAATACCTGTCCTCAAGACATTTACATTAAAATAAAATAGGTACATATCTTGATTTTTCTGGGAAGAGCCTGTGAAGTCTCTTTTATTCTAAATCACTCTTATATAAATGGAAAGAGACTGACAAAATCTTACTACACAAAAAATGTGATTTCAGTAAAGCACACAATTGTGTGGTGGCTTAGTTTCCATTAGTACCCCAGAATATGTTTCTAATTTCTTAAACGTTACGTGAACCCACATGATTGAAGCAGTTTTTCATTTAAGCCCCATACATGATTATTGTTTATGTGTGTTATTTTGAGTGTGCGTTAAAATGTTTAAGAAAGAATTTGTTATAAAATTATTAAAATATTTGTGATATGAACAAGAGGATCAGTGAGTAAATGAAAGACGCGTGATAGAGGTTATGATGTTTCAGAAGGTGGTTGGTCGTTTCAGCAACAAAAATCTATAATCTGTCTCTTCTGTGAAAAGACACCACAGAAACAAGATTGAAAGAACCAGAAAAAATATCATTTAAATAGGTATGTGAATATTATGTATTTAATTTATAAATATAAAGAATAGGGGAGTGAAGGGTCAAATTAATGATTATTTCTTAAATTCCTTCAAGAAATCCACTTAATTTGAGACACGACCATGAGAGAAGAAAGCTCATATGAAAGCTAGACGAGGCAAAATTTTGTACAACAACATTTACAATCATGAAATTATTAAATAATCTTCGGCTTCAATAAAAAGATTCAAAACTTTTTATCGTCACATTAATAATTATACAAGCATCATCTTTATTTGGAACTTCACCTCATCCCATCCGAGATACTGCTGCATGATGAAGAGGGAGGGAGTGGAAGCTGGCCTGATTGTTTAAATAATGCTTGCTAAGCTGCATTAAAATACATTTGGAGGAAAATGCCTCCGTGCTGAGTTCGACCATGACTTAAATTTCCTTTCGATTCGAGCTAAACAGAATGGAGAGGTATGCCTAGGAGTTTTCGTTTGTTTTACATTGCGGTCCGCCACAGTCAGAACCAGTTGATTTGGGTCTCTGCAGGAGACCTGAGTCCGAACATAATTATGTCTGTATAGAGTTTCAAATCCCTGCGGGGCCGCCAGACACGGATCGAAACCACATTAAAACATCGATAAATTCACCATTCGTTAACCTCTCCCAGATGGGCAGCTTTTACATTCACGGAGAACTTGGTTTCTTTGGAGACCGACATGGGAAAGTATTCAGTGGCGGTTCGTTAATACGTTATGACTTATAATAAAAAAAGACCAAACCAGATATTACAATATATTGTATTGTGCTCTCAATTACGTGTAGTGAAGAATTGCATTCTACTAACAAATTGGATAAGATTTCACCCGAAATACATGTTTGGAACTTCAGAATCTGAAGAAAAAACATAACAGATGAATGAGCCCGAACATTATGGCAACTTTCTAATAACATTGCATTCATTTTGAAATCGACAAGAATGTGTTATTTGCTTTTTTATAAATGAATGTCTTTAAAATATTATTTATCTTCTGCAAGAAAAACATAAAACGTTTGCTATTTAAGTAACAATCAAAAAAAGAAACATGCGCATCAAGGATTCGAACCCATGTTGGTCCACTTACGAGACACATACGTTTTACCGCTCGGCTACCAAGTATACGGTCAAGCCCCAAAGCATCTCACTATCTATCGCATAGCTTTGAAATGAAGCCAGAATTGTATTCAAGCGTATATTGTGAACGCAGCTTCATTCAATGCTTCCGATGTTTTCCGAATTGAACTTTGTTTCTGATAGGTCTCTCTCTCTCTCTCTGTCTCTCTCTCTCTCTGTCTCTCTCTCTCTCTCTCTCTCTCTCTCTCTCTCTCTCTCTCTCTCTCTCTCTCTCTCTCTCTCTCTCTCTCTCTCTCTCTAAGGCTGTATCTAATTAAACCATACAATTTATGCAAAAGATTTTTTATTTATCTTGTGCGGCTATAGCCATTTTCCAGATATTCCTTGTTACGTATTTGAATTTTAAAATACATGTGATTTCTTTTTCAATAGAAGTCGTTATTCATCATTTTTTAGTGTTTTGCTCATGCAAAGGGAATGGAATTTCAAAGACATCATATATCAACCACCTGTTAAAAATGTGACTTGCTTAAGCCTTTATGCTCCTATTACCATTGTATTATACTAATAAAGGGATATGAAATAAAACCCTTTCTACAAATGTTTAACTCGATTAACATAAAGTAGATAGAAAAAAAAGCAAATAAGAAGAGTGAATAGCAGTAATGTGAAATCACTTATTATGTGTTTCAAATGGGAAGAGTTCTGGAGTCCAGCTAATCATATGCCGTATCACACTCAGCGTTGCCAGCCTGTTCCCCACTCCTTTTATATTTCCCTCTCTCTCGCACACTCATACAACATGCAGGTCTGCTTGGCGCAGACGTAAGGGTAAGCAAATTATATTTTACACACTTTTACAATGATGCAGTTGCCAAAATCAAAATTGGAAAACGGATTTTTGCAAATTATGTATATTTTAAAATACTATAACTTTAATTATGGTTTAAGAATTGCCTGTATTTCTATTCCAATGAAACTGCCAGTGGCTCATCCATATCGCTGTCAATGTCACTTCCGTTAAGAGACAATTAAATTTCAGTCTTCATCGTCTGAATCTTGCAAATTTATGATTTTAGGTTCCGAAATCTCGTCACGTGCTATTTCTTTCTTAAAATCGTCTTCTTGAAGGGTTTCTGCATGCCTCACCCAGTTTTCCCAGTCCTGTTGTGTTACCTTGTCAATTTCTTCGTGAACAAGTCGTTTAATGTCCGTCAGTTTAAAAGTATTATTTTTGTTTGCAATCCCCCTTTTTATTTGAGCCCACACATACTCAATTGGATTATATTGGCAGTGGTAAGGTGGGAGGCATATTACCTCGTGTCCCATTTCAATTGCAAGATGATCCAGCTGATTCACTTTTTCCGTGTTTTTAAACGGAAGTACTCTTTGCAATAGCTCATTTTTAGTTTCTTTTTCCGATTTTTTTTTTTTTTTTTTTTTTTTTTTTTTTTTTTGAAGAACGTGTACACCTTAAAAATGATACTTCGAGCTTGACTTCGCATGACTGGCCACAAAATTCACCACAAGAAGCCATTGTACTATTTAACTCTTACTCTACTGTTGTGTAAAGAACAACTGAATGATATTGATCTGAACTCTCCAGAATAAATAAACACTTCTTATCCAGCATTCATTCATAAACATAAGCATGCAGTATTCCACAGGTTAACAGGAAATGAAGTGTTTGCTCTTTCTCAAATTTAACACCTTGACTTATTTACAGTAATTATTTTATCCGTCATGTCAGTAGAATAAATTCCAGTTCTGAGTAATTAAAAGTATATGTGCATACATACACACCAACCACTTTGAACTCTCTGGAGTAAATAGAGATTACGAATCATTCATAAACAAGATATAATGTGACCAGACACGTTCTGCTAGGGCAGCAGGAAATTTATTGTTTCCTCCCGCTCGAATTGAATTATTCGAAGTAATTCTTTTATCACGTCATGTCAAACATTTACGTTTTAGTTCTGAGTAATTACAAATATACTTACACGCATACATGCCAACCAATATTGATATTCATAGAGTGCTTACGTCGCGATTTATTGTTATAATACAGGTAATAGTGGTTTATTTATTTGTATTAGAAAATATATTTGAGCTAAAAATATGGAGTTTTCATGGTTATGTTACATACATTACTCTCTACCTTCTACATGGATCATTTTCGGCAAAATCTGAATTTTTGTCTTAGCGCGAACAGTATTTCATACAAATTGATTATATTGGCGCTCCTCACACCACTTAGCGGGAATGCAATACAACACCGCAGGACTCCGATCGGTTGCCCACCTAGTAGCGCTCAAGGACAAACCTCTTCCCATTTGAAACACATTAATAGAATAGTTATTGGAATAGTTTCTCCGAATCAACGGTTTAACTATACCACCTTAAAACTCGAACAGAAAATGATAATGGATTTAGAAGAATTACTTTTTGTAACAATGCCTACTCTTTAATCTAAGAGACTACGTCAGGTAATGAGTAAAGAAAGTTAGGCGTGTTTTAAAAACTACTTTGTATACAGCAGTTCGATTAAATATTAAAGTGGAAAACCTGGATATCAGGCTACATTCTCATGCTCAACTACTGCCAAACATGTCAAACACAGTAAAAACTATTTTAAGTTTAATTTCCAACAGACGCAGATAGGTGCAGATAGTTCTCGCAGAAATATATTTTACATCCATTTATTCGATGTAATAGAGGCTTTGATTTCTCCAACAGAATGAGTGCAGAAAATGTGCAGCCGTATCTATCAGAAGACCCTGGGAACGACCTTATCGTGACCGAAGAAGCATTTCTTATCCGCAATCATCTTTACTTTCGAATCAACAAATTACACTTGAGTGTTACTCCTTACGTGCCTGTTTTTCTTTCTAGGCTCGTCCACAACCTGGCACCATTACAGCCCTGGCCTGTATAGCCAGTACCGTAGTTCAGTGGTCATTTCACTTATTCGATTCTGCGTGATTGGTGCAGACATGATGGAAATACTGTTGTTTCCTTTACACACAGAGCGTATTAACTTTCACTGACTAGCGCTGCATTCGCTATTATCTTGTTTAATAGAAGAGCGAAATATTAATATCCTCCAGAACACTAAGTGAAGTGACACAAATAGAGAACTTGGGAGCTGTGTGTCTGATAGCCAATTAATTATTATGCATAAATGTAAATTACCATAGCAATCGCTCGACAGCCAGATTTATTCAACTTTAGAGGAAATGTGCTGGCAGCATCGGTAGACAGTTAATATCAAGTTAAATAAGTTATATTAATGGCTACGACCGCAGAGAAGTTACTCTTTGTCAAAGGGCAAAGATGACAACGTCAGGAGATAGATTAACCAGACTCACTCTCAGCTTCACTGGTGTCAACTATCTGATCTACAACGTGCTCTCTACTTTTCGTTACAGTATTGCATTCCACCGAAAAATTCGATATTCAGATTTCACGAAAGTACCACTTGGAAACTCCCTGAATAAAAATAAATTAAAAAGCAGAACTACTATTACTTTCTTTACTTCTGCGTAGTTACAGTAAGCAGATGAATTACTGTACTCCACAACAAATTTAAATTGACATTTCACCGGAAATACACGTTCTCTGATGGATAGAGTCAACATGAAAAATTCAATGCCATGGCCGGGACTTGAACCACGGATCTCCTGGTTTCCGTCCAGTCGCTCTTAACCCTTGAGCTACCATGGCCAACGTGCCATGACTCTATCCATCAAATATCTTAGCCGATATACGGCTAGTGTGGAGAAATGATTAATTTCCATCAATTAACTAAAATAATATGAGTTAAATGATGAAGCCTGGGACTTAAGTACTTACAATAGTAAGTCGCCACAAACGGTGTATCTCGGATGCGAGAGCCCCTAGTGGTCTACCGGGGAAATATACGAGTCAACTGGAGAGTTTAATGTCGGGAAGGCACGTTGGCCATGGTAGCTCAAGGGTTAAGAGCGACTGGACGGAAACCAGGAGATCCGTGGTTCAAGTCCCGGCCATGGCATTGAATTTTTCATGTTGACTCTATCCATCAAATATCTTAGCCGATATACGGCTAGTGTGGAGAAATGATTAATTTCCATCAATTAACTAAAATAATATGAGTTAAATGATGAAGCCTGGGACTTAAGTACTTACAATAGTAAGTCGCCACAAACGGTGTATCTCGGATGCGAGAGCCCCTAGTGGTCTACCGGGGAAATATACGAGTCAACTGGAGAGTTTAATGTCGGGAAGGCACGTTGGCCATGGTAGCTCAAGGGTTAAGAGCGACTGGACGGAAACCAGGAGATCCGTGGTTCAAGTCCCGGCCATGGCATTGAATTTTTCATGTTGACTCTATCCATCAAATATCTTAGCCGATATACGGCTAGTGTGGAGAAATGATTAATTTCCATCAATTAACTAAAATAATATGAGTTAAATGATGAAGCCTGGGACTTAAGTACTTACAATAGTAAGTCGCCACAAACGGTGTATCTCGGATGCGAGAGCCCCTAGTGGTCTACCGGGGAAATATACGAGTCAACTGGAGAGTTTAATGTCGGGAAGGCACGTTGGCCATGGTAGCTCAAGGGTTAAGAGCGACTGGACGGAAACCAGGAGATCCGTGGTTCAAGTCCCGGCCATGGCATTGAATTTTTCATGTTGACTCTATCCATCAAATATCTTAGCCGATATACGGCTAGTGTGGAGAAATGATTAATTTCCATCAATTAACTAAAATAACACGTTCTCTGGCCGCCAGAACCTTTCTTCTCAACATTCTTAGAAAAATATCCATCTTATATGAATATAATTTGAAAACTTGAAGTCCAGTATGTACTGAACTTAGTATTTAAGTTTAGTGTCTTCCAAAAATTGAATATGAAAATTTCCAAACTACCATACCCTTTGAAACAATTTTCAAAATTCCAAAATACTTTTGACGATTTTAATTAAAATACTATACGTTTAAAATAATTTCTGTGCAAATAAAATGTATATCTTGACTTTTCTAGGAATAGTCTACGAATTATTCTTCATTGTGAATGACTTCTGTATGATTGGTAACCGTAAGAGATAAACGAAATCTTACAACAATGCATACCGTGTAAAACAATCTACATCAAATCTTTTTAATGCGGAGTTAACCATTTTTGAAACATTTCTTATTATTGGTTTCAGTTCTTACATAGGTACATACTTTTCGCAAATGGGAAGTCATTATTGTGTTTCTTTACCTCTTCTAATCATCTAAAGAGAACGAAATGTCAAATCCATTTCATAGGAACCAGTTTTCAACAAACTTGACCATTATCCACAGTATTACCTTATTCCCTAATACTTATACGGCAAGTGTCTCATATACAACCATTTGTACAGTAACATGAGGTGACAGAAGGACAAAAATAGTTTGTACAAAAGTGAGGAGAGAAAGTCATGTCACTGCAACAGAGCAGAATGTATTTCCCACCTGCTTCCATCCTATTCAGCCAACATATGCGGGTTGGTCAACATCAAAGTTCGATAGAATAAACACTTCCTAAATGCACATTCATTATTTTCATTCCTGTAGTCGTTTCAAGCTGTCATTACTTTATTAATGGTGCAAATTAAAATTGTTTATGTTCTTGATTTTGCTATTTTTATGCAATAGTGAGTTCTGAATTGCATATAAACTACAGATCAAGCTTACAGAACACCAACGCTCAATGTATCTGCTTTCGTCAAGATTTAAGGTTAAGAGGCACGCATGCTAGAATTTCTTTTGTTTCATTTTTCCAGCTTGTGACTAAAGATAGCTCTAGCGACTGTTTCATAACACGGTCGCTTTAATCTATATCTATAAAATCTAGTATAATATACATTATGAATCTATCATACCGAGAACGAGAGCCTTAGAACTTAGCGAAATATTTTTCTTTCTCGGGAGCCGGGAAAGCTTCCCATTAAAACTGAACGTTCACATTATGACAATACATTTATTTCAAATTTGTCATTCACTTTTCGGTACCTTTACCGCCATCTTGAGCCAGCCTTCACTTTCTACCATCTCACTGTCTGCACTGAATATCATCTTCATGGGTTTGGGTTGTTTTTAAAAATAATATAAGTGTTCTTTTCTAGGATAACAGTAAACTTTGCAACAGAATAGATACTGTATCACTTCAGAAAACTTCACTGTATTTCGTGATAATCAGTATTATAATTTCACAGTATTAAGCTATATTACATGGGTAATACGAAAAAGCTGCTTAAATTATTAAATATCATCTTACTGATAATTTTAATAGCATTTGTCAGAAATTTACTTTGCTTACAAACTTTCATTATGTGACAGTAAAAACCGATTAATAAGCGAGATAACTATTTGGATATTTTAATTTCAGAAACCCCTCCCATCAGATAAATAATTTCCTAAGTGTTCATGAACACACACACACATGTAAATGCTTGAAAAGACGACTTTCGGCTTCTGGGTTGTCCGCTATGTAAATAAGTTAATGGAAATTTTAAATAAAAAAACTACCAGAAACATTTGGGTTAGTTTTATTGTGACGGAATTTGAAGAATTTGTGAATGTCTTTCTTATTCAGTGAACGTAACATGCATATAAAAACTGTGAGATCTTAATATACAATTTGCTCTCTGAAGTTGCAGTTGCAAGTTATGCATTTTTTAAGTTCAACAACCAGTGTGAATAGCCGATCACCACTTTGCTACCAAGGTTAAGGTTGGTGACCTTACTAATGGGCATCGGCTGTTCGTACATGTTTCATGTAATTTACTATTTCTAGTATTCTTTAAATGACATTAAAGGATGCAAATTGTGCATTCTGAGCAATTTATATTAATAATTGGTAAAATCGTTCTGGAATGATAATGGTTTACGTGACTTGTTATACATCATGTTTATAAGTACCAAAAAGCAGAATGCTGAGAAAATGCTTACGATGCTCGAGTCCTTGGTTACGAAAGTGAACCCAAGGTCTAGTTCGAGCGAAAATTGGGGTCACGACTTGACGACGCGGCCGCGACGTCTGGAAACAAAGGTGCGATTATCTTGCAATGCACCTCTGTTTACTCTGTAGAACAGACCATCCCAGCCAGCCAAAGTGGTATCGCATATCCGTCACATTAGCTAAGGTGTGACCAGTTTGAACAAACTGCTTGTAAACTGATACCACAGCATCTAATGAACAAGAAAATGCCTCAGCTAAAAGCTGTTGCTGAAATGCAAACCTTAGTAAGAGGAAAATTAATAATAAAAACAATGTTTTACAGGAGGAAAGGGAATTCACTGTGATACTACTATGACATCATCCCATAAATTATACAGAAACTCTTAATGTTTTTGTTAACTTTCAATTAATAATAATAATAATAATAATAATAATAATAATAATAATAATAATAATAATAATAATAATAATAATAATAATAATAATAATAATAATAATGGCTCAGATTCTGAGGCCATATCATCTTTTAACTGTATCAAAGGCACTGTTAACCTATATATATATATATATATATATATATATATCGAAAGTCCCACATGATCAAAATTCATGATCGATTTTATGCCAGTTTTGGTGTTTTGGTATTATATGTCATTTTCAACTACAAAGTTTTATTTCCTCAATTTTACCTCATTTCGTCGTTTTCTAACATTTGCTTGGAGTGTACAAAGAGTTTCACACTACTGTCATTTAACAACATAGTAATTTTTTCAAACTTTCATAAATTTTACTATTTGGCTCAACAATAAAAGTAAAGTTGGGCTGGCCCCATAGCTCAGTCGGTACAGCTCCTGACTGCCGCGCGAGGGACCCGAGTTCGATTCCCGGTGGGGATGGGGGTGATGAAGCCTGGGACTCCAGTATTTGCGATAGTAAGTCGCCGCAAACGGTGTATCTCGAATGTGAGAGCCCCTAGTGGTCTACCGGGGAAATATATGAGTCAACTGGAGAATTTAATGTCAGGACGGCACGTTGGCCATGGTAGCTCAAAGGTTAAGAGCAACTGGACGGAAACCAGGAGATCCGTGGTTCAAATCCCGGCCATGGCATTGAATTTTTCATGTTGACTCTATCAACTAACGTTTACGAGTTAACACCATCCAAAGCAGAACGGTCATGCAGTTAAAGATGCAGTATAAGTGAGCGTGCTATGTGTGTGTGTGTGTGTGTGTGTGTGTGTGTGTGTGTGTGTGTGGGGGGGGGGGGGTAAAGTTGTATATTCTTTACTCACATTCTTGAAAAGGAAAGAAAACAAACATAATTTTAGTTAATTGATGGAAATAAATCATTTCTCCATACTATCAACATATAGACTAAGGTTTTTGATAGAAAGAGTCAACATGAAAAATCCAATGCCATGGCCGGGATTTGAACCACGGATATCCTGGTTTCCGTCCAGTCGCTCTAACCCATTGAGCTACCATGGCCAACGTACGTCCTGATATTAACATAACTCACGTTCCTAGAAAAGGTACTTATGTCATTATCTATGAAGTCCTTTTCATTTGCTATCAATTTTACATAATCTCGAATTCAAAAGAGTTTGATATTTGATATTTATTTATGTGTACAGTATCCATTACAAATCCAGTACAATAAAATTTAACATAAAACATGCTGTATTATACCTCCTGTACAAATACATGAAATTGCTGACGTCTTGACCTTTTCTTCCACTTTTCTCTTATCCTATATAAGAAATCTCCTATGCATCTACTTTTCTTTTCTCCTGTCCCCATTAGCATGCGTACCGCCAATATCTCTTTACTTACACTGTCCCATTTCTTATCCCATATTTTTCTCCTGTAATTTGTTAGCTCCTTACATTCTATCAGGCAATGAACAGTGCTTTCTTCATCTCCACAAAATTCACATATTCCTACCTCATTACTTCTCAACCCTTTTAGGTATAATATTCCTACTCTCATCCATGCTATGTCTTCTCTTACAGTTTTGTCACATTAATCTATATATTTTTCTCTACCCCATTCTGTCTTTAATTGCTTATAAAATTTAAAGTATTTCTCAAAAATTTATACAGCAGTTTCGTAATAATTAAAAATATAATATTCTTTTCAGATTCAGTCATTTTATAGGTAATTCAAGATCATATTTGAGCCTTGATATTAGTAATAACAACACCCATAGAGGTCCAAGGCCTACCAAACCGACTGCCGGCCTCACGCCCACATACGGGAGGCGGAGGTAGGCGATTATCCAACCGATACGAGCAGATGTGGTCAGCATCTCGGCACCCCCAGTCGGAAAGTTGGCTTTCTTGACCAGGGCCGCTTACCTATCCTAAGCTCCTCAATTTTCTCACGGTGCAGAGTGGGCACCGGTCCTATATCCGTAGACTTAAAATCCGCACCCCTAAAGGTGGGATCGAACCCGGGCCGCATTCCATTACAGGGAACCAAAGCATGATGCCTTAGCCCACTACGCCACGGCGCAGGACTTGATATTACTATTGGAGTGACAAGTTTAAGGAACAAATATAAGTTATATCATTATTTAAGCTACTAAAATGTTTTGAAAAACGATACATAACTACCAGTCATTCCAAACGTTGGCCTTATATAACAAAACGTGAAAATATTTTTAACACATGGGACCGTTTACAGATTCGAGGCAATATATACGTGAGTGTTTACGAACCTTTATTGGCACAACTGTGGTTCTAGTCCATGCAAAATTAAAAATTAGTTTACATATGGCTGAAATATATTCCAAAGAGATTACATTTGGATACCTTTTTATATATGGCTGAAGTCGTTTATTTTTAAAAAATATTCCGAGAATATACACTAAAAGCTAATATATGAGCTGCCATGAATTATTATGGATTCCGACAGATTAAAATAAAGTTAACAGAGCATGTTAGTAAGCAATAAACAGTCGAGAACGGTCCAGAGGCCACTGACATTGAACTCGATATAATTCAAAAGGACGTGAGTTCATGTCCTGCCTCTGGCTAGGGTGTGAAGTTGCGTGCGCAATATTTCGTGTGCAATATATCTTGTCAACGCAATTCCTTCCGGGCGCAAGGGCTCGATCTAAACTGTGTGAGGTCTTTAAGTTCATAGTTATCTGTATCATCGCAGGTACGTAAACAAGTAGTTGGGGAACGATTATGTATGCAGTTACCAGCACCGAACACTACAATCGGAAAAAACAAACGAGCAACAAGGATCCATTCATGATACTTTATTACTTGCCAAACCAAATCATATACTACATCTACTTCCCCTTCTTCGGGAGGAGGAAACATCTCTCTACGTTTAGGGGCTCACCATTTAAACAATAAAACACGTAATTTGATATTTTAACTGTTTTTACTAATAAAATTCGTCCATTTTCTGAATTAGTTAACTTGGTTCATTCATTATCAACCGAATGCAATTCTAAGCCGACGTTGTGGTTACGATACACTGAGTGAAATGTAAACAGCTGAGCGCAGAGAATGGCGGAATGTTTGCTTCCGGAGTGATACAAGCAGCAATAATTATGCGAGGCCCCATTCTAGGCCAGGAGTGATAACAGTTCTATTTTTACTATAATTTCGTTTTCTTCTGTGACGTAACGAAATACCCCCGACGTTATTTCTGCTTCTAGAATCTAGACAGATCACCAGCTGAGAAGCAGAACACAGATCTCCAATCCTATGTGGTAACAGTTCTCTCTTGGCTTCCCCAAGTCCTGAACAATTCGCTCTTCTCGACGCAGCAGAAACGCACGCGCTCACTCACACACTCGCTCCACGAGACCTACTTCATCAGACCTCCCACACGCAAGATTCACTTACTCTTGAACATCGTATTGCGCACGCTTATATAGCTATAGGAACTTTCGAGATGTCGATACATTAAGAAGATTATAGTTCTCTGGTGTTTACTCTGGGTGAGGGCGCAGCTTATCTCGTTTACGGCGCCGACCTCCCGATAGCTTTAGTCATAGCCACTGCGTCTTCACCTTGTTTTGATCATAATTTTACTCTTCTTCCTTAGTTGGAACATATAACAATCCGGCACGTATTTAGAAGTCAATTTCCCGGGGGGGGGGGGGGTCCAAAAGTCTACGTTGAATTATTTGCTTTTAATAAATAATTAATCAGGGATGTGTTGTTATCATGTTAGAAAAAAATAAAAACACATGTAATATATTCACATGACTTTCTCCACCCAAACTTCTGCAAATTGTTCTTAGAAAAGTTTGTTTTTCCCTTTTAGTTAATTGATGGAAATTAATCATTTCTCCACACTAACCGTATATAGGCTAAGATATTTGATGGATTGAGTCAACATGAAAAATTCAAATCCCGGTGGTTCAAATCCCGGCCATGGCATTGAATTTTTCATGTTGACTCAATCCATCAAATTGTTTTTCCCTTGTTTCTTTGGATAAAGTGATATAAGCAGTAATCAGATATTTAAAAAGCGAACCACTGATTGATGCATTTGAAGTATTAGTTCTCCTTGAATTAAAAAGGTAATAAGAACTTCGAAGTTAAAAATTACATACCTTTGAGTAAGTATCTGGGAATTCTAATCAACAAATTATAATATATCGGAATTGGTTAACTTTGCGATACATTATTGTAATTAACATTATTTGTTTATTTTAACGAGTTCTACAGCTGCTGTGCTGGAACTTTTCGTTTATCTCTTAAATAAATGCATGTTTGCCTTACAGTGTATAGAGATGTTAAGATAAGAAGCTTGAATAAACTTTTTCGATTTCTTTTAAACCAAGTTTTACCCCTTAAATACGTTCCTGATAACAATGATTATATAGGCTAACATAATATTAAAATCCCAAGTTTCTGGATTCTTTATCATATAACTAAATTATGCCATTTTAAACAAAAGCGTTTAACTTTATTTTAAAGGATTGTTACGTGATATGTAAGTGCACCAATTATTCACCGTAATATGTATTACACACACGATACCTTTTAACAATAGCTAATGTAATAATAATAACTAACATGAAGCATTATTGTTGAAATATGTTATCAGAACTAAAATCAAAACAAAAACACAAATTCTTAAGCGCGCCGTTTCACTAAAGCTCGTACACTTTGTGGAGGCCCTCTTTATAAATTAACCTTCATTTTAGACCAATTTCAACCAAATCCAAATGTGCTGACAACTTGCTTCTTTTTAAAAAAAATTAAATACACAAATTAAACACCATATGCGTAGCGTATGAGTTATTTCAAAGTATAGACGCTATTCTGTAGTAGCGAACTTACATAAATAGTCTTCAGGACTTTTGTCAATACTTTACATTTAATTTTTCTCATTTTTGTCCTTTCTTCGTTTTTGTTTTCGCAAAGAATGTCTATAGAAAGGAGGAATGTTTCATTTAACAAGTTATTTGGCTGTTATACCGCTAATCTCTTTACCGAATGCGCCTGTTTCACAGACTACCGTTGGACAGTAATGGAAAATGCTTTGCCTATATACAGGCGGATGAGGATTAGATCGGCGATCCATGCTGTAACAACATAACACCTGGAATATTTGTACGACCTTTTGTAACTGTTTAAAATTCAATATATAAGGGGAGGTATTTTCGTGACATAGGCACTTTCGTGATACTTTTTCGAAGGGATGTCACTGAGAAACCAGTTGATGTTAACTCTCCTTTCACTGTTGGTCTTTGACATATTTGTCCCTATAGCTCAGCAGCTATCGGTAGGCGCGTTTCTCTGAAGGATGAAGACGGAAACTAAAGTTATAATAGGTGAGGAAAGTTTTCAGCCATTTTCTTACGAGATTTTATCGTGAATGTTTTTGTGTCATTATACAAAGAAGATTTATCGGTAAGCGATATGTTATTGGTAATCAGTTTGTAGCTATAGTTCTACTCTATTTATTCCTGTTAAAGTCATAGTAATACAACATATTGGGGAACTATGATCCCTTACTTTCTGGCACTGTTTTCTTAGCATTTTAGCCATCGTAAAAATGTATTCCTAGCATGGCATGTAATTTGTGCTCATAATTTCAAATTGTCGTGTTTTTTATATGGTGTACATAAATTTGTTCTTAATATTATGTAGAATAGTCACGCCCAAATGAGTCCAATGCTTCTGTCGTGCCATATCATGTAATTGTGTCAGTGCTCAGAAGTTGATGTAATATTTAGGTGTGATAATTGTTGTACAGCTGAAATATCGAATGACTGCATCGATTCTGATTAAATATCTGAGAAAAATCCAACTATTATTTGAAAATATAATGAATTTCATCATTCTCGAACATACCTCACCAGTATCACGAAATTAAATACCCATATCATATCAAAATGAATTAATAATTCCACATCTGTTGCCTCTAATAGTCTTGAATAACATTATAAAATTATAAGAAAATACAGTGCTTTATAACCACAATAGAACAAAAAATGTATGTATATCACGAATATACCTCCCTTTACCCTACGTCATATATTAAGAAGTGATTCTTCTAACCATGCTACTAAATAAGCATTAAGTGTTAAATTATATAATAATCAAATGTTACAATGAGCTTTTGCGATCGAAAGAAACAAGTATAACAAACGTCAGCGAAGTCCATCAAACACACTTGGAAAACTCTGAACGTATAACATAGAATATTTCTAAAACGCTTAACGCTACGAAGAAATTATATGCTACACTGTGTATATTATTTAGCTCTACCCCCGAAGGATATATGAATCATTCTACAGTTAATATAACATAAAGGGAAATTGAAAGCTTGGTTTTGTCAAGTTCAATATTTAAAGTTTACTGGTTTGGTAGTAATCCTATCTGTCCGGCCTTGTGAACTCGAAGAGCATATGAAACATCGGTGCTGTTGGCAACATTAAGCAACTGCAGCGTAAGAACTATGGCAAAGATGTTCACATAGACTTCGTTTCGTGCTGCAGTTCCCGATTATGGCATTGAATCCTTCAATCTGATTAGTCTACATATGGCATATATGGGCCTCCTGTTCGAACCTAGAAAAGAAGGATTTTTCTTCAACTCCCGAGCCTTACATGAAATAAAATTATAATTGAGAAAAAAAAATTGAAAGGAAACGTACGATGCCCATATTTAAAGTATCTACCGACATTTCTGAATTACGAGGGTTGAGAAAATCCTGGGAAAAGATCCATTAGGGAGGTGTTCCTGGTTGTATTTCAACCGCGGGCCTCCCATTCAGGAGTCTATGCTCTAACGAGCTCGGCCACCAGAGTCGGTAACATACCTAAGGAGCTGAACTCGTGTGTCTTCAGACTGCTTGTAAAACTCCTGCGGAACGATATTCTCACACACCGGCGGCACTGAAATGATCCTGGCAACTGAGAGCATCTTCAGTAGCCAAAATAATTTAAGTTTGCTGAAATCAAAGGATAGTCTGCTAAAAAGTAAACCTTTTAGAAGCTACACAACTAGAGCTATACATGGAAATTTAAAGAACATTTTATTGTTGTAATAAAATTAAAGGACAGTCTACACGGAGGGCTTTTAAAATGTACAGCTATAAATATAACTTCCTAAAACATTCTTAATGACATTACTAGTGCTACTAAGTTATTTTCGCTGTAGTACGAACGTTCCTGAAATGCAGTGCCAGAAGTTTATAGTACTTAAACGGAATTTGTGATGAACTTAACGTAAGTGACGACTTAGAGGACGTAACGGAACGTCAAGCAACTGTATTAAACGAAGCTATTTAGAGGTGACTTGACATGACGTAACTTAGAAGTTTGGTAGTGTCAAACCTTTCCTTCCCGTTACATAGTTGGATGTCAAGCAATAATTACAACCAATAGGTACGACGCAGTAGCATTAAACAATGATAACAACTACCAATCAAGATGCATTTCCATTAATTATATCTTTCATTAGAGGTTTAGTTCAGTGGCATTTCTTAACTTCATATTACGTCGGTGAAGTTAGGTAAAGTTCATCGCAATATCGACATTACGATCTTCATGTTCTGTTAAGTGGGGCAAGCTTCTACAAATACAGCTGACTAACAATTTGATTGCCAAAGAATCCGGCTTACAACGTAGTTTATATTTTTTTCTTTTCCCCACAAATTCACCTTTAACCTCTATTTTCCTTTTGTTCCTCGAGTAAGAAGATATTCAGTTGTAGGTATAGCGCTTCGTGGGTACTGCAGAATTTATTACGTTAAACTCTGTTGTTACGTGAGCGCTATTACAAATAATTAAGCTGTTAGACTGCGTGTGATTATTTTTTATCTGCTAGCAAGAGAATGGCTTTGTGGCTGGGAGAAGGTACGGAGTGCGATAGGCAGTTGTCTGCTTACGTATTGTTCATTCGGATCACGGAGAACAAGCGACTACTCGAATTCCTGATCGTCACTCGGTAGAGGGGACAGACGGAAACAGCCGGGCTGACCTGATCGCTGAATACATTTTATTTGCCGCCACAAATGTTATTCTGGACTGGAAAGTCACGAAATTTTTACAGGCTGGCCCCTAATCGTTAAAACTGGAAATCACCCACAAATTCGGTGATAGAATTCCTTTCGCTTGTTTTATTGCTTTCCAGGCTTGTTAGAATGCATTTTAATAAGCCTAGTCCCACTTTGCTGTTTGGAAAGGGGCGGAATTGAGAAAATATAGCCAAACATCTTCACCACGTGTTAGGTAGGTAGATCTTAATTAAGAAAAACAACTTCAGTTTCTGGCTGTTGTATTTGTTTTCTCAACACTTCGTTGGCAAGGATGGGCGCATTTGAAATGAAACGCCAGACTGCAGGAGTACGTCTGAACCATTGGGTAGTAGAACTATAAGAAAAGACTCATGTGACGGAGTAACTGTCATTTAATGCTTTTTTCTTTCCAAAAATGAATCTTAACTGTTGGAGAAGTTCACACGCTTTTATCCTCTCACCCTAAACTGTATGTATTAAGCCAAATCCTTTATACAATGGCGTACTTCGCAGCACCCAATTGCTTAACTCCAAGATGTAATGGGGAACATGCCTGAGTAACAAATAGGAGGGCTGGACTTCCAATATAAGTTGGCACCAGCTGCCTGAATTAAGGCTTTTCTCGAGGGCATCTCTCTCTGCAAAGCGAGAGTTGAGTAAATAATTCAAAGCTCTTTGGATACCAGGCTCATCAACATTACATCTTTTCTGTACACCTGAAATACTGATAGACACTGAAAACTCTTGAAAAGATTAAAAAGACGCCTGTTTTTGAACGTTCTCTAAAATTACCATATGTAACTTTGTTGCCTTGTTTATTTACTGATAAGAGCTTGCGTACTAATGGACGAACATCACATCCTCTAATCCTGGCGGCAAAAGTGAAAAAGTCTGCACGGTATTCATAGGATTTTCACTATCCACTTTTCTACAAACTATTCTTACAAAAGCGTATTCTTCTACTTTCACTGCACATTTACGCACTTCTTTGTAGCTGTATGAATAATGCTACGGATTTAAGGGATAGCCACATTTTATAAAGTTAGTTGCTATGTGATGGCTTTAATATTCAGTGGTTTTTGTGTGATCAAGAGAAAAAACGAATAGTGACCTACCGCTTGAAAAAGTATCTGACATTCCAAATCAACAAAAAAGAATATCACTACAGAAAATATTGAACGCTACGGAAAATATTATCTGACATGAACTATATGATTCGATAAGAGCTAAAATTTTTGTTTAGTAATATTTTGTCTGTCTTTTAGGTTTTCCAGTTATACAAACACCATTCAGAATAAAAAAAGACTTCACAGGCTACTCCTAGAAAATTCAAGCTATAGGTATAACATTCAAGTAAATATACTTAACATGTGTTATTTTAATAAAAAATCGTTAGAGCAATTTTGGGGGAAAATAGACATGTTTACATGTTAAAGATACCGTGGGATAGGAAATTTTTTATATCTCTGTGTCCCAACCTTGGAAAATGAAATTCCCTATGCTATCTCAACATCGAATTTCTGGGTGGAACACCATATTTGTAAATACTTGGTCCAGCAATGTGTTATAACTTTTAACACTCCGTTGTCACTGTCACATAGACAATGTGTTGTTTTTCGGACAACATATGGAACAAACGCTCTCTACTACGACTACCATCTGAAAAAAAAAAATAAGAAGAAAAAAATTCTTACTTTTGTTTCCAAACTGTTCTGTTGAGAAAGGGATAGTGGAATTAGATATTCGCATGCTATAAATAAATTGTGAAATAAGACTTATTAAATTATTCATATGGATACTAGAAAATTACATTTAGGATTCAGTACTTGTCGTCACTACCACTAATTATTGAAATTAATTAAAATACTTTGATACATGAACGCCAGAGTTTGCATAACATGTCAAAATGGTCCCCCAAGTATATCAATTACCTCTTACTCAATAGGGCACCACATTCGGCGATATGAAATTAAAGTTGAGGAAAGAAATGTTCGAGGCGTAACTTTAGGGTGCATTGGTATTTGTTAGCTAAGAGGACTGAGGAAAACCTTTTAGAGGACAGTCCTGGCGAGATTTTCACCTCAAACCTATTTACAAGTACGTTTCTTTAATGACCTCGGCTACCCCTTTAGGGTATGAGGCAGTCAAACCTATTGTAAGTGACTATTTAGAACAGTAAGACATGCACAGGAACAAATTCTTATTTTGAGAAAATATCTGGAAAATATTAGCTCACATGATTGTTAAGAACTTTACTACGTAGTTCTGTTTTAACAGTCAGAAAATTAGTGAGGTGGCTTCGTTTGTAGTCAAGGGCCATTTAGTCATCAGATCTCATATTTCTATCAAATTCACATATACATACACAGAGAGAGAGAGAGAGAGAGAGAGAGAGAGAGAGAGAGAGAGAGAGAGAGAGAGAGAGAGAGAGAGAGAGAGAGAGAGAGAGAGAGAGAGAGAAAATACTCTCTTATTCGTATTTCCAAATTCTAAGAAGGATGAAAAATAATCCTGATAAAAGAAAAGTTTCCATCCTCCAACCGGAAATAGAACCATGGGACCTCTGGATTTGGAAGCAACCATGCTACCCACGAGGCCCAAATAACTGTACACCTCAGTTTACAGAAAACACGCATTTTGAAAAGTAGTTGAGTAACGGTTGAGTGTTTGCACTGAAGTACTTAGGTGCTTCATCGAAAGCGCCAAAGGCTTGTTGTGCAATACAGGTGCTTGAGGACTAGCATATACATATGTACTTCTGCCCTCTCATCTCCGATGTCCTGTCCGCAATCCTTACGTGAGCATCTTATTACTGAAACTACTATAAAAATATAAAACATTTCTGTACAGAATGGATCTGTATAGAAATGGAAAACAAAAGCTGACAATTTTTCTTAACATACACTGAATTATTACATATACAAGGTTTACGAATAATCTTATCGAGATTGTTTCATATATGTATGCAGCACAGTATCGTAAATTATTATATTTTTTCAATAAACGATTTTGCAGATCGTTGTCAGTGTATTTATTATTATGGAGAATCCAAAGTCGCTTATTTGCCGCCCCCTCAGACGCAAACCCGGTCATGTACGAGCATAAACACCCTGTTTAACAGCACTTATGGGATGACATCACATCAAAATACGATCAATGGTAAAGAATTACGAGACCGAAGCAAGCTCCAGAACTTCCGCAGGCCATGTAAATTCATCACAGCCTTCTGAACTAGAAAACAAGACACTGAAGATTCCATAAATAAGATTAAGGTTCGCATTAAGGCAACTTGTGTTGGCAAGCTACCTCCTCAACGATGTCAATTAACGGCAGAGGTTTTATGGTTCTTCAGATAAGAACTGGAGTGGGAAGATCATTACATTGTCGGCCTGGGATTTCTGTTTTAATGATTAGTGTAGGCTGTGGTGACCCAGCAAAAACAACACAGCGTGTGATTTAATTTGTAATAAAATGCCTTCTCACAGCTCACAGTAAATCTGTCCCGTCATTATTGTTTACCGCTTTTTAGTTTAGGAAACACGATGAGATGTAAATAGTAGAACGGACGAGAAAAAATATCAATCCAATTATAGATGTTGAACTATAGTTTAATATAATTAACGATTGTTTACGGGTAGTTTTCTCGTCAGGAGGGAACGTAATTGTCATCCGAAAATTATGTCCCTTACGTCGACATTTTCCGATTTGATAACTTGGTAGATCTAAGATTGATAAAAATGACATTCTTTCAGAGATGTTACATTTTATATTTGCTTTAAAGGTTATTAGCGATTGGTTCATAATTTAGCAGTCGATACTAACAGTAGGTAATTCTATATTTATACCTATTTCCCAACACCATTATTCACACCTATTTTTTCTGAAGAAATAAAAATTAAAAGGTCTAAACTACGCTATACACTCGAAACTGTGGTGTCGGGGTAGTGTGTCTGCCTTGCATTCAAGAGATTCCTAGTTTGAATGTCTGTCAGAGTGAGTTATCTGGATAACATGTTTCTTCTAGGTTTTCCCATATCTTGGAAAATAAATGTCGAGTAACTCTAAGCTCGTGGAGCCTGGATTCATTTGAGCATCATTCATCCATCGTCCGATATGACTTACGTTGGAGAACGTTAAATACGTAGAAATTAAAAAAGAATTTTGAGGTGCATGTGTATTAGATTAAAATTAATAATAATTCTGTGAGAATGTGTTTCAGCATATGGTATGCCCATGTTATTCTATTAACCAATGTAATCAGCTCAATTTCTCAACTAATGAAATAAGATTATACAACAAGTGACCAAGAACATGCAACTTTACTGATAAACGACCAGTATTACTGCAGAGATAATTATTTTAGGTAATGTAGCATAAAACACCAATGTTTTCCAAAATGACATACAGACTATTGCTTGTTCCAATAACCCAGCAAGCAATAGGTGTTTATTATTACCAACATCATCTTATATGAGTATGGCCACGCCATGGCTGAGTGGTTAGACCGCTTGGTTCTCACCTAGGCGGCCCGGGTTCGATCCCAGGCCACAGCAAAGTGGGATTTGTGGAGGACAACATAGCGCTGGGGTGATTTTCCTCCGGGTCCTCCGGTTTCCCCCACCACCATTCCACCAATTGCTCCAACATTCATTCATCTCTGGCGTTGGGCCAACCCCTCAACCCTGATTTCATCTCTCAGGTCAGATGCTTCGGCTCCCTAGCTCTGAGGGAACCCAAGCGTCTCCAAACGCCAGCATTGGCGAGAAAGGGAGGGGAAAAAACTCATACGAGTGATCAGTGTGTATGTTTTGTTACTAGAAAACAATTTCGGAAAACGGCCACGGAGTATCTTATGGTGGGCAAAATTTCATCATATTTGGAGAGCTTGCAGATATCTTACCTGCTTCAACTACACATATCCACTTTTCGTGATAATTACCAGTTTGTGACTAGCCATAATAAAGATTCGCGCCAAAACTTATGTCCCTAATCTTTGAATTTGAAATAACTAAAGCTAAGGTCATATTATGGAGAAACCATCAGCACTTCGGCATTCTTAATAATCACAAATATTTTTAAAAGCATATACATTTTTTTCAGCATTTTCTCACCTTTAAATAAATCCATTCGTATCATTTTGTAAAGCTTTTGATTATCAACGTTAAACAAACCTGGCATGGACACACACACACACACATAACAAATTGTTACATTTACATGTTCTCTCCTCCATCGTATTAATGAGTACACAAACTATTCTTTCTAAGAAAGCTGATTTTTCTGCCTACTTCATTTTAATAGATAAAGCATTTGCTGAAACAGCTACATTTGCACATTAGTTATAAATACAAAGGAAATACCGATATCAAATGTATAAAACCTGGACTGTATATGCTATTCTTAAAGTTAACTTCTCTTTCCATGCAACTGAGAGAAACAAATTATTATAAACCTGGGGGTTCAACATGTATTTCGATGAAATCTTGACACCTTTTCTATCTACTAGCAGTATATGGTAGAGAGAAAGTAAAATTACATACATTATGTAGCTCATTCTGTGACTAATTCTAGGATGTTTGTTTTACTACAAACCCCAAGTTAAACGTGGGCGATGCCTGCAATACGTAATTTCTTTTCTCCTCTTTGTGCATCTATTTTATATTCCATCATCTCTGTCTCTGTTTATCTTTCACAATAAAATTAAATATCAATCACTGTTCATGTTTAAGACCATTGAAAGTCCTTAAGTACTGTATACCAACGACATTTTTCCCCCATAATTTACGTCCTCCAACGTTAAGTCATATCAGGCAATGAATGAAATGTGTGAAATGATGCTCAAATGAGCCCAGGGTCCATAGAGTTTAGAGTTACCCGACATTCGTCTTTCAGGATAAGGGAAAACCCTGGAAAAACCTTATCCAAGTAACTCACCCTGACCGAGATTCGAACTCGGGGCCTCTTGAACTTGAGGCAGACATGCTACCACCACGCTACCGAGGCGGGCACCCACGACATGAAGGTAAAAGACGAATGAAGGGGAGAGGGGTTGGAACTGTTTATCTGCTCTGTTACTGGATCTGTTTAATAGGAAATGAGTGTATGAGAGTGCATATGAGCCACCCATGCTGCCAGATCTATTTGTTGGAGTAACTGTAGTGATAGGTATTATGCGTGAGTGAGTTATGTGACAACACTCGCGTATTTTAAAGAATCTAGGATCCTTGTCATACTGGGAAGTCGAGTATAAACACCGTTGGGACAGCAAAAGTAATTACGTTACTCATTCCTCTAGCTTGCCTTCTTGTTGTGGGTCTACAGTATCTAATACCAGGCGGTGCATGAATACTCCAGGTCATGAAACCTTCCAACCTAAGTCGTATCATTCATTTCATGGGTGAAATGATTCTCAAATGAGCCCAGGGGTCCATAGAGCTTGGCGTTACTCGACATTCATCTTTCAGGGTAAGGACGAACTCCGGAAAAAAACTCATCTTCATATAACCCTGACCGAGGTTCGAACTCGGGACCTCTTGAATGTTAGGCAGAGAAGCTAGAGAACCTGTACATGTTTTTTATCATACATCAGCTTGTTTTGGTCCAATGATTGTTCTTCATATCATTCAGTGCTTCCCA
Source organism: Mantis religiosa (assembly GCA_030765055.1). Taxonomy (NCBI): domain Eukaryota; kingdom Metazoa; phylum Arthropoda; class Insecta; order Mantodea; family Mantidae; genus Mantis; species Mantis religiosa. The sequence continues at coordinate 67,468,496 of CM060955.1, read as the reverse complement.
TTTTAGACTTTTCAGGCACTAATTACTTAAATGTATTTTTAAATTAATTTAGCACATGTTATACGTCGATCAGTGCTATTTCTGTCTCCTACTCCATTAACAAGATGAAGAATTAAGTGTTTCCAAACATTGTTCATTTTAACACGAGATTTATCATCGTCGCTGTGTCCACGTCCCCTAAAGCACGAAATAATTCACGAACCGCTGAAATTATAATTTCATACGCAATGTAAGTTTATACCAAATGTTGTTGACAAAAATCGAATTCGTTTGAAATAGGTGCGAAATTCGAAGTGGATAGTGAGTCTGAACATAAAGTTGAAATGTGTGTCATGAGAGTGTGAACTAAATTTGTCTCAACTTTTCATAATTGAAAAGTGTAAACATTAATTAGTTTACGCCTCCAACAATTTACGATTAGTTAAAATATATCTCCTGAAGTTGAAAGTTCAAAACAGTGTATTTTAAGTGCATAATTTTCTAAAACAGTTTTGGGTGGTACATGCCACTTACTTCTCTTTAATGTAAGTATAGAACATACAAACTTGCGATAGTCAAATTTTAAAGGCTCAGCTGGTCGCTATGTGATGGCTTTGAAATTACGTTCTTTTAGCATGCTCCACAGATAAAAATATATAAATGAGGTCTTCCCATTTGAGTATTGAAAAAAATCATACAAATAAGAATACCTCCGAAATGCTCCAGTCAAAAAATATCAAGCATAAATCCTGTATTTTAGTAAGATATCTATCTCTCTCTCTAGAAAGAGAGAGAGAAAGAGTGAGAGAGAGAGACTATATAGACGTAAAATATTGTTTCTTATAGTTTACCACTTATGTAAAAATCATTCAGAATGAACAGAGCTTTTGAGGGGATACTAAAAAAATTTAAGATATACCTAAATTTCATTTGTAATAAAATATCTGTTCAATATTGAATTTTATCACAATCGTCAAGTACTATTTTTCAGAAAATAACTAATTAAAAAAATGATGCATGTAACGGGTAGTGTAGGGGAGTTTATTGAAAATCTTTGTCACATTCTTATAAGTGTTGAACTTAATTATTAAGCTACTTTTCAATTTTGAGTTAATGCTTTTCGCAGAACACATACGTACAGTATTGTAAAAACTTGTTATCTAGGGGACTTCCACTAAAATTTAGATATCAAGTTTTGGGCGGAATGGAATTCCTTCCCTGCCTGTATGTGGTAGAGACAATTGAAATCTATGAACCGCATGCCGACAAGAAAACATTTTAGCTATTGGGTCCTTAAAGTGCAAAAATATAAAATTATTTCATAAATGTTCATATTAATAAATTTTGGTAATCATGGTCCCTGGTCCATATCACAATTCCCCTCTATTCATCGCACTGAAAACATTTCCTCAACAAACAGTTCAATAATGTTACCGTATTATTTCATTTCAACTGCACAGAGTAGCACCATTTCTACAAAATTTTAATCTAGTGAAGTTCGAAACCAAAGTTGCCAGACATAAATCAATAGCTTCAAGTCTATTTTGAGCACATTGGCAAATTATTGTGGAATTTGTCGACACCCTAATCACCGTAAACAATTTGGTAAACAAAATTATTAAGACGCTACTGTTGCAGCTATCCGCAAGTCTGCAACTGCACTATTCTTGGAGGAAAAATGCTTTTGTTTTAAGTCAGAACTAAACGCTAAAGTTGAACAAATAACAATGATGACTCAATAAATATTTACTGAAAAGTGCTTTTATGAGTTTGTAGGACAATAAACATTAACATTTAAGTTTGTAAATAATTCTATCTTCAACTTTCCTATTATTCCATCCAACACACATTATTAGCTTTAAAATCAACTGGATTTACAATGTATTATTCAAACATTACAATTTTTTACTTACCTTAAGAGTCCATGCGTTGAAAACTACTGGAGTTGTAAATATTATTTTCAGTTCTCAAAGTTTAGAACGTCAAATAGTAGGTATGATACAGGAATCTGTTGAAACACTATTTTATCACTTCACACACACGCTTCAGATCACACCCTATCCAATTTTCTTTTCGTTTAGCTGTTGTTCTTATCACACGTATAGACACGCTGCCGGCACTTACATGAACTGCATTTACACAGCACTTTCAAGTACGCGCGCTGATCAGCGACTGTGGTGCGACAGTGTGACTTTGACAGGGCGACACATTGTTGTTATAACGTTGTTAATATTGCGCGGCAAACAGAGCCCCTGGTGGCAAGAGTAGAAAGCTTACAAGAAATGCTGGCAGATGGCACTGCTGTGAATTTGCATACTAGTCATTTAACTATTACATTAATGCACAGATTAGTACAGAGTATTCGTATGATAAGAAGTATGCAAAATACATATCATTCCCAAATTATTGTCTAATAAATTTGTTACTTTTAACCTAAATTTTCTTTAATTAAGTCTAGAGACCTTATCTCATATTTTTAAGGATGGGCGCTTTTTTCTGCGCTCCAAAGTTACTTAGATATTTAATAAATCTACTAAAACCGTATAAAAATTGTTTTAAGTGATCATCGATTATCTCTTCTGCATTGTAAATTTAATTTAGATTTTGTTTTGACTAAGAAATTATAAACTAGTGACATCTGGAAACACAATATTCAACTAATTCCGGATGTGACGGATATATTGGGTACTTCCTTCCTTCAGAAAGTGGCCAAGATGCAGAAGGTAAATTAAGTGAATTCTTTAATATTATTTGGATATTTACTAAATATGTGGCGTGTGTTTTGTTATTAACAGCATTTATTTGTTTTTCAGCCTACAAAGGAGCCGATTCAGTCCGTGCAAGTCTTTGGCAGAAAGGTAAGTGAAGTAAGATATAGGTGGCATGTTGCAAACACATGGTGCTGAGAGCTCCTTCGTTAAATTGTAACCTGTGTAAACAATTGTTTTGGGGTTTTATCTTCCTTCCCATTCTTCTCAGAAATAGACACGATGGTTGAAATGTGGTTATGTAAAGTAATTAGGATAGAAGAAAAAGCTAGGTTATAAATGCATGTATTTATGAAGTTGCTGGAATGGTTGGCTATTAAGTTCGAGTGAGTGTGTGGTGTTTTAGGGCCCTATTAAGTTCGAGGTCTAGCTTTTCACGCCGGAAAAGTTTGCTGAACATATTCCAAGTTGTAAAATTACGGTTAAACTGCAGATCAGTGGCTACGAATATGGCGCGTGGGTGGCAGGAGCGTTGCCAACAGTGAAAACATGCATTCGCTGAAAATACAAACACAACGTAACCAAACTAGCGATACTGTAATTCGTAAGGAGGTACCCGGTTTATAAAACGTAAAGCGTATACCGTAATAAAGTTATGGAAAATTGACCATAACGTCTAAATGGATCAATAAAGTTATTGTGGACTTTTTATTCTTATGAGGTTCCTCAAGATAGGTTAAGAGCGATCTAGTGGGCTTCAGATGGGATAGGGGGAGGGAATTTTGAAAGTTTAAATGTTGCATGGTATCAATTTAAAATATTCTAATATTTCTTAATACATTAAGTGTTGCTGAAACAATGTTCTTTTAAAATTAAAACGTGAGAATTTATAAGCGAATGCATTTCCTAACATGTCTAATAAAAACAGGAGAAAAATGTGTTGGCAACATGCTGCTGTCTTGGCAATGGCTTGTTTGAGTACGTTATTGCTTACCATAGCAAATGAAGGTACTAGTGCAGAATAGCCTAAATTACTTATAGGGCAATTACCTCCACATTATTTATGAAGCTCCAGTATTTGGATTGTGTTCTCTGTGTGACCTATTGTTCATATGCTTAGGTTGGCCAATTATTTGTAGCAAAAACATAACTCTGTTGGACCTCTTCAAATAATGCCCTGCCTTAGCTAAACATCTTAAACATCTTATTTCTTGTCGAGGCTTAAAAACATGGTATTCTGGTTTTAACAAAATCTCGTATTTTATTGGTTCAAATGTTCCTGCATTATCAGGTTTTTCTCCTGTTTACCTTGCCTCAATTGCTCTATCTCTTTCTGCCACAATAAATAAGATTACAATGACAACACGTTTGCACCATTTATTATATTACAAAAAGATAAAAAAAAATAGTGGGTGTACAACTAATAATTGCTTTATCCAGTTATTCTTCGTGGAAGATTCTGTAATTTCCATAATGGAAAAAGAAAAAAAAAACAATTAAATTAGTTGTTACACTTTTGTTATTAATTGACTTGCATATAGGAAGTGCATGGTAATATAACAAATTTTCTAGTGTGATTAATCTGTATAATGGGAATAATTTCTAAAAAGGCGATTTACTCAATTAGCAAAGGTGTAATTGAAATATATCATTAGCAATGTTCCCCCACTGAAAGATACCTCATCATTGTCACTATTATTGTATACAAATCATCAACCTAGAGCTTCATGTTTTAGTAATCGATCCCTTTTCCCAATGATTATCAGTTCTGGCATTAATGGAAAGGCTTTTTTTTTATTAAATTATTACTGTAATTATAGAAACCACATGGTAAATCAACTAATTTTCCTAAGCATGATCTATCTGTATAAATAGACCATTGCCATAATATGAACACATGATTTATATACATGTGTTAAACTGATGTTATACAAAATTGTGGATATAATTTTAGATAATATTACTGCAGTTACTAATGAAACACAATTTCATTTTAGTTTAATAATGATGAATCTGAATGAAAATATAAATCAAAATGTTGTACTTATAGTTTTGGTTTACATCACATTATAAAAGAAATCCACCCCAACATAGTTACTGAATGCAAAACATGCAATGGAAATGATTGGTAAACAACAGCACTACTGACTTGGATTCAGCATACCTGTAGGATTAAAGTGTGATAGGTACAACCAAGATAATTCACTGTATCTATTGAGAAATCACAAAGGTATTTTGATACCCTCTTCTTTTTCCTTATCAAAGTATTCATCACACACACACATATATATTACTGGACTGTCCAAGTATGTGCAATAAGTGCACATTAACATATGTCGGCATTTATTCTGGAATGCCTCCTTGCTTTGCATTGTAGTAAATACCAAGAGTGTATACAAACAACCATGGTGTAGATTAGCATTACAAGCAGTGGCAGCTCTTGGTATAAAAATATAGTGGGGCACATAGCGTAGGAAACAAAAATTATTGGTGGCGGTATGACTCAAATATATCACTACACAGAAAAGTAAATAAGTCACGTTTACCTGATGATTCAATGTTTCTATATTAGATCTATTCTTTTCTTCTTGGCAGAATTTCAGTAATATAAATTCCTTTAAAAGAGGGAAGAAATGAATTTGATCAGTTGGTATAACTATTTCCAAAACATTTACATAGTTTACTTTTCATGTTACAGAAAAGTGCAACTGCCGTGGCATATTGTAGAAGAGGCAGTGGAAATTTGAGAGTCAATGGACGACCTTTAGAAATGGTGGAGCCACGTGTGCTCCAGTACAAACTTCAAGAACCTGTGCTGCTCCTTGGAAAGGTAAAATCTTTACATTGTTCAATAGTAATCTAGGAAAGAACGTTAAACTTTTTGCAAGTAGTTTCTTGTGGTTTTATGGTGCTTAATACTTTCATGTACCATGGGAGACGAGATAAGCATCCTGTTTATACTAAAAAATCAATGACTGTATCACAGTCTTGATATGCACTACCTTTTCTGTGTGACTTAGGTCTGATGTTATAACTTTAGTTTGACTTTTAGTTTGGTTAGTCAAACCAAAAATTTAACTGTGGCCACTGTTCTGTAACCTTTTGGTTAAGTTGAACTGGATTGAAATGGTGTTGGTATATCTGAAGGCTGAGAAAAGGAACAATCGCTTAATTTTCAAAGAAATCCAATATATGATAGTTTACAAAAGTATCTTCAAAAGTAAGGAATTTACTGTGCTGAATAAGACTGCCATAACCATGATGCTACGGTGGCAAAAGATTATCATAGGTTGAGCACAAATAAAAATCAAACTAACCTTATAGAATTGGAGCCTTATTTTGTAAGTACTAACACAGGTGAAAAATAATGTTTTAAAAGCTTACATAATTAAGAATTGTCTGTTCAATATTGCAGATTATAGTATACTAGCTGTACCTTGTCATGCTTCTCTGTGTCACATGTTTGCATGGATGAGAAATGAGGAACTAAACAAAACATACGTTTCAAAAATGTTTAATTTTGCAATACTTGTGGTTTTTGTTATTTACGTCCTCCAACATTTAGTCATATCGGACGATGAATGAAATGGGTGAAATGATGCTCAATGCGTCCAGGGTCCATGGAGCTTAGAGTTACCCAACATTCGTCTTTCAGGATAAGGGAAAACCCCGAAAAAACCTTATCCAGGTAATTTACCCTGACCGAGATTCGAACTCGGGACCTCTTGAACGTGAGGCAGACATGCTACCATCTACGCTACCGAGGCGGGCTACTTATGGGTGCACAATATTTGTTGTTTTTCCATTGTTTGTATATATATATATATATATATTTGTAATTTACGTCCTCCATTAAGTCATATCGGACAATGAATGGAATGGGTGAAATGATACTCAAATGATTCCGGGGTCCATGGGGCTTTGAGTTACCCAACATTCATCTTTCAGGATAAGGGAAAACCCGGAAAAACCTTAACCAGGTAACTCACCCTAACAGAGATTCAAACTCGGGACCTCTTGAACATGAGGCAGACATGCTACCATCTATGCTACCAAGGCGGGCGCATAGATATAAAGGCTAACTAGGGAACACGCAACATAGTTGTTCATGTGAGAAGCAATCTGCACCTAAATCTAAACCACACAATTCTAAAGATTGACCTTGAGCTTTATTGGTTGTGATTGTAAATGCCAATTGAATTGAGAATTGCAATCTTTTAAATTTAAATGGTGAATTGTTAGGATCATGGAAATTCTAGGAATGAGGACATCTTCGCCTTTGAAAGGCCCACTTATTAAGTTTTGACCTGATAGAAATGTATTTAGTATGGCCTTATTTACAATAATTATTGGAATACATTGTTTCCACTGCATTGTTCATCAATTTGTTAACTGCGAGCCACATGCTGTTACAGAGTTTTGGCTGATTAACATCGCGCAATATGATATCAGTTCACCTATTTTCAATTTCAATATGTGTGGTGGCATTTCTGATAGATCAAGGGAGTTCAAACACTCTGATGTGTAATTAACTACTTCATCTGCTTCCTCAACAGTGTCTTATTGATTTATATATATAAATTTCCTCACTTTGAATTCTGAATTGTTTAAAATTATTCAGTTGATAGACATCTTTAGTCTATGAGGCAAGGACAGCTTGTTCATTGAGCTAGTCGTGATTGCTATAATTTGAATATTAGAAAATATTTTCTTGATCCCACCATGACTACAATGAAAAACAGAATAGTGTTGAAAAATTGTAAAAAATTATAATTTTAAACAAATTATTTTTCTGTCCATTTCTCATAAAAAGCATAAGCTCTACTTATACTTTTGTAAATGGCGCAGCTCAATCGCTACACAATCACACAAAAGCACCTCGATTAAGGTGAATATTTTAAGTTGGATTGCAGTTATTAATATATTAAAATGAGAGTATTTCTAGTAGTAAACTTTTATTCTCTTCATACACTAAGATAATGAAAAAAATAAAAGCAAACCCCTATCTAATTTAAATCTCTAGGAGAACAAAAGAATAGAATTTAAGGCTAAGGCTAGAGGTGTCTTGTTTTCTTGTGTTTGCAAATATGTTACTGATGCAAGGAATTGATAAAAACAATAGGTAGAGTCAACTTGAAAAATTCAGTGCCACGGATCTCCTGGTTTCTGACCAGTAGCTCTTTTGCTTTGAGCTACCAAGCCAACTTTCCATCAAAACATTAAATCCTCCAAATGACTATATATTTGCACATTAAACCACTAGGGGCTCCCGCATCCCAGATACACTGTTTGTGGCCACTTACTATTGAATATTTTTCTCCCAAATCATTAAATCTGACATCCATGAGACCCATTGTAAATTTTATAAATTTATCTACTTACAATCTATCTAAATGTTTTAATAGAACATTTAGTTCTTTTGATAAATTTGAAATTTTAAGTGTTAAAAATTATTTTGATCTGGTAAAACATATCAACAATGTAATATCATCTAAGAACAAGCTTATTTCCTTTCATATAATTACTTTATTTCCTAATATTCCTAGAGAACAACTTTAGATGTTTTTAAAAAAATGGTAGTGTTCTATTTATTTGAATAAAGAATTAATAGATGATTTTGTTAGACTAATTAATGTTTTGGGTTTGGATATAGACATTTGGATGACATTTTTGCTATAGTTCCTGATACACATAGATGATGCTTTAAAATGCTTAATTTGCAGGATAAAGCTGGCAAGTTCATATTAGAAATTGAAAATAATAGCTGTCTTCGTTTTCTGGAAGGATAATAAGATAAAAATAGAAGATAGCAACAATGAAGCAACAAATACTACATAAAACATAATTATTTGTAACAAACTTCAGTTACCTTTTAAGAAAATTGATGAAAATTTCACAGAAATCAATTGAGACTAGTTTCACGAACCTTGTTTGCATCTGCAGTCAACGTTACAGTCGCTTGATGTCGTAATACTTTTTATGTGTTATCAAACTCTAAAAATAAAACAAACTTAGACAGAATTTATTGGTGGTATTTTGAAATTCACGCAATTTTTATTTTTTTTAGATAAATATTTTTTCCCAAACCATTATTTATTGGGACATTTAATTGCTTTAATAATTAAAACTTGAGGATTTATTTTATGGTTAAATGATGAAAAATAATCTGCCTCAGCCAATTTATCGGTCTGTTTAACCTAATATTTGAAAATGTTCTTTCGTTTTGGTTTCTAAATAACGTGTGGTCCTTCCAGTGTACACAGTGTAAACACAAATTGATAAATTTCAGATTCAATTGAGAATTTTATTTTTTTAGAGAAATGTAGCAAATTTTTAATATTATTTATTTTGAGGAACCAAAGTTATACCAAATTATGTAACAGTTTTTTGGAAATTGTTATCCCAAGGATGCTAAGTAAATTTTTAGAAATTATAATAGTCTTTTACTTTTATAAGGATAGAAATATCATGTAAGTCTTTTTATATTTAAATTGTTCAACCTTTCTATGTGTAAAAACTACTGAAATTTCATTTTTTTTTTAAAGAATTTGGTATAATATTGGTTCTTCAAAATGAATAGTATAAAAAAATCTGACATTTGTTAATGACTGTTTAGAGTGCAATGAGGTTTACTTTAGTAGGACCATATATAATTTGGAAACCAGTGAAGGAATATATAAAAAATATTAATATAAATAGATTGATAAGTCAGCATTGGCAGATTATTTTTGGTCATTTAACCATGAATAAATCAAAGTTAAATCATATATTAAAACAATTGAATGGCTGATAAATGTAATGGTTTAGGAGAGAATATTTATTTTCGAAACCAAAACTTGCGCGAAGAATTTTGAAATACTGTCATTAGATTCAGTCAATAAGTTTCTTTTGCTGCCCCCCCCCCCCCCCCCCCCCAGTAGAGGCAGCACAATGGCGAACTGTCACCTAACCGAAGTGATAAAAAAGTTAGTTTACTGCTGAGGCTGTGATGAAAACATCATTAAACTGGTACCACAGGGTTTAACAATTTAAAAAGTATACACACACACACACACACACACACACACACACACACACACACACATATACATATGTCAAGTAATTTATATATAATTGGTCTGTTTTGCTTAAATCTGTTTATGGTCATTCATTCTACATCTGAAAGTAATCAGGTCTGTTTAAAAAAGTTCTGGATTTCTGAAATCTTTCAACCACGTCTAAATAACTTCATTGTTCAGCAGTTTCTCAAATACCTCCTCAAAATACACACATGCAACTGGGAGCTCTTGAATTTGAGGCTTGCGCAACACTCATCACAGCATGGCAATTAGCTTTATTTCCTTTTATGATAAAAACAGTTAAAAATAATATTAAATCTTCATTAAATTCCTCATTGGAATGCCGGATGAAGCTGAAATAGTCCTGCAGACAGTAGACAGGACAGTAGATATAAATGAACAAAGCTTCTCTGCTTTTTTGTAATTAAAATGTTTACTACATAATCGCACATTGAACTATTCTAACAGTGTAAAAATCATTGTAATGGTCATGTATCGAATTAAAATGTTTTAAGGTTCATGTACACAAAATTTGTATGCAGTTCAAAAGGTGCACTTTAATTATAACGTAGTGCCATATTCAGATATTTGGGATAGTGCAATGCTTTACTTGAAATGGAAACAGCATTTTAAGGGTTATCTTGTAAGACAAAACACCTCTTGCTTTATAAGTTGAGTTTTGGGACACATTTACTTCACTTACACACTCTTTATGTAACAGAAAATGTTTTGATGGCCTTTCAACTCAGAATATTTAGGAATCTGAACTTAAGATTTGTGTGCGTAGTTATTGTGACATAATATATTTCAGGAAATATAGTTAAAAAAAATTACACTGCTTTCATGCCTAATGAGTTCCAGAGTTACTGACTAATCATTATTTGTCCACATTTACAGGCATACAAAAACCTAAGGATTATTTAAAATATCTGAACTTGCCTATAGGATATAAATTTGAAATAGGAGTTTACAGGTATTCATTCATATGTCCATTGGCTTCATACATTTTTAGACAGTTCTGAGGCAACCTTTCGAAGACCCTTGGGTTTCTGATTTCTCAACTTCTGAGAAAGGAAAATTTTTGTATGCAGTTCTTCCACAGTTCACCATTGTACCCTTCGTTTATCGTGTTATCCCAGAAATTAAAATCTAGGAATGCTAAAAATTCTGTTGTACAGTTTTCTGATTGTCTACTGACTACGTGTGTTGTAAAAGTTCATGGTAAAGTCTGTTTAGCCAACGTGTGTGCAGTTCCCAGTCAAAGGGACCTCAAAGGACGGGACCTCCCCGCCCACTAATGACCGCCATAAATCTATCTCCACACTTCAGAAATGGAACACTGACGTTGGGGACCAATAGCAGCCCCCATTTGTTGAAAATGACAGTTGCATGTCTACTCCGCGTGGAGTCTCAGTTGCCAAATTTCCAACTTCCAGTTGTTCTGTTTCATTAGGTGCAAGATGGTGATGTTAAAATGTTGCAACATTGTAGAAAGGACCGGCAGGAGGAGGGTCCATGTTGTAAAACGATTATGAGGTTTTGTCAAAGAAAGTAGCCGCCGTGCACTTGCGTTGGGTAGACAGACTTTACCACTTCATGTGGAACAGGTCTCATCCAGCACATTTGCTATAAAATCTGAACTGGGTTACTCAGAAAACTTGACACATGGATGAAAGTCGCATGGTGATTAACATTCTCTATGGATGTGATATGGTAAAAAATTATTCTTTAAAGGTTCTAAGTACAGTCCAAGGCTATGCTCCCACCTTGCGAGCAATCAGGAGTATCATCAGTCACATATGCTACCGAGGCGGGCTTTTGCCCTTGATTATGACATCTGGAATTATATACACTGTGTCATGAACCCACAGGCAAATTGCTACAAATGTATCTTACTTAGGAAAATATGCTACAAAATCTTTCAGCAGATTGCAAATTACATGCATTCCACTATAAATTAAGATTATGTTCAGCTGTTTGGACATAATCTTGCATTGTGTGTGTTATTCTGCAACATTTTCTGTCCAAATTTTCATTTGTGTGGTGTGTGTTTTTATGTGTCTCCTTTAACTGCACCTGTCTTAATGGCCTTGACAATAAAACAATTGCCCTTAATTAAGTGAACTTCCCTGTCATCTACATCAATATCAGAAGAAAATAAAACCACTTATTGCAACAAATTATAACTTTATTAATTTAATTTACACAGTCATATATTCTTTTAAAATATGACAAAAGTAAAAGATGTTAATTCAGTTTTTCTTAAGGATCTTTAACAGTAATACAACAAGCTGATGATAAATATTTTAAGTATTTTTTTCTAAAAAACTATAAACTTTTAAGCTTTTTGGTATTGTACTTTCTTGTTCTAATTAGAGAAATTTGCTTTTAAAATCTGCATGATTGTTTTCCACGCGTGTTTTAGAGCAGTGTGTCATTTGTTGCCAGTGTACCACAGCGGTCCAATACATGTAAAATATGTTCAGGATAGATATGTATATAAGGTTGCCGAACTGCAACGGCTATCAGTGAAACATGTTCAGGGGATGTTTGATACTAAAGGGCAATAGGTGGACGGAAACTGTAGGCATGATCATGGCAGATCATGCCTGACTTGCCTATTCTGCATAGGTATTTTGGAACCGAATTGGATAAACAGTTTCTGTGTAAAGTTGTCAGCAATAATATATAGTGCCTATTATACAATCAGTATGTACTGCTAAAAAAATACAACATAATCACTATGAATCTAAGGAAATATTCTATCTCTTTTCAATAAAGCTAAGGATAATGGGAACTGAAAGCTGCGTATGACACTGTCAATATACATAGGTGGTCTGAAAAGTTTTGGACCTAATAAAGATACAAGACATTTTTTCAGAAATTTATTTGTTGTTTTTCAACATAGTCTCCTTGTAACTCTACACACTTCTCCAAGCAATGCTCCCATCCCTGTAACTCGGCCAAATAGTACTCAGCATTTTTCTCTGTGAAATAATTGTTCACGAAGGTGATTGCCTCTTCATTTGACGAAAATCTCTGTCCTAGCACAATTTTCAGATGATGGAACAAGCTGGTTGGCTTGGAGTCAGTTCCCCCTTTTGCAGTCCACTGTTTGGACTGTATTTTTGTTTCGGGCGTATAATGGTATATCCAGGTTTCATCTACAGTAATTAATCAGCGCCAAAACTAAGGTTTATTGCCTGGAATTGTTCATTTGAACACATTTTTGGTATTTCGTGAGCAAACGCAGCACCCAATGCACAGATAGCTTTCTCGTGTCTAAATGTTGATTTAATATGTGACAAACATGTTCTTTTGAAATGTTCATAGCCTCTGCTATCTCTCTCACTTTAATTTGGCAGTCGTGTGGCACCATTTGGTGAACTTTGGCAATGTTTTTGTCAGTAGTGGCAGTTTTGGACATCCCGAACATTCGTCTCCCAAGCTCTTATGGCCATGTTTAAATTCAGCTGCCCAAAACTTCACTGTGGTAAATGATGGTGCAGAGTCTCCATGCACAGAATCCAACTCATCTTTGATTTGCGTAGGTGTATTGCATTTCAAAAACAAATATTTAGTAACAGCTTGATACTCGATTTTGTCCATTTTCATAAAAACACTTCCATCAACTCACTCAAACGACTGTTAAGTAACAACTGAGCATCCAAAATGGCTGAAACTTAGTTGAGTAACTGTCAACAGATGAACAATGAAATTCACTAGCTTTTATTTATGAGTGCTGCCTTCTTCATGTTGAGGTTGGGCCACGCTTGTACATCTGGTACAAATTCATATCAAAAGTGCTGTTCTGCATAATTATGCTTTTATGTGTTTATTTTAATAACTGAGTTTTATCATTTTACATTCCAAATTAAAAAGTTATAAAATATATCTTTTACAGATATGTAAATGAGTAATTTATTGTTCTTTGTGGTAACCTAAGGGCTAGGGTGAGCCAAATCATTAAAAATTAACAGTATATCATTGTTTGGTTCAGTTTATGTAATAAAAAAAATTGTAATTTATTTCTTTATGACTGACGCACTAGCAACACTGTTCTCTTCATATATCAAACCAGTGTCTCTCCTACTGTTCTAGCCCAAAGAGGTTCTGAAGGAAAACATTAATCTATAAGGTATACATACTGCAAGGTTTTAAACACAGCCAAGCTGCGTTATCTTAAGGTAGCCACTAATAACACTCCTAGCATTTCAAGAAATGTAACAATTCTTTTAAATTATGAAATACTGCTTTAGGACAAGATGATCTACCTTAAGACTGCAACCAAGCTAGTGCAAATGTATTGTACGGGTTTTCTAAGCATCAGTTATTGTGCCACGAACAAGTCTCTGCAGCACGTTCTAGTATTTAAATAAGCCTTTGCTTTATCAAACGTTTATCTTTAAAAAGTCCCATTGCCTTTCTAAATATTGAAAAATGCTCTTGAATCTGCTGAAGACCGATTTTGGTAACCAGTGATGAATAATATCCCGAAGTTGAATATAATGAAATGATATTAAATCTGAGGTTTGCATTTTTAGTTGTGTAAATGCTTGGAATAATGGAAGATGCGCTACAGTATGTGTTTCTGTTACAGGAACGATTTTCTGGTGTAGACATAAGGGTACGAGTGAAGGGTGGTGGTCATGTCGCACAGATATATGCCATCAGACAGGCCATTTCCAAGGCTCTCGTTTCATATTATCAGAAATGTAAGTTTAGTATTAGTAAAATTGAATATATTAATGCTGTATTTATGACTTGTGATATATTTTGATGTGCAATGCCCTGTTTATAAACTGGTGTTTATGCTAGAATATAAATTGTGGGCTCTTTGTTGCATTTGTAAAAAGTGTGTTAAAACCTAAGCATCAAGAATAATATCTGTAGATCTATAATTTGTATTTATGTTTTTGGCTTAATGTCATTCTGTGAAATCAGATTCTATAAAACCTTTTAAGCAGAACTTTATTGTTTCCGGAGTTAAAATTTTCTCAAATTTATCATTCTGATCACGTAGTCCTGAAGCATTTTCTATTGCAACACATGCTCATAAAACTGAATATACTGTTTCTCAAAATATTTGTTTTCTTGCATTATTTGTCCAAAAGTATATACCAATGAACACTTTAATGGAAATTAATTGTTCTTTCACACTAGCTGTGTGTAGGACGCATTATGAAAGGGTAGAGCCAGACTGAAAAATTCAGTGCCATAGCCGGGATTTGAACCACAGATCTTCTGGTCTCCATCCAGCCGCTCTAAACCATTGAGCTACTATGGCCAACGTGACATTAAATTCTACAACTGACTCATGTTTTTCCCTGTAAACCACTAGGAGTTCTCATAAACACATGAGACAACTACCTTAATGGCGACGTAGAGGGCAACTGGATCTTGGGAATGATCAACGTGGAAATGAATGAGGTGTGGATGACGATATGCCCCAACAACAGGAAGGATGCAAATACGCTCTACAGTCTAATTGCAGCGCCCGTGATGAAACTTGCATCATCCTACTTTGCATTCGTTGATTTGAATGACGTGATCGGGACCGCCAATTTTCCCCCTTGTTAGTATACTTGGTGTCATTTGACATGCACGCTTTGTGGCATAAACACATGAGACAACTACCTTAATGGCGACGTAGAGGGCAACTGGATCTTGGGAATGATCAACGTGGAAATGAATGAGGTGTGGATGACGATATGCCCCAACAACAGGAAGGATGCAAATACACTACAGTCTAATTGCAGCGCCCGTGATGAAACTTGCATCATCCTACTTTGCATTCGTTGATTTGAATGACGTGATCGGGACCGCCAATTTTCCCCCTTGTTAGTATACTTGGTGTCATTTGACATGCACGCTTTGTGGCAGTAGCCGAACCAGTCCGATACAGTCCGCGAACTCATACATGTATTTCCTACAGAGCACTCCATTATAGTTGTGTCGTAGGATTCTTTATGTGCAAAGCATGAGTAACAAAATTTGACCGGGCGATAGTCTGCTAGTTAGTGTAATTTTGGGACAAGTAAGACCGTTGGCAGCATTGCGTTCAGTGGTGAAACAAGCATAGTTTAGCTGTACTGAATTCTTCAGTATGGCTACATTATGCAGTAAGTAAATCAACAAACAATGTTAAAAGAATGCCCTCCAACAAGAAATTGCACTAAAAACGGAAGGAATTAGAAAAAAAATGCTTTGTCCTATATTAGAAAGAAGAGCCGAATATTCTTAATAAAGGAATAAAACCTGTGTGGACTACTCTAACCAAGTAGAAGACTATATAGCAGACATCCAAATTGCTAGACAAACTAGTACAAAATTGAATCGAGAATATATTGACACATTGCCTCACTTACACTGTTTATTCACAGTGTTTATTCTGTGAATAAACAGTGTAAGTGAAGCAATGTGTCAATATATTCTCGATTCAATTTTGTACTAGTTTGTGCTTCACTGTCCCTACGCTTCTTTCAAGTTTATACTTTGTGCTAGACAAACATTAAATGAAGAAAATAAAAACATATTAAAAAGCAAATACTCCAAAATAATAGACCAGTTCAAAAATGAAATGAAAACTAACTTTAATAACCACATCATGAAATCATTTAGAAGGAAATCAGTCATACACACTAAAGCAAATAAGAGAAATAAAACAGTAATTTTGGGAAAAGCAGAACACACAAAAGAGAATGGAAGACCTGTTAAAGGATAGTAATTACAAAATAGTGGAAACCAGCCCATTAAATTTTTACATTGAATCTAAAAGTTTTATAGGAAGCAAAGTAATCAACAAGAAAGTATTGTCAAAAATTAGAGTAGATAATCCATTATCAAGAATTTATGAATTACCAAAACTACATAAAACAGGTAAAGCCAGCATGTGCAATAATTGTGCTTAATATGCAATATATTTTCCATCATACTTCTATATTTTTGGATATTAAATGCACAGAATAATTTAAGTACATTCTGAATGGACAATTATTTCTTAATTCTTGGTTTTTAACATTTTATTTTAATGGCAATAAAAATATGAAATATATTGGAAAAATATAAAACTCTGATGACTTCAAATTAAACAGAAAAATTTACCACTTGGGTAATTCGTACTACAGATTGAAATTTGGTCACCCTCATGACATCATGCTGACAGATATGAAATTTACATTTCTAGTTGTATACAAAATTGAACAATATAACACACTAAAGTTATCAGAAGGGATTATAAGATTGCAACTTGAACATACTGAAATTGTGAGTAGATTAATAACTTATTTCACTTAGAAGTGTGTTGGTAGTACAACACTAAATAGCAATAGACATACAGCTGGCAATGAAGAAATATATTCTGAGAAGCTTGTAAATGAAACTGAAGTGTTATTAATTTACTCACAGTTTTAATATATATTTGCAATATGTTTCTAATTTTAAAAAAGTTCTTACTGCATGACATGCTCATGATATGCTTTGTTGAATACTGACACATACCATTCTAAAAGACTATATTGTTACAAAACTATTTATTGTGTGCATCTGCATTTTATAATTTCAGATGTGGATGAGGCATCCAAGAAAGAAATCAAAGACATTCTTATCCAGTATGACAGAACACTACTGGTAGCAGATCCCAGACGTTGTGAGCCCAAGAAATTTGGAGGTCCAGGCGCCAGAGCACGTTACCAGAAGTCATACCGTTAACCTGGTTATGTGTTCATATCTGGTGTTATATTTCTTATAATAAAATAAACTTGATACAACTTTACGAATGTTGTTTTTGAAAAATGGGTAACCTGCATTTGCATATTGCAACTACAATGGTATTTTTTGAAATAGAAACCTTGTCACTAAGGCCCAGATTTCTAAGCAAAATAAAATAGTCAAATGAGCAAGCAAATAAGCACAAAAAATCTCCAAAATAAGCACAAAAAAAAAGCAGAACCGAATTCTTGCAAATATGATAGAAAATAGTTTCGCAGAACACTTACCTTATTGAAGGCTGTTACAGTACACAAGGAAGGTCATCCTGCATCTATCAGTGAAAAATGATTTGTACTTTCCACATCACATGTCACAGGTGCATGAGAGAAGCACCACTGTTCTTTGGTAAATTACTTTTCATTGTGTGTTTCGTCGCCAGAAATCTTTTTTGAAATTTGATACAGTGTTTTGTAACCAGAATTTTTCTGTAGCACCTGATTGAGTTTATCAAATGCAATTTTTGCAACCCCGCATGTGTCTGACAACAGTGTTACTTAAACTTCGTGAATCAGAGAAAGTAAATGTTACAAGGGCTTATTTCAGGCTTCCAACTGCTTTAAAATTTCAGGTATTTTGGAGAAATGATTATGGATATACTGTATCATTTCTTGTATGCCGTTTTTAACCATTCTTGTGCTGTGGCAGTACTGACTGCATCATCTGCATTTAGGGAATTCAAAACAGTTATCACTTTACTGAAATGCTCTGCATAGTACGACACAGCCTCTTACCACGTTTCCCACTGACCCAAAACTGGCTGAGGAGGCAAAGATAAATTTGGAAGTAGTTCACAAAATTTTTGAATTCTAATCGGTGACTTTACGAACACTTTCTTCACACTAGAAACAAGAAGATCCATGTCTTTATCCTGGCTTCTAACAGTTTCAGCGACACGATGTAAACCATGAGTAAGGCACATCAGGTGAACTAATTTAGGGTAAAGGACTTAATCCAGCTCCTGCTTTAACAATATATGGGGCAGCATCATTCAGAAATAGCAATACATTGTCATATCATATCCCTTTTGGCCACAAGAAAGATAATGAGTCATTGAAAAATCTCACAATGCTGCTCGTTCAATTCTTTCTCATCCCCCACCACGTGCATAGATGAGTAACCTAGCAACATTGTTTGTAGAAATCTACTGGATTGAGGATCGGTGGGGGAATTGGGCTTGCTTCACATACACATGTCAAAGCTTTGTTGAATATATTTAAGGTTAAAGAATTGTATATAACACATAAAGCACAAAAGATTCAAACAGTTGAAAAGAAAAGGTTCTATTGATCGTCCTTGACATGACAATGATAATTCTATAATCATATAAGAGGTACATCAAAGAGGTACACCATTTCTAACGGCTCAGAATAAACAATCAGTGATTGTTTTATTAAACTTTGTTCCCAAAAACGCGAGTAAAATCCAAATAAATGTTTGAACTAAACAGTCTGGAATTTAACTTTAAAGAGAGTCGATTAAAGACACTAGACAACACTTACTTTTAAATTTTTCCGGAACTAGTTTCAGAGGCTTTGCCTCTATCATCGGCCGGCTCTCGACTAATTCTCGTTGGTGTAGCTGACGATACCTTGTCACAGGTCTCCTCTGGTGGCGGCTCAAGGAACTTGCTGAACAAATCCTTCTGGGGGATGTCGAAATTGAATACTTTGTTCCTATTTTTTGAAATGAAGATTTGTTCCCATGTGGATAGTTCTTGTTTTCCTGATGTATGTTTCAGTAGTTTTGGTAGCTGACGATACCCTGTCACAGGTCTCCTCTGGTGGCGGCTCAAGGAACTTGCTGAACATATCCTTCTGGGGGAATTTTCTCACCCAACACGTAATTAATACGGATGAAACAGTAGGCCCTTCCGATGTCTGGAACTCTCCTGGTACCAATGCTTCTTCCGATGTAACTCCCACTCTGTAGTATGGCTTTGCATCGTGGACTCTCATATCCTAGTCTCTTTGTGACTGACTCCCAGCTGTGATTCCTGTACCGGGCGAACTCTCATCAAGACTGACTGCCTGTACTGGTCGAACTCTCGTAACTACCTGCCCGTACTGGGCGAACTGATGCTTGGCTTGGGGACGTGGTCCTTATATAGTAGCCTGAGGAGGGCTGGGCCAAGTCAAACTGGCTTGCGGCCAACATAACGGCCCAAAATTTCCTTAGGCCACCCTCTTCCATATGTACTGTTTGGCAAGCTAGCGTGCATAACATTACAAGTCTTTGAAATATGTATCACTAGAACTCGATTGCTCACCAACATTGCCTTTAATCAGCTGCTGGTTTAACTTAGATTTATTCTTAAACCTCTCCTTATGCCACATTGTATTAATGTGCTGCACAATGTCATATTTTTTCTTCGCAGAAACACTGTTCACACACCAAACAAAATAAGACACTATAACATGAAGTATTAACCGGGCTTGTGGGCTGTGGTATACTGGGCTCCTTCATCTTCCCAGAAGTTTCGTCTGCAGCTGTGGCAGACATCTTCAGTGGCAGTGCTATCGGAGTGTCCTGGCGAAAGTCTCAACAGCAACTGTGTTTTTTGCCCTTTGGGCCGTAGCTGCCGGAGAGCTGCCTGTGATTGGATCTTGTTGGTGATGGGCTGGATCTGAGAGTGGGCAGTGCTTCGTCCTGCTGACGTCTGATTGGTGCGGGTGGAATTCTTGGTTTTAGCTTTTGTTTAAAGCTGTTGTCCACATCTTGTTTAGTTTTAGGCCTTCTTTAAGATTCATGTTATTTTCATGTTTGTATATTTCAATAGCTTCATGGTATAGACGAGAATGATAGTGTGAGGTTGAAGCCAATATTTCCGTGTTATCAAATTGAATGTGCTCCCCTTTTTCATGAATTGCATGCTCTGCCATTGCGGACTTCTCTGTCTGGCCCAAGCGACAATTCCTTTTATGTTCATTGATACAAGTTTTTATGCTTCTGCGTGGTTCCAATGTAAACTATGCTGCAGGAACACTGTATTCTGTAAACTCCAGCTGTTAATAGTGGGTCCCTGGAATCCTTGGCTGAGCAAAGTATGTTTCGGAAATGTGTAGTAGGCTTGAAGATAGTAGCAGTGTTGTGGCATAGGAGTAATTTGCCAATGGGGTCAGTGACCGATTTAATATAGGGGAGGAAAACTTTGCACAAAGTGAATCGAGAAGATATTGACATGACCTTTCTTCTTGCCTTTTACTGTTTGTGTCGAGCTTTTCCTGGGGTGTAACGTGCTTCTGATTTCCCGTTGTGCAGCCTTTTGTTTTTAGTTCTTTTTCAAGATGTTGAAGTTCCTGGTGTAAATGCTGAGTTTCACAGATACGAGTTGCCCGGTCTACTAGTGTTTTAAACATGGAGCCCAGTAGACCACGGCCTACAAGCCCAGTTAATACTTCGTGTTACACTGACATGAGCCGTGAAAGCTTACAAATTTTAATAAAAATAAGACATTAACATCTTCAATGAAAATACCTTTTACAAACTCGTTCACACATGTGTGTAGGAAAGCTGACTGAGAGGTTTTTGTGGGCAAAATTTTGTAACTGCATATCGAACTGAACTAAAAACCATAGCGCAATAAGATGCCATTCGGATCTTAAGGAATCCGCATACTTGTTTGATATTTCGACATCTGACTGATGAGTTGACATTACACAATCATGCGCACCTTGCTGGACTAAATACTGCAGCTTGGAACTCGGGGAATCACCATGCTTGTTCATGACATCATTCAATTCATTTTCATCCTTTTAATTACAGTTTAAGGGACACATAAACTATTTACATTATATACAATTAATCTAGTTACATATTCCAGATTTAAATTCCTCTACACTGTAAAATGCCTTTTCAGTTAAGTACTTTTTTTATGGTTTTCATCATTTCTTTTACATGGTTTATATCTCAGGCGATAAGTGACTGATGAAATCACTCTACTAATTGCAGCAAGTAATATTTCTTCTTGCAGTATGATTTCATAACACCGGTCTATATCCTAGTGTTTCTTATGAGTTTAGCCAAGTAAATAGCTAATCATTGATAAATCACGGATAACGAAACATGCAGATTTAAATGTACAGCTTTGGGCAAAATATGCTGTTTTAATAAACATCGTAAAATAAGTAAACAAAAGCGTTTTCCTGCGAAATAAGCATAAATAAGCACAAACAAAAATAGTTAAAAGTTATATCGAGATTTAACTGTATTGGAACACCACAGAGAAACGAAATAATTATTAATTTATAGATGAGTCATATTTATTACACATTGCTTCACTTACGTACCTATTTTGAGGACATGTTTCGCAAATCATCGTTTGCATCTTCGGCTCTTATGCGACTAAAGCTTGATCCAGTGGTGTGGGTAATTCTGGAGTTGCTGCTGTCATCTGTTGATTTAGTGATGAACTTAAATGTGGGATTCTCTTCTGGTGGGATTTCAAAGTTCATTAGTTGGTTTTTATGTTTTTCTATGTATATTCTCTCCCATATGACGACTTCACTATGTTTTTGTACGTATTTTAGCAATTCGGTGCTATCTTCAATTTTGGCCCAGGGGTGGTAAGTAAATTTAGAAAATCTAATTTCTTGTTTTATTGGTGTGAGAGCTGTGATCTGTTTTAATCTCTTTTGAAGTTTGAATGATTTTAGTTTTTTATCTACAAGGTTTTTTCCATATACATTTTTAATTGCAGTTTTTAAGATTTGATGGTATTCTTTTTGATATTCTTGTTGGCTGAGGGGTAGAGTTACTAATCTGTGTGAGACTGTTGATGGTGGCATGTTTGTGTGGAATTGGGTTGAAACTATTTGCTTTGATGTAATCTGTGTGTTGCTTTTCTATGGATACCAAATTCTATTTTTTCATTGCTTTTTGTGATTTAAGGTCCAAAAAAGGTAGAGTACAGTCCTCTTCAGTTTCCACTGTGAATTGTATACTGGGTTCTTGCAGGTTGAGTAGTTTCAAAGCATCATCTATTTGTTTGTAGGGCACTATTGCAAAGATGTCTATGTATCTGTACCATGTTTTAAAAATATGAGGGAAGGCTTTAGTTATATGTGTTTTGAAAAAGCTCATGTATAAATTGACCAAAAATGGTGATAGCGGGCTTCCCATAGCTAGTCCTGAAATTTGTTTATAATATTTTCCATTGAAAACAAAATAATTTTGATGTATACATATTTCAGTCATTGCCAAATATTCTTCTATTGCATTGGCATCTAGGTTAATAGAATTTAGCCATTTCTTCAGTTGAATCAAAAGTTTGTCTAATGGAATGCTAGGGAAGAGGGAGCAGACATCAAAGGATACTAAAGTGTCATGAGGTTTTAGTTTAAAATTTTGATTTTTTTCTACCAGGTCTAAAGAGTTTTTTATGCTCAGAGTTTGGAATTGTGGAAAGGACTGTAATTTTTTGGACAGCCATTTTGCCAGAAGGTAAGTAGGAGTGTTGATATTATTTACAATGGATATGTTGGGTTTGTGTATTTTAGGCAAACCATATAGTCTTGCAAGGGTCATTAATAGTAAAATTTTAACAACTGCAGAACAAAAAACTATCAAACCGGACAACCCTACCCCATTCTGAAAAAATAGCTGTTCACGAACGCAACTGCCTCTTCATTTGACGAAACTCTCTGTTCTCCGAGTACAATTTTCAGGAGGGAAGAAAAAGAAGTCGCTTGGGGCTAGATCTGGTGAGTAAGGCAGATGGTCAAGCAGTTCAAACCTTAATTCATGGATTTTCACCATTGTAACCGCTGAGGTGTGTGACGGTGTGTTGTCTTGGTGAAACAGGATTTTCTTTTCCTGCAAATCTGGCCATTTTTCCTCTAGTTCTGCATTCGGCTTGTCAAGCAATGATTCGTAGTATGCTCCTGTTTTGGATTTTCCTTTTTGAAGATAATCGGTTAAAATAACTCCATAACTATCCCAAAATAAGTCACCATCACTTTCCCAACCGAAAAAAAAAGTTTTTTTTTAGTCGATTCCCCCTTTGCAGTCCACTATTTGGACTGTATTTTTGTTTCGGGCGTATAATGGTGTATCCAAGTTTCATCCACAGTAATTAATCGGCGCCAAAACTCGGATGTTTTTGCGCCTAAACTGCGCCAACAGAACGTAGGAAATGTTCATTCAAACACGTTTTTGGTCTAACGTGAGCAAACGCGGCACCCAACGCGCGGACAGCTTTCTCATGTCTAAATGTTGATTTAATAATGTGACAAACACGTTCTTTTGACATATTTATAGCCTCTGCTATCTCTCCCACTTTCGGTGGTCGTCTAGCACCATTTGGTGAACTTTGGTACTTTTCGTCGGTAGTTGCAGCTTATGGACGTCCCAAACGTTCGTCTCCTAAGCTCTTCCGGACATGCTTAGATTGAGCTGCCCAAAATTCCACTGTGGTAAATGATGGTACATAGTCCCCATACATAGAATTCATCTTTGATTTGCATAGGCGTATTGCCTTTTAAAAACAAATATTTAATGACGGCTCGAAACTCAATTTCGTCCATTTTCATAAAAACACATCAACTCACTCAAACGACCGTTACGTAACAACTGAGCGTCCAAAATGGCTGAAACTTTGGTGAGAAACTGTCAACAGATCAGCAGTGAAATTCACTAGCTTTTGTTTACGAGTGCTGCCATCTTCATGTTGAGGCCGGAAATTTATCAGACCACCCTTGTAAACAATGCTTTATCTAACACCATAAAAAGAAGGCAGAAGACCAGGTGACCTTGGTGGCAAATTGTAGAATACATTCTTTTTATGTTTGTTCCATTTATACCCTGCCATTAACTGCAATGGTCATATCAGCGGCCGTTCTCCTTTGGAATATATCGTGTTTTAATAATTAGTTCACACATTCGCACTCTCATTCATTCTTCCAAACTCTGGGGAAGATGAATTATTTTGGTCGAAGACAAATCCCAACCCCACTACTGGGCATCGAACACGGGGCCCCTAGCACGACAGGCAGGTGCTCTGCCGACTGAGTTACGGGGCCAGCCAGGATATGATTTCTGACACGTCGAATTATTGTACCTGGAAGCCGCTCATTTAGATTTTCCCAAACAAATAAACACCAATGCACTATCATATGGAGGAAAAAAATGTTGCTTTCTTGTTCCGGTTATGGAAATAGTAATCAGTGAGTATGTAAACATACTGTGACTTTGTGAGTTCGTAGAATTTGCCGAAATTCTAAATGTTCTTTATTTGCCTAGAAATGCACTCCGTAGCAGCTGAATTACATCACATATCACAATCTACAGCACCAAGGTCGATGACAATAACAAACATTAGCTCTTGTTACAACACTTCACAGCTGACTCGTTTTACAACTCACTGTTTTACAACTTGCAACTCCTTGACTGGCGTGTCACAATCTCTTAAATACCTTGCTCATAATTTCTAGATTATTCGAAAATAAACCAGAAACCGAATGACCTCTATCAGTCCAGAAGAAACTAGAAATTTCCATTTATCTCAGTTTGTTTCGGCAGACCTTTATATGCATGTTATCTTCGTCTGCCGGCTCTTGGTTTTCACACTGCCCGCCTATCAGTTCCTTTTGTGTAAACAAGCCGCGCGAACGTAGATACAGTTTCGCGACAATATGTTGAATCGTTGACAGTGGCCTCTTGTAAGAAAAAAATGGGTCATAGACGACGTTTCGATACAACACAAAATACATTCACTTTAGGGAAGTCTCTTTCAACTTCCAAAATGGATGTGGATTCTTTCTCCCCCAAAATCCTAACATGCCTGTTTCATGTTTCTACTAACGCAAAATGTAGCCTCATCACCGAAAATGAGCTTTCCTGACAGATTTTCAGTATCTTCCATTAGTAACAAATGTTCATAGAAGTCAGGTTTTGCAGGTTCATCAGTAATGATGTTGCTTTTTTTTTTTAATTTACCTCCTCCAACGTTGTCATATCGGACGATGAATGAAAGGGGTGAAATGATGCTCGAATGAGTCCAGGGTCCGTGGAGCTTAGAGTTGCCCGACATTCGTCTTTCAGGATAAGGGAAAACCCCGGAAAACCCTTATCCAAGTAACTCACCCTGACCGAGATTCGAACTCGGGACCTCTTGAACGTGAGGCAGACATGCTACCATCTACACTACCGAGGCGGGCGGCCGTTTTTAGGGGTGAAGCCACAGTCACGTACGCAGGATGTTACGTACATGGATTTAGGGGTGTTCCACTGCTGAGGGACAGACTTCTTAGAGCTTTGTACGTACAAATTCCCTGTACACTTCTTTCACAACTGCATTGACAGATTCTCTTCCTGGATGGTCTTACATTTGATAACATATGCAGCTATGATCCACAAAGTCATGGTATCGCTTCGAAATTCACGTTTGTTAGGAGCTTGATGTTGAAACCTTCGCCTATAAATAAGGTGAACCTGCACTAAACTCTGTATTATTCCAAAAACTCACTAACTACGTTCTTGTAGATTTGCCATAATTCCGTAAAACTTATTTAACAACACAATTTTAAGAAGTCACATGTAACCTGCATACTAAATTTCCAAAAATTAAACCATATTGACAGTCACAAACGTGAGTGCACTTAGTTTAGTTCCTATGTTAATTTTCGCTATTCTTGCGTTCTGATTCATTGTTGATATGTATAAAAGTATAAAATATTTTAGTTTTTCTTTCGAATGTCACCAATTTCATTGCAAGACTGTGACAAAACGTTCTACTTTAAACTTCTTTACTTACACCAAAATCGTAAGGTCAAATGTTAATGCACAATAAGCTTTTCTTTTACACATGCAACACTTTGTAACGTCTCTACAATGTTCCTATAAGCCTCTGCAGCACGCACCTGTAGTGATGCTATAATCTTCCTGACCCTCATACATAGAGGTCCACCTCTAAAAAGGAGCTAGAGACCAATTCTGAACACAACTCCGATATTAACATGTAAACGGCTCGCTGCCGGTTCCATAGCTCGGGGATCCCTCACCTGACTTACTGACCCGTAAACTGCTTCACCCCTTTGCATAGTCTGACGACCCCTTACCACGGAGCTTAGAACGGAACGCACTCGGCTTGAAGCACCGCACTGCTCTCAGACCATTCACTTTATAACTCACTATTGACTGACTCCGACTCTTGACTGCCTCTCGGCCTTCCATTGGTTTTACATACCGTGTCGGGTGCGCCGGATCTTTTTGAAATTGGATCCTTCTCCAAACTGGGACTAGAATGGTCATTTGCGAAGTAGCAACACAGTTCCGCCCCGGCATCCTGACGTGAGCTTGAGACCTGCTCATCCAACTCCGCCGGCCAATAAGCAACGAGACGATTCCCCTACTCTTTTGCAATGGTGGCTAAGTGACTTGACACCTTCCCTCCACCAGAAAGAGCAATGCAACTTAATATCTTGGCAAGCCACGCGACCGTCGATGTGACATTATCATGATCCAAAGCGTCGTAACGCCAGTTTAAATCAGGATAACATTTTTATGTGAACACTGTATGGTGATTTCACCTTGATTCCAGGGGTTGATACCTATCTTCTGATAATCTTGCGCAATAGAATTACGTATTTGACGTAAGTAGTATGTATGTTTTAACGAGATCTACATTTTTGTGTAATAAGATTTTGTTGATCTCTTATGGGTTACTAATTACGGAAAAATATTCGAGCGAAGTCAGCTTTAAAGGCAATTCTCAGAAAATAATTCTAGATATACGTGTTATTTGTCATGGGATATATTAAACATTCGCCAACTTAGTTAAATTATTAGAGTAATTTATTAGATAATCAAATTCCGAAAAATCATCTACATAAAGGGCGTGTATGTTGGGACGATTTTTTTTTAATCCTTATGTCGCACCCTTACGAAATGAAGAAACTACATGCGAAAATCGGTAGTTGTATAACCGACTTAAATCCTCTGTGTTCAGCTTTTCATTATCACATACACGTAGTTTTTTGTTTTTTCTAAAAATGAATTTATAGGGATGTATGGGGACTTCAAAACGTATAGTTTCCATAAACTTTGCACATTAAATATTTGGGTGGAATACAATAGCTCTGTATACTAAAATAATTAGGGAAAGTAAAAATGACAGTGTTATACTGCTACCATCTAGTGGTGTTGGCTTCGGCAGGTACGTGGAAATTGAAGTTGGGTGCTATAATTGGAATGCTACTGCTTCTAAGTCACTCCCGACTCGCTAGACGAATTAGAGTTTGTAGAAAAGTACCGAGAGATGCAGAAAGATCCGAACCGGCTGCACGGTGTTATGCCCGTCCGCGAGCTCGTTGCCATTTGCCACTGTTTATAGAAAGGCGCGGATGAAGCATGTAACTTTTTAAAGCTACTTTTAAAGGCTTTCCTTATCCATGTTATTGAAGGAGATGCTGAAACTGGCCACTAGGTTGTCCACACATGTTAAGCACTTATTTAGGAAACTATATTATCTCCGTTGGACTGCTCTAATCATTGAGTTACCATGGCAACTTGTCAGCACGACGCTGGCTCGCATGTTTCCCAGTATACCACAAAGATATCCCAAATTCATTTGAGATGACATACCTCAATTAGGACTTACAACTGTAAATAATTTAGACCGAAAGATCCGTGGTTCAAATTCCAGTTATGGCAATGCAGTTTTCAGACTGAATACCTTTCCAGTGTTGTTTTAACATAAACCTAAAGTACGAAGAAAAATTAATTCCCTACAGTAAAATGTTTGCATGGCCAGTAAAATATATATCCTGAATTTTCTGCGAATCTGTGCAATACAACATGAACATCCTTCTAAAAGCTAGAGTGTGTGTAGGATAAGAATTCACGGATTTCTAGAAAGAGAAAGGGTTTACTCCAGAAATCTGCACATTTGAGGAAGCAGTGCTGGGAGAAAACTGACAACAAGGTAAGGTTTTGACCGGAAGAGACGTCCCTTTTCCACTGTAATGAATAGGAGGTACATATCTCGGATCATTTCTCCACTATTGTTCGCTCTTTCTGACAACATAACGCAGACCATAGTATTTTGTTCCCCAAAATTGTGTCGTATTCTTAAAATATGAGTTTAAATACGGATTCAAATATTGACTATGGCATCTATCCCACACTTCTTATGCTTTTCACGGACACATACGACAATACCTTTTAAAAACATGAACGCATAGGTACGAACGACAAAGGGCACTGAATGACTCAAAGACACCCAATTAGAGCACTGTATTCTTTTTCTACAGAAAAATTATTTCATTTCTTCTTACATTGCAAAGGTAATTATTTTTTACTGGTGTCCAAACCTTGCATCTGGGATTTATGAGCCATTACTTTCTCTTTCGCTGTCGGAAGGATAACGATAGAACCTATAGCAGCTATACCTAATGTTATTGTGCAATTAGGAACTGTACAACCAACCATTTTATAAATTACGGCGCTGAAAGCCAAAGAAAAGTAACGCGAGAGATCTGTCGATTATAGTACGAGGGTCGGCTGATAAGCCCGGGCCCTCACATAGACATGGCATCACAGTTTGACGAATAGCATAATATAATTTAACTCTAGACTAGCTTTATGTATAATTACAGCTCAATAGCTTGTTTAGTTTTTGATTGATAGCATTTTAAACAAACAAATGTAGAGGTTTCACGAAAATTGAGCATTTTTAAAAACGAACAGTGATTATTTAAAAGGCTTAACGCCTAAAGAAATCAAAGAGGAAATGGACAGTACATTGAAAGACTCTGCCCCTTCATATCCAATGATTAAAACGTGGGTTGTAGAGTTTAAAATGAGACGTACGAGCACTAGTGATGAGTCTCGATCTGGAGGCCCTGTGGCGTCACAACTCCAGATATCATTGAAAAAAGTCATCCTTTAGTACTGGAAGACCGCAGATTAAAGCTGTTTGAGATAGCGGACACTGTATACAAATGAAAGGAACGTGCATGTAATATTTTAAGTAATGTTTCGGGCTTTCACAAGGTCTGTGCAAGATGGGTGCCGCGTTTGTTGACATCTGATCAAAAGTTGC
Source organism: Mantis religiosa (assembly GCA_030765055.1). NCBI lineage: Eukaryota > Metazoa > Arthropoda > Insecta > Mantodea > Mantidae > Mantis > Mantis religiosa. Next base: position 67,438,944 of record CM060955.1, on the reverse strand, counting down.
AAAGAAAAACTGTTTCTGTTAATAATTTAGAGCTCTACCCTAAAACTTCCAGTGAATTTTTGAGGCGGCTTATTACCATGGATGAAACCTGGATACCAGGGGCGGTTCCTCCATGAGGTTGCAGGTTTGCGCTACACCCACTGATTCTGAATATACAACAGGTGCATTTTGCACATTAAAGCTGTACTTGTTTGCATTGTTTTATATACAAACATGTTTCAATTACGCTTATCGTCTGTAGCTGCCCATGACCGCAGAAGTCGAGATAAACACTGATTAGCTGTAGGAGCAGCAGGTTTGCAGTGAAGAGTTAACCTAAGATTTCGCCCAAATGCAGGCTCTCTGCGGGGGTTGCGGGAAGGTGAAGACTTGGGAGGGGCTTCTTATACATTGCTTAAACGGAGGTTTATAAACCTAGCTCCTTCTACTCTTAGCAACGGCTATAGCGTGACCTTCAGGCTTAGCTTCTGTGTGCTCTACTTTTCGAACACAGGGAGAATTTAATTAAATGCATGGAAGTTATTCAGAAGAGAGCTCTGTTAAGCAACAACGCCACACTTGTTCAGGCTTCTGGGTTTATGGCCACTTTGAAAGATTATAATTTTGCATTCTGGCTGTCTTCCTTCTACAAGATCATGCCACACGTGGACATTTTGTACAATCAGCTGCAGAAACGAGACTGCAATGCAACGTTTGTCATCACCCAGCTAAACGCATTTAAAAGGGAAGTGCAAAAGGTAAGAAATAGCGTGGATATCAAGGAACACGAAGAAACTGCAATTAAGAGGAGAAGAATAGAAGATCATGATGTGAAAAGAAGAGAAGCTCTTGAAGTATGTGACATTCTTAGAGAATCAAAGGACAGATTTAGCTTCACGGGGCATCTGGTAGCCTCAACTTTGTTTCATCAAGAAAATTTCTAAGACATTTCCAGAGGATTCCCTTACAGAAACAATAAGGTTCTATCCTTTTATCATTGAAACAAAAATTCGTAGAGAACTGACTGTAATTTACAGTCAAGAGGAATTTCGTGGAATGTCCGGCGCTTTGTGCTTGATGGACTTCAATAAGGAAAACAATTTATGTACTACATTCAGCGAATATGTCAAACTCCTCCGAGTACTGTTAACTATGTCAATGTCTACCGCTGAAGCAGAATGCTGTTTCTCAACTTTAAAAAGAATAAAAACTTTCCTTAGGAACACAATGTCACAGGACCGATTGACAGCATTAGCAATGCTTTCAATTGAGAGAGATTTTGTTATGAAGATCAGCGACTTCAACGCAAAAGTTATCGATAGATTCGCCAGGTCTAAGGAGAGTACAGCAGAGAATCTGTATAAATAGGTGAGTCATTACTACTCTGTATTTTATTTTTCATTTGTGCACCAACAATAATTTAACCCACCAGCCGCCACTGCTGGATACATCACTACATTCCAGAAAGTATATCACAGTCAAAACAGTGGATTGCGTCAGGTGAACCAACTCAAAAAAGGCAAAGTTAATTTTGTCAGCTAACAAGGTTATTGCGAGTATTTTATGAGATACACATGGAATTATTTTTATTGATTACTTGGATAAGGGTAGAAGTATCACTCAAGTTTACTGCAGCATTTGAGTGATGAGGTGAAAAGAAAAGACCTCATTTTGCACAGAAATAAATCTTGTTTCTTCACGACAAAACTCCTAACCATCGTTCAATCATTGCAATGGGAGAAATGTACGAATTAAAGGTCGAATTGCTTGAACATCCATCCTATTCGCCAGATCTAGCACACAGTGACTACCACCTGTTCCCGAATCTCAAAAGATTTCTTAGAGGACTAAGATTTCACAGCAACGAGGAGGTCATTGATGTAGTAGACAGCTACTTTGAGCAGGGGCGGCTCGTCCTTACGCGCTGCAGTGCTTCGGCACGCTCTTTTCTGTTTTATAAATCACTTTGTACAATTTTTAAGAGAGCTACTAATAATGCATTATTATAAGTGCAAGAAATCGAGTACGACCAATAATGAACTCTTAATGCATGGAAAACACCTGCGTAACTAATGGAACGCATCTTTGACTCCAACGTGCTGAGAGACAGCAAGCTTGGTAATCAGTATTTCGCATGCGTACAACCTTCTTCTCTTGCCTCCCTGATGTTCTAAGTTCCTAGATTTTCGCACAAATGCGTGTTGCATCTGAGTGTTGCGCGGTGATCATTCGCTGCACAGTGAAGCAGGGCTACCAACACTCATAGTTACAGCTGTTGTGCGGGCCAACCCAGGGTCATGGAATTAAATTAAAACCATAAAGCTTTTATCAAACCTTAATTTGAATTTATTTTCTTGCTACATTTTGCGCTCACCAGTACATAAACATACAATAACAATACTTCTGTCCTATCTTCATATAGTATTCACTTCCAGCTACATTTTGTATTGATCAACCCAGACACATAAAAGTAACAATCAACTTCTGGTCCCGAACTGAGAGGAAAGAGCCCCATAAAACAACACGGCTCACCAAAAGGCAACGCATGAATACCCAAAGAGAGTATCGGGAAACCCGAACATGGAGCACTTACCCTCAGAGACACAGACGCGACGTGAGCCAGGCACACACTCCTCTGCCGGTTTGAGGAAGCCACCCAAGAAGCCTCGGGCACAGCAGCGCCCCCCAAAGAGGAACGGCGGGAAACGAAAGCAACGTGACAGCAGCGCCCTCGAACCGGAAGGGCAAGTAAAGGTGCCGGAGAGAAAACAAACGGCACACTGTAGAACTTGAATGTGCATTGAATATCATTTAACAATCTTTAATTTCTTTATATTTTAGTTCTAGAAACTAATTTCATCCTTCTTACGTAAACGGATCAATACCTAATGGTTATTAAGTCGCAGGGCAGATTGTGATGCACCTATCATGTTGGCACGATACTCCATTCCCGCGACCATTACGAGAATCCCCCATAACAAGTGCATGTGGTTCGCATGCTCGCATTGTATCCGAGTATTTCTTTGTGTAAACTGATATGTTTCTTTATTTTGTGTGAGAGTGTGAAACGTGTTATAAATTCATTTTATTCAGTGTATGAGTAATTTAATATTACGAAAACTTTAAAAAATAAATAATGAACAAGGTCAATGAACTTCTGAAAACTCCCTTTTCAAGGAGAGTATTAGAAGGAAGGGTTAGTATAAAATATTAGGGAGACCAACATCCGATATAAAAATTGAGCAAAAAGCGAAAGGAAGTAGAAATTCTGTTTATACCCTGAAGAAACATCGGCGCATGGACTTCATTTTTCGAAACTAGGTGAGTTGCATAAAGTTTTTCCCTCAGCACGCTGGCCGCGCCGTGGCTCAGTGGTTAGACCGCTTGGCTCTCACCAAGGCGGCCCGAGTTCGATCCCAGGCGACCGCAAAGTGAGATTTGTGGTGGACAACACGGCGCTGAGGCGGGTTTTCTCCGGGATCTCCGGTTTCCCCCGCCATCTCATTCCACCGGTGCTCCATCTTCATCTCATGTATCATCAATGTCATCGCCTGCGGTGCCGTATATAGTAAAAGTGGGCGTTAAACACTACACATTTCATTTCCTCAGCACGCTGTCGTTTTTTTTGGCACGAGCCGCCACTGATCTGAGGACCATGATAAATCGTCTACAGGGATGGTTTAATTAAATTAGAACACTGATGTAACAAATATATAAGTATTTTTGGAGATTTTGTTGAGAAATAAAGAAAAAAAATTAAATGCCTCTTTTTATTGTGAGCCCCGTGTCTTATCAGCCGACCCTCGTAAGAACCAACCATGGAGCTCGGGGTTCAAAATGGCGGACTGACCTACCCGTATGATAGAGTGCTTTATTTCCAATCATTGTATCATCGTGATCATTAGTCAACGTCCAACGTTATTACTGCGATCAGAAAATAACTGTTACCTCATGACTATTCTGATGAACTACAAGAGGTGTTTTGTATATAGCCATCTAGTTAACTGGTACAAGAGTGGATGGAGTCTTTTAATCAGTGTTGCCATACGGCATAGGAAATGACAGTTTTCCAAAATAACGGATTAAGCTCCTGTCATTCCCCAATACTTAAACATCGTTTTATATTTATAGACTTTATTCACCTCTTGGTTAATAGGTACATTGAGGTATACTGATTTTCTAAGTATAAAGGAGTTACAGAAAACAAAAGCGAAACTGCACAGTGCTTAGATGATATGGTTTAGAGCATGAGAATTCTGACGTGCGTATGGGCATACTGTTGAAGTTTGTCAATACCCAAAATGTATTTATATACATAAGCTTTATGACCGATAATTTTTCTGATCTTTATATATATATATATATATATATATATATATATATATATATATATATATATATATATATTGGCTCTATATACATATATATAGAGCCAAGAGAAAACAGTTTTATATAAAACAGAAAAGTATCTTATTACCGACAATGTATTGACACACATACGTCTCTCTCTTTTTCTTTTTAATATAACGGTTTACTTTAATTCGTTTTTATAGTGATTGTAAGGGTTATTTGACATCAGGTTTTCTTAGAAATCAGCTGCGGTATGTGAGATTGCTGCTCCAAACCTGCAGACGTGAACCTCGTTGTGATCTAATACTTCATTCTGCGATTGTTTTGGTGACCTTAAAATCCCTGGAAAAGATGTTTATTACCACACTTCAATGATCACGGAAGTTCATTTCCACATTGTGGTATTTGACGTGAGCTATGAATGTCAAAAGGCCAGCCATTAGGTTGGTAGCCCTAAGCCCCTAGCTGAGTTTCTCGCCCGTCTAAATTCGTCCACTGGCCCATGCCTCAGTCGCTGTGTTGGTTTAGCCGCCTGTGAGGCGGAGTAGTGCTCTGGTGTAGTGGTGGACTTGCCAGAAAATTTCAGGTAGGCCTTTTCTGTATTACTCAGAGTCGTTCTGCGCGATTCCAGTTGAACTCGTGACCTATGGATGTTCAGGACAGTTTACCTGAAACCCCCTTAATAATGATGCAACATACTAAAATATACCAAGGGTAGTTATAAAGAAAATTCTCATTGCAGTGAAACTATAACTAGCACATATTTTGTGTGATTTGTTTTATGTTTCTTAAGGTACTTATCATCTACACCCCATTGATATTTAATTATATGTCATAGACTTTTACGGGTAGTCAGTTTAACAACCTATAGTAACTCTACCTAATGTTTTCAAATTTAAAATGAATTCTGGTATTTTTTATTAAGGACATATCACAGAAGCTTTAACATTTGATCGTTAATAGATCGCTTATTGGTGAATAAGATGCATAAGTTCTGTTCTTTTAATTCATCTTTGATGTCAGTGGATGTCCATAACACATGGAATAATTAATTCACATATGGTTTTCTTCTTTCATTGTTTACATCCTTGGTTAAATAACTGTACTTTGGTTAAACGTAATGAAGGCTGATTTCTGTTAGGAAGGTCCTCTTAAACTTGGCCAATGCTTACACAACAGCAACTGTGCAAAAGTTACTTAAGCTTTCACTATAAAAGGCACACGTGGAAGTAATGTTCTCGTAGTTTTAACCAAAAGACCGACGAAACCAAAAATATAGTAGGCGAGTAGCTTAATAAGAATTGAAATTGTAAAATTATTACACTTACCTGTCCAAATATATTACACTTAATATATCATATAGGAATAATTAAAGATATTGGATATTTTCAAAAATAATTAAGAATTACCTAATGTCCATATATTTAAATTACAATTAACAATATTTATTGAATATTAAATATTTTGATAGCTAATGTTAGCTAGTATGTTACATGGAGGTTTATATATTATGTACCTTGGTCTAGACTAATCCTGGAGAAACGAAATTGAGGCAGTCTATGTAATAGGGACAGTAGAAATAGAAACCCCTATTAAACAGATTTTGATTCTCCATTTTGTGAGCTATAAAAAACTGTGCTTGAAGGTTCGTTGGTAAATATTAAATATACATATTATGTATTATTAATCCTTATTGGCTTTCAAAATGAGTGACATTTTGGATTGTGTAGCTAAGTCTTTACCTTAAAATATGAAAAGGAATATCATCTTAACATATAGTACTGATGTTTAATGACAGCCATTTAGTGTACTCTTGTTTTCATAATATCTTAAAACTGAAAAATTCTCCTCTGGAATTCTTAAACTTATTGAATCTATGATTATCTGCCTTATTATTTAGAAAACGTATCTATTGGATATGCATTTTGCTAAAAAGTAGTTCAGCGAAAATCCTTAAATCCCATCTTTCTTTATCAAGTAACTTAGAGTTTTTTGTTGTTGTAATTTACGTCCTCCAACGTTAAGTCATATCGGACGAAAGAATGGAATGGGTGAAATGATGCTCAAATGAGTCCGGGGTCCATAGAGCTTAGAGTTACCCGACATTCGCTATTGAGGATATGCGAAAACCCCAGAAAAAACCTTATGCCGTAAACTCACCCTGACCGAGATCCGAACTCGGGACCTCTTGAACGTGAGGCAGACACGCTACCATCACGCTACCGAGGCGGGCTCAAGTAACTTAGAGATTATATTTATTCCAGTGTTCAAGAGTGCATAATTATTTGTTTATGCAAATTAAGTATTTGAGATCTTACTTTAATACTCTTTCCTAAGTATCCTAACTTCAGTTCTACGTAAGAAACGCAGATACCATGGTTTAGAAAATTATTGCAAGTAATTATGGTGTACGTATAAAATAAAAAAGCAAAGCCGAAATTTTGAAGTGAACTACTTAGAATTTCAGATCATTAAGACTCATAGCAGCAAAAGGAGAATAATATCTTCATTGTTGTTTTTCTTCATTTAAAATATGTGCCCTTTTTATTTAGAACACAACAATTAAATAATAATAATAATAATAATAATAATAATAATAATAATAATAATAATAATAATAATAATAATAATAATAATAATAATAATAATAATAATAATAATAGTAATAGTAATAGTAATAGTAATAGTAATAGTAATAGTAATAGTAATAGTAATAGTAATAGTAATAGTAATAGTAATAGTAATAGTAATAGTAATAGTAATAGTAATAATAATAATAATAATAATAATAATAATAATAATAATAATAATAATAATAATAATAATAATAATAATAATAATAATAATAATAATAATAATAATAATAATAATAATAATAATAATAATAATAATAATAATAATAATAATAATAATAATAATAATAATAATAATAATAATAATAATAATAATAATAATAATAATAATAATAATAATAATAATAATAATAATAATAATAATAATAATAATAATAATAATAATAATAATAATAATAATAATAATAATAATAATAATAATAATAATAATAATAATAATAATAATAATAATAATAATAATAATAATAATAATAATAATAAATAATAATAGTAATAAATTGTTTGTTAACAAGTTGTCAATTGACAAGTTCATACCAGCGCCGCCGGTGTGCCCGAAATTTTGTTTTGCAGTTCTACAAAAAAGTTCACACTTGAAAAGCCTCTCATGGGCTATAATACTAATAATAAGAGGATTGGTTTTATGTTACTAATTTATTTATTTAATTTTTTACCACGAAAGAGAAGTGAATTCAAACTTCCAGACTGAAAGAATGTAGAGTATATAATTCTAGCTCAAGAAAAATTCCCTCGTCCCAATCACGAATGGAGTAAGAAGCAATACCAGTGAACACTCGACCACAAAAAAATTGTAAAAACAGTTGTTTAATAATTCTCTAGCGCTTTTCATGTTAAGTTTATCAAGAAGGTACAATTTTAATTTGTTATTTTAATTTATTTAAAGGTTACCGAATAAAGAAGATGCCCATTTTGACATCGTTTTGTAAAATACGTTTTTAATATTTAAACCAAAGCTTTTACGTTTATCTGAAAAACGCTACGAGTTTAGTAAGGATTGCAGGTTATCCAAAATATGTAAGGAGTATGAGTCAACGTCTAACATCGGTAACACAATCATCTCCTCTTCCTTCTTGGTATTAGGCCTTATGGCCTGTTATGGTCTCATCAAAGAAGAATTTTCTCTCCGCCCCTTCCTTTCATGTGATATTCACATGTTTTAATATAGGATACTTAGTAATACCAACGACCAATACATTTTCTTTTAAAGCCCATATTTTACTTGCTGATTTTATCTCCTTTACCCTCACTGGAGGGTTCTGGCATGAAAAGTGGATATATTTATCAACACATTTACGATTTTCAAGTAAGTTAAGAATTTAACAACTTGAAATATGCGAGGATCGAAATGATGAAAGATCAAATTATTAAGTTTCATGACATAACCGAATCCGACTATGTTGTAATTATCATCTTTTTGTGTTAGTAATATTGATAACGTTCTTGGTTGGACTTAATTTTGAGAATTCTATAATAAGCACGAATTTAGCAATTGAAACACTAAAAGAAAATATAATAATATGCAAAAGCAAGATCTCCGTGTTGTATTATTTTTTAATTTATTCATTCGTATAATTTCTTAACTTCTGTGGCCAAACTTGATTGTGCATTCTTTAACGTTAGTTTTATTAATTGTAACTTGAAACACAACCATATTCACACCCCATGCACACTTCCAGACTCCACGGAGGGTAGAGAAAAATTCTAATTAAAAAGCGACCCCCCTCCCCCGCAACTGGTAATTGAACCAAACCTGGATCTCTGGGTCAAGAACCCAAATAACATTTGCATGCTTACTTGTCACGACTTTCGGAATTATTCTTCTTGATTTAACTAATCATGGTGTCTACTTTGGCAAGATAACATTTTCCTTCATGTATCTCGCCCACCTTGGTAGCGTAGTGGTAGCATGTGTGCCTCACGTTCAAGAGGTACCGAGTTCGAATCTCGGTCAGGGTGAGTTACCTGGATAAGGTTTTTCCGGGGTTTTCCCTTATCCTGTAAGACGAATGTCGGGTAACTCTAAGCTCCATGGATCCCGGACTCATTTGAGCATCATTTCATCCATATTCATCGTCCGATATGACTTACCGTTGGAGGACGTAAATTACAAAAAAAAAAAAAAAAAAAAAAAAAAAAAAAAAAAAGTATCTCCATTAAGCCAGATTAACTTTAACGCTTAAGCATTTACGAATTTATGATTACGCAGAAAGCATCGTTTGTGAAGTGTTCTAAAGAATCTGGGATCCAAACTCATCAACACCTTAGTGTAATAGACCAATAAATTATCTGCATAAGTCATTCTGTATCATCTACGTCATATTCAATCTTAAATGAAACATTTGTTACCTTCACATGCTTTTTTTCTGCTCATTAACGTTTCATTTATCTATTTTACTATTGTGGAAACGTAGAGTCAGAATGAAAAATTCAATGCCATAGCCGGGATTTGAACCACGGATCTTCTGGTTTCCGTCCAGCCGCTCTACCATTGAGCTACTATGGCCAACGTGCCAACATGACATTAAATTCTCCAACTGGAAATTAATTTCCATTAATTGACCTAATAGTTGGTTAACTATAAAGCCCGGGCCTTAAAGTACTTACATGTCGTAAGTCGCCATTAAGGTATTTGTCTAATGTGTTTATGAGAACTCCTAAGTGGTTTACCGGGAAAATACGAGTCAGTTGGAGAATTTAATGTCATGTTGGCACTTTGGCCATAGTAGCTCAATGGTAGAGCGGCTGGATGGAAACTAGAAGGTCCGTGGGTCACATCCCGGCTATGGCATTGAATTTTTCAGTTTGACTCTACGTTTCCACAATTTAGCCTACACACGGCCAGTGTGAAAGAACAATTAATTTCCAGTATTTTACTATTGTTACAAAATATTATTTGTCATTCTACTTCTTGCCACTCAAGATAAATTTTAATAGTAATTACACTGAAAATTTTATTGTGGATACAAGAGGGATAGAATAGGCTTAAGCAGTGGTAAACTCTTTAGATTGTGGGCCGCTTGTTGACTTTGAATTTTTTATTTTATTCTTTTGTATCATATCACGAAAAGGAAATTAATAGTGAATCAAGCATTTAAAAAAATTACATGATAAAATTCAGAAATTTTAGTCCAACGATAAAGAATATCTCGTGCCACATCATATGTATTTGACATAAACTGTGCGTGTTAATGAGATCTAAACTTTTGTTCAGTAAGTTTTCTTTCAGTTTTGATTTACCATATATTAAAAATTCATTCAGAATAAAGAGGACTTAAAAGGCTAATAGCAAAAAATTTAATGTATATGTTATTTGTAATATAAATTGATATCTGGATTATTTTTTATTTTGTGAAAATAGAAAACAACAAACAATTCTTTAAAAATCTTCTTGTCGAAACCTTGGAATATATTGAACGTAAATATTAGGTTTGGTATTTAACTTTTATTTTTGAGGTAATGTTGTTTATATCTATAGATACCTCAGATCTTGCGTGATATTGATACTGGCTTTTTCTATTATAAGTAGCTGGTATACTCTTCCCGAAATAAGAAACACACTTGAAGTAAACAAAGCTAAGAGATGTGGCAAATTGTCCACTGATGGCAACACAGAACATTAGAGTAGAATATCACTTTTAAAATGCACGAATGAGTACGTTTATTGATTTCATTGCAAAATGTTACAATTTCGCTTTTATTTGGAAAGAGAACCAATCAGTTTACTAAAACTGAGCAACTGTCGCATATCGATTGCATATCCTGTGACGTGTTACGTGGAGTAATACAAAAGTGTGTTTCTTAGAACGGAAAAGAGTTTAGTTAAATTAAAGAGCAACAAACAAATAAAAAAGAGAGATAAAAAAAAGAAAATTATGTGTTGGTATTTTTAAAAATTTACAATATTAAAACATATGATTTAATAGTAATTAATTTTAATTGAAATCTTCCCCAGAAAAATATTTATAGGTATACATACACCCTTGGTTCGAACTGAATTTCTTATTAGATAGGTTACTCATTTATTGGTGTCAATGCTGGAATGTATGGTGACGTTAAGAAGTACTACTATTAATAGATAACAACAATAATAAAATAATATATTTAGCATAATGAAATAATCTATCTTGTAATTAACAATCATCTACTTTCATTAACTTGCATAGATCATAGTTACACATTATTTCTGATAACCTTTGGCATGTATGCTTCCGCGGAGCGTTTTTCATATGATGCCTGTCTTCGAATTAGTCAAACAAGCCGTATGCAATGCAAGGATAGACATTCTATGTATCATGATGGATGAACATGCTGTCGTCATTCTGAGAGGCAGAGGATTCTCCCATTTATTTGTTGATAATTTAAATGTAATTAACTCTACTATATAATATATTTAATTCATGCGATTATAATAATATACATTTCACAATTATTTTGGAACACATTGAGATGAATTTTAATGTTAAATAAGGAACTGTTTTGCAGTGCAGAGCAATTTATTCCACGACAGTAACGTGATAGTTAAGAGATACGGGGCAATGTTATATAGAACACTTTAGATACAGATATTTTCAGGTTTTATCTTCTGCCATCTTATGCTGCTGCTGTTTAACTTTCCTGTTTACAATATGTAGTAAATCTTCCTGTTTACACGCACGTACACAAGGAACATGCATGCATACTTGCTCCTTTCACAACCATAACAATCTTCAGATACCACCTAGTGCACAAACAACTGCAGAGTGGACATAAAGACTGACAGTTCTGTAAGCAGTTATTGGCAAAAACAGAAGCTTGTAATCTCTGTAAGAACTGTATTCCCAATAAGGCTATTAGTACAAGCCTCACGAACAATGTTTACATTCACAAAGCATCGCGGTTTCCGCATGCCAGTCGTTCCGGAAGTAAGGTCATTCATAACAATGTTACAAATCCATTGTTTTAGTGGCTGCGTTAGCTTGCGTTGGGCGTTTAGCTACGCAGACAAACATTAGTTCGGATTCTTGGAACTCGTTCTTGGAACTAAACATTGGAAAGTGTGGAAAGAAAATGAGAAATACTCGCAGTGTGTTATGAGAAGTGGCAGTTGCTGGAGGATTGCTACTGTATCTCATGTATTTAGGCAAGGAGGAACAGCTTAACCTTCGCTCCAGGTGACATTTCCAAGTAAGTTTTCACCTTTAGACACAGTTTGGGAAATTGATGGACATTGAATGTTAAGTGGGAGCCATACTTATTGTCCGCTCTACTTTGCATTATGACAAAACTTACACACAAATCACATACGGTGCGAATTGAAATATTTTAGAAAGTCAAGCGGAGATTAAATGTAATGGTCTGAGCTTTTTAAAAGAAATATTCCCATTTGACATCAATACATTTTTGCGTTTGATTGATACCAGTCCTTAAAGCAACGATGCTACTCTTCCAGAGTGAATGAATGTCGGATAAATCTAAGCTCTATGGACTCTGAGCAGCATCATTTCACCCATTTCACTTAACGTTGGAGGACGTATAAAAAGCACTTTAGAAATTTTTATAATTTTCCACCGCTTCATCTGATGACCAAAAGTGACGTCACACATTTTATCTTTAATTTTTAGAAACAATAAGATATAAAATGATGCTAGGTCATGAATACACCAGAGTGTGCGGTCCATGGTTCTGACCTTTAGTTGTTAGTTTTACTGTATGCAACAATGCGTTGTCGTGATATAAAATGCTTTTCCTTTCTGAACGTTCTTCACGAACCTTTTCAAAGAGTTTCGGTAAATAGATATCTATGTACTAATCGGCAGAAACGATACATCTATTTTGTAATGCTATAACCGCTATATGGCCAGTTTTAGGAGGGGGAAAGGAAATAAAAACTGAAAAACCAGTTTCTTACCAGCACTGTGAATGCATTCGACATTTGCAGGCTTATGTTCTATTAGAAAGATCCATTGTGTATTCTTTTGGGTAACATAAAAATAAGAATTATCATCATTAACGTATTTCAAACCAAATTTGAAATGCCACCTTGGGCTTTTTCTAGGTTTTCTGCACCAATAAATGCTTTATTTTTGATCGGAATCAGTTTGTGTAATCCACCGACAACTAAGTTTTGTATCCTCTAACTGTTAATGTAAATCGTTAGAAACTATCTGCAAAATATAAATAAATGTATTTATGGTTTATAAAAATGATATTTTAGAGTTTTCAGAGTCGTCATTATACAAATATATAGGTTTCCTTTGGGGTATAACAAAATGCTTCACAAATGCCAACAAGAAGAGAGATGATTTTCCAAACGTGTGGCATTTCACCTCCAGTTTTCGAATACACCTTCTGTTTTTTTTATACTTGTGCCGAATAATTAAGGAAGTATATTTAATTTCAATATGAAGAATTTTAAAATTCCTTCAGGGCAGCACCAGTTTTTTGAAAACACAGTATCATCACCGATGATTTAATGGGTTGACTCATAATTTCTGGCGCTTTTTAACATGACGTTTTTACGTGGAATATAAAAAAATACTATGGGAGGATTTTGGGAGAATTATGTGCTCTACAAAATTATCTATCGAACGGCAGTAAACGTATTGCCAAACTTTTCTATTTTTCACGCGAAACTTTCATTATTTGCACTCCCTAACTAATGGGCCAACCTATTATTTTCGTCAGAAAAACATGTTCCCACGATTCTAATTTCTATTGCGTGTGCAAAGTCATTTCAACATACAATTCATATCTCAGCGTTCACCTGAAATTTCTTTTATGAACATTCTTCAGTGCGTGGTGGCCAGATGACCATAATTTGTGGTTTATGTAGCTTTTGTGTAAATACTCAAGAAGTAAACTTCTATGATCATCCGATTGCTGTTGTAAGGATTCACACAGGCAGTTACTGTGATGACGAACGGATGAACTGAATTGCATAATCACCGTACAATATACTGTTTAACTTACCAGTTAACTAGTCGTGAGTATTTATATATTTTATTTATGTATATGTTCTATGGATGAACGCGTTGAGTGTTCAGAGGAGCCTAAGGTCCAAAGAGCTGTGTGTCACCTTATATTTATCTTTGAAGAAAACCCTGTAAAACCCTTAGCTAGGCAACTCGTTCCAACCAAGATTCCAAATTAGGCCCTTTGGAATTATAAGTAGAATGCACTTTTACTACCCACGATAGACTAATCTTGGATTTGTTTCTGCATTTATGCTGAAACAGTTTCTTATGTCGCTGTAACAATAATTCCAAAGGGTCATCACACCATCACACCAAAAATTAAACACGGCAGTAACACAAATGTGAAAGTTCGTGATTTGTTTATTTATTACTGTGTTTCTTATTCCGAATGTTGCACTGACTAGCAAAAAAGTGTTAGTGACAGCTCTCGCGCACCTGTATTGAATTTAGGGATATTTGTGTGAGGTTGGCATCACAGATGTAATGCTAAACATTTCTGCAAGCGGCCAGTTAGTTTGGAGTGACAGAATTAGATTGTCTCGAGGGACGGGCGCCATTCGGACCATTTTATAATAGCGTGTGTATATTTCAATTCCTGGTGCGAATTGCGTTGCCAAAATGTCATCTGCTTCACGTTCTTTCTAGCCTGTCCTCTAGATGTCATAAACATGAAATTATTCGTTCAAAATTAGATGGTGACTTTATAGATTGGTTTTAAGGCTTGAGATTTCTGTACCTCTGTGAGGTTAAGTGGTAATTAAAAGTGGAATATACATAAAATTGGTATTAAATCCAGTATGTCTTATGAATACAAATCGAAAACAATTCAAAATTGTTTCGAACAAATTGAAATTCTCTCGAGCCCAATAAAGTCTTTTTTTATAGAAAATCCTTCTTTACTTTATGAAAAGAAAGAGGGCTTTGGCAATTTGGTTGAAATGTGAGATATTTAAGACATTATAAAAATATGTATATCTTGAATTCTTTGTAACGTCTTATTTATTCTAGTTGAATTATTTATTACTGTGAAACCGCCAAGAATAAACAAAAGCTTTACTACATACGAGTAAGAAATAGAAATAGAATCCCTTTGGCCCGAGAATGGATCCTAACATAAACATTGCACGTAGCATCATTCTTTGAAGATTCATGATCGCATGGTGGAACTTCCTTTCTTGCCCCTATCTGTTCAGCTGTTTACTGTCAAGGGCTCAAGAAATTGCAGCGTACCTCCCAGCTAGTGTTAAACATGTTGACAGAATATTAAATAAATATATGCTCCTATACTTGTTAAACAAAATGTGTTAATTTAAGGATGGATGAAGGAAAATCAGTGAAAACCTACTTGTTGATTGAAGTCGTCGAATAATAAGACATTCATCTTCAAATCAGAAGCGATGATATTATTTGTGTGATGATATTACTGTCTACAACTTGGTTATAAAGCATTCTGAGACGTACCAGTTGCTTCCGATGTTAATTTAATGACATCATTTAACAGCGAAAGCATATCATTACGTTAAAACAAATTTGTACAGATTCAAAACTATCGTTTCCATCAGTTGTAGTATGTGTTTTGAAACTTTTATGTGTAATTGCACTGCTCTATCTAGTTACACGCACAGCACTGCATTAGCACGACCTTTGCTTTCCTCCAATAAACAGTGTGGAGTACCATGGTTGCATAGCCGTGAAATGTGTGTAGTGTTTAACGCCCGCTTTTACTACATACGGCACCGCAGGCGGTGACACTGATGATACATGAGATGAAGATGGAGCACCGGTGGAATGAGATGGCGGGGGAAACCGGAGGTCCCGGAGAAAACCCGCCCCAGCGTCGGCCGCCTTGGTGAGAGCCAAGCGGTCTAACTACTGAGCCACGGCGCGGCCTTGCATCACCGTGGTAATACAGTTTCATACGTAGTAAGTTACGTATATTTAAGGGATTGCAGAACTGTAAACCCCAAATCCAGCAATTTTCAACCAATTTTGTTGAAATTTTTACCACTTAGTTCTGATGCATAGTGAACACAGAATTCAAAACTTGGTTTTTGTATCTTTAATAGTTTTTCAGTAATTAATTTGTGAAATTCAAAATTTGGGCAAAATTCAAACTGCTCCATGTGATGAACATTTTCAAAATTTTAGTTTTTATATTTCTAAAAATATTCAGATGGTTATGAAGAAAAGATCTATCATATAAATTTCTCATACTGCTTTTAGTTCCAGAGGGAGAGAAAATAAGGTATGGAGCAAAAAAAAAAAAAAAAAAAAAAGCCAAAATATGATTAGATTGGATTAGATTTATTTGCGTTCAGAAGGTTCACTTGTAGACAGAAAAGGCTGTGAACATTGAACATGTCCAGAGGTATAAAGTTTAATAGCATATATGTGTACAAAAGTTAACATAAGACAAGACACATAGTACACAGGCAATATGAACAACAATATGGAAAACAAAGCAGGGATAATTATATATGATTCTAAATGAAACACTTTTTAAACCAGCTTTCACTTGGCTTATGCCAGTACGTCTCAACCTTTTCGCAATGGATACCATTCTTGTTATTTATTAAATACATATACATTAAAAATAAACTTTCAACTTGCATCAAATATTTATAAGTAATGATTTGTCATTGGAATAGTTAAATACTACTTATAGAGCTACAGAAGCATTATCAGGATAATTTGTCATTCAGATAATCTTGTACAGAATAAAAAGATTTTGAGCAAAGGTACTCTCTAACAGATTTTTTAAAAGCACCGAAATTATCAACTTTTTCTTTAAGAACATTAGGAAGTGCGCCAAATATTTTGATAGTTTCATAATACACACCTTTCTGAAAGCAAGAAAGTTTAGCACTGGGATAATGGATATTATACTTTTGTCTTTATATATCAATAGCTCTAAAAATATAATGAATATTAAAAATTCATATGAATGAAATCGTTGTCTGCTTTCTAAGAACGTGTTGAAAATTTTAGAGGGACTGAATCAAAACTGCATCATGTGGAACATTTTGAATGACAAAAAATGTTGAAAAAACTATAACTGAGTAAATCAAATTTTAAAATCCAAAACATTTTCCTTCTACATGCCTTGAAGCAGACTAAGACCCTCCAGATAGGTAAGATGGACCCTCCTGCCTCTTACTTCTCTCTTCTGCAGCAGTTTTCTTCAATTTTATTTTACTTCTGGATGTTTTAGAAGTTACCTTCGCAGAAATTGCTGAATGAAGTAAGCGTAATTGGCCCTTCCCTTGGCTAATTTTTGGAGATGTTGGTGAAATCTCAGTGTCCATTATGTCTGACTGCAGCTTGGGTGAGGCAGAACAACCAAAAATTGAGTTCACTGATGGTTGATGTCACAGCAACCTGAAGTCTCTTCTTTGACACACATATTTCTTTTGGGCATTTACGCCATGTCATGCTATGTATACTTTCATTCGCATTTTGTGTCTTACGCAATGTACATCTTCTTAGGATTTCATCTGATGGCAGTCTTTGGTACATAGGCATTAGTTTTCTTACCACATCAGGCCACAAGTATGTTCTCATTGTTGTATTGTTATGTTTAGGTGTTTCTTCCCAAGTTTCTTCTTTCTTTCTTCATGATCCTATATACAGTCAACAAAAGGCCTGTTGTTTCAAAAAATATTTTACCTACAACCTATATAACAGTTATATGCACGTTTAGATGTATAAAACGCGTTCATAAATGTTAAATGACACACTAAATCTCATTAATTATACATAAAGAGTATGTAGCTTAACGAGAAACACAAGAAGATCACGACCAAGCAAAATATAAACATTACTATTTGCTTTCAATGTTTGCAGCCAGTGTTTTGTTTCCATGGTGCCACATATTGTAAGAAATAACCATCATACCAACACTTAAAATTCCACCAGAAACTTTTACCTCTAAATTTAGTACATGACAGAATTTGTGAATCCAAGGGCCGGCATACACGTGTGCATGGGTGTTCAAATTATCGTGTGAATGTATTTAAATGCCTGAAACTCAAATTTAGTGTCATTATGATACTATAAGGTTCAAAGTATTTTATTAGCTCAAAAACAAAACAAAATTTTTTTTCCCCATATTTTGTTGCCAATTTCGGTGCTGTATTCCCTTAAATGAAAGATTATTAAATTTTTATTATTATTCATCCTTTTTATTGTTTGGAGTACAAAAAGAATGGTGTACTGTGGCGTTTGTTTACACAGCATTCTTTATTGGTATGGATGGAGTCACCCATCCTGTCACATCCAACACATGTCCTGTGTGAAAATGTGAACATAATTAATCTGACGTAAACAACTTTAGCGTTGTCTGAGAAAAATTACGGCTAGAGTTTTATCGCATCAACAAGGCTTGCCTTTTAGACAACAATACTGGGATACTAACATACCCATTTTCGTGAGAGTTAATTTGGATAGTAGATCTATTTATGGCATAATCATGAGCTGATATCTGCTACTGTTCCAGAGAACAGAAAACCCCCCAGATAGTCTGGTCAGAGACTTATAGCATATAACTTCTGTGGCAGGTGTTGGGCATTTGTATGTAAACATTGTGTATTGTGTGAATAAACATGAGGGACGGTAGAAAATGTGTACGTAGCACATTGCATCAGCTTACCTTCTTGTGGTAGTTAGACATTACATATGTATTTTTGCCAGAAAATGGAAAGCACGTGAAATTTACCGCTATGTATGCATTTACGATGTTTGAACGTAGGCTTCAGGAAATTGTTTTGCTATTTTTGTTCCCCCTTTACAATCTCCAGGAGATCACCACCTCGTGGCTTGGGCAATGCACTCCCCTCCCACTTCACCTCCTCTCTTTAGACTTCTGAATCACCACTCGTATTTGTAGACACGTTCATTATAGAACACCACGAAAATAAAATTTATAGAAACTAATTGCCTACACGCTGAGGAATATGACGCTTCTAGCGTCTACGTTTTGACCTCGGACAGTAGTTAATATACTCGTATTTTCATTTGTTCCATTGTTAAAGCTGAATGAAGTATCTACGACTTTTTATAACAAAAAATCGGATGTTCTGATTTCAGAGGCTGTCATAAAATTCAAGATGTCAATTACTTTCTAAGAAGCCATTTTAAATATATGGTCTTTTAATCAAACCTATTAGAGCTACTTTTGAAAACAATAACATGTTCGATAGCTGTTTCATTGGGGGTAGAGGTATTTTCTTAAACATCATCTTACATCTTTGGAAGATGCTGAACTTAAATACCAAAACCAGGACACAGAAATTAGAGATTCACATAGGAAGCTAAATATTTTTTTTTTAATTATTTTATTACACAGTTCACTGTAGGTAAAACGGGGATAGAAGAATAATAGATTTTAGTGACAGTCAAGTCTTTTAATGGCTGATCGCAATGTGATGGCTTACCAAGCGGAATGACTCAGATGGTTTCGTGTGTAGCCCCATTCAGGAGTTCTGGGTTCGCTTCCCGTGACTGCCCTTCCTGACCCATGGGTTTTTCGGATATCTTCCTGGGTCACCAGGTGAATGGTGGGTAGGTGAATTACAACCCCTGAATTTCCTGTCCCTCCATTTCATCCCCATTACCATTTCACATCATATCTCATATGGTAGTCTCTTTCAGGGTAGAAGTGTTGGCGGACGTCTCAGCGCTGCATGGCAGGATGATATACTCCTGGGAAACACTTCCTCCGTCGATGGACGGTCTAAGGTTTTCGGACCAGCCTATTATGCCGCTTCAGGACCACAGTGGGTGGGATACCGGTTGTACTAGCCTGCCGGGGAGTTTCCAACTGGTCTATAGTACTGCCCCCGCCCTCTGCACTGCAGTGACTCCTTGGGTTGGCCTTCCTGTGCCCTCTCGCCTCATACTTCCTCCCGGGAATGCCCCATTTGGGACATAGGTACAATAGATCAAGACTGGTCGACGTGCCGAATTTCCTCCATACGATTCTATGCTATCCTACATATATAAGATTAGGATTTCACTACGAAGGGGATTTGGTACGTAGGCCACCATGCTGGGCCCATTGTGCCTTTGCCCCCAAGTGGGGCACCCCCAGGAGGAAGGATGAGGCGGCCGACCCAAGAAGCCAGGACGCTGCAGATTACAGGGTCCCTACAGTTTACTTAGATAGAGACCTCCCCCGACAACGGACACGCTCCCCTACTGCGGGACAGCGAGCCCAGCAGCCATGCTCCAAAAGTCCCTGACTGGCGGTCCCGAAATATTCCCAGCAGAGGCACGGAGACCGGCAACCGACCTACCAGAGGAGAAAGTAGTTTAAACAAGCCTATCAATATGATGGACCTTCATCTCCTGGCAGAGTCATAACTTCCCTCTCCGCACCAGATGTTCCTCCCAGCAAATTGAAAACCGGGCTTCATCTCCTGGCAGAGACATAACTGCCCTCTCCGCACCAGATGTTCCTCCCAGCAAATTGAAAACCGGGCTTCATCTCCATGCACCGCCGAGAATCCCGCCGACACTTCTACCCTGAAAGAGACCAACGGATGAGAGATGATATGAAATAATAGAGATGAAATGGACGGACAGCATTCGCCTGTCGACCCGTGAAAACCCTCGAAAAAACCCATCGGTCAGGTAGGTCGGCCACGGGAATCGAACCCGCGCCTCCCGAATGCGTCTGAGACATCCCGCTCGGTTACATATACAAGAACGCTATTGGAGAGTATTAACCAATAACAAGGAAGATGCTGAAAACGGTTAGCCTAAAAAAGCGTATTTGACTAATTATGTGATTTAACGAGAATTACAATTTTTAAAGTGAGACTCCATCTCTTAGGGTTTATCAGTTATGCAAATATCATTCAGAAAAAAGAGGACTTCAGAGTCCACATCTGAAAATTCAAGACATACAGTTCATTTTTCATTTAAATATTTTAAAAGTGTAACACTTTTATAAATAGTTGGCATTCGATAGGCTTTCTCATTTCCAGTTTCAGTTCGTTGTGAATTAAAAGCCCCATTGGCTCGTGACTTTCGCTTTCCCTTCTTCATCTTACATTTCGAGGTATTGGATTGCTCCTTCCAGCAATCGGGAATAGCTTTGCTACTTTTCTCTGTCGGACATACCTTCCTATTCTCGCTTTAGTTTCCATTTCCTGGAAAGTCTCTAGACTTTAAAGTATTTCAGCTTAAGTGCAAACCATCAGTCTGAAATTACAACTTCTCCCTCTCATATAAGGGTAGATGACATCACCTTTTCCGGAAATGTTTAATCTAGAAGCTTAAGAGACCCTGCTGCGCTGCACCTGATCACTATGCTCTCTTGACATCCCTTCTTCTCGGAGGTTTAGTAAATAACATAAACATAACTTGAATAGCAGTGCTCAAATCCTCCCCCTTTTTATTTTTAGCTGACACATCATACTTTCTTCTTATTTTTGATGTTAACTCCTTAATAAACTTTCATATTAGACTCTGAAGGATAAAATTGATAAAATGGAAGCTTAATGGTACTGGAATTCCTATAAAAACAAATAAATAAAATCTGCTCATCTTCTGCCCTGGCATCTAGAGGCTATATCAGAACACAAGTGTCCGTAAATTTTGTTTATTTTCTAACCTCTTTATCTATTTCATTTAGATTACATAATCTGTGCAGATATATCCTAACCTATCCTATACATACTCTAACCTATAGCTACTGGAAACCAGTAGCTTTACAAATTTTCTATCACAATACGTATGACACTACAATTCCTACTACAAGTCTAAGTCTAATATTCTATCCGACTATCGATTGTTAGCTTGTTTCGATGTCCAAATCCACTCGACTGGAATTATAGTGTAGCCACTTTCTCTGACGAGGGATTGGTATTCGGTCCATATCTTAAGTCCACATTAGTCAAACTCCTCTATATCTTCCTCCGTTCTGGTCCTGGAACCGGTTCCCATTTTCCATATTGATGTCCAATACTGCCTTCTTCGATTTATCCTATCCGGTGTTAATTGTTGTTCCAATTGATCCCTCACTTCTTGTTGTTCCTCTGCCTGTTCTTGTGTTGTAATTCTGGGTTGTCTGCCTCAATCTTTCCGACCTTCTTGGTGTTGTTCCCATTATAATTGATCCTGATTGCCGTCGCTCTCTCCTTCTTACCTCCCGCTCTTGTCGTTGTTGATTGTATTCTTCCATTACTTTCCCTGATATTATTTCTGCCATTTCTTCCAGTATTTTGTAGTCTTGTACATTCCTGATGATGTTCCATATTTGCTTTCCTTGCAGTGACTTCCTTTGTTGTTTTAAGTCCTCCCCGTATTTTGCGCATTCAAACATGGCGTGTTCAGGCGAATCTGTTCTTTCACATATGTTGCATATATCATCATCCTGACTCCCAATCTTTTTGAAATAGGTTTTATACGGCCCATGTGCAGTAAAATAGTGTATTCCTCCTTTTGTTTGGGTTGTATCTCTTTTAATTTCAATCTTTCTCTGATATTAGGATATAATTCATGCGTTCTTCTTCCTTCTGGTATCCCATCCTACTCCTGTTGCCATTCATCAAGTAGCTTCTATGTGGCGCATGGACTGCCTATTATTTCTTCAACCTTCATGTGGTTTCCCTCCTTAAGCCAGAATCATGCTCCTCGTTGTCTGATTATCAGATCCAAGGGCCATATCGGCATCTCTACCATTAAGGCCATTGTAGGTGTGGTTTTCGTTGCACCAATGCTCTTAATTAGTCCTTGTCGTTGTACTCCTCTTATCCTTTTGACATTCTTCTTCAGACGCATTCTTTGTGCCCATATTCCTGACCCATACGCTGTTATTCCTACCATGAGGCTCATATGGTATATCTTTACCGCTGTTGGTTGGAGTTTGAACGTTCTTGTAGCTAGCGTTGATAACTTCATTATCACATTTCTTGTCTTTTCCTGAATCTTCCTTATATGGTCATCAAAATGTCTTTTTTCATCGAGCTGTGTGCCTAAATACCTTATTACTTTATCTCTCTTTATACTTTTATTTTCTAGTGGAATTCCTATAGCTTAAGGCATTTCGATATACCTGAGGATAAGATAAAAAGCAGAAAAATGTTCTCGTCCGTTGGAATATGGAGCAGCTATGCTACGCCAACACCGTAGTGGGTAATGGTCCTTTCGTAATTTAGGGCGAGGTTATAATCCGTATCCTACTAATGTTAACTTTGTTTAATTCATGAACAATCATCTCAGAAACTATTTCAGGTAACAAACTGAAATTTTGAAAGATGTAGGTAGATAATCTCCTGCGCCGTGGCGTAGTGGGCTAAGGTGCCATGCTTTGGTTCTCTATCCACGGAATGCGGTCCGGGATCGATCCCACCTGCGGATTTTAAGACCCGGGTATAGGACCGGCGCCCACTCAGCATCGTGAGGAATTTGAGGAGCTTACGATAGGTAAGCGGTCCTGGTCACGAAAACCAACATTCCGGCTGGAGTGCCGAGTTCCTGACCACATCTCCCCGTATCGGTTGGATGATCGTCCACCTCTACCTTGTGTATGTGGGCGTGAGGCTGACAGTCGGGTGGGCAGGCATTGGGCCCTCTATGGGCTGTCGCGCCATGGGTTAAGGGTTAATCCCTTCTATGTTCACTGATCTATTTTTATCAATGTTTGTTTACTAAGGACCGTAGGATTCTGTCCTTTGATTAAATTTTTATCAGTAATTTTTTAAATAATCAAGCATCTTATTAACGTCAAGTGAGTGATGAGTGCGAGAAAATGAGTTTTGAGAACCTGTCGACAACTAGGTCATTTCAGCCCTTTTTAACATAAAACATATTTAGCACAGTAATTAAAGGCCGTTTTTGTCAAATTAATTTTTACTTTAGCTATCTGAAAGAGTATCTGAAGAAAACGCGTCATTTATACCCCCCCCCCCCCGAGCTGGAGCATTACTCTCACCGCGGTAAAGATTGCAGGCGTTTCCTGCATGGCGCAGCCCTGGACCAAAGAAAGTACAAGCACTCCTAGGTGCCAGCCACAGCCGCCAACCAATGAACCAGGCCCTCTGAGTTGGGTTTTTCCTAGGGACAACCAGAATCAAACCCGGACCTTTTGAATGCGAGCCTCTCACGTTACCGCAAGCCATCTTGTTCGGTCCCTTTAAAGCATTTATTTAAAATATTTATACTAACCATGAAATAATATATGTATATGCAAATGCTTTTGGAATTTTCAATGTATAAAACTGTATAAAGAATTAAATATGCCATTTTTAACAATTTTTTGCCATATGCCTCTTCTAGGTGACCATGCTATCCCACTTTAGTTGTTTACAAAAACCGTCACTCTGGTTAGGTTCATATTGGAATTAAATCTCACAACATATGTGGATCACTAGGACGCAGTTGAAAAGGAAACGAGAAGAGTGAAAGAGACCAGTTTGAAAGGGAATCTGGAACGGGATCAGTCTGGTAGTAAAGGATGTTGACCATGATTTCTTTATTTATTCTTTCGCAGACATTAATTTGGTCGTTATTTCTTTACAGCGCTCTCCACCCGCTATAGGCTAGACATAGCGGTGATTTCGGAAACTACGCGCTATATCAGAGTTATTTTAGCTTCTGTTGTTTTGTGATGTACAAACTCGTGATTTTTACGTTCTTTGCACAGTTTGTTGCGTCATTCCTTTCTTACAGTCGCAGTATTCTACCCTGGCCTAAAGGCGGATATTATTTCGTTGCACACACAGCTTTCTACACTCATCCTTTCAGTTGTCCTCTTTGCGAACCATCCCAATGTGCTTTTCTGTTTCTCCATTCCTCCCAGTGCTTCTCTTAGTAAGGAATATGTTGTACACAATTTATTTTCTTTCCATTGTTCTTACTTAGCACACCTTTTACTTTATCTACCACTACCGTATAGGTAGAAAATACATTGTTTCCACCCAACAATTCAATATCTAACTTACATTGGAAACACATTGTTTGAAATCTCCTGAATTAAAACAAAAGTTCCATGCGTATGTGCATGCGACTATGAAGTTACTTTTCGCATCTCCCTATCCTAAATTATCCTTTACGTTTTAAATATCGTTACTTTTACTATCTCATACATTTCTCTAATACCTTTAATTAAAATTACGACATGTTTAAAATATTTACACGACAAATAAAATGTGTGACTGAATTTTCTGGGAATAACCAGCAACTGAATAAATTTGAATAATCTAAGATATCAAAAATGTCTCGCGACACACAAAAAATGTCAATATCGTTATAGCACATAGTTCATGCCAATAGCGTTAAACATTTCCGAGATCTGCTATTGGTGTACTGTTCAAATAATGATGCTTTTTAAACTTTCTCTGTAACACACCTAGGATTGGATTACTACGGAGGGAAATGAAATGTGTAGTGTTTAACGTCCGCTTTTGCCGCATACGGCACCGCAGGTGGTGACACTGATGATATATGAGATGAGGACAGAGCTTCGGTGGAATAAGATGGTGGGGGAAACCGGACATCCCGGAGAAAACACACCCCAGCGCCATGCTGTTCACCACAAATATCCATTTGCAGTCGCCTGTGATCGAACCTGGGCCGCTACTACGTAGGGGATTCGACATCTAAACCTGTGGTTTATTGTACCATGATCCGAGAGGAGACAGAGGGTGGTTGTCTTAAGGAGTCACAACAATGTAGAGGGCAGGGTGCATACTACGAGACATGTTTTTTAAGTCAGTACAGTTTTGGAATTAAAAAAAGACGTGCATAGATATCGCAATAATTCTATTTTTACATGAAATCCTGTACCTCAATCTACTTTTCTACATAATTTCCGTGAATAATGAGGCACTTGTCATAACGTGGCACCAGTTTTTGAATACCCTCCTCATAAAATTCTGCCGCCTGACGTGTTAACCACTGTATCACAACTGTTTTGACTTCGTTATCGTCTTGAAGACGCTGACCGCCCAGATGTTTCTTCAAGTGCAGGAACAAATGGTAGTCGCTGGGCACCAGATCAGGGCTGTATGGAGGATGATCTAGAGTTTCCCATTGAAAAGATTTTATGAGATCTTTGGTCCGATTAGCCACATGTGGACAGGCATTGTCATGCAGCAAAACGATACCCCTAATCATCTTGCCACGTCTTTTGTTCTGGATTGCACGGCGCAGATTATTCAATGCCTCACAATAAGACGCTGCATTGATTGTCTCATTACGAGGCAGAAACTCCACTAGCAATACTCATTTTCTGTCCCAAAAAACTTCCCGTAGGGGAGGGGATCCGTCCCCTTCAGCTGCCAAGGTGCGGGCGCTGCGGACCCCTAGCACTCGTGGTACCTCTGACGTTACTAGAGGAACCTCGGACCGAACATCTGAGCCCCTCCTTCGGGAGTTGTTCGGATTGGAATGGACTCGAGGGGGCAGCGTGTTCCCGATACCCGTGGGGATCGGGTACGTCTTCGGACGGGGTTGAGGGAAGCCATTAATTCTCCCGGGTACTAGCCTGCAAAGCTAGTAGAAGGTGTGCTAGATCACCAGGCGGCCCCACCGAGGTTCTTGGTAGTCTTCACCTTTGATGTTGGCGCGCGTAAGTGGCGTATCCACTTCCATCCCGTCTTGAGTCCATAGGACCAGATGGGGGGGGGGCTTGTTAGGTAACAAGGTCTTGCCCTATGGAAAGCCCCACGGAGGACGCCGAGCGCCCTTTGGGACAGCTCGGATAACTCCCTGGTTGTAAGAGGCCCGGGTCCAGTTCCTACGGGTTCAGGACTAATGGGAGTAGAACCTCTGGGCTCAACTCAACTGTCCCAAAAAACTGTGCACACGATTTTCCGGGCAAAAATTGTTTGCTTAAACTTCACTTTTGTGGGTGATGATGAATGTCGCCATTCAATGGATTGTTATTTCGATTCTGGTGTGACGTAGGCCACCCATGTTTCGTCACCAGTAACAATTTGGTCTGAAAAATCTTCTCCTTCATTGTGGTACCGCTCAAGGAAAGTCAATGCACTACCTAAACGTTGGGTTTTGTGAAAATCCGTCAACATTTTCGGAACCCAACGTGAACACAATTTCCGGTACTTCAATTTCTCGGTCACAATACGATACAAAACGCTACGAAAATATTGAGGAAAATAGTCGCACAATGATGAAATTGTAAAGCGTCTGTTTTCTCTCACCTTTTCGTCCACCTTCTGCACCAAATCTCCAGTAACGACCAAAGGACGCCCACTCCGTTCTTCATCATGCACATTTGTGTGGCCATCTTTAAATGCTCTCACCCATTTCCTTACCATTCCATCACTCATAATGTTTTGTCCGTAAACTTCACAAATCTCACGATGAATATCGATCGGTTTTACGCCTTTAGCACTAAGAAATCTTATAACAGCCCGTACTTCACAATCGGTGGGACTCAGGATTGTCGGAGGCATCTTACACATTCAGTCACCAAAGTATACAATGAAGAATCAGACTGTAATGGCGTTAGTGCGTAGACCAGAGATGTAAGTAACCAGCGCGCATGCGCGGAACGCCGACCGTAGCGCTGCGGCGGCGGAATCGCAAAACGGTACTGACTTAAAAACATACCTCATATTTACCATTTGGAAACCTCCCCGGCAGGTTAGAAAAACCGGCATCTCCCGCCGTGGTTCGGAAACGGCCCACTAAACCCCGGTTGCATAAAAGATAATCTAAGTTTAAGCATATGGAAATGATCTTCAGTCAAGCTGAACTTAGAATTTTGGTTGTATAAACATTGATCTAAGTTCATGGCCTCTTGATCTAAGATCGAACCTAACTTGTGAATTTTCTCCAGTTAACTTGATTGAACTTAGATCAGCATAACTGCAGAATTTGCACAATAGTTTCTGAGAAGAAATAAGTAGTGCAGCTTTAAATAAATAGTAAATAAAGCAATTTTTGTGATTACCTGTATAAATAATTAGCCTCTTTATTTCACAAATGTATGTTAAAGATGCATTGTGTTCATAACCTATACATTTTTATTATTCCCAGGATTCAGATTACTCTGATTTCTCTGATGATTAGAATTTTCAATTTGAAAGGTCTCCTCGTGTTTTTCAACATAGAGGAACTCAGAACTAAATGACAGAAAATTCAAAATGAGATTTCGACTATCAAAGTATGCAGTTGAAGAACTGGAGCATAGGCTACATGCACAGTTAAGAACACAAACCCCGAGGAATTATGCACTCAATCCAATATTTATGTTCCTGCTCACATTACGGTTCTATGCAACTGGTGATTGGGGATATATTTAATATAAATAAAGGGACTGCGTTTAGAACAATACACAAAGTTACAAGGAAAAGTGCAGCTTTAAGACCTCATTTCATTAGGATGCCTATGGAAAAGGGTTAAATAAGAGGTGTTATGCGATATTTGAAGTTAGCGGAACGCAACTTCTCTTTTACTTGAACTTACATTTTTATACACAAATATAATAATTTCTTTTTTATATATAATTTTTATTGATCGATCAGCAGTACAATACTTTACAGATCAGAGTGAAAAGAAGGTAACAGTACAATAAGAACAATAACACTCAGGGGTAGGCTAACAGGCCGCCCCCTAACTACATTAAGTTAGAACTCCAATAATACTCTCTGAGAAATTATGTCAATTTTGAAGATGTAAGACAAACATCAAGCACTAGAATCGCTCGAATCAGATGTATCACTTAGAAGCAGGTCCTGTGGTAGTCTCCTCTTCAAGCGTGAGGGCTGGCGCGTGCGGACGCCGATGTTATAATGCACAGCTCCTGGAACTTCTTGCAGCGTGGAAAAGAAACGACGAGCGGTCCTGCGAATGTAGTCGTGAAGAGGTAACAGTCCTAGTTCGTGATGGAGCTGCTGATTACGGATGAACCATGGAGCGTTGGTAGCGATGCGCATGAAGCGATTCTGTATGACCTGAAGACGACGCAGATGACATGTGTATGCGGCCCCCCACACTTGGCAGGCATATGTAATAAGCGGACGAACGAGTGATTTGTAGAGTAACAATGAAGACTGTAGGCCGAGGCTGGAACGGCGATGCAACAGAGGTGAGAGTTTTGAAAGTCGCCCGGAGGCCAGTGATATACAAATATAATAATTTGAAACTTAAAACTTCACTTATCTTCCATTTGCCAGCTCAGAGGATTGTAAACAGGCGAAAATGAAAAAGATGTACACTGGGTATATAATGGAAATAAAGTAAGCGAAATGATTAAATTTTGATAAATACTGTTTCAATATGGAGTAAATGGAGTAAATTCTTATACTGTTTATTTAAAATAACATTATTTCTAGGATAAATAACCATACAGCGAAAGATTTATTTAGTTTTTGTTATGTCTACATTGGCTACTCTGTGCACTTGAATCAGAGTCGAATAGTTCCGATAATTCTCGAATCCTTTCGATACAACACGAAAGTTGCAACATTTTTGGAAATGTAATGCATTTGTTTTTGTGATCTCAGATCAGTATTGAACGACGTTCATCTGATCTAATATTAGCATTTTATAACCCACGCGGGTTCGCAAACTTAGTTCAATTTTGAACTTCGATTATAAATGAACTGCAGTTAGCGATTTTTATGCAACCGGCTCTAATTCGGTCCGTAGACAAAAACCGTCCTACGAAGGAGGAAGTGTTTACCAGGAGCATATCATCCTGCCATGCAGCACCGAGACACTGGCTGACACATCTGCCACATAAGAGACCACCAAGTGAGAGATGGTGTGAAATGATAATGGAGACGAAATGGAGCGACAGGAAATTCAGGGAATGTAATTATTCTACCCAGCATTCACCTAGCGATCCGGGAAGATCCCCGAAAAAAACCATTGGCCAGGTAGATAGGCCACGGATTGAACCCGGATCTCCCGAATGAGGGCCATAGACGAAACCACCTGAGCCGTTCCCGCCTTGTAACACACTTATAGTAAGTAAAGAAAATACTGCATTACCGGAAAATTCAATGTCAGTCTGGGTCGCACAGTCAATTTGACTCTGGCCTACTAATCCTGAGATCGCGGGTTCAAATCCGGTACAGACCAATGGTGTTTAAGGATAATTAAAAGTGACAACACCATACCAGTATTTGATATTTATTTGTACAGTATACATTACAAATTCAGTACATAAAATTTAACATAGAACATGCTGTATTATACCTTCTGTACAAATACATGAAACTGACATTAAGATTTACTTGCTGACTCAGGTCCCCTGGCTATAAGTCTTTGGTTTTCCTGACCAGATTGGTGACATTTCTTCTTTTATCCTAATCCACTTCTCTCTTATCCTATATAAGAAATCTCCTCTACATCTATTTTTCTTTTCTCCCATCCCCGTTAGCATGCGTACTGCCAATATCTCTTTACTTACACTTTCCCATTTCTTATCCCATATTTTTCTTCTGTAATTTGTTAGCTCCTTACATTCTATCAGCTAATAAACAGTGCTGTCTTCATCTCCCCAAAATTCACATATTCCTACCTCATTACTTCTCATCCCTTTTAAGTATAATATTCCTACCCTCATCCATGCTATGCCTTCTCTTACAGTTTTGTCACATTGATCTATATATTTTTCCCTACCCCATTCTGTCTTTAATTACTTATAAAATTTCAAAGATTTCTTTTCTTCTATACTTTCCCATATCTCTTGCCTATCTATGTCTTGTGATCTAGTTCTCACTTCCTTCCAAAAACCGCTATAATTTGTCTCCTCTGCTCTCCATAGATCTCCCATGCCTATGTTTAATATCATTCTTCCCAATTCCGACCAACAACTATTTGTATTGTTAATGCTTTTCTGTTGCTTCATGCACAGATTCAATAATTCCCCTTTCTGCCCTTTAATACACTTATACCAGAATTCCAATATTCTCTCTATTATTATTCCCCAAAAAGAACGCCTGTGGGACGAAATGCCACCATACCTACCGACGACACTGATATGACCTTGGTAATTGATAGCGCTGTAAATGTTTTCAAAAATTCGATAATGCGATTTCAACTAATATATGAGACTCCATTAATAAAAAACAGAATTTTTCGAAATGTTCGATTTTCTCAAATATATCTGTAACTATTTGGACTAAGATATCTATATTATAGATACTTAAACGAGAAGTGAGATTATATCTTAAATTTTTGGAAATAGTATCTGAAGTCCTTGTCGCTTTGAAGGAATTTTGTGTAATTGGTGCACTTCAATCACAGACCTAAGGGTACTGCACAAGAAATATAGGTCTGTTTACTATAGCATATATTTTATTTCAAATATTATTTTATTTTGTTCTTAAGCCATTTTCGAAATATTTCTTATTAATGGTTTGAATTAATCAATACTTGTTATTCTGTTAATTTGCCAACTTTTAGTTTTCTCTGGTAAATTGCACGGAAAGAGTGTGAAATTCTAAGACTAACATCTACCGAGCGGGATACCTCATGTGGTTTCGTCTGTAGCCCGGATAACCCGGGTTCGATTCCCGTGGCCGACCTACCTGACCCACTGTTTTGTCAGGGATTTTCCCGGGTCGCTAGGTGAATGTTTTTGTTGTTGTTGTAATTTGCGTCCTCCAACGTTAAATCATATCGGACGATGAATGGAACGGGTGAAATGATGCTCAAATGAGCCCAGGGTCCATAGAGCTTAGAGTTACCCGACATTCGTCTTTCAGGATAAGGGAAAACCCCGGAAAATCCTTATCCAGGTAACTCACCCTGACCGAGATTCGAACTCGGGACCCCTTGAACGTGAGACAGACATGCTAGCACCACACTAACGAGGCGGGCGAATGCTGGTTAGGTTAATTAAATCCCCCGAATTTCTTGTCCCTCCATTTCATCTCCATTATAATTTCACACCATCTGTCATCTGGTGGTGTCTTTCGAGTAGAAGTGCCGGCGGTTGTCTCGGCGGTGCTGGTCTTAAAACAGTGCTTCCACAGACAGAGAGAGAAGGCATCAATACTAGAAGCCACTATCTTATTTGATGACGCTTTTTTTAACAATCCTCTATCCCCCTCCCAAAACGGGATCTCAAGCTAGGTATTTGGAAGTTCACTCTAAGTCTTTTGATTAGCACTTTGCTTACCAAACTAATAAAGTATGTCTTCTTTTCCAGGATATTCTGGTGTGCAACTGAGAAGTGTTCAAGATGATACAAGTTGACGAATCGGATCCTATCGGAGGTATGTTACGCATATAAGAGTGTCAATAGTGCTAAAATACAATTTACTTTAAGCTTAAAACGTAAAACTGCCAATTGCAAATATATCTAATAATAGATTCTTATTTCTAATTTATACTTTGGTAGATAGAGTCAACATGAAAAATTCAATGCCATAGCCGGGATTTGAACCACGGATCTCCTGATTTCCGTCCAGTCGTTCTAACCCATTGAGCTACCATGGCCAACGTACCGTCCTGACATTAAATTCTCCATTTGACTCTATGTTTCCCCGGTATACCACTAGGAGCTCTCGCGTCCGAGATACTCCGTTTGTGACGACTTACTATCGTAAGTACCTGAGTCCAAGGCTTCATCATTTAATTCTTATTATTTTTTAAATTAATGGAAATTAATAATTTCTTCATACTAGCCGTATATAGGTTAAGGCTTTTGATATAGAGTCAACATGAAAAATTCAATGCCATGGCCGGTATTTGTACCATGGATCTCCTGGTTTCCGTCCAGTCGCTCTAACCCATTGAGCTACCAACATTCCGTCCTGACATTAAATTCTCCATTTGACTCATATATTTCTCCTGTAGACCATTAGGGGCTCTCGCATTCGACAGGCCGCGCCGTGGCTCAGTAGTTAGACCGCTTGGCTCTCACCAAGGCGGCCGGGCCCAGGTGACCGCAAAGTGAGATTTTTGGTGGACAACACGGCGTTGGGGCGGGTTTTCTCCGGGATCTCCGGTTTCCCCCGCCATCTCATTCCACCGGTGCTCCATCTTCATCTCATGTATCATCAGTGTCATCGCCTGCGGTGTCGTATGTAGTAAAAGCGGGCGTTAAACACTACACATTTCATTTCGCATTCGACATACACCGTTTGTGGCGACTTACTATCGTAAGTACCTGAGTACCACGCTTCATCATTTAACTATTATTATTTTAGTTAATTGTTGGAAATTAATCATTTCTTAATACTAGCCGTATATAGGCTAAGGTTTTTGATAGATCCGTGGTTCAAATCGCGGCCATGGCATTGAATTTTTCATGTTGACTCTATCTATCAAAATCCTTAGCCTATATACGGCTGCTATGAAGAAATGATTAATTTCCATCAATTAAGTAAAATAATAAGAGTTAAATGATGAAGCCTGGGACTCAGGTATTTACGATAGTAAGTCGCCACAAACGGTGTATCTCGGATGCGAGAACCCCTAGTGTTCTACCGGGAAAATATACGGGTCAAATGGAGAATTTAACGTCATGACGGCACGTTGGCCATGGTAGCTCAATGGGTTAGAGCGACTGTACGGAAACCAGGAGATCCGTGGTTTAAATCCCGGCCATGGCATTGAATTTTTCATGTTGACTATCAAAATCCTTAGCCTATATACGGCTAGTGTGAAGAAATGATTAATTTCCATCAATTAACTAAATTAATTAACTGCATTAAAAGTTAATCTTGAGAAGAACAAAAGTATGTATAAGTGAAGATAGAGTCAGAAATGAAAATATAAGAAATGAATTACAAGTGGAAGCTATCACCTCAAGAATGGATAGGTACAGAAGAAGATGGTTTGAACATGTTGGAAGAATGGATGATACAAGACTGCCAAAAGTAGTTTTCCAATATAGTCCTAAAGGAAAGAGGGACGTAGGGAGGCCGAGGAAAAGATGGAAGGACACACTGTGAAGAAGGAACAGGCTAGAGCCTAATCCATGAAGTGAAGAAGAAGAAGAAGAAGAAGAAGAAGAAGAAGAAGAAGAAGAAGAAGAAGAAGAAGAAGAAGAAGAACTAAATTTATACTTTGGTGCTTATACTAGACCTATCCGCCTTGCAAAGAATGACTACGAACTGATGTATCACTTTCTTAGAGTCTCATTTTGTGGACACCTTTGAGTTAAATATATAAAATTAATTATTTTATAAATGAGATAAAACCTTTTATATATGACCGATCGCGTTCTACTATTAAGTTTATTAACCTCTTTGCGTCTATGCGTCACAAACTTATACAGAATACTTGGTATACCAAAGGAGATCTTCGGTGGCACTAACATTAAATAAAAACACAATTTTTAATTGTTTCAATTTATTTGAAAATTACCTGAAAGATATAGTGCACATTATCTTTTATTTTCCTTTCATATTTCTGTTTCAAGCTACACTTCCATTTGGACTTGAATATTATCTGTGAAGTTTTGGATTAGGATTTCCTCTTTTTTTTGTAATTTATGTTCTCCAACGTTAAGTCATATCGGACGATGAATGAAATGATGCTCAATGCGTCCGGGGTCCATGGAGCTCAGAGTTACCCGGCATTCGTCTTTCAGGATAAGGGAAAACCCCGGAAAAACCTTATCCAGATAACTCACGATGACCGAGATTCAAACTCGGGTCCTCTTGAACGTGATGCAGACATGCTACCATCTACGCTACTGAGGCGGGCACGGGTTTCCATCATAATGATTAATGTATGAAGGTCAAAATAGTTAAAAATACGTAAATTCTTCTTTACTCTATGAGAAAGCAGTAACTTTTAACATCTGCATAATGAAATGGCAGCGAAGAAAAGTAAAGCATCTGGCAGAAATCTTGGCTACAACATTTAGCATAGTTCATACATTCTGTACGAGTGACGCTTAGTTTTCTCAATGAATGGCAGAAACGTGGTTCTGCGAAGTGTTATTTCGTTGATGAAACAGGAACCATCTTACAAACACTTCATTGTTCGAGTTCCAAAGGCGTCAGTCACTGTTATTTATAACAAACATCCTGCCTTCAACTGTCGTAATAGCATTTGGCTTGTACTAGCTATTGTTTACATACGCGGGATGAAGGACTCCAGAGCTTCTGATAAGTAAAGAACTTCGGGGTAGTTGTGCTGCTACCGTAAGTGACTTAAAAATCTCATATCGTTGCTTCGACGCTCAGTTTACTGTACTGTAATGACATATTTCATATTGAAAAAATTGAACGTAACTGCTAAGGGACAGGGGCCGATCTGGCTTTTAATTGTCCCGGGCAAGAATGGCGTTTGGCAGCCCCTTACTCTGTCATTCTCCCTCATACTGAAAACGGTACATTTTTCCAATAAAATTATTTTCCTAGTTAATTTTCAATGTTGCCGGCTCTCGTAGAGTGTAGGATCAACGTGCACAGGGTCGAGGGTCCCGTCTCCAGCATAAAAGAAGCAAAAACAGTGAAGCGGAGAAACAAGGACAATGTAAAAATGTTAAAAAGTGTTTTAAACTGATTAAAACGTATGTTTCATTTTTTTATCCCACGATTTCAACAGTTACACAATACCATCAAATATTCGAACAAAGAAAGACACCAATTTTCATTTAAAATTATACTGAGTCTAAAAACCGTTCGTTATACATAACAAGGCAGAACAGGTCCTTAAAGGAAGAATGACATCAGAAGAATAAAATGGCTCAAATATATTGTGACGATAATATTTTATAGATTTATAAAAGGAATAAACATGCAAAAAAAAAATCAAGTATTCAGAAGATGAAGGAATAAAATCGGAACACGCGGCTTCCTGTAAGGGTACTTGCAAGTCAAGCTTAGTTGTCATGCACAGGTCGTCTTGAATCAGTCGCTTGGTCGGCAGATGTTTAATATTTAGTCCCAGAATTTGGCTTAAGCGGGGACAGTCTCGCCCGTGCTAGACGAATCTGCGATACTTATCTATTTTAAATGCCACGTCTTCTGTTTGCGAGGATGGAATCCAGAACGTCGGCAACCTCAGCAGCTGAGCTTTACTGAACAATCCTTGTTTGTTTTATTATTATGTAGATTAGTAAGTGTATTTGTATAATGAATAAACCCTCTTTATGCCAGAACTACATGTCACCGTTTTAAGATAAGATCATCATTCCCCTCAGCCTACCTTTTAAGAAAAAGCATCCTTTCTGAGCTACCGCCTTGGGGTTCCCCACAGGGCGGAAACCCCTAATGATGTTCAATGGTCTAAATTGAATACAAGGTCACAATATGCAAAGCCAGTTTTTCTCAAGGACATTTTTTGAATTAGGCTTTCATCCCTGCAATAGCAAATGTTGTGTACACAATGTGTTCAATAAAACTTTCCAAAAAAAAAAAAGGCGAACAAAACAAATGTTGAATGTGATTCATCCAGTTTTTGCAGTACTGAAGATCCCTAGGCATTTCTATATCTGGCACCTTCAGATGAGATATTGTTTTAGAGAAATCTTCCAAACGTTCCCTAATGAATACAAAAAACTCTAGTAATCATTCTGAAATAAGAGATTTTACCACAGTCGTGCACTACGACTTCAGAATGAAATGTGTTAAATCTATAATTACAAAGCAGCAACAAGGATGTCGGCAATGACCTTTGCTACGCAATTTGTACTACCTCAACCTATGGACCAGACCATCAGCTCTACTCTGCGCGTTCCCAACTTCAGCCTGCTGCCTCCGAGAATCAAAACTGAGGCCTGCTTCTCACTCATTGTTCTTTAAATTTTAACCCTCCGTCAGGCGCGTGCCTTGGCAGAACACCGCTGGTTGCGTGGGCTTAGGAGGCCCGCGCTATATTTATGAGCATATATGCCTGTATTTTTTCTTTTTTTTCACTTTTCTTTTTCTCCCAAGTTTCGACGTTATTTTTATTAAATATACATTACTTTTATTAATATAATCATACTAAATAATAAGCTAAAATATAATACGAATAGAGTGTACATTATAATTTGCATTACAATATATGGAAAGGAAATAACATGTTTTAAAATACATCTTGTCATTGGAAATGTTCAGTTACTCGAAGTCATCAACTTCTCTGTTTCCCCTGACTAAGCAGTTATCGCAAATAATTTTGACTTTTTCCCAAACAGAAAGAAGCGTTGCATTTCCTCCATGCATATTTAATTTTGCTGTTATTTTTATCTTTACTGCAGGGTTCACATCGTTTCCTTTTCAGTGCATTCGGCAACTCATCTGCTGTGGGTTGTTCAGGTTTATATTTCTTTCGGTGCTCTTTCAGATCATTGAGTAGCTTTGATGCTATTGTTCATCTTTGCAGCTGTTGAGACAGTAAAGTTAAGGGCAGTACTTTCAAATATTCCTGTCTTGTGGAATATTTGTTTTGGTTTCCAAGAAAGATAACCCTGGAATTAATACCTGCAATATTCAACATGTGGTAAAAGATTACCATTGGTCATTCATGTTGTTCTGGCTACATTGTACGTAGAACACTGTTTATCTATTACATCAACTCCAGATTCAGTATCATTGTAATGCATGATTATTTCAGGCTTTCTCTCGACACCTTCTGACAGTTGACCCGATGAAACATATAGACTTGAGATCAAAACTACTGTTTCTCAATCTAATGATCTTGTTTCCACTTTATCTTGAGAATCAGAATCATCTGATACCTGCAAATTGTCATCCAAAGATAAGGCATCGCCATCGCAAAGTAGACGATGTACTTCTTCCAAATCCTTGGGATTCTGTGGATCATACTTTTTTGTGATATTCATGACGAAGAACTAATAACACCTTACACTGGCAATGCAACATTCCACAACTTACTAACGAAGAAAAGCATGTCATCAACATGTAACGGCAGTAGGTGCAAGGGGCCCGCTAGACCCATACGACACGTAACTGCTGATTCGTCATTCTTGTATCTACAATATTAAAGAGAAAAATTTGTCGCCGCAGCAAACATTCGAGTTAGGTGTGATGTTAGATGTTCTATTACGTGTTTCAAATGGGACGAGTTCTGGAGTCCAGCTAATCAGATGCCGTATCATACTCAGCGTTGCCAGCTTGTTACCCCACTCCTTTTATATTTCCCTCCCTCTCGCACACTCATACAACATGTAGGTCTGCTTGGCGCAAACGTAAGGGTAAGCAAATTATATTTTACAAACTTTTACAATGATGCAGTTACCAAAATCAAAATTGAAAAAAGCATTTTCGCAAATTATGTATATTTTTAAATACTATAATTATAGTTTATGAATTATCTGTTTTTCTATTCCAATGGAACTGCCAGTGGCTCATCCATATCGATTTTTTTTTTTTTTTTTTTGTAATTTACGTCCTCCAACGTTAAGTCATTTCGGACGGTATCCATATCGATGTCAATGTCACTTCCGTTAAGAGACAATTCGTCATTGTCACTGTCTTCATCGTCTGAATCTTGCAAATTTATGATTACAGGTTCCAAAATCTCGTCACGCGCTATTTTTGCTTAAAATCGTCTTCTTGAAGGTTTTCTGCGTGCCTTACGCAGATTTCCCAGTCCTGTTGTGTTACCTTGTCAATTTCTTCGTGAACAAGTCGTTTAACGTCCGTCAATTTAAAAGTATTATTTCTATTTGCAACCTCCCTTTTTATTTGAGCCCACACCAACTGAATTGGATTATATTGGCAGTGGTAAGGTGGGAGGCGTATTACCTCGTGTCCCATTTCAATTGCAAGTTGATCCAGCTGATACACTTTTTTCGTGTTTTTAAACGGAAGTACTCTTTGCAATAATTTATTTTTAGTTTCCGTTTCCAAAATTTCTTTTGAAGAACGTGTACACTTTAAAAATAATACTTCGAGCCTGACTTCGCAATATGTGGCTTTTTGACTCACCACTAAATTCACCGCAAGTAGCAATTGCACTATTTAACTTACTCTACTGTTGTGTAAAGAACAACTGAATGATATTAATCTGAACTCTCCAGAGTAAATAAACACTTCTTATCTAGCATTCATTCATAAACATAAGCATACAGCATTCCACAGGTTAACAGGAAATGAAGTGTTTGCTCTTTCTCGAATTTAGCACCCTGACTTATTCACAGTAATTATTTTATCACGTCATGTCAGTAGTTTAAATTTCAGTTATGAGTAATTAAAAGTATATACATATACTTCAACCATTTTGAACTCTCTGGAGTAAATAGAGATTACGAACCATTCATAAACAAAGATATAATGTGACCAGACACGTTCTGCCAGGGCAGTAGGAAATTTATTGTTTCCTCTCGCTCGAATTGGCTTATTCAAAGTAATTCTTTTATCACGTCATGTCAAACATTTACGTTTCAGTTCTGAGTAATTACAAATATACGTACACGCATACATGCCAACGAATAATGATGTTCATACAGTGTTTACGTCGCGATTTATTGTTATAATACAAGTAATAATGTTTTATTTATTTGTATTAGAAAAACTATTTGAGCTAAAAATATGGGGTTTTCATGGTTATGTTAGATGCATTAATCTCTACCTTCCAAATGAATCAGTTTTGGTAAAATCTAAATTTTCTCTTAGCGCGAATAGTATTTCATACAGATTGATTAGGTTGGCGCTCGTCACACACCACTTAGCGGGAATGCAGTACGACAACACCGCAGGACTCCGATTGGTTGCCCACCTAGTAGCGCTCAGGGACAAACACCTTCCCATTTGAAACAGATAATAGTCAGGCAATTACGTAGGTGCGTTCGTTCAGAAACTACAGCATTTATATAAAGCTAGGGGCCTTCCAGGCCCCCCGTGACTAACGGAGGGTTCAATATCTTAAATTTAAGACAGGCCAAGTATGCAGTTGAACATGGCAGTGAAGTATTTCGCCTCTCTTATATCACTCAGTATTTGTTTTTATTTTAGTTACAATGGTTTCTAGAAAATTCGTTTTGAATACTGTGTGACGGCAGCCCTTTCTTGTGACGGCTAAAGTGTTCTTATATCGAGGGATGGTAGAAAGACAAGTCAATAGTGTTTAAAAGTTTCGCACTTCTTGGATCAACAAAGTTAAGGCTTTCATCCGATCCTCGAGAGGACTGCCTTGCTTGGGTAAATGCACGATAACGTCAATAGGGCATCTAAAACTAACTTCCAATGACTTTATTCTTGTGATATTTGTTCCTTAGCTCTTTATCAATTCCTCTTTTATTTAATGCCATTTATACTATCGCACATTCTATCTTAAGCTCTGGATTCTATGCTATGGCATGGGGTTCTGCAAACTAACAACTGAGCATCACTATCCATACTTCAGTGATATTGTGATACGTTTGTTGCTATGCTCTTTTATTCTCATTCGTTCTGGTTTAATTTTGTTTTACTTTAGCGTTTAACCAACCCAATCAGCAACTATAAATATAAAATGGCTGAAGTATGCGCTGACGACCTTGTAGTTGAGCGCCCTTAAACCCCAATATTTCTCTCTCTCTCTCTCTCTCTCTCTCTCTCTCTCTCTCTCTCTCTCTCTCTCTCTCTCTCTCTCTCTCTGGCTGAAGTACTCCAGAACCACAAGCATCAACATAGTCCTCTAATGGTCTTTTGCTTCAAGTGTTGACTAAGGAAAAGCAATTGCAGAAACTAAAACACAAGGCCTTTTATGATATAATTTAAAGCATTACTGCATCAAAGACATTACAGAAAATAACGAAAGTTAAATATAAAGTGTACGAATATAACTGCTTTCGAACACACACATACACACAGAGAGATATTTAATGATTTTATATATTTTGGAATATTTTCATCCAACCTGATCCACCCTCATTCTTAGCCATGTGGGAAAGACACTTCTTGGAAAATTTGTCAAAAAAAAAAAAAAAAAAAAAAAACAGTTCGCATTCTATACAGGACAAAGCAATTTTCAATGAACGTCTGCTAACCTAAATCGATACACGTTTTCTTTATTGGAAAGGTGTTTATAAAACCAATGTGCCTTTCACCTCTTAGAAAATTACTTAGATCTAATTACACTTTGCTCTTAATAATTTCTGTACAATAGAGTACCTCTCTGAATCAGATGCTGTCCATCGTATAACATCATAGAGAACGTGCATAAAGAAAAATAGTTGACACTCCTTGTAACCCGGCGCCCAGAGCACTGTCCCATTGCTTCCTTAGATCGGGCCTTTAATCAAGTCTCTATCATAAACATTTTTACACTTTCAGTATTCAATATTCCAAATAGATAAAAACACCGGGGATGCAAAGAGTAACGTGACCTTTACGTAAATAAAAGTAGAATTAAATAGCAGGTTACTCAGTTTCAGCTACTTAGCATTAAGTGTGTATACATAATCAATTTGGAAAGTAATCCTTCTTATTGTTTCTGTAGGTGCTTTCGTGTTACAATACTGCTTCTCGAAATAGCGCGACACTATCCTGCCAATAGAAAAAATACACGTCCTCCAACGTAAGTCATATTGGATGATGAATGAAATGGGTGAAATGATATTTATAAGAGCTCAGGGTCCATAGAAATTAGCGGAATGCACAGCTGCATAAAGAATTGGACATAGTCAGCATTAATGAGTACATCTCTAAAACGACAAGCAGATTCTTTGCTCACCTTCCTTATGTATCAGGTGCTTTATTC
Source organism: Mantis religiosa (assembly GCA_030765055.1). Lineage (NCBI taxonomy): Eukaryota > Metazoa > Arthropoda > Insecta > Mantodea > Mantidae > Mantis > Mantis religiosa. Next base: position 67,397,438 of record CM060955.1, on the reverse strand, counting down.
TTCCAAATTGGACTTCGCCTTGATGCTGCACCAAGACTAAAGGCACGCTTGCCACCGGACATTTTATTTCTATAATGTTTATTTATTCTGTAATGAAGTAGTTATTTAATTTATACTCACACTAATCAGACCAGTTTGCTCGAGGACTCTAATATGAGTATCCTCTATCCTTGTATACTTTAATTTTGTTATGTATATAGCTCCACAATTTGTATAGCACTAACTGTGCGGAGCAATTGAAATAAAAAATTAAAAAAAAAAAGAGTTATCCGACATTCGTCTTTCAGAATAAGGGAAAACCCTGGAAAAATCTTATCCAGGTAACTCACCTATATTTCACTTCGCTCAGCACAATAATCCGATTCAAGAGGTCCCGAGTTCGAATCTCTATCAGGGTGAGTTACATGGAGAAGGTTTTTTTCCGAGGTTTTCCCTTATTCTAAAAGGCTAATGTCGGGTAACTCTAAGCTACATGGACCCTGGGCCCATTTGAGCATTATTTCCCCATTCCATTCATTGTCCGATATGACTTTAAAGAGTTAAAGGACGTAAATTACAAAATAATTAAAAATAATTAATAATAATGATAATAATGATTATGATGATAATAATAATCCGATCGATCTTCTATAAAACTACTCCTTCCCTTACACTTAAAAAGAACCATTTCAGTTAGTGAATCTCCTTTTCTTTGTCCCTTTTGCTCAAAATCATAATTCTACGGCTCCAGTTCCCCAACTTCTCCTTTCATTGCCTCCCGGTCCGGTCTTCCACTTCTTTCTGGTGTCAACTCGTCCTGCTCCTCTTGGTACGTTATCCTCCTCTCCGGCACTTAAACTCTTTGTACCCCACCTTCCTCTTTTCTTCTTCTTAGTTCTTCTACCAAACTTCTTGTTTATCAACCATTTCTCGTCTCTCCTCATTTTTCCTATCTGGAATTATCTATTTGCATAATTTTTTCATAAAATATTTTCATAAAATAGCTTAAATTATATTTTCTTCTTCTGTTCTCTTTTAACACATTATACTCCTATTTAATTGATTCCTAATTTCTTAGTTTCTTATTTTATCCCTTATAGTATTTAACTATCCATCTTAGGATTTTCGTTACATTTGTCTCCAGGATTTGTCTTGTTTTAGCAGTTTCTGAACGTGTCTCACAAGCAAGATAGTAGATATTGGTCGTATTACTGTTTTATAGTCTTTACGTGCGTATTTCTCCATATTACATCATTCACACAACCTGCTATTCTTGCTGCTTTATTAGCTTGGTACGTTACTTCATTGCTTAGGTCTCCCCTATTATTTAATTAAATTCCCAAGTATTTTAGGAGTTGTATGTACAGGTTTTTATATCATAAAAATATGCTCACTGATCCCCACTTAAAACTTGCTTTTCTTGTGTTGTGCATACATGCTCTGGGAACCCTTGATGTTTGCAATATTTACACTTCATATCGTTCTGTCCTTTGCTAAATTTATTCTAATAGCTTTATAGGAACCCCCCGGTTAAATAATGTATTAATCCCTTTGGTGCTTGAATATGTTTTAATTTTAGCCGTTCCGAAATGTTACTAATTAAATAAAAATCTCTGCCTCCTATATCAATACTTTCTTTATTATAATTATGCTGTATTCCTTTAATACTACTTTAAGTAGAATATTTTTTTTAATATTGCATATAGATATTTTAGATAGTTATTTTGTTTTAGCCTCTCAAAAAAGTGAGGTCGTTATACGTTGCCAAATCATGTTTTCATGCAACTGTGACTTCTGAACGTACTGAGTTCTAATCATCTAAGCCGTAAGCTAGTGGGGTTCTTGTTGCACGAATCTGCCGAAACGCCTAAGTGCCTTAACTACTCTGATTTCTTACTAATTGCTTTGCCTCAACACGGCACTTGCCTGGCTGACGACTTTTTATCCACGCGAAGATTGTGACTGGTATTTCCTATACTATGTACTGATTTTAATAAATGGAAATTATTTATAAAATTATTAATTTTATAAGTCATAATTAGTATGAAAAGAAAGAAAGAAGGAAGGAAATAATTCAGCAGTGAATATGTTGGATGAGAGAATAACATTTCTGAACTTGCATAAGATGGGTTTCTAATGGGAATCCTGCGTTGTTGCCAAATGAAATGTCAGCTATTGCGTTGTTACTTTGAAGTATTACACAGTTATAATGTATGCAGTTTTAAATGCGGAAAACGCGTTACTGTTGTGAAGGTCCTCTGTCAAATAAATTGTAGCTCTAAATGCAATGTATGCAGTAATATTTTCAGAACGAAGAAATACTGCAAACAGCTGTTGAACTAATCATCATTCGAGCTGCTGTCACTTGTCAAGAAAGCGAATGGATTTCTAAGCCATAATGTCACTCTATTTTTGAAAAAAAAAAGGAGTTAGAATTAAAATCCACAAAATACTACAATATACAATGAAATTAATAATTTAGTCTCTTTCCGAGTTTGTACCAACGTGTCTGCCTCACATTTAAGAGGTCCCAATTTTAAGTGAGTTTTCAGTTTTTTTCTATATCTAAATAGACGAATATCGAGTTTTTCTAAGGTTTAAGAGCCGTGAATCTATTTGAGAACACCTTCACATATTTTATAAATTCCTGTCTGATATTATCTACATGGTTAAAAATGTTAAAGCACAATCGCAAATAAATCAGTTCTATCGATGAATGTATAATTACATGGATATTATAGAGAACCAAAAATTATAACATTTTCCTGAATTTGAACTGAAATTTACACGTAAGAATAATTTGATGGTCTTTTAACTGGGGGTTGTTTCGTAAATTATAGCAACCGTGCTGACTTTCAATGAAACTGCAATAATGAAAATAAACGATATGTAACTAAAGGTAGCTTGAATGTACTTTTCAGCTGTAGAAATAACTGCTACGGAACTAAAGGAATCCAAATTACTGTACATTGTAAACAACTGACAAAGTTTAAAATTAATCCTCGAATTTGCAGTTTACTAAAATTCTTTGAGTCAGCAGTTTCTTGAAGTTTGGATTCCAGAAATCAGATGGTGAATACTTTATTAGCTGACGATGGCTGGCAGATGGTCTAAGGCCAATTGTTTGTCATTACTGCCAGTAATGAAACATTTAATGTACATGTATAATATGGCAATAGTTGAGAGGCTGGCCCCGTAGCTCAGTCGGTAGAGCACCTACCTGCTGTGCTAGGGGTCTCGGGTTCGATTCCTGGTGGTGGGGTTGGGGACTTTTCTCCGACCAAGATAATTCCCCATCTTCCCCAGAGTCTGGAAGTATGAATGAGAGTGTGAATGTGTGCGTGATCTAATGATTAAAAACCAAAGATATCGAGTTAACACCTTCAGTATGTTCCAAAGGAGAACGGCCGCCGATATGACCATAGCAGTTAAAGGCGGGGTATAAATGGAACAAGGGAAAAAAAGTTGTGATACACAAGTTTGACTAGTATGCTATTCCTGATACAGACAGTAAATATCATCTTCCTTAACAAAGAAAAGAGATGTCTGACATGCTGCATACAAATAAGTTTCTCTGTTGAGTCTCTTGCTACAATATGAAACAGTTATTTTCAATCATTGTTGCTTATTTAAACGAAGTTTGAATAGTAAAATTGTTTAAAATAAGAGTATGAGATTAAAAATTGTTTGGTTGTCATGAAGTAACCAAGGAGAAATAAACAAGTTTAGCAAACATCGACCATTATACACGGATGTGTATCAGTGGTTTATCCTCGTGATTATGTTGTAAAATATTATTGTATGTGTGAAATCTGTGTATTTTGATGCATCTAACACAAGGGGTTCATAAATAATTAAATTCGACAAGATTTTAAAATATTACCTGACCATCTCCCAAAACTTCTTCATCCGTGACTATAACCTGAAGTGAGTTTAATGCTTCTACCGACCAGCCTGGTCAAATATATCTACAGAGAGAATAGTCATCATCGAAACGCAAGTATATTATCATCAAATAGAATTCTTTAGCAAACGGCATAGCAACGAGGTGCTGAATCGGCGGATGCCGGAGTCCAGTTACAAATATATGTTTTTGGATATAAATCACGGGAAGAAAGAAACAGGGAGGGCACGCAGGATTTTGGCATGGAGATTTTCTTTTACAAATTTATTTCTTATACTCTTGAAAGGTGCGTGAATTTTAAACATTTGTGTCGAATACGCTACTTACCTTAGTACCCGTAGCTGAGCTGCAGAGAAAAACAATGCGATACGTCATTAATCCTTACGTATTTACTTCTTAGGCTGAACCACTTTTAAAATGAAGTGATACATGTTAAACAAGTGTATTGTCCGTGCTTTTATGTAATGATGTACTGTAGTGGTTACATTTCCTGTTTAAATCCCATGGTGGAATCAAATGACTTTCTTACGTATGATACGCTGTAATTTGAAAAACGAAATATACTACTTAAGAACTTATCTGCTATTTATTGTGCATCTCGTCAGTAGTCTTTTACTTCTGGAATTTATCAAGCAACTCTTAAGCATATTGTGACTTTGTGGGTTCGTGAAATTAAAAGTCCACACAATTACAATCCAACAGTTCGTCTGTCACAGGTCCACTCCACACTCACAATCACGTACAACTCCTCTGATACACGTACACAGTCTTCCAGTCCGTTCTCTAGCACGGCGCTCCTCACGGCAGCTCGCCAGGAACTGACTCTCTTCCAGCCCGGCGCGTCGCTTATATAAGACCAACGGACCTATCTAGAAGGTTCCGGGTTAGATGAAATATCCCGACTGTTCCAGACGCCAGGAGGAGGGGAAAAAGGCGGCCAGTGACCAGTGCCATTTCCTAACCACCCCCTTCAGTGAACGCCACAAGATAAATGGGTAGGCGTGGCCTGAATGCCTCCTGTCGAACACCCAGCTGCTAGCTGGCCGTGCCTTCCGATAATTGGGTGACAATATGTTTAAAGTTCCTTGTACATGTTCACAAAACAAGCACTTTATCTACAGTTTATTTTAAACAAGAAGCGGGCTATGACAGTTACGGACTGTGCTGTTTCCATGTAATTTCCATGACAACCTCCCTTCCGCCATTGCTCTAGTCAGTAAGGTTTTATGACCCTCCTTTCCTTCCGTCTACATACAAGATAAACTTTGAGGGACAGCATGCTACCATATTATACTATATCGTAGCATATGTTTTCGATTTATTGCTTGTTAGTTTTTTTTTGTACAAATCGGCAATGCTCCTCCTCTTTCCTGCTATGAGTAAACTATCACAACCTATTCCTTGTTTAAATGTACAAAACTTCACTTATATGAGGAGTTTTATACATTTTGCTAAAACAAGACAAATTTCGTAGGGAATGTCTCTCGTTTGCCGCTGGGTTGTAACCATAAGCCAACAAAGAGCGACCCTCATAAACAGGGCGAGAGTCATTTTAGCCAGTCTTCTGGTTTCTTTATTTCCTGCAAATACATACCTTGAAAATCCAAACCTCAAAGTAACGCCGCCTTTGACAGAGGAGCGGAGCAGAGGTCATGTTTTGGAAAAAACTATATATGTTTATCTGTAGCACTGAATTATATTACAAATGCTTTGCTGTTTGCAAAGACCATATTTACGCAGTTGCCCTCGATTATGATTTAAACAGCAGGAGGTTTAAAAACTCTGTCAGCCTAAAATTTCTCCTTGCGGGCAAGATACTACCTTAGCTGTTCAACGGGCTGATCTACTCTACAGGCGAACACTTCAAATTGGGCTTTGGACCATTTTCTTCCTCTCACTACGTAGAGCAAAGTTCATGAGCATGGTAAAGGTTACAAGGCATGCACTGCTGTTGAAAATGCGTACATGCAGAAGAGAGGGGCAGAAGGAATTGCCCTTGTAAAAAATTTAGTAAACACGAAAACAAAAATATATAGCATAATGATCATTGAAAAAACAGTAACTTAAAACTATTCAATAATAAGTTAAAATTAGGAAGAATAAATTATGACAGAATTAATTTATGTATAAATATATGTTAAATATATAATTATTGATTCTTTCATTAATAATAGCGGATTTTTAGGTGCTAAAACATGTGCTAAAGAGTAAAAAATATGTGTAAAATAAGATATTTTCTTAAAGATCTGAATGGCTGATCTAATAGAAATGTATATGGTATTCACCAGGCATTTATTCCTGGAAGGGATCACCAAATGCTGTAGAGTTACAGTACATGACCGCATGCTTTCTCAAATTTTCCATTCCGAAAGATTGACGATTGTCAGGAAGAAGTGTCTTGAATTTCGAAAATGATCGCTGCACGTCACAAGAAGTAAGCCTAGCGCAATTATAACATGGAATGTCACTCACAATATTATAATTTTTTCATGTTGCCCATCCAACACATTTGTAATTTTACACATTATGTTAAGTCCACTATTATTATCCAACCTTCCTTGCATTTTGGTTTTAAATTTTTTGCTGCAGGACCAGAAAGAACATTCAGTTTTGCTCCATATATGAATTAACTGAACTGCTTCTCTCAAGGTATTCGTTTTGATTGAAGTTTCTGCTGCTAATTTTATGTAAATATGTGAAAATTGTGTTAATAAGGTTTTCTTTATGCAATTTTTATGTAATTTATGGGAATATTCTAAAATATTTATTTACAAAAACTCAAAGAAAATATGCATTTTTATGTAAAAGTATTTATTTACTTAAAAATCCAAGCCCTAATAATATATTAATATAGTTAATTGAAATGCAGAATGGAAACTAATAAATAATGAAAACAGTAATATACAATTACCAATTTTAATTTTTGGTTCAGTAGTGCAATAATTTGTTTCGTTATTAAAATATAAATTTTCTCCTTAAGACATGTTCTTTTCAGATTGAGTTGACGTACACGTTCTCGCAAGCTATAAAATAATATGTCAAAATTAGTAATGAGCTATTCTTAACACGATAACAACTTGAATTTAAAATATTCTTTGTCAACATACTGGGCATTCCTTCTTCCATTCGTGTAATGGCTAGTGAACTTGTCACAGTAGGAATGACACAACTCCACGGCGATTACTACACAATGTAAACAGTGTACAGAGCTTACTGATCAATTGATCAATAGAGTAGAACATAATAATTTAAGACATTTCGTTGGATTAGACTGAAAAATCATGATGTATTACATTGACGTGACTTTCCCCTCTACTGCCATCTATTGTTATATGATCTCTACAATCTATACTTAAGAAAGCTTATTTTAATGTTTCATGAACCTTTCATGAACATTTTATTGCACATTTTGTTGAAGGTAAACGGGAGTTAGAAGAACTATAATTGACAGGAGTTTAAATCTCAGCTCATTGTATTCCGGACTAGATATCACACACTCTTTTCATGACACTGTGTCAAACAACTGAATAGTGATAGTACTTCATGAAAACGATAAAATGTATTGAAAAATTTAAACCAATAACAGTGGATGTTTTAGAAATGAGTAATGTCACAAAACATTCTTGTTAATAAAATGCATGTTTTAAAAAGATTTTCGTCTTTTGTCCAGCATGGTTTTTAATTCCTTACGGTTTCTCAGTTTTACAAAATTGTACAGAACTCTTTCTGAATGAAGAAGACTTCATAGAATACTACAGAATCTAATATATGCATTTTATTTGTCGTTTAAATACTCTCAAGTTGTGAAATTTTAATAAAAATAGTTTGAAATAATTTTTGAAAAATTCGAATATGTCAAAAAAATCATCTATTTATAAAGTGGTTTGAGATGGTGATTTTCTAGAAAATCCTCATGTTGCATCTTCGGAAGATACTAAACTTAAATTCCTACATTTCATGTGAAATCTCGGTATCGACTATTTAGATGAAACGTAATACTTTAAATGCGTTTCTGAAATGGAAACCGTAAATTATTTTTTATCTCTTGGCCATTCAAAACCAGAAAGGGGCATCACGTAGCGAACAGCTAATTAGGGGGATATCACTTAAAGCCTACTGCATTCCCGTTTTCTCATTGCACTTATAGATGAAAATTAGCAGTAAGATGTTTATCTTGATTAACATTAAGTAGAGAGAGCAATAAGCATTTGTAGGAATAGTTTTGCAAGAGTAGAGAAAGTCATATAAGTGCAGCACGCTCATTTTTTATACACATTGTTCAATATGTGAAGATAGATCACTAGTTCAGACTCTAGTTGCATCTGCTTTCGTAATTTGTCGCTAGATGGCCCTCAGTTGCACATGGCATTCACGTGCTTTTGCTATTGATTTAATAGAAACATTTTTTTGTTTGTTTGTGACGGTGGAGTTGCTGTTCTTGGTTACGTGTGCTTAATCCGTGTGATGTTGCATAAATGTCCTTTGTTGTGTAATCATTCTTATACCATAAGTTATTTCTATTCAGTTCACTCTGTAGGTGAAGATTGATGTGGAACTCAATGTTCATTTCATTTACGACTTCCGGAATGCGAGCCGCATGACTACACCCTGAGACATCTCTATCAACATCTTTATTAACCCTTAATATAGAGTTGAGCAAATTTGCCATGAAACAGATTTAAATGCTTAGTGCAAAACGAAATCAGAGGTAAATAATATGTAAATAAAATAAGTAATAGATAATGGTTGTTTTAAAAGAAGGAAGATGTATTCGATAACACGAGGGTGGTCCAGAAAGTAACCTCCGTTTGGAAATAAAAATTAAAATATAAATATTTTATTGGTATACCTGAAAAGAACAACATTTATTTCTATTTTTTCACATATCATCCTAACAAATTCAAACACTTGCCATACCTTTTAACAGTCTTTGAAATACCTTCAGCCGTCTGTGAAAGTATTCAACCCGTCACGGAGTGATGAAGCTCTTCGTCATTGGCGAAGCGCTGAGATGCAAGCCGCTTTTTCATGTATGGAAACAGATGAAAATTACTGAGAGCCAAGTCCGGGCTGTAAGGGGGATGGTAAAAAAACTTCGCACTTGAAACTGGCCAAAATTTCATTTGTTCTTCGAGTTGTGTGGGGACGAGCGTTGTCATGCAGAAACGCATCAGATGTCAGAAGACTACGACGCTTATTTTGGATTGCCCTTCTTGTTTTTTCAAAGTTTCACAGTACGCTTCAGAATTGACAGTCATGCCACGTTCCATAAAATCAACGAGTAAGATCCCTTGGCATCCCAAAAACCCATAGCCATGACTTCCTTCACAGAGAAAGTTTGACGGTTTTTTTTTTTTTTTTTTTTTTTTTTTTTTTTGCTTGGAGAAGCGGCATGTCCCAATTGCATTACTGCCCTTTTGTCCCAACGTAGGCCACCAACTCTTCTCCTTCAGTGCCATACCGAGAAAGAACGTCTAAGGCAGAACTCATTCTTTTGGTTTTGTGGTCGTCGGTCAGCAGTTTTGGTACCCAAGAAACATCTAGGTGTTTGGTCACTATCTCGTGCAAAAGACTTGGAAAATTTTCGGGAAAATTATCGGAATGTTCCGTTATCGTGAACCAACAGTTCTAACGAATTTTTCCATCCACTTTGTTCACCAGTCATCTTTGACAAGAATAGGCTTACCACGTCTGTTTTCTTCATGAGTGTTTGTTCTCCAATTCTTAAAACACCCATTGACGGACAACATCTTTACTCATAAAGTTAGGACCACACACTGCATAAAATTCACTACGCATTTCGGCTGCTGATTAATGTTTTGCCAAAACAAATCTTATAAAACCGTGCACCTCACACTTGGCGGGATTTTCTATTGAGGCGCTCATGTTTTGAGGTTATTACCTATCTAGCAAACTCCGGACAATACAATGCTTTCCTTTGGACAACTTGAAGCGCATTGAGCACTGTGCACGTAATGTGTAGACCACGACGACGACGACGACGACGACGACGACGACGACGATAACCCCACAACTTCCACAAACGGCGGTTACTTTCTTGACCGTCTCGTACAACTAAATATTCAGTAAAGGAGATTCAGAATGACAGGCCAGTGGTACATTGGCAGTGAGGTATGAGATATGATAACATTCGGAGGAGGTACTTAGCACATTCATCAAATGAAGACATTTTGTACTTATGCCCCAACATGGCCTCCTCGGGAAGGAGGGGTGAAGTGAGTGGAGACAGAATGACCAAACCTGGGAGACACGACAGCGGAGTGCAGGGTCTCTGCAGTTTACGGATTGTACGGTGGCAGTTTGAACTACCGGCTCTCCTCCCCCTGGAAGGCTTACAAGGGCCCAAGGGCTTAGAGACCGCTCTAGAACAGGAGGACCAAGATTTACAGAGAGCATTTTCCTTGCCATACAACGCCGACATGTAAAATCCTGAAACGGCCATTCAGAATAAAAGGGGAAACGAAGGGGCAGGAAATTCTGAAGATGTAACTAACCTTCCCAGCATTAACTTAGTGAACTGGACAAACCTCGTAAAACCCCAAGGGTGTAGAAGGTCGGCCGTGGGAATGGAACCCGCAATCTCCCGAATCTAGGTATGCTTTATCTCGTCAAATTATTAGCACATTTTGTGTTGCTGTTCTAAGGCAAAGTGAGCCTTTTAGGTTTAGACCACGCAGTATCTAATTTATTACAAGGTAAATAACTTAAATAGCTGAAAGATCATAGAGTGGGATGAAATTTGGCAAACCTAAGGAATCAATAATAACTAAACACTAGTAACACAACTTCACTTATCTTATTTAAATCCTGGGACCGGTTTCAAAGCAAACATCTGCTTTATCCTCAGCCACTCAGCTTGACACTCACCCACTAACTGTTACTAGTGTTTAGTTATTATTGATAACCTAGTTTACTTCACTGTCAGCATCTTCAGTTTTTTACAAAACCTAAGGAAGCTTGAATCATGCTTTCGGAATTTGTTTATAATGGAACATTCGCAATGTTTGCAAATCGAAAACTTCTCTACAAGAATTCAGCAGAATCGACGTTTTGAGTAGTTATTACAATAACCACTTTTCTCCTACTGTATAGTCTTTAATCACGTACCAATACCATAAATACAATAGTCTTTTTCTATATCGTCCTTGTTGTATGTAAATTAATAGGGTAATTACTTCAAATTATTGCTTTTGATGGCAGCCAAAATGTTTGTTAAAGTTTATGGTCATCCTACATGCATATTAAGATTAAGAACTAGGTTTCAGGAATTCTAGATAAGATCTAAATACTCCTTTGCGCACGTATGTGCTTTATTTACCACATAAGCTAAAATAGCATGCCACTAAAATAGTACGTCACTTTGCGTTACGGAAAACATTAGATAATAACCGAAACACCTTCATCGATTTAGCGTCAACATTTACGCTAGATGTCATGGTGGTAGAGAATCGGAAAATACTTGGTGTCAACATAAATGATGCGGTTTTGAGAGAGCATTGAGAATGTAAGCTTATGAAATAAAGTCAAGGACGTTCAGTAGGTGCACATACTTGCATGTACTTCAGTGCAACCACAACCTAAAAATTATCAGATCTCTATACGTTCATATTTTCAAAACATAAAAACAGTCGGCATTCCTGATTAAAAAGATGTCATAAGTAAAGAGGGGTCTGCGAAATCTGGCACAGCACTATACTTAGGCTAAGTTGGCCCTTTTTTGTTTCGAACCTGCCCCTTAGAAGTGAGGGATCCTGTATAGAGGATCAAAGGGTGACCACATCCAGGAGACTGTGCGTAGGTGTAAACGGGGTCCCTAACGATTCCAGATTAAGCACATCCAACAGTGTTAAAGCCTACACCCAAGACCCGAATCTTCGGAGTTCATTAAGGGAAGGTGCTCAAAGATGGGCCCGTCAACAGTCCGTCATCGCCACAGAGATATCTTCCCAAAGAACAACACCATTGCCCAGCCGCCCGCCTCGGTAGCATAGATGGTAGCGTGTCTGCCTCACGTTCAAGAGGTCCCGAGTTCGAATCTCGGTTAGGGTGAGTTACCCGGATAAGGTTTTTCCGAAGTTTTCTCTTATCCTGATAGATAAATATCAAGTAACTCTAAGCTCCAAGGACCCCGGACTCATTTGAGCATCATTTCACCCATTTCATTGATCGTCCGATATGACTTAACGTTGGAGGACGTAAATTACAACAACAAAAAATGCCCAGCCGCAACATGCCAAACATAGTTGACTGATCCTTCAGCCCTGAAACAGACGGCAATGAAAGGATTTATACGTAAAGGAAACGATGAACAGGATAGTTGTGGTAGAAGAACTAGCATAACATTCTCCTGTCTACCCGAGGAAACCACGAAACATATGATTAGTGCAAGAGGTCGCCGGGAATCTAACCCGGAACCTCACAGTTATCGCGTAGCATTCTCGCACGACTGTCACCAAACCTTTAAAATGAGTATGTTCACCAAAACATATGTATTGAAAAGCTTTTAAAACGGACAAGTTAATTTTGAAATGAGCGTGTGGCATGATCACAAACTTTTGGCACTTTAATATCAATCTTACCGATAAAAACGGACCTTTCTATAAAATCCAAGATATAGCCCAGTTAAAGTAGGTATTATAGAGAATCTGACCCTACAGTTGCAATTGTTTCACGAGAACTACTTGATAAATTTGAGGGAAGGTCTATTCGGAGCCGAAGTCCCATCCTACTGTGTAACTCTCTTATTTGGGTGTCTTTCCATTAAGGCAACAATCTTGAGCCTCGAACCCCTAACCGCACGGTGTCGCACGGAGAGGAGTACTGTCCACCCAACTCAAGAAGACAAGGCAGAAAAATGTGTAGCGTCATCATTTTTGCTGTCCACATGATGTTTATGCTCACCGTCCGGATATGATAAGGATGCTTAGGTTCATCTAAGATACACAGTGTTGTCACCTAACTCATGTATCCTTGCAGTTACTGAAACGGGCATTGAATCTGACAGCATTGGCTAACTCATGCATCCTCGTGCTCTCATTTGGTAGTAATAGCCACTACCAGAACAGATAAACAGTTCAAGGCCCTCTCCCTCTTCAAGGCTCACTTGTTTTCTTGTGGTGGGTGCACAGTAGACAACCCCAAAGAGGGAGGCTACCGAAAACCTATACTGCATCCGTCTTAAGAAACACTTTTTTTATTACTTCGCGCCTACGTGCAAAAACGTGACAGATGACAGTGACACTTTCGCCCATGTGTTACGCCATATTACATTCAAACAGGTTGTATGCACGAGTAGTTACCAGTAGGTTTTGTTCGCGAAACTACTGACAGGAACAGTGTGCTTCTTAGAACGGCAGGATTACAGTAGAGCAATCTGGCACGCCGTTTACTAGCTCTTAGGGTTAGTACCGTTAGTACACTATGTTTCTCATAACCCTGCCTGGGCATTTCTCCAGATGTGTCCAATTCCTGTGGGTATCGGAGACTACCGCTCCATCGAGACCAACCCAATCCGAACAGCTCACCTGGTGTACTTATATTAAGATGAGAAGTTACATGAGTACTAGGTCACGTATCCCTGTACCACGGCGGCTGAAGGGGTCGGAATCTACCCCTACAGGGCGCAACAACCTGGCACAAAAACTCACTCGTTACACTTGAGCAATCTTAGCCTTTGAATCAGATTATTACCATGCGATTTCTTCTTCGGCGGTGTTCCAAGATGAATAATGCTTCTCAGAATCCGTACACTTTTCCTGGAATAAGTATGTACACAAAGTAAGCACGATCTAAAACTGAAAGCGGTATTTTTCAGTGTGTCGGCGTCTTTGCCATTCACGAGCATAGCCTCGCAGAATAGCTAGTTTTGCACGTGACGTAATTTTACAAAAAGAAATGTCTGGAAGTGTTGTGTCGCCAAGTTGGCAGCGGGTGCTGTTCCCTAACAGAAAGCTCTGTTTAGAGCTATAAATAACAGGCATGCCAAAGTGTCTAGGTTACTTTATCACTCCATCCTCCCTCGTCTGAACCATTTTACAGCTGCCTTGTTTTGGAATACATCCTTAAACAAAGTTTTATAGTTGTTTGAGGAAAACTGGCACGGAAGTGATTTCTAAACTTTTGGATTATTTTTATAAATAAAATTTAAACTAAAACTGACTCCAAATGCTTAATTTTTGTATCAGTTTTCTAAAGCTGTGAAACTTGAATATAAAATTATTTCTTGTTTTATAACTGTAGTAGAATTTTTATGTCCGCGTCAGTGTAAAAAATTAACAGGGCCCGAATGATCAACCTATCTCACACCTAAGGATTAAATATTCAATTATAATCTTGTGCACCATAAACTGATATGGTTATCATCTAAACTGATAGAGTGTTCTACAGACGAAATTTTAATGTATTTTAAAGATCCATGTTAATTTTTTCATGTTCTAACATAAGTTAAAAATAACTTTTAAATCGTACAACAAAAATTTCTGTAATTTTTTTAACATTTCGTTCTCTTTACTTTAAAAATCAATAACTAAAAACCAGTACAATACATTTATATGATAATTATACTAAAATTAAATGATAATTGTAATTCTTTGACTTTTCGAAATGTGTATGGAGATTTACTGGATTTGCATAAAAGTTCCATCTTGTAGAACTTTTTGAACGAAGGAGTTTAGAAACAGAATTGCCAGAAACTCAACATTTGACTTAAGAGTTTTAGAAATTTTCACATCCACAGCATCAAAGGTGGAAATGACATTGCAGATTACAATCGTTTAATATTTGAATGCGGAAATAAAATGTGCTTTTCCATATTTTTAGACTAAATTTCCATGTTTTATAGTTTATATTGTTATCATTAGCAGCCGCTTTATCGAGTGTGTTACAGGTTAGTAAATATTTTCTTGTAAATGTGTGAAATGTGTAGTGTTTAACACCCGCTTTTACTACATACGGCACCGCAGGCGGTGACACTGATGATACACGAGATGAAGATGGAGCAACGGTGGAATGAGATGGCGGGGGAAACCGGAGGTCCCGGAGAAAACCCGCCCCAGCGCCGTGTTGTCCACCACAAATCTCACTTTGCGGTCACCTGGGATCGAACCCGGGCCGCCTTGGTGAGAGCCAAGCGGTCTAACCACTGAGCCACGGCGTGGCCTATTTCTTGTAAAGGACATATAATAACACACTTATAAATTAAGATATCAATTACTTATGAAATAATTTTTATTACTATATTTTTATGCTAATCATTGTATTTGGTTGTGCAAGCTAAATTTACAACTTATTTGTCAACTGCCATAGTGACTAGGATGAAACAGGTCATTAATGCTTATGGTACTAGCTTACTTACGATACCAGTAGGAAGTGACGTAACACCTAACAGCATAATACGGCACCAATTGGAAATGACGTAATACCCAACAGCATAGTAACCTAAAAATAGGTTATTAATGAATCTTTTCAAAATATACAAACGTATGAATCGCTTATGGATTGAAATATTAAATGTGTAATTTTACATTTGTTAACATTAAAAAGCGATTCAATTCTTTGGATTTCTTCAGTATTTGAGGTGGAACCCGGATTTTCACATGATAGTTCCGCAGCTTCTTGAATAGCAATTTCACTCATTTTTATAATATTTAACCATCACAAATCGAAAGATTCAATTTGGCTACATAAACAAATACATAACAACCAAGACATGTGTTACTTCAATTAATTCATTAACAAAAGAGTGGATAAAAAGGCTGTGTCCATATAATTTAGATGTTAATTTTCATTTTTTCACATTTCAATTCATGATTTTTTTTCTTAATGTCCAGTAAAATATGTAATGAAATTTTGATTTATTATTGCTTTTTACTGTTCTTTCAAGTATTGCAAAAAGTAATTGGCTAACCACGAACTGTAAGTTACTTATTAGTTCGAGAATGCATTATACCAAACTGCGGCTGTTAGAGTTAAGTAACAACAGATACGTATGTAAAACACGAAAATAACATACAAGTGTCTTAAAATAATATTTCTGAGCAATAAAATGAGACAGAAATATAATTTTTGTTGTTTATAACTCAGAAGACGAAGGAAAGCAGAGAAATTCGTTCATCTGGTTATAAAAACATGGTGACATTCATGAACCTAAGTAGGTACTGAAATACGAGGGCTGTTCAATAAAGAATGATGGCTACGTACCTTTACTTATCCTCATAATTTTGATGGTCCTTCTCAAAATAGTCTCCCCTGAATGCGATGCACTTGTCCCAGCGTTTCTGCCAGTCTTCAAAGACGTGCTGGAAACCATTTTGAGAGATCCTTCAAAATCGCCTCCGCAGCCTTCACCACTGCTTCTGATGATGGATAAGAAGACGTTAATTCAAGTTAGGGAATAGAAGGAAGTCACATGGGGCTAAATCCGGACTATAGGGAGGGTGAGGGATGCACTTTACGTTGATTTTTGCAAGATATTCAGCAACAACATTGGCAATATGCGGCCGCGCATTATCGTGGTGCAACATCCAGCCTGCTTCACGGAAATGTGGTATTTTGCGCCTGATATGGACTTGCAATGTTTGCAGGACATCCCTGTAGTATTGTCCAGTTACTGATGTGTGTGCAGGTACAACATGCTGATAAAGCATTCCATGAATATCAAAGAATGAGATGACCATAACTTTCCCAGCAGAAGCAACCACTTTTGCTTTCTTGGAGGTTGGTGATGAAGGATATTTCCACACTGAGCTTTGCTGTTTGCTCTCAGGATCAAAATGATGTAGCCAGTTTCATCAGCAGTGATTACGCTTGAAAGAAACTCCGGATCTTCCTCTTAACATCAAGTTTAACTGCATGTCACCTCCACTGCAGCGGTAGGCGATACTGAACATGTCTGAACTTGCCTTGTTCTCACAGGCGGGAACCAGGAGTACCAGCAATGAAACTACTAGGCGTGTTTGTTTCACATTAAGCTAACAGAATATAATAAGGTTGAATTTTAGTGCAAAAAATTATGACCGTAAACAAATTATGATCATTCTTTATTGAAAGCCCTCGTGGAGAGTATTGTTGAGGTGTTTTGTTTTTGTGCACCACCACCATGCTTAACAACCCAAGAATCCAAGGCAAGTTTGACGACCATGGAGGGATGCAAGAAAGGGCGGTGCCGAATTGAGAGAAGTGCCATCTTTAACGAGATAGTTGATGTAGGCTTTTGCATGAAAAACATGTTTGTTGGGAGTGTACTCTGACAATGGGAAATGTTTTAAACATGTGCAAGTTTAACGAATACAGCACAACAAAAACTGTATTTCGATCTAAAATGGTTGCTGAAAAAAATGTTTCAAATAATGATAATGTAATTTCGAGATGTTCCTAAATTAAGGAAGAGTCAGTTCCGGGAGTATAGAAAGATGTTGAGCGTAAGCCTCTTTAGTTCGACATGGACCAGGTTGAATGACTTGTCTGCTATTTTTACTATGGAATGCTTATCACTCAAGTGGCAATTGAAGCTCATAAAATAGAACCTGAACCTACATACCACGGTCTTCCGCCAACAAAATACTTATGTAGGCGTTTTAAGCACCCCATGTGGATAGTAAACATATATAGGTAGATATACCTTACTAATCTTTCTGCACATTGTAGTTTGCAGAGACAGGCAAATCAAACAAGAAAGAGAAGAAAAGAAACTAATAAAACAAACAAGAGATGTCTAAAAACTAATACAATAGCAACAAATATTACAACGAACAAAAATGTATTAGGTACGCGATTCTTGGGTGGTGTGCATCGATATATGCATACTTAGAGTAACAACTAGCAGAGTCCACGGCTTCATTTCGTAAATCATTTACGAAGTATCTACCATGCTTTAATTCAATCTCATTTGGATTACTTAAACATCTTATGGGGTAACTCTGTTAAATATTTAATTCATGACCTCGAAGTACTTCAAAATCGTGCCTTGAAAATAATCTACAATCTACCCTTTAGAACAAACACAAAAACACTCTACCATGTAACTAACATTTTACCATTACAACTAAACATAGAGTTGTCCTTGCTAATATATCTCCACAAAATAAAAAATAATCTTCTAAAGTCCAATCTAACATTTGAAAGCTCCTCACATATATATAATACAAGCAATAAAGGAAACTTAACAAAACCAACAGTGAACACTTCTACTTATGGCCTGAACAGCATAACCTCACACGTTATCCACTTATATAATGCACTGCCACTGGAACTGAAAGGCTGCAGGAACATAAAAGGTTTTAAAAGGAAAGTTGCTGAAAATTTACTGAAGGCATATATTGATAGCTGATAAAGTGTTACACATTTATAGCTGGTTTGAAAGCTGGACTGTTTAAAAATTAATATGGATTAATGTCCCATAGAATATGTAGCTTCTATTTTTCTGTAAAGTTCTTTGTTACTATTATTTCTTGAGTTATAGTGAATGTCTGTATCTTTGTATGTTTCATATATGTTATTCTTGTACGGTAATTCATTCCTACTCTAAAAATGTAATATAAGTATTGTCAAGGGCTGTTTGCCATCATTTTATATATTTTTGTACTGTTCCCTAGCATGAGCTATGTCTCTGGGAACCTTTTCAGATAACAATAAATAAATAAAATAAATAAATAAATAAATTCACCTTGTAATTTTTGATGACACCTTATAATTAACTAAATTTATTTGAATCTCCCTCCCGCCCTTCATATTTCTCTACACTTATATTATCTACGTATTACCGCCGATAGATTATCCAGCCTGGTTGTTACCCTTAAAAATATTAATAAATTACACTTCATACTTAGCTCTTGCATGAATTAAATTGCAATGTTAAATTTAATATTTATCAATACATAAAATGGAAATAAGACTCAGGTAAGATTTAAATGCTAAAATTCAAGTATAAAATATTATATCCAATGTCTGCAATAATACACACATAATAAATATATAAAAGTTAGAAGATGTGATATGCATCTTAAAAAATCATACACTAACACAGGCAAAACACGCAGGGGGTTAAGTTGCCAGGTCTGAATGAATTTCGTAATTCAACACACACCATTATTAGGAAGGTCCAGGTTGCTGAAGTTGATTCACATCCTCAGATCCAGATTCAAGGATATCCAGGGTCGGAAGAGGAATAACATGTGCACTAACTTACTGGCTTGTAAACGTACAACGTCAAAATCTAGTTGATGACAAAGCTGAAGGTAATACACATTTGGGTACGTTACTTCTCAACCTCCTAATAACAGTCTTTTGTTTACTAATGTTTATTGCCAATGGCAGGAGAGAGACCTTGATCCAGGTTATGGAGCGACGCCCTCATGTTTTGAGAAAAACAACATAAAATAAAGTGTAGAATTTAAGTTTCATTATTATTCCTTATAGCATATACCATGGCACAAATAGTAATCAACATTTAAAAAATCTTTTTGCACACTTTACAATACCTTCTTTAGAGTAAATTCTAGCAATTAAAGCGTTCAGAAGCAGAAGTTGCTTAGTCACTTTTTCAAAATTGTGCAGGAGAGCTGCTCAAAGTTTTAAAAAGTAATTTTAAATACCAAAATAGTAATACATATGAAAGAATTTTATGTGATGGGTCCGTTTGGAGGTACAAAGTACTATGTTGAAGTGTTTCTCTCGGTTTGACATATGTAGCATGTGTGACAGATTAGGACTTAACAACTTTTAATTTAAAATGAATGAAAAGTTGTTAAGTCACTTGACTTAACAGCTTCTGATTCTTAATGTTAGAGTTTTTCCATTATACGATATTATAATATGTAGCCATGGATAACCTGTTACTTTATTTTTACCAATATATCTCTTCTATGGAGTTATCCAGTATGCACTTCATGGATTGACATACAACATTGTCATCAAAACATCACTCCATCTTTACTACATCATCTTCTACCTCACCTCCATATGTCATTGTGTCATAAAATGTGGTATCTTCTGGCAGAATGACATGTTCCGAAGCGTATCTCGTGTGTTTTTCGCATTATCACATGCCTTGTGTACGGCATGCAACCTCACTACTCTCCTCAAAAGAGACTGGGAACAATAAAGTGAGGAAGACTTTGTGTGACGAACTTCTGGTACACATCCTCTTTGGAAATACACACCACGGATCAAAGTGAACTCAGGAATACTACTTACAAGGACATGATCGAGGTCATCTTTGAGATAAAAAAAAATTCAACAACTGGAGTGCCCGTTCCCCGTTATCGGTCAGTGGATGTCTGACATGGACAACATCAATGGGTTTCTTCTGTAGTGAATCTTTTATCAGTTTCATCCATATGGAAGGGCCTAAGACTTTATCCATTGATCGTTTCTTCTTTTCAATATTGCCAAAAATTCTGTCAACAGGCATGAAAAAGTGCCCTGGTATTGGGAAGTATAGATTAACTTTCTAAAAGTACATTTGAGGAAAGTCTAAAAATGTCTAATGTCTAAATGTCTAATCTAAACTGTATGAACACTTGTTATCAAAGAGCTTGGATGGCACAGTACGGCTAATGCGGTAACTACTTGACTTAACAACATCTAACTCGGAAAGGCCGACTTAACAACTTTTATTTCTGAAATTGATGCCCATTCAACATGCCAGGGTCGTAATATGTTCGACCTAATATCTTGATACCGAAATTAAAAGATTGCAATAAGTAAAGAATCATGATGGATTTCAAAGGAATGTTCGTTCTTTGTTACAACACGTGCAAGGGCAGTTGAGTCGAATAGCAGTTTGGGAGGATAGTTGTTATAACAAAAGAAATGTAAGAAACAGTGTCCTTAGCAGATTTCTAAAGGGGAGCACTTGACGTGTTGAATGAGGTATTCTTCGGTCCCTAATAATGAGGACAATGACAAAATGTTTACGAAGGGAATCTTTGGTTGAATGAAGAGGGCTTTGAGAAAGTGAAAGTGACATATACACCCACACGCGCAATTGTGGACAACAGTCTTCGGGGTGAGGCCGATTAGAGCACTTCGTGGCTGGCAAGCCATTAAAGCAGTCTACGGCGTTAGGCCGAATAGGGCGGTCCACTTCTTCTGTCTTGGTTGAGGACAGACCAGAAGAGGTGAGAGAAGATATTTGTCGGTTCATGTGTACGTGAAGAACGAATTAAGTTTATCGAGTAATAAGCATTCCACCTCCAGTCTCTCTGAACAGTGATCTATTGGTAAACCTTGGTCAGAAACTTCAAGTTTGATGTTCGGATAAAAGAAACAGTCAATAAATCAGTTTGAAACGGGCATTCCAGTGTCGTTAAGCTATCCTTCTCACACATATCCACGCATACCCTGTGATTAACCTCATTGCTTAACCCTGAGCTAAACATTATTGTATCAAACTGTAGCGCCAAGTGGAACTCTTTGCTCGCCATTAAATTAGATTCAATCCTCTGATCCGAAAATCTTTCAGCACTATTATAGAACTGGTATTCAGAGTGCTTATAGTTTGTTTAATAGGATTCCTCAAAAACATTGACTTAACAACTTTTGAATCTTAGTGCTCCAATTGGTTCAAGTAAAAAGCTAGAAAAGTTACAAAAGTATATTTACAACAATGTATAACAAGAAGAATATGAAAACGCCCTCTTTACCTTCTACGTAATTCTTGCAGAATTGTAAAAAACATTTTAAGTACTAACACATGTACAAGGTATCTTTATTACGTTGTTTACATGCTATCGTAAATCTGTGATATGCTATAAATGCTGTAAAATAACCGAACTCTCAATAAATATCTGAAACTTATTTTTAAAAAGGTAAAGAATTCATTTGCGTTAATATTGTAGTTGTTTCTTGGCGGATCTGCAAAGGTCTGCAGCCATATGGACTATTTCAAACCTTACCTTTTCTATCTCTTTCCGTCAACCCCCTTTTGCCCCCTCGCCCTCGTGAAAATTGCGTGCAAGGATCTGCCTGTTGTTGCAGTAGCAAGATCCTAGATACAATAAATTTGTCTAGAAACTAACGAAATGTGGCAAAGATGCATACAATTTTTAAGAGATGAAAAAAAAAGTTAAATTGGGAGTACTGCAGCTCTTACACTGCTCCTGCTCTTTAGAGCTAACATTTCTTTTCCAGGCCATTACAAATGTCAAAACTAGAGGAATGTAGAACAAGGTAGAATCTGTCGGTGCCATATGTTCCTCAGCAAATCTAGGTTGTCTTAATTTGCGCAACCAATAGTCAAATATTAGTTCAAGCGAGCGGCAAATGTTTGATCTCTAGGAGGTGAAATGTAAATAGTAAATTTAAAGCGGCGTTGTGTGAAATGAGGCACACTACAGGCGACATCTGACAGCGTCACGCCAAAACACGGATGTGATGCACTTCATTGGAACGTGGCACCAATTTGGCACACTTCCTGTCGGAACGCTATGCATGTTTGTCCGGATGATGCGGTGTTGGCAATCTCGCGGGGCACGGGAACTGCTATACAAGATCAAGACAAATATGGAAAGAAAAGAAACAAATATAGAGAGTAAACTTCTCATTGGTATCAGAGCTGGGACTGCAACATAAAAGGTATTCATTTAGTTACTCAAAATGGTGTGACAATTTACTGTTGTGATTTTTTTTTTGCATTAACACCACAAACAGCGGTAACAGAAACAGAGCAGGCTACAAATTATCTGCAGTTTTAGGCATCCCAATTCTAGTCTGGGCATGGGAAATTCTCTCTAGCCAACATTACTCTCTATCCTCTAAGGATTATTCGCTACGATTATTTTAATAACCCTAGGATTTATAAGAGTTATTGTGATTCAAAACACGTACCCGCCTCGGTAGCGTAGATGGTAGCATATCTGCCTTACACTCAAGAGGTCCCGAGTTCGAATCTCGGTCAGGGTGAGCTATCGGATAAGGTTTCTCCGGGGATTTCCCTTATCCTAAAAAATGAATGTCGGATATATCTAAGCTTTATGGACCCTGGGCTCATTTGAACATCATTTCACCCAGTTCACTCATCGTCCGATATGACTTAATTTTGGAGGACGTAAATTAAACAAATAACATTTTCTTAAATTTTTTAAATATTCATATATGGAGCAGATATTTTTAAATTCATTTCGAAATTATATTATTTTTATAACTGCTTTATCTATTTGTATAACGGTTATGTTCATTTATACGTTGATTTATAGCGTTCTGAACACACATTTTAATAATTTAAATAAATATCAGTTTACATTTTTCTATTATCATTTTAAAGAAAATTAACAGATACTTTTCAAACCTATTTAGGTTATCACAATCAGAGCCCTGGTCAAAAATAACTATTTAGATATTAATTCCTTAATTTGTAACAATTATTAGTAGGAGCAATTGATATATCTCAGCTATAATTTCTCTCAAATTAGGATGATTTTGTAGTGATCATGGAAGGGGAGAAAGAACTCATTATTAAAACTTCAAAACCAAGCTTATGAATGATGTCAGAAATTACTCCTTGAATCTCTTTATCTACCTTTAAGAACACCGATTAGGATTAGGTATAGGTACTGAGCACAGCACCCTAGGTTGCTCAAATGAAGCTCTTTGTACTTCCATCGTGATCTCTAGGAAGAAGGGATGAAGGAGTCACCCTAGGAGTGACTAGATGCTAGTAACGTTGGGGTCCCTATCGATTCCAACATGACACTAATCCTAACGCCAGCGATCTTGCCTTAGCCATCTGCAACCTACTGATCTCGGAATGAAATGAGCCATTCCCAAGAATGGGCTCCAACTGACCAGCCTAGTGTCACCCATAAATCCGCACACAATGCAAAACCCAATGTACCATTACAAGGCACCAACCGGTATTGCCTGGTATACCTACAATCTTGAAACATATGAGATAAAGGAAAATAACGGGCAGGAAATTGGTGGTAAAGTGGAGCATTTTACTGGTGGCATAACAAGCAAAGTGTTTTTCACCCCGTTCTCTTACTTCTGAACTGTGATTGCAACTGAAAGTAAACGTAACCAAACACATCCGACAGATATGATCTTACGAGGGCTGTTATATAAAGAATGATCACAATTTATTTTACAACTTATCTTTACTCATCCTCATAATTTTGATGGCCCTTCTCAAAATAGACTCCCCTGAATGCAATGCACTTGACCCAGCGTTTCTGCCAATCTTCAAAGACATGCTGAAAACCATTTTTGAGAGATCCTTCAAAATCGCCTCCGCAGCCTAAACCACTGCTTCTGATGATGGATAATGCTTCCCACGAAGGCGTTTCTTCAAGTTAGGGAATAGAAAAAAGTCACATGGGGCTAAATCCGGACTACAGGGAGGGTGAGGGATGCACTTCACGTTGATTTTTGCAAGATACTCAGCAACAACATTTGCAATATGCAGCCGCGCATTATCGTGGTGCAGCATCCAGCCTGCTTCATTGAAATGTGATATTTTGCGCCTGATATGGGCTTGAGATGTTTTCAGGACATCTCTGTAGTATTGTCCAGTTACTGATGTGTGTGCAGGTACAACATGCTGATAAACCATTCCATGAATATCAAAGAATGAGATGACCATAACTTTCCCAGCAGAAGCGACCACTTTTGCTTTTTTGGGGGTTGGTGATGAAGGAGATTTCCACACTGAGATTTGCTGTTTGCTTTCAGGATCAAAATGATGTAGCCAAGTTTTATCAGCAGTGATTACGTTTGAAAGAAACTCCGGACCTTCCTCTAACATCAACTTTAACTGCATGTTACCTCCATTGCAGCGGTAGGCGATATTGAGCATGTCTGAAACTGCCCGGTTCTCACAGGCGGGAACCAGGAGTACCAAGATTGAAACCACTACGGCGTGTTTGTTTCAGATTAAGCTAACAGAATATAGTAAAATTATGATCATTCTTTATTGAACAGCCCTCGTATGTCATACTTCAGACGACCCCCCCATAATACCCAGCTTCTGTTGCAACAAGCTTAAAGAATTTGCTTATACAACGAAATCGTACATCTAGTCATTAGTCATTTCAAGAAAACAAAGAAACTTATTTCATGTGTGAACCAACTAGAATTTTTAATTAGGCTAGAAATAGAAAAAAAATATATGCCATTACTGTTATGAATGTGCATGCAAACTCATTTCCCAAAATATGCAATTATATGAATTTTAAAACTGTACTGGGGACTTCTTCAAGGTAATAATGGTGAAGAATTCTGCTAATAAACACATTTAGGATATTCAAAAACTCTATGCATTTTGCATACAAGTCGGGGCTGACGTATTCCGACGTCTTAAGCCTACTCTGAAATAGTGACCCGTTTTTATATATTAAGAAGTGCCAAGCAGCATTTTGAAGTTAATTAGTGCTCTGGTTGCTGATTCCTAGATCACATAAGTGCGTCGTTCACTCAGCAAAGGTAAATGGCACAGTTGACTCCAGAAGACCTTGCGCACAGACGTCAGAAATCCTGTTACCAAAGAAAGAAGCCCCTCATTTCCAGGTCGGTGCTTCACTCACGTGCACCAGACAGGCTTGCCAACATTTCGCAATCTGCAACACAACTGCCAGCGTACTTTGAACGTTTCTTCTTTGTTTTGCTTTGTGCAAACCGCCAGAGGTCTCACGGGACACGAGCAACACGCGTCCTAAATATTCCGCGGTGAATAATTCATTTATCTGGAACGGGATTTACTGTCCCAAATCTGGCACGCCGTTTAGTCAGAGCTGTAAACAAGGGTTAAGAAATAAGTGGATAAAAGCATTGTAGGTATCCTCAATGCTGTCTTCCTCCAATATTACATTGATATTTGTGTATTTCGATTTTTCTTCACGTATATAGAATATTTTCCCCCCATCTCTATTCCATTTTAGTTTTTCTGTGTTAGTTTTCTGTTTATTTATTACCCATATTACGTCTATGTACACGCATTTACATCATAAATATCCATTTATCTAACGGGAGTCGAACCTGCAATACCCAATGCACGTAATATTAAACGTAAGTACATTAAGCATATTATCATGAAGAGCGGCATTTAATGTGTTACTCTTAAGTCTACTATCTTTCGCATAGGTGCGTTTACCCTTGATCCACTATTAATAATTTATAAAATACACCATTCTGTACTTCTAAACTTATTTTTTTTAATCTGATAGGCGACCCTAAACAGATTTTTTTTTGTGCTGAATTCGAAAATAACCGCCATTCTCCCCTCCCCATCACGTTAGGTTTTCAAACTATTCATAAATAACAGAAATAAAGTGAAAGCTTTTTGAAACGTAATAAAATTTCTCTCAACGAGAATTTTGCATGAAAAACTAGACCATAAGTATAATTTGTTATTTGCAACTAATTAATCATTAATTAATAATAATTATAAGCACATTCATAACTTTACCCTAATATTGCACTTCAAATTGTCCCCTTTTTGACATCGCAAGTTGTTTATAGCAGACCCTTTTTAAAATCAACAATAGTCCGCAACATGTGAACACTCCAATTTCCTCGATACCTCATATATATGTTTGATACACGATGAACTCTTTCACCCTGTTCCTCACTAAAATCTCCTAAATTATAAGGGAATGAAGAAAATGTACTTCGGCACTTATGTTGCAACCAATGTATTTGAAATTTTGTGGTATCACTTACACTATATTGACATAATTTGGGTCTTTTTATTTTCAATGAAGTTAAAACCATCGTTTCTGAAAGCATTCAAGGCATCCTTCACTTCTCGACGAATACACCAGCTTTAATTTCTTCGTAGGATACTGAAGGAAATTTAATACAGAGATATTTAAAGCACTCATTGTGTTTATCTAGAGTTTTCACAAAATGTTTCATTAAATCTAATTTTACATGGCGATGTGGCAACAATACTTCAGATGGATCAATAAGGTTCACCTTTTATATTTTTTCCGTCCGGTGTTACATTATTTTGTAGTCCTACGTGGCCACTGTTCCCTTCCCCAGTGTTCTGAACTAGATCGTATCCCATTCACATAAGAAACAACAACAACATATTTTGAAACCAAACTGCTGACCAAGTGATAGTCCAATAATTTTGAAATCTCCTCAGACATTTTTATTTGATTTACTCGACAACAAAACTGGTGTCGCATTTTAAGAGAATTTTTAAAAGGGGATATGTTTATTATCTCAGAAAGGATATCTTTAGCCTCAGCATCGAATCGTCCATGGACCCTCTTCCAGTTTTCTAATGCATTCTTTGTTTTAAAAACGATCTATAAGAGTAAATATTTCCTTCTATCACTGTTTATGGCCTCACACACTAAACACTGATACATTAAAAAGGTCAACTTCCTCTTCCTCTTTATCGATAAGGTGGATGCAGATATTGTACATAAACGTCTCCAAGAATACACATTGGATCTCTTACCGCCGGTTAATTTTAAGAGGAAGTACACATTTTTGGGCATCACTAGGGCGGATATGGTTATGCTTTAATACATATAATAAATATATAAATATTTTTATGTCTCCCTTTCTCACCAATGTGGTGTCAGCAGTCGCTTGGGTCCCCTCAGAGCGAGGGAGCCGAAGCATATTGACCTGATGAGATCAGGGTTGGAGGGTCGGCCCAACGCCTGGGATGAATGAATGATGGAGCAATTGGAGGCATGATGGTGGAGGAAACCGGAGGTCCCGGAGGAAATTTGCGGTCGCCTGGGACTAACCCGGGCCGCCTAGGTGAGAGCCAAGGGGCCTAACTACTCAGCAATGGCGCGGCCTTTATAGAAATATAAAAATATAAAATATAGACATAATAATTGTTATATTACTTCACATTTTAGGTAATAAAGTTGAAATAATAAGATATTGTGCCTTTGTAACTAAATATAAGCACACGGTAATATTACTTAAACACAAACATTATGAAAAATACTCAAAATATGAAATTGTGAATAGCAAAACATTTTGACATGGTATGCGAAAACGGATTTTAGTTATGCAATCAGCATGAAAATATGATTCAGAAACGCCCATTCATAAAAAAGAACGAAACCCATGCAGAACGATGATATCTGATATTCGGATATATATTTCCATGACTTTCTTTTGCCATCATTCTCAATTTATTTAGCTACTACCTCTCACCAAGGCGGACCGGGTTCGATCCCAGGCGACCGCAAAGTGAGATTTGTTGTGGACAACACGGCGCAGGGGCGGGTTTTCTCCGGGACCTCCGGTTTCCCTCGCCATCTCATTCCACCGGTGCTCCATCTTCATCTCATGCATCATCAGTGTCACCGCCTGCGGTGCCGTATGTAGTAAAAGCGGGCGTTAAATACTACACACACACACACACACACACACACACACACACACACACACACACACACACACACACACACACACACACACACACACACACACACAGAGCTTCTACCAACAATTCTTACAAAGGCTTATTTTTTCTATCAACTTCAAACCAATAGAAGTAAACATTATTCTTTCTTATCTCTTGGGCACGCACAAATAACTTCATTTCGAAGTTTTCACTTAGGGACTAGCTCTTAAAATATTTGACTATCGCTAAAAGCCTTCTGTGATCTCATATACCTCTTGCACCTACAGGAAAATTGACAATAAGATAATTTCTGCGAATTTTTGTCTCCATTAACGTGAACTAGTTAGAAGAATGAGGGTATAAGCTTTTGTAAGAATAGTTTGTACAAGATTTCTCGTTTATGCAAACAAATTGTCAAATAAATTATATTTGTAGAGCAAACCATCTCATTATTAATGGTTTGATTTTCAAATTCTTATACTTATCTCAGATAAAGTGATATAGTACAACGCATTAGATTTTTTTATCTTACCATACAAAGATAAGCCATAACATAACGATAATATCTTAAAAACTGACTAACGTTTACAGAAATATATTCATTACACTTCGTCGCAGGTACAAGGCACTATTGCTGGTCTATCCTTGAACAATTGGATAGATTTGAGAAATTCAAACCAGTAAGTCATACAGAGGCATTTTTATAAAAATGTTCTTCTATTATTCAGCATTTTCAAAATTTCTGGTGAAATGTCGGTTTCGAATATTTATTTATTTATTAATTCATTCATTCATTATTTATTTATTTATTTATTTATTTATTTATTTATTTATTTATTTATTTATTTATTTATTTATTTATTTATTTATTTATTTATTTATTTATTTATTTATTTATTTATTTATTTATTTATTTATTTATTTATTTATTTATTTATTTATTTATTTATTTATTTATTTATTTATTTATTTATTTATTTATTTATTTATTTATTTATTTATTTATTTATTTATTTATTTATTTATTTATTTATTTATTTATTTATTTATTTATTTATTTATTTATTTATT